>CM059582.1:156648750-157314166 GCA_030407085.1 Trichopria drosophilae | reverse complement strand
AGAGATATAGAATTTCGAAATCGAACATCGTGGAAACACCGATCGACTAAGGATATCTTTTCTTCGCTGAGTTTGTAATATTTGATGTTTGGTTGCCGATTCCACTTTGGCCATCTGTAAGATTTTAAATCGTGGACACGACTAGGAATCGCTGTACCTGGAGTCGTAATCCCTCGAAAGCGAAGGTAGTCGCTCATCCTAGAGTGCTTTGGTACAGAATAATGCGATAATTAACCACTCACATAGGATTACCGTAATGTATTGTGTATTTTGATTAGTCGTCTTTTCTACTTTTATCTACTCTAAATGTTTCTAAAGTAAACGTTTGCCTTTTAATTTTTCGGGGTATAATTAGTTCACATTGGAGTTACTTTATGCTCTCGTTCTAACTCTTAACAATATTTAATAAATGTTTAGGAAAAAAAGTTCATGCAGATACATAAAATGTCATGACAATTTCAATACGGTATAAATTTTGAACTGTTATCATTCTGCATTCTTACGTAATTAATTTTTACCGGTATTTACGCTGAGCAGTTCCGTTTATCCTATCGGGACATAATGTTTTTATTCCGCCGACTTGCCATTTGGTCTATCATTTTCTGCATTATCGGCCAAGTATGACTTAATTTACGTTATATTTCGTGGGGAAGATAAGGGAGTGTCGAGTTGGACAACAGTCCAAGAATGTTTGCTAAATTTACAGACTGACATTTGAATGACTTACTGATTCGAGTGTCGTTTGACCATTAATTAAAAGACTAGGGGTAAAAAATAAACGATTTCCTAGTGTAATTGAAATTAAAGACGTCGACCGTCTTTTGTTTTGACTTTTCAATGTGTTTTTCGAGTAACATCGTAATGTAGTGGTATAATTTGAACAAAGAGAATATTCTTAGCATATGACACTGCATATTGGAGAGTTGTGGCAGGAAAACGATATTGCATATATTTAATTTGAAGTACTACTTGGGTGATATGGACTTTTTTCAAAAAGAATACATAATGAGATTAAACATTTATTTTCTGCCGATACTTGTGATTGCGTCTAATCGGCTGGTTATCAGAACCAAATCGGATGGGGTATAAGTGTCAAAAAATTCGATTTGCAATGAACTATGTCATTCTTCGTCACTAGTGTATAGTTTAGTATTTCATTCAGCATTGTGATGAACTCGGATAACGTTGAATAACAACTTCAAACTGAACTGTTCTGTAATTTGGATGACTGTTCGTCGTACTGGGTCAACACTCACCGCGGATTTCGTTAGTCAAACTTTTCCAACCAAACCTGTTTAGGCACCCAAATCAACCAAATCAGCTGCGTCTACAAACAATGAAACTGTTTAATTTTTGTTATCCTAGTTATATCAAACAAACTCTTTTTCAAGTGTGAGATTCAGCATAGAGCTGAAAAAAGATTTAAAACTTTTAAAATCTGCTGCAAAGTCACTCGACTATATTTGTAATGTTACGTTACATTAAACACAACGTTCTTATTTCGCGATTTTATTTATGACTTTACTGAATGAAAACAACATTTTTACAAGTTTATCCACGTACTAATTTCTTTTGCATATAGTAAACTAAAATGTACGATAAATCCAACCTATTTCAAAATTCATCCCGAAATATCGCACCACCTTCCCTTGTGGTTTTCACCATTGTAACATTCGACCAAAGATTACTTTCCAAGGACTTTCTGGTATATACCTTTGAATTTGCATTTGCGACATATGTATTTTAGAGAGTATCGGAGTTTTCGTTGTGGTCTCTTCTCTTCACAGTTACTCGAGAGATTTTCATACGAAAAGAAAATCTCCTGTGAGCATCCGCATTTTCCGTAAGTATTCCGGGAGTAAATTCCTCCTTCTTTATTGTTCCAAATTTTCCCATTGTCTATTATCGTGATTCTTCGGATTTCATTCCTGCAGCTACTTTTAGTTACTTCTTTTTTATTTGAAATTATTTGTCTTCTTTTTATTTCTTTAAATATCACAGCTTGATTTCAAACGAAGCTTTGTCAGATAGTATCTCCAAACTTGAAGGAGCAAGAATTTCTTAAAGCCAGGATCGTAAAATAATGAAAAATATTGCAGTTTATTTGTGCTTTTATTAGCCCAGCATTTGCAAAAATTACGTGTAGAAATCAAAACTTCTAGAACTTGCAAACTTTCATAATGTGTTTTGCTTAAATAAACCAAAATGTTTCGAAAAATGTTTGCGCAAATTATAGCATTATTATCGGTGACTAAAAGCTTAAATAGAACAATTTCCTCAAATCCTCTATAAGCACTGGCTATCGAAACTATGCTATATGTTTTCACGCAGTTTGAAGCAGTTACTAGACTGAATTCAGACCAGATTTGCATATAAAATCCAAAAGGACGAAGGTTACCTACGCAGAATATGTTAATAGAATAAACAAAATACTGAATACTATTTACCAATCGACATTTCTCAGTAAACACAGTTTTTTAAATTACATACCAGTCAGGGAACTGACATAGCCTATATGAATTTGGTTATTTATACAATCAAGGGGAATAACATTTTAATTAAGTGATTATTTATACGGAGGATCTGAAGAAAGATGAGATGTGGTCACTTTTTAAAAAATATAATTCATGATGTTATGAAAATATTATCAAATGAAAGTGTATCAATGTGTATTTTTATTAAAACTTTAAAATATAAAGAATATTACATTTCACAAGTGAAAGTTGTTAACTTTCGTTGACTGAAATTTAATCCCTAACGAAGTGTCCGTTTACTTCTTCAATCAACAGTAAAATGCAATCAGCAATCGATAAAAGCACTTCTTTTATAGTCCTGTGGATTGAATATCTACTGCAAAGTCTATGTCATGTGTGAACTAAAAAAGTAAAATTTCTTAAAGGCCATAACCAAAAAATACCTGTATCAATCAAGTATGAAAGAGTCATTTAATCCGTAACTGTGTCAATTTTTTGCCTTTGCTACATAATGAGCAATATGAATAAAGGATTTTGTTTAAAAATTATAAAATTAAATAATAAAATAACAAAAACCTTTTAATTAGGGTCCAGGAGTTTCAATATTTGATTTCATATTTTTTTTTGAGCTAATTTAATGATTTTTAAATTTTAAAGTATTTATATTCCTTGATCCGGGGCCATTTTTCTTATGAAAAATGAACATTACCATTAGAAGGTGTGAACTGGCGCGATGTTTATAAAAATAATACAAAATTAAATGTTAAATTGAACATTTAAATAGGGGTAAATGAAAAGCATCGGCGACGGAGTTCACTTTTATCAAAACATTTTTGAACAAAAGCCCATACTTGTATTATGTAAAGCTCCATAATCGTATATTTTCTGTGAGCCAGGTGTTATGAATAGAAATATTTCCAGAATTCCTGATTCCTCAGAGCTAAAGCAGATATGTTGAATACACGTGAAGGGAATGGCACACGGAAGCCAAGTGATCATGCTCACTTAGACGTCATGCGTAACAATGAAGTGGACCATGGAGGAGGCTGCCGTTCGTGATCTCTAAATCGTGCATTATTGCCATTTATGGAAAATTCTTATTAAATATGTTCAATACAGAAATCAATGCAGTTACCTTTTGTAATTTTATGTGACTCATAACTAAAAAATTCACAAATATAGAAAAATATTTATTTGAATAGTAATATCAAACAGTATTGAAATAGTTTCCACTTCGCAGTTTCTTTAGGAACTTTGATAGTTACATTTGCATCGAACCGCCGTGATTACAGGCCGTCTTTGGGGTTTCATCTTTGGAGAATTTCGTACGTTGTTACTTCGGTTGATCTTCCCAAGTTACACTAACTCGGCGTTGATACTTGATATCAGTCCGGCAAACTACAGAAGTTCTACCATAGAAATGTATACATATGGACATATATAATTTGAAGAGGAACAGAGAATGTTTCCGTCTAACATATACAGTAAATCAAGATTATTATTTTCGTAATATTTTAAAATAGTAGATTTTTAAATCAGCTTTGAAAAGATCTAATATCAAACTTTTTTGTGATATTCTTGATGTAACAAAAACCAATATTATTTTACAAATCATAATTATGATATTTACAAAAAGGTACAATTAATTATACACTTTGTCAATTTTAATTCCTTACGGAGTATGGAATATAGTGTAGGGCGTAGGTCGGGTCGCATTATTCGTGTTTAGTTCAATCGAAACCGGCTACTTTACTAAGGTTCGATGCTGATCAAATCAGGTTCATTCTACCTGGCATTTCGCGAAGTTCCGATTCATCGTCAAAATCCATACCAAATAATTAAACATCTTCATTTTGTCAATAACTAATAAAATTTTCAGCCTGATAGAGTATTTTTGATAATATCATGTATCCATATGTACTTGAAAATTGACTGGCATCTGCTTTGAGAGGAGTGATAAGTGCGTAAATCATACCTTCTGAATGTAAATTGCGAAATCCTCTATCTACATATGTACATTTGTACAACCTTCGTATATATCTACATTACACGGAAATCCGCCATATATTGTTTTGAGGATATCAGTGTGCATATGCATTTCCTGTATATGATTTATTATATTATTCCTGTATACATTATGCAATTACGCAGGATATAAAAATTTCTGGCATATGATGAAGTTACTTGAAATTCGGTAATATAGATTGGCGCATATAATGAATAATATTCATGAATTTCGAACGAATTATAAATTAAATGTAATTAATATTTTAAATTATTTATTCCTGGAATCTGCAGGAATACAAAGTTAAATTTTATTTTAAATCTACATTGTGAATCTGATAATTATCTTCACCTTTTATATGAAATAAATATCTCGTTGATATCGTTTCTATCAGTGTTCTATCATTTAATTTCGAATATATATTAGATATATTAACCGAGTGAATTACATACTGTTGAAGTAAAATATCTCTTTTGTGCTATTTTATTAAAGTATGTCTTATTAACGAAAAAAGAGTTGGCTGGCCGAACAAATAAGCAGTTAGACCTACAAACTAGTTTGTAATCATTTACTATCTAGTGTCTAAGTCTATGTACTTGTTTGTTGGGTCAGCTAACTCTTTTTCCATGTACATTTTAAGACGATTGTCCGAAACACTAATACTTAGACCTTTTTCATTATACGTATGACAAAAACTCTAGTACTAATAAGGCGTGAAAATAAATAAATCTTAAAAATATTTACTAGAAATATTTAGATCAGAAATGTAAATCAGCAAGCTTTAGAATTCTTGTCGTACATTTCGTTATCAATAATCCATATTTCACTAATTTTACACCCCATGAAATAGAAGTTCTAATTCATAGTCACGAATTGCAGCCACATGCTCGTTTTTGCACGTGCCGATTTATGCCGTAGCTCTCCACAAATAGCACGACGTTTTGATGGCGAAATATACTACTTCGTGTGTTTGCAACACGCATGACATAGAATATATTTTTTTTATAAAAAATTGCAAAACTCCAAAAACCAAATTCAAATTTCTAAACTGAAATATAATCACGAATATAATGTACATGGGCCTGACGTTATATTCCTTGATCAATTTCATTGTGAATATATGTTATTACTCAGACGTGTTATATTGTTTGTAGTTTTATAGGAGACTCTGCCATTTTGTTTGATAAGGATCACATCGATCTCTTTTATTTCTAACGCTATTGTTATGATTTTGAATGACTTTAAATTATAAATACAGAAATAGTTTTTTATGTTTTTTTAATTGACAGATTTATTACAAAACTAAACTAACTCTACAATATAACTTAAGTTTAATGAGTTTTTGGCGATTATGGGTGAAGAAACTCAAGGTACGCTGATGCCACATGCATAATTTATTGACGAATGGTTGCTTAACCAACGGCATGTCTAGTCTGCACAAATATGTCCGCAATTAGTGGTGGGAATTACTGCTGTAATTTCGAATATTACAAAGCAAATTAAACCTATTAATAGGTTAGGTTAGATTTATAACATGCAAATTCTGACTTTCGTTCGGGTTAAAAGAGTAAATAAATATTCAATTATGGTGAAAATCATTTAACTAGTATTCGGCCTGCAGTTACAATTTTTAAAAATCAATTTTAGGAAATAATTGATATAGTTGACAATACAACAACAATGATAAAATATTTTATATACCTATTCTATTTTAATACATCTTGCCAGTGAAAGCTAAGATTAGTTTTCTTGGTGCGTAAGGATTAATAAAATCATTTAACTGATTCTAAGAAACATTTTTTATAATCAAGAAATGCAATGTTGTACGGACACCAATTACCTACGTGGAATATAATCTTGTACGTTTTCATAAATTTTAATAATATTTATAATATTCTCCATTTTGTATCCTTATATTCGATTTTCTTCAAATTACCATCGGCCTCAATCAAATTCCCTTTAAAAGTCAATGTTGCATGTGATTGGATTAAAAACGGTCGAAAAAGCAGAAAATCGCTCAAATGTAACTATTTTATAGAATTATATAATTATTTATTATTTCAGTAATATTATTCAATGTAATGCTAAATTAGGTCTACAAAAAATGATCTTGGATGTTGTTGAGAAGATGTGGGTCATTTCCGGTTTAATTTTGTGCGTAGAATCCGAATCCGAAATCAGAATTGGATCATCACGTCATTTTGGGATATTTGAGGTTATGTACTTGAGAAGTGCGTATTTTGCAGGTTTGAGTTATGTGCAGGATGCAACAATTAAGACTGCCCTTGTCCATCAAAATGAGCTTTTATTCGATGATCTACGATTTTTTCATTAAAAGTTACGGCCATTTTCAATGATCATATTGGTCCAAAAAACTTAATTAGCTGTTATATTACCCCTTTAAAGAATATATGTTTCTGCTTAATAATTTCTCTTGATAATTTGTTTTTGACGTGTCTGTGTTCGCTGAGTACTAATATAAAGTCAGCATATAGACATCGTCATTTGAAAGATGACGGATTCAAAATGGCGTATCAAAATGGATAACAAATTATATTAATATAATTTTGTGTTTTTTAGTTTATTATTTTGAATCAATCAAATCATCTACTGAGAAAATTGATTTCGATTTTGTTCTTAGCAACATGAAATACCTACAAGGACACATTATTAGAGCTAAATAATAATGTCAATATTTTTTTAGAATTTTCGAATTTTCGAAATTTTGTTGAACTTTTAACCTTTAATTTTAAATGAAAATATATGGACGGAAATCGGTATTAAATGGATTTTTTAAAACTTTGATGATATATTTACATCAGATTTTAAAAATTCAATACGGTAGATTTAATATTATAATTGTAATAATGTAATAAAGCTACATGTATATATTATTAAAATATATCATTTATTCAATATGGCCGTAACAGAAATTCACGGCAATTTGTACTATTTTAATTTTTGTTACTTTTATCTATTTTATCAGATATTGTTGTTATTCATAGACTTCCACGTTTCAAAATAACGATAATAAAGAAAATCGAAAAATTTGATATACATGTCTCGTTATATTTACCAAAAGAAGAGGAGCGCTTCTGCTCCCACTCTCCTGAATCGTGATATGTCCGTGATGTCACAACAGGCCCTTTATAAGGCCGCAGCCCTCAAGGTGAGGGAAAACGAGCGGTGACAGACAAATATAACGGGACGGAACCAACCAAATATGCTGGGACGTAAATATAGCGAGATTCAATTATACCGGGACTCTATAACTGTACTATAAATATATCATGCATAACAGACATTCCTATGATGGACAATGTCATAATTTAAAATTGCTGTACTATTATTACAAAAAATCGTAGGTGATCGTATAAATGCTCATTTTGAAGGGTATAAATGTTGCAAATAGTATCGAAGGCCAAAAAACATTGTTGCATCTTGTACGTAATATAAAAAATAGTAAGAAAAACGCGTTTTTCGACTACGTAACATCAACTACTTCGAAATCCTGACGCGATGGCCGCACTTTTTACGTCGGATTCGGATACTACGTACGAAATTATTTCGGAAATGACCCACAGCTTCACAACAACAAAACCATGTGGACCTGCTTTGTTATCTCCTTCCTGTTATGGGCATTTCTAGTATGAATGTATATTATAACCACTACAATAATGTAGTTGAAAATAATTTATACATGATGTTATTCATTTTTTCCCACAATACTAATGTAAGGAAGATCAAAGTGAACAGAACTCAGTAAATGAAGCTTCGTACTATATTTAAGTATTAAATTTGATATTAGACGGACGCCTAATATTCAAAATCATTATTTAAGATATAGAGTTAACATTATTCAGTCGAGTTATTATCCATATCATATATGCCTAAGATCATATACTAAGCAGTATTTGATAATTCCGAGTTTGAATATCAAAATAGAAACCTTTCAAAATAGTGTTCAGAACTGCAAGAACTAATCCAATTTAATAGGATTTCTCTGCGATCAATTTCCATCGCATGCTTTCGCTTTCTCTCCTTTGTATTCTTACGATCGTTGGTTGCCTTATACCTACTTCACGTTCGTATCGACAACGGTGGGTCGTGGTCCAGTACGTCATTGATTATCAACGGAGAAAAACTTTTGATCACTGGCGTGAAACTGATTAAATTTAAATGTTTTTTTCGTTTAAGAAAAAAATTTAAACAGTTTTCAATCCTATTATCTTTTTTAAAATTGCAATGAGTGAACTACTTTTAAATATAAATATTTATTTTAATATTTTTATTTCTTCGTTTAATATACTTCTTAAATCAGAATATTTTTCTCTCGATTTTGGATAGTCGAAGGTACAATAGGCGAACCTGAATTTCGTTCTCTAATTTCTCTAATTTCTGAAGCCATTGCATCAAATAAGATGGTTTATATAAAATATATGCTTTGAAAATAAATATACAGTATTAAAACAATAAGACTATTATTTTTATTGAAAAACAACATATTGCACAATCACAGTTTCAAAATATGTACAAAATACGTATACAATTTAAAAATTAACGTAAAAATAACAATTATTTAAGTATAATTAACAATATTTTATTAAGTACTCTGTAATGAAAGATAAGTTAAAATACAACTATTATTTTGTCCTTAACTTTTCTTTCTAGAGTAAAAAACTCGTAAGATTCGTAAGTATCTGTAAGGTTATTGGCAAACATTAAATTGTCTCAATGAGTAATGATGGAATTTTTTTACGTTTTTGAAAAAAATTAAGACAATTAAAAGATCTCGGTGAATCGAATCTTAAGTTAATTATCATTGTTGTTAAAAAATCGTTCAAAAGTTCCATCATTCCCGCCATTTAACAATTGAAACGCATTTGCAAATCATACTTGTGAACACGAATTTTTGATACTAGAAGAGTTTCTGAGATACTAAGAAAGTTTCCAATTTGTAAGATGATGAAATTTGACATCTAAAGGTTGCCATTCTCAAACTGATCTGAAACTTTTCTCTGTTTTATTAACTTAAAATGTCGGGTCCAATATATCCAACAATTTCCCATAAATTTATGAAATCTTAATGTATGCAGAACTAGCTTCTTTTTTAGGATACATACTTTTAACAAAACCTTATTATAGTATTTTATAAACCAGTAATCTAAAAATGCAAATTACATTTGCATAGTTATAATATAATATGCGAAATCGTATTACATAAAATAAGAACTTATATTACTCAACCCCTATAAATGTAGTATATTTTTGGTTGGATCTCAGAAAAACAATTAGATCAAGATCAATAATGTGAACAAGACTGGAATATAACCATGATTCAATATTAATTATCCTTAATCATTGCAGCATTTTCTCTTGCAGATCAACTTAAATGTAATTACTTCAGGGTTATAAATTAATTAAAAGAGCACTGTAAGTTACCACAAGCGGTTATATTACATTACACCAAAATTTTCGCGGTATATATATTCGCGTGGAAAGGAAAATTACCTCAATTTAAGTCATGGCGAGACGAAGAAAGTTTAATGCGGTTATTACATCATTCATGTATCTCACACCCGAAAGTTCAGGACTTTAATTACTCGCTATATTTTCATGGTTTCCCATTTTCCATTCGCGGATTTATCTTTCATGTTCCGGAATAAGATCTACGCCTGCATTAAACAGCCCTGTAAACTTTGCATAAAGACGTAAAGTGCTATTCAAAGCTCCTCATTGAAAAGGTACACCAAGTTTCGTCCGTTCGCCTATCCTCCGCTCTGTTATCCCGTTGCATTCAGCTCTGAGGATACGAGATAGACCGAGGGAATCGTTGCCGCTAAAAAATATACAACGAACGAGTGATTCGAGACTAAACGTCCTACCATTCAAAGGAGCTGGTCGACAGGGAAATTAGAGAACCACACGGGGAAAGAGAGCGTGCAGTTTTCTCAGAAACTGGCGATTTATAACGAGTGGTGCATGGACATTGCGAGAAAAAAAAAAGAGAACGGAAGCCACGACCCCGAATGAATCCCATCTCATGAATAACGTAGTACCGGGGCATTAGAATATATTCCCTCAGCGTAATGAATAAGGAGACACGGCTTCCATTGTTATTCATCCTCTTAACGCAGAGAATTTCGAACCATGGCCCACGTACGAATCCCAGTCGAGTGAGTTTGAAACAACGTAAAGTATACACACCTATATACCATTGCGAATGAAATGTCCCACTAGCAGACGAGAAAATGGAATTGGACGGCGAATTTGAACTTTGTAAATTGAATCACGCGTGGTTGCTTTCCATCGTTGCTTTTCGTAGTCGAGTAATCTTCCGATAATTAGTCTATTTCGTATTGTTACTAGTTTTGTACCCTCCTTCATTAATTATTGGCACTATAAATTGCAAAGTTTATAAGTGCGATCAAATCTAGTCAAAAATAGACCAACATACGAATATGTAAAATAAATATTGACCAACTCATATTAAACAAAAATATTAGTAAGATACCAATTTCCTAACAAACATATTCCTAGGGTTTTATTACAATCGAAAAATCCAAATTAAAAAAACAGGGCATGCATAAGGCACACTCTTAGATTGAATTATGAAACTACAATACAGTGATTTTCAATCGACAAATCACCTTTGTAACAGGTGGGAGAAAATAGGTGGTTGTAACTACTTAAGTAGTAAAATACGTCCTAAATATCTTTTATCGGTGGCATTACTACTTATAGCGCTCTCTCCCCTCAGGACTACCCATTTGAAGTTACTTCTTACTATTTTTCCCCTTAAACATAAGTAGTGATACTTTTCCGTTTCTCGTCTTCTCATATCATCAAAAATTTAACACAAATAACACCACAGCGCCACCTATATTTCCGCCTTATTACTTAACCCATTAACGCCCAACGGCCAGTTCTTCTTGCGTCAATATCAGTCCAGTATAACGTATCAAAATCGAAGTTAGCAAACATTGAGAGGTACATATTCTACTATTTTCGAGGTCGCTCTTCAAGATTCCGAGGTCAAAATTGAGTTTCATCCATCGGGAATTCCAATATGGCGCCGAATTTGGAAACAATGTCCAGAAAATTGGGAAATATTTATTCTTACCAATTTTTTTCGAGCCCTCAGAATATTGGGATTCTATTGAAACTCTAAACAAAGGTGAACAAAATGCTTCAATTTTAAGGAAAAATTTTACTGTTATACCCTGCATCCTTCTAACGACCTCAAAATGGCCGCAACAATGAAAATTTCTTTAAAATTTTCTGGACGTCCTAACTCAAAACTACGAGTTTTATTAAAAAATGATAAGAATGAAAAGTTCTTAGAATTTAACGAGAAATATCACGGAATTTTTTTTAGCTTTTTTTTAGCTTTTTTATGATATTTGGGAATTTTCTTACAATTTTTTTTCCAAATTGTAATTTGTTAACGACAAATTTGAAACAAATTTACTGTATTCTCTAATGAATTCTAAGAATTCTTTGCAATTTTTTTCGAATGTTGACAGTTTTCGAGAAAAAAAAATCCTAAGCTATAATATTTAAAATTTATTTTCTCAAAAACTATCAACTTTCGGAAAAAATTCAAAGGAGAACAAACTCTTAGAATTCATGAAAGAATACATTAATTTTTTTTCAGAATTTTCGAAAATAAATTACAATTTTGAAAAAATTAGAAAAAAAAATCATTACAAAAATCTAAAAATATTCCGTGATATATCTAGATGAATTCTGAGAACTTTTCATTCTTACCATTGTATTAAAAAAGATCGTCGTTTTTGAGTTAGAACGTCCAGAAAATTTCAAAGAAATTTTCATTGTTGCCGTCGTTAGAATGATGTAGGGTGTAAAAGTAAAATTTTTCCTTAAAATTGACGTATTTTGTTCACCTTTGTTCAGAGTTTCAATAGAATCCCCATATTCTCAGGGCTCAAAAAAAATTGGTAAGAATAAATATTTCCCAATTTTCTGGACATTGTTTCCAAATTCGGCACCATATTGGAATTCCCGATGGATGAAACTCAATTTTTACCTGGGAATCTTGAAGAGCGACTTCGAAAATAGTAGGATATGTACCTCTCAATTTTTGTTAACTTCCATTTTGATACAAAATACTCGATTGAAATAGAAGGAAGAAAAAGTGTCCTTTGGGCGTCAATGGGTTAAGTGAATGTCTAAGTGTGGGAACACTTGTCCATTATAGGATGGAGTACTGTAGTTGGCTTCACTATTTAACAGTAAACATAACTTCGACTGTTTATTGGTCCACATATTATTACCACTTAAATAGTAACCCTATTCAATTTTGCTGTTGTATGAGCGCAACAGTGAAATCAGAAATTGTTCGAAACTCACTGCATGACACAGTCAGTGCTGCCATTTGGAACTGAATTATCGATAAATTGTCGTGGTAATGATTTGACGAACAGACTCGAAAAGTTAATATATCCAGCACTCGCCGCTTGGTGGCGCATATGTATCGGTTTGAACGCGTGTACCCAGTAAAGTATCTTTCGCTCTTAAGTCCATACATAAAAAATGCGAGTTCTGATTCGATCCTACGGCTCGATACGGTACAGTAGGACCTCTCTTATTCGAATCAGTGAAGTTTTTCAAGTTGGCAACAGCATCTCTTATTTTAATTTTCCCTTTACGTTCACTTATACTTCGCGAGTGAACTTGTTAGCTAACTTTAACATTAAAAAATGTAATAATTGGACGAGTTAGAGGGTCCATTGGAACCGATGAACGCCTATTTTGATTAATTTCTCCAATTAGTTAAGCCTAGAATAGAATATTCTGTAACAAGGGCGCAATTACCGATATTGGACGAGTGAGAATTTTGTCACACGAGCGAAGAGATTGATATTTCGCCCGTGTTCCATACGATATTTTTTAATACGACGGTCGTGAGGCTCGATAAAATTTGCGCCCGAATATTTCATTGGAGGGCGCAAAATCGAGTTCTACACCCGGAGTGTTAACATTTTTAACCCTTTCAGTCACAGCGGCTGACAGCGTGACACCAGTGTCCCACCTACATGGTATCGACTTCTCATCGTTTATGAGTGGTTCGTCAAGGATTTCGTTACGGTAGCTTGTTCCTGCCCTTCCTCAAACCCCAATAAATGTTATTAAAAAATAATAACATTGCGTAATCATGTAAAATAATTATTGGCAATAACACATTATTTTCAAAAAAGAGCCTAATTTTTAAAAGAAATTTATGCCAGGAGGAACTAATAGCTGTTATTATTTGACGTTTGGTATACAGGGGTTTTTGGGGGCGCTGATGAGTAAGAATCCAATATCAGATTTACAAAATTCAAAATGCTGGATCCAATATGGCCGACTAAAATTTTGGGAAACGGTAATTTGGTCTTAAGACCCTCTGACTCCGGATTCGCAATCTGCGGCTCTAAACACCCCTGTATACTAAATTTAAGAAAAAAACGGAATCATTCGTGACTGAAAGGGTTAAATGGACTAAAGATACATCCGAAACGTTCTCATAGATTTGTATAGATAACTGAAATAATCGATATTTTGAAATAATTATATTAACATAGAAATATTTTACATTCGCGTTTCGCTCGGTGGTAGGGAAAGTCTCGAGGGGAATCGAGTAGAGTAAGTGAAGCTGCACGATTAGAACAACAGAGATTAAATTCACCATGTTTATATATTATTATGCGGTTGGATTTCCATTCAGTAATCCCAAAACATAACGCAACCTACCTAAGAATATTCCAAGCTCCTGTTAATCGCGAATAATCTCAAAATTTTTTAAAATACTTATAGTGATTAGTTTTCACTAGTGGACACTGTTTAATAGTTCATCACCTGCATTTCATTAGTAGCGGTAACTCTCCTAAAAAAAGTTACAAAAATAAGAAAACAGTTAGTGGATTGTAGTTATTCCGATAATTTTTAAAAATATTTAGCCATGTTTTTGCATACTTTTTATTAACTTAAATACAAGTAGTAATAATACTCACTACATGAATAGGATTTAACTATAAGTAAAAATTTCTGTTTGTTATTTTCTGGTTGACAATCCGACGGTAGTTGAATTAGTCAGGTTCTGGTTTCGTTCAGTATACTATTCTGCAGTCTCTTTATATAAAATATGTTAAATTTTGTAATGACTATATTTAAGAAAATTTTCTTGAAGAACTAACTCTGAAAATTGTCCAATTGTAATCGATAATATTATAGTTACTATTATATTAACTGATAACTCGTGTTACTTGTTTTCAAGAACCATGACCTTTAGAATTTTACATCAAATTATATCGATACATTTTTTATTTATAAGACTCATACATTAAAGATTATATTATGCTCTTTGATCAATGAAAT
Source organism: Trichopria drosophilae (assembly GCA_030407085.1). Lineage (NCBI taxonomy): Eukaryota > Metazoa > Arthropoda > Insecta > Hymenoptera > Diapriidae > Trichopria > Trichopria drosophilae. The sequence continues at coordinate 157,299,307 of CM059582.1, read as the reverse complement.
TCGGAGTTTCGCGTAAAGCCCGGCTAGGGAATTCGAGGTTACCTAAACGGGCATGTTGTTTCCGTAATTGAATTTATGCGTCTAAAATTACATCGAAATTCCGCTAGAGAATCAATTTCACTCACCTAAACCAAAATACATATACAGTAATACCATAAATCGAAGGAAATCGTTAACGGAAAAATACGATTACATTTAAATTTGGTCACTTTCATTTACAGTGAAAACCACTTTATTACCTGAAAAGGCAACGTTGAAAACACTGCAATGTAAAATTTCAATTTCAAGTTAAATATAGAGAATACCGTCGGAGCAATTCCACTGCCGAGAAACTCATTGCACTTTCATTTAGACAAATCTGTTTTTCATTATATACGTATAAACTATGAATTCGTTTTAATTATACTGACATGTGCACTCTGGAAATTTTGTTCCATGAAATTTCGATGGAACCGCAGAAACTTCAAACATTGCTGTTAGTAACAAATTTAAAGTTAAAATTTAGTTGAGATTTTTATTATCTCGTATCTCTCATTGATATATTGCGGAGTGAGTTTATCAAGTCCGTGGGTAACGAAACATGCACCCCATCGTTGCTGGATTCGCTAGAATTACATCTTTCTATACGGCACAAAATCTAATAAGGAATGTTGTCTTTATTTTAGATCGTGATTTTTAAATAATTATTCAATAAGATGTAATTTGGGTATTCACTTTTCTTTCGTAGAATATATATTAAATAGGAGGATATTTCGACTTGTTAAAAAACGTAATCCGTTCAAAAGATGGCCCGCAAGTGGTCGAGATGTCGATTAAAATTATTCTATATCAGCTTCGTATAATAATCATTTTTAAAAAAAAGCCTGACCAATAGTGTCAGTAAAGATAATATCAATAGTACGAGGGAAAAAATAAAGAAATTCTCGTCTTTAATTGGCAAACATCACGTACATGTCATAAAGAAAAATATGATGTACATTAATGACTCCTTACTTTTATCTCCTACTATTATAGACTCATCCTTCATTTAAAATCTTTTTTAACAAACTTTGACTATGTTTATTGGCAAGCAGTCGAAATTCGTTTACAATCTACTCCACAATTGTTACCAAATAAGAGTTTTTCTCTTTATTGAGGAGAAATGATTAATTGCGTTCTAGAACAGTATATTTGAATTTAATCTATTTTATTCTCGTCTTACCCTAAGATATGCCTTGTCTGAAACAAAATTTTGAAGATAGTGTAGTAAGGATAATACTATATACATTTTGATAATTTCTAACGCTTCTATATTTGAAATAATATTTTAAAAAGATTTTTCTTGCACTTGTGAATGTCATAAAACAGGGTTAATTACTTTCAAATAATAGTTCGTGTTCTTTTCAGAAGTAACAGCCCATTGAAAGGCCACTTAATGAGCTGAAGATGCGCCGAGTGCCGAGCAAGGCTGGGCTCGCCTATGCCGTTGTGCGGGAGACGTCGATCTTCTTCATCCTATTCTTATCGACGACAATTGTCAGTTCAGGTACGTGACATTTTTTATATTTTACTCACCACCAAATTTAACCGAATTCTGTCCAACACTTTTCAGGATATTTTAACTGATTGTTGATATTTCAAAAAAAAATAACATTCTACATATCCTAAAAAAATAGTAGAATAAAATAATACACGAAGGAAAACTAAATGAAATAGAATAAATACGCCTATTTTGATCAAATATTATTTTTGATCACAGTAGATTGTCGATTTATTTAATATCGAATATATACTTTAGCCTATGTCGAGTACAACAATTATTTCGAATTACTATCTCAATTACATTGAATTGCCTTATACGTCTATTTAATAAATCTATCTAATTCTAAAAAAGTATTTATTGATTCTTATATTAAACTTTTCCTTATATTTAAAAAATGGTTACTCCTTGTAAAAAAATCTTACTTAATTTAGAAAATAATTTTGTTCAAAACATATTGCACTCTTAAATACATTTAAATTTTGCCTTTTCTGTAATCATTAACGTATATATGAAAACTTTATAGAATACATTAAAATCATATAAAAATATATGTAATAATAGATTTACTGCTAATTTAGATACGTTTTAATTATCTTTAATTTATTTTTTAGGCCATTATATTTTTGTTGTCATTTGTTAAGATTTATAAAACATAAGTTTTTTAGTCTTTTTAAATTCATTATGTCTTACATATAATACAAATGCTGGTGACGGTATCTATTACATAAACTAAGTTATAATGCTGGATTATTTTATTTCCCCCGAGGGATGGGTAAATTACTTCAGACTACATCTCAAAGTTCACTTACATCCATTACTAAGTTGTCGAAAGCCATGCTAATAATCTGTAGGTCTGCATAAATGTCACCATGTTTAGAACAGTAGAGAACATCCTATTGAGTCGTTGAAACAATGGGAAGCGAGTTTCATGCCGCAGTACATTCTTTGGTGTATTGCATAAGCTTCAAATATTCCTTTGCGTCAATACTGTCATGCGAATAAAGCTATTGTCGGTGGTATGGTAAAAATACTTGAATCGCATTCTTTTATACATTCCGTAAATTGTTGGATAATAATTTTAAATAAAAATAATAATCCACAGATGCAATTTTTTGGCTCTTATGTGTATTAATAAAAAGACATATCCGTTCACGGTGTGTGATATTGTATAAGGTAAATGTCCCAATCGTGAAAGAGGCGTTATGAGGGAGTTATGTACATTTTTATTATCATATTAGGAATCAAGAAGCTAAAATACATTGAAAAAGTAACAAGTTAATAAGAATTGACACTAAAAATAAATTAAAAAAAAAAGATTTTAGAAATAAAAATTATTTTTATAAAATTATTTTAATATGGACAAAAGTGGATAAACTAAACGTCCCTATTATGAAAAACATATATAAATAATAGCACTTTCTCACTCAGAAAAAACTTGTCACTTTTTGAACGTGTTTTAACTTCTTGAATCCCACTATGATAATAACAATTATCCGTCGGACATATTGAAGCCAACTTTTTGAAAAAAACCGTATTTCAATGTGGTTTTTTACTTTTATTTTCAAGAATACATATGTGAACAGATTATTCTCCGGTACATCCGTCTTTTGTGACATTAGCGTTGATATTAGGATGATGGCCATAACCTTTTCTATTGATTTAATTTTCCACGATTTGTGTCTTTGTACAATAAATGCATAAAACGCCATAAAACGCGATTTCTCAATATCACTGTTTCAGTATGTCTGTAGGGAAATTTTTATTGTCGAAAAAAGGAGGCAAAAATATATTAAAAAAACTAGTAGCGATTTTATTTTTGAGTGAAGAACTCACCCGCTGATTTGCCCATTTATTTGGTTAGCTTTGCACTTGAATTAAACACAGTGTTGTTCCATCCATATAAACGTTGAACGAAATCTAACTTATACAAAATCGAAAGTTCTTTAAAATGTCTAAGATCTTCTTTGAAAAAAAGTAAAACTCGAAATGTACAGTGTTTATATCGGATCGAAGTGTGAGAAATACGATAAAAATCGTTTCATAACTACGGGTTGCTAAAATATTGTTGTCCATATTGTGAAACGTCCGTTTTTATAGATTATGTAGTTCTAAAACCCGAATATTTATTTAATAATGACAATGCACGAAAACTGACCTTTTTAGTAATGAATTTATAATGCTTTTAAACAATGTTATTAGGTGAAGATTCGCGAAACCATTAATCATGTACGTTAACAGAGATGCTAATGACAGATCGTTTCGCTCCGATGAAGAGATATTTGCGCATAACTAATTTTTTTCTTGTATTAAAAGAAATCGGACAATGTCATAATTTTGTTGAAATGAAATTAAGCAATTACTTTATACCTACAATTTTTGTACATGCTTTAATTAATGTGTAATACTATTATTTATTGTCGCGTTAAAAAGATTGGAAGAGTGTTTCATAATTGGGGATTTTAACTTATTGATTCTGTTGCAGTGAAAGTAAGTAAGAACCTCTTGCTTTTTCGGTTGGAAGTGTGAAGATAAATATTGTTTATTATGCTTTAATATTATATTCTAATTTAATGCAATATTGACTAAGCTCATATAGACACCTTTTATCCGTATTACTTTTATTACGAACGATTATGGTGTTCTTTGCTGTTATGCAATTGACAAGAGTACATAAAAATATTCTATGATTTTCGTCTATCATGTTCGAATACGTCGATATCTTTTAGACTTCTTCGTTAGAGAAATTTTCCAAAAGATGTCTAAAATGTATTGGGCTTTTGATAAAGATTTTTAATTCATTCTTTCCAAAAGACTTCTTTTAGATGTCTTCGGCAACGACATCTTCCGAAAATATATCTTAAAGATCTTCATCAAAAACTCAATACAGTAAATTTCCTTATATTTTCAACAATATATTTTCTAAATATCTGAAAGATGTCTGATAGATGTCTAAAAGATATCCGCAATCGTTACATATGATAACGATGTCTTTTGGAAATTTTTAAGAAATCTGTTTGCTTATTGTGTAAAAACTTTTGCTTGATCTCGAGGTAACTCCCACAACAAAAATTGAAATCGCCGACGCTGTAAAAATAAAAATTTACTTGCACTAATAAATCATAAAAATTTGGAGAAAAATATCAACATTTATACATTTTAGTGAGAGAAGTGTAAAAAAACGAGTACATTAAGAAAAGGACCAGCTACGATTGTGTTCTTTACAGATGTTGAACCCATAAATGATTTAGAAATAACCTATAAAAGCCATTTTTGGATCCACTTTAGTCGAACTTTTTCTTGTTTGAGGACCAAAAAATGATGGCGTCAGAATTTTCCTACCATATCCAATTTTTGAAAAAAAAGCAGGTTTAATGGGTCAAAATTGGCATTGTTGGTTTCGCAAAAAAGTAAAAAACATGAGGAACGTAAAAAGCGGGCTGTATTTAAAAATACTTCTAAAATAATACTTAACTTGTGAAGGAAATCTCTTTTGTCTTAAAATAAATTGAAATATGACCAAAAACGCTAATTTTCACACATTTAATGTCGCTTCTCTCGAAAATGAGAGTTTATAGGAAAATTGTGGCAAACGCAAACAATATGTAAAGTTTCGTCGAATAGTGAACGATTAGTTACAAAATAAAGAAAACAATTTTTATTAAAATATCCCGAAACTGAACAGTACACCATTTCACTATAACGAGGTCGTTAGTCAATTAGCAACAATTCAATTAACTTCAAAGAAGTTCGAGCATTTAGAAATTATGGAAAAATGTAAAATCGCGATATTACGCAATTTCCTGTAATAATTCCAAGTTTAAAAGCCAACGATTTCTCCACAAGTTCAACGTGATGATAGGCGCGAATAAAAAGTTCATATAATCGCCTCATCAATTGAAGTCTTTTAAACTGTCGACGATAATTGAACCTGAGGGCGATGGCGCTTAAAATTAGCGAATATTTCGGTCAATAACTTCATGGATTCCATAAAATTGTCAGTGACAGTTCATTATTTTCATACTGAAACTGATGTTCAAGATATTTTTATTACGGTACGAAAAACCAGGCCATCAGCAAGAATGATAATTCTATTCGAAATGGAATCTATGTAAGTTACCAGTATATTATTGTAACATTATATAACACTTCTATTTAATAATAAAAGGTTTACTAATATGGGCCTAAACATTTATTGCATTTAAAAATACCGCGATAACGTCCACGCTTCGGAATTTCGTTGAAACGAAAGTTGCGATTCTGTGAAACCCACTTTCCAATACTCATACGATGAAATTTCATGATCACCGATGTATGAATGTGAAGACGTGTTAAAACTGCTAATACGTCATTAAGTAACTATTCAGAAAGTCCTTGGTTATCGATGTCACGCACGAACAGGAATCTTACCCTTCTCGCGATGTGCATACGAGTGTTATATATTCAACCATATAATTTATGCACCGTAAGATTATTGTAAGACATGATCAAAAATGCTTATCATCCATTGTAAATTCATATTTCGAGAGGGATGTGAATAAAAAAAGGTTATCACCCTCTTTTCGTAACTTTTGTACTGCAACAAAAGCTGACGTCTGTTCGTGGATTTTCTTTCGGAAACCCTTAGTATTTCACCAAGCCAATCATTTCTCAAAGAAAACGTTTATTTATTCATTAATTCAACATTTGTTTTGACAATGATAATAACGGTCCGCGCATGCCCAACGAACAATCGTTACTTTAATGCCCGAGGGCTTTTTGTCCGACGAATATGTAACACAGTCTTTCGTAGAGTTGGAGTATATGTAGTGTATTACGTTCTTCTAAGTTAAGTTTTAATTATCATTTTAGTGTCCGAAACTATATTACTGAAATTTTACAAATAATCGAAAAAAAGAACTACGATATTTTTTAATTATAATACCCACGCATTAAAAAATATGCTGAAGAAAACAGAAACAATTGTTGTGGTGGTTAATTCGTATGGGGTTGGTTTTATCTCTTGTGAATAAAAAGTTTTTACTACCAGTTGTTTTGATGCCTGACTATAAAACATTCACCTGGCATATGTAGATATATAACAGGAGAGTACGATGTAAGCTAAATTTTATTGGGTAAAGTAACGACCAAATGTTAAAATTGCAGGTTACGAGCAGAGTTGATGATACTGCATATGATTGTAACATACTATAAATACAGGTAATTTAGTACAGAAAACATTATGATTACATTAATATTAATAAACACAGATGCAAATGCTTTCCGCAAAGCCAATAATAACCACTTGTAGAAACTTTTTGTTAGACTATTTTACTGAATCAATTTATGGCCCACAAAATATTGTGATTTCAATGTTTTTATAAATATTAATATAACTTTATCTAACTTAAGAAATATGTGAATCACGTTCGAATATACTGTAGTTGAGAAATGATACAAGAGGTGATTTCGTGACAGACATTCAGTTACTTCATGCATACAAATGAAAATTGTTTCCAAGGATTAGTAAAATGCGGTAAAAACAAAGTTCTTTGAGAATAACTCGAAATTAGCCTACCTTACAATATACGCGTAGAATGTTGCCAAGTTGTGAGATAAGTATCAAAAGCAACCCCACACTCTGCAGTTGCGATACCATAGAATTGAAAGCCTAAACAACTTTCTTTTTATCTTTTCGGCATGTTCTCCGCCACTTTTTATCCTGTTTCGATTCCTCTTTGTTGCGAGGTATAAAATCTCCATAAATTCTCAAACTTGTCCTTCTATATTAAAACTTCAATCCGGCTTATTGTAGAAAAATTTGTTTGCGTGATATCTGGTGTGTACAAGAAAGCAGTTTGACAATGATTATTTTATTGCTACATGGTCTACACTTTCGATTAAATATGCCTTTTGAGTTTAACTTTCTCTCTCGTGATTACTAACATTTGCGCAGCAGGACTTCTCATAACGAAAGAGTTGATTTATGCGTAAAATACATATTTGCCATACTACTATTGAATATTTGGAAATTAAAAAATACTCGTATCCTTGTAAACATATTAAACACAGGTTGAGTGAACCGAATCATATTGACTGTAAGACAATCCCATTACGTGAAGTGCTTTTATTGACTGTCAATATTCTATATAATGGGAATAATTGTAGTTAAAGTTAGAAAGATAATAATGTTTGAATAAAAGTGTCGTACTAAATGCAAATCGCTGCAGTGAATGCTTTTTCGCATTGCTCCTTATCAAATAATCATTGAGTATGTAATTTTGTTTCGACTAAACTAGGACAAGCAGCACGTTAAAGGAAAACTGAGGGAACTATTCAAATTTCCCTTCAAATTGATTTTTTAACTGAATTTTAAATACATTTTAACATAACAAAGGCTTTTAGAAAATGCATTGCATATCTCATTCATACTCATAATAATTCAGCTCTTCGCAATAATTTCTATGAAAAGAAATCTCAACAAATTTAAACAAATGCTATGCTTAAATTTGCGACATAATTATACTGCCTAGTTTGAGTAGTATATAAGTAATTATTTAGAATCATGTTTTTAAAAAGTGATGCTTCATTGTGACGCGTTGATCAATATGTCACTAACACGAACCAATGAAAAATTCAAAATCCTACTAGTTTGGGATAAATTATCTGGATCGGCGGCTTTTTCGTCCGGCAGAGGCCGAATTATCAACAACTCTCCAAATCATGATTCGTGGCATCGAGAATTTGCATCGGCGAGTTCACGTGGATTAAAGATCATTGGATTTGGTAAAACTGCGACGTACTTGACGTCACAAAAAAATGCAGAAGAAATTCAAGAATATCGATTTTTGATGTATCGAAATATTCGGGTTGTCGGACGGAAGTATTGAATGATGACCTCATAAATATCATTCACTCCTGCCGGTATCACCAATCTAGACTCTGGAGGTATATAAGGAGTTCATGGCATGTGGTTGTATTATCCCGGGCTAAAACGCTGACAAAGGCCCATATTTTTGGCAACTATCTGGAGGAGGTCAAGTATCGTTTTTAAAATCGAAATCCATTATGGCGGAGCATAAAGTACTGCATTTTTAAATGTTTGTGCTAAGCCGCAATTGAAACACACATTTTGTAGAAAAAGTAGATGTTGCTAAGTCTTCTCGTTCGAATGATAACAATTTTAACAAGTTTTTCGCAAAATGAATGAAAGTTTACCCTCATTTATAAAAGCAACGATTAAAATTTAGAGATTTTAAGTTAGCCTGCCTTAAAGTTTACCACCCTTGCGTTTACTTTAAGCAGTCGTAGGGGTGAATAAAAAATCCGACAAGTCAAAGAACCGACAGTTAAAAAGCAGATAATCAAAAAGCCAACAGTAAAAAAACCGACACTTCAAAATATGATGGTCCGATTGTCGATGTGTCTATTTTTTATGTGTTTTGTAACGATTGGTTTTTTATCTGTTGATTTTTCGACCAGCATCCGGTCACAGACCTCACAATATTGTATAATTTTTAAAAACATAGAGTATGTTAATATTGAAATAAATGTGAAAATTACAAAATAATATGCTTGGATAAAACAAAAGCATTCGTGTTAATTCCTTAAATAAAAATATAATTTTTTATGATGCGTATCATCCAAGAAGTCTTAATGAATAACAGGAGACCAAAAAAATCAAAGTTTCTTTTTACCAGACCTGATACAAAATTAAATTACTTTATTTGTCCAAGGGAAAGTAAAATTTGTGAACCGTTTAACCAGTGACAAAGATCTATTTATCCCTTGGTGTATATTTCCGATATATTATTTTATTATCTCTGATCCTGAATCCCAAATCCATTTTACTCCATCAAGTGAGGAATTTTTCTTACGTAACAGACAACATTGTTTCCTGAAAGATTTACAGATTCTTCGTATTTAGGGATCGATTAAAAATTGTGGTTCTTGATTAAGAATTCAAAGTTAAATATTCAAAATCTATAATCGTGGATCCAAAATGTTGGTCGCATTTATTACGGAGTTACCCCGACTCGTAGCCGAAGAAAGGTAATTTTTATGATTTTAACTCAACAAAAAATTACAACATTTTAAAACATCATTGTATTATCTTGTACATGCATCAAAAACTTTCAGCATTTTTTTTGTAAAAAAATATTACTTTGTTGACTTACAAATGGACGTCAAAATAATTATTTCTTTTTGCGTTTCCTTATCACCAATGGTCCTGTAGTCTGAAGCAAAATCATCTGAGGCAAACAAAATATCGATGGATTTAGTAATATAAGAGTATTACAAAACTAGCATTTGATGGAAGGATTTAAACAAAATTTATATCGAAAAAACCGACAAAACACTACATTTTTATGAATTGAATAAGCCTGTCAAGTTTCAAAAAGAGCAGTTCAGGAGTATTCGAATAATTGTGGTCACCGCCTTTAAAAATGTCATTTCGATAACATTACGTTTAACGTTTCATTTTAGTTTACGTGTCGGATTCTTCTGTTTCAATGCTCATATGAGTCAATTTTGGAAGAATCGGCTTAAAATTTCAAGGACATATCGATGGCTGGTACGAAGAACCGGACATTTTGAAAGTTTTGCGACGAAGAACCGGACATGTCAGAATTTCCGGCGAAGCACCGGACTTTTCACAATCTTGCCGAGAAGAACCGGACATTTCCAGATTTTCTATAGCGATTTATTATATCGTAGCAACTTTTGAAATCTCCGGTTTTTCGTCGCCACTTCCGAAATGTCCAGTTCTTCATACCATTCATCGATATCTTCAGATAATTATACTAGAAAATTATTCTAAAAAATTATACTAAAAAACGCAATAAAAAAATAGGTTTTTTCAAAGTTACAAGTGGAGTTCACCTATGGCATTAATTCTTTAATTTTTAAAAAACTTCGAGACTAAAATATTTATAACTTAAAAGTTTGGGAAGATATATTGGGATATGTTGGTAGAGTGACGTTGGTTACTAAAACGAAACACATCAAAATAAAATAAAAGGAATGTACTAAAGAGATCATTCCTAACGTATAAGACTCGTTATCACGCCAAAAGTGAAGACATTTATAATAATTTTTATACATTCAAACAAAAATTTATAAGAATTAGGAACAAGGAAGCACATCCTTATTCATGATTGCATTAATTATCTTAGATATTAATTCAGAAAATCTATTGGTAATAAGCATTCTGAAACAACCCTAAATACCAAGCTTTTAAAAAAACAATGATTTATTATAATTCATCCTGAATACTGGATTCGCCCTTTTGGATTTTAAAAATGTGACTTCTCATTCATAATAGTGTACCCTCGAACCCCCTAGATACCATGATTATAGTAAATCCGAAACTTTTATCGATTTTGTTTTAACGCTGTGTAATTTAAAACGTCCTTACGAGCTTTTACTCAAAAACCTGTTGAATTCAGCTATTGCTTTAATTACTAAATAAATACGAATTACGTTTAATTGACCCTTCAATCTGCGCGAACGTATTGCGAGAATGCAGTTAATGAATAGTTTGTACTTTATTTAGCCAGTTTTTGGCCTCTCATGGTAATGGCTTTAAATACGCCGCTCTCAGGGGCTAAATGGATCTATAATGTCCAATCATTACAACTAGTGATGAAATTAAATTCTTATGTCTTAAACGTTTTACATAAAATATCGTATAAATACTAAGATAAGTGTGTTAGGTAAGTCGATTTTGCACGCCTTGGATATGAAATAACATTATCGTAATAAAAATCCAGCAATTACACATAATATCGATAAATCAATCAACTAGTTAGTGAGTACACATTAATGAAGGTAAGTAACCCGACCACTGAAAGAAAGACTTAACGGAGTATTTCATCTTTTATGTCATATTTAAAATAAAACCAATGTATCTGTTATTCCAGATATCGAATGAATTTTACAATTCACACGGTATGATTATACTCTAATAATAGTGAAATTTATAATTGTTTGCATTTCCCAGCGAAACATGATCATGAAATGGGGCAGAGATTACAGTAAACTGAAAATTGAAGGCTTATATCCGAGTTGAATGGCAAAAGGGCTGTTGGCTTGACGTTATCCGCTCTTCCACGGATCAAGCCTCGTGTCGCGTGAAAGGATCGTAATGGAAGTCGATATTCTTGTCGTCTATTCTGCCACCAACAGAAATACCGTTTCCAGTGAGAGTAATAGTAAATCGCATGATAAACTTACAAGTCGGTGAAAGAGGAGTGGTATTTTCTGTTTCCTTTCTGGGTACCGTATTTTAAGTTTTCCTCGAGCAGGCATGGGCCTATATATACGGGTTTACTTTACGCATATTGCAAAATGTCATGCTGCTATATAAGGATTTTCGGATATGTTGAATTTAAATTTTTATTTAAATATTTACTTCATGTTTTATTTCAGCATCTAACGATTTTTTTCTCAAATTTTGTTTTTTAATTAGTATGTTTGTAGACTCTTGTTTAAAAGTTATATTCTCAAAATTTATAATTCAGAACATTCCACTCTCAAAATTATGTGTTTTCGTAAGTACCAAAATCAACTATATAACGTTGAATATAGTCGTGAATGAAACATGTATGCAAAATAGTAAAATATTCGCAAAACAATAGTTTCGCCCATTTAAATTTTATATGCTTACAAAACAAGAAAGTATAGAACGCAAGTAATTGCTGTACTAAAAATATAAAGTAGAAAATAATATGAATAGAATAAAAGAATATTCTTTTTGCCACGCATGTACGAAACTGCTACTTTTTCTTAGCGCTATAGCGAACGGAAAGTTACCGTTTGCAATATTGCCCGAGCTGTAATGCGTACTTTTCCGCCCTAGGTACTCAATATACTATTCTTAAATGAAAAACGTACCTATTGTGTCATTAATAATAATGGTGAGTTATGAATAACATCGAGATTTAATCAGTAATTTGTACATATTATTCTTCACAAGAAATTCTTTGTAAGAAATGGGATTTAAAAAAAAAAGAATAACATTTATTTCATTTTCAAGCATGAATCTATACAATGATCTTTAACGCAGTTTTTGGCGGCATTTTGATCTCATGTGGGTATTTTTGGACCTTGCCAGTTAATTCAACACCGCGATCGACAGAAAAAATTAATTAATTGACTGTGTGTTTAATATTCTGATTGTTAATATTACATACGACAATGTCTGTAAATGTTAAAGTAATAATGAATAAAATTACCCTATGTTTTAGTAAATTTAGTGGGATTGAACGAAATCATCAACATTTACGGTTAAGTACGGGAAAGTGGTCCCATAGCAACCGGTCGTACTAGTCTAACCACCCCATGTGCATCATAGATGGCGCTGCCGTTCGAATTGATAGTATGTCTAAAACGCTGACATAATATTAACAATTTGTTCGAAGGTTCCGTCTACACTTGTTATAAATTAGAAAACTGTCACGTCCGATTATATGTTGACAACAGTTGAGTTCATTACTAACATTCATGAGACTTCAGTTAATTGTGCTCGCTTCTTTGCAAACAGATCGAAAGATACGTTTTTCACATCGAAAAATATTCGAATCGGTTAGGCAGTTTGTTGCGGACCTTGGGGAGGTCTGTTTCGGATCTGCTTATTTGAAATTTTGAAAACTTACAGTTTGATCTTTGCCATCTGAATTTCATAGAACCTGCGTCCATAAACATTAGCAAACAACGGATAATATAGAGAAGTACTCCCGGTATAATGTCAAACTTTAAACGTGGTTTATAAAATCTTGGTTTGTAAAAAAATGTTTAGGGTAGCCACCACTATTTAGGCAATCGGTACACTGAGAGAAGATTTAAGCTGCTATGGGTATAGCAGATCAGAGGTGTATTATGCCCTAAGACAACAACCTAGAGGCTTTCTGCTGTTCCGAAATAAAAGACGGCTGTTTATGCCAACATTTCATTTGTACATATTTTGGTTACCGTAATACCGTTTTCTTCCACTGAAACACCGGTTGTCTGTATTTAGGACAACTGCTGTCCCAAACTAAGTCAGCCGTCGTCTTAATCAACGGACGGCAGCCATCTTCCTGTTTCACCAGAGGTATCTCTACTGCTCTTAGTTCTCTTAGTGTATGGGACCACACTCCCCTATTCAATTCTTTGCAGATATATTACTGCAGGAATTTCATATTAGAAAACTAAGCTTTTCTTATACAAAATAAACGTGTAACAAAATATTAACAGTATTGCTGAAACTTTTTAACTATGCTCATATTACATAGCCGCACATATTTCTTTTAAAGGAAAATGTTAAAATAAATTAAAATAGTTATATATACTTACACATATGCAGGTTTAATTTCCATAACATGGTTCATTGCACTAAATGTAAGACAACTTTGGTTCATTGCGTTCGCCAACTGTACGACAGTAAACCAACAAATGTAAATTACTTGAATAACGAAGTCCAATACAGTCCCCAACTTCTATTATTTGTATTTCGTTATGCTAACTATTTATCATTTCAAAATTTACGGTATATTCTAAATGCATTTTACTAATTTTGTTTCGCTATCTCGTAAAATACGTAAAACATGAATTATGGACCCTACATATTGAAAAAAAAGTACTGTTAATTGATTTGATGATTGTTTTTTGACTAAATATTTTCAATCTAGATATCTCTTAAATTTAAATTTCTCAGTCGCATATTGGCTACTCCAATTCTAAAGAAAATAATGTAATTACCGTGTGTAATGAAGCCAACTTCAATTCGTTTGTCAAATTTAAAAGACCTATTTTCCTTGTGATTCAAAATAGATTGAATATTGCAGACACCTATAGAAATAAACCATGTCTTTCCTTTTCATTCCAACACTTTATAAAAATGAAATATTTGTTGTCAACCTAAACGTCAATTTCGCTGCTAAAATGAAATATAAAGTAGCATATGGGCGCCACACAAGATCGAACGAAATTTAATATACTTTACCGATATACGTTCAAACTAGAGTGAAAATTGGATTTTTATCTTTCAATGTTGGCAGGAACAAATAACGAGAACATAGAATATACACTCCATTCGTTTAAGACATTTCTTTTTTTTGTTTATTAAACTGGGATTCAAATTTGTATTATCCGTTATAACGTCATTTACATAATATCATCAAAAATAACAAATAAAAACTGCGTTTACTACCTGACACCTATATTAAGGTTAATAATTTTGATTTAAAAATAGTAGCATTCGTGTTTACGTTCATAATTTAATGATTTATATACGACGAAAAGAATCTTTTACAAAGAGGATGACATATTTTTATTGCGGTTCTTTACGAGTTTCATTCTTCATAATTTGTACGAATATATGTGAGGAGGAAATCTCCATTCTTACTCCAAACAAGTTGATTTCCAACTCTTGAAATGAAATATCATTTTAAGAGATTTAGAATATAATTTTCGAGGATGGGGCTCTGCGCAGGTTTAAATACGACGTAGAGATTGTGAAGGATAAAACCCTATAGTAGAGAGAAGAAAAAGGATTATGAAAATTTAATAAAAACGGTAATTGTTAAGAATACACTTTATTTTAATTCTACAGTTACATAAGAATGCTACTTTTGGATTAAGTCATTAACAAACACACATTTGTTTTTTAACATTTAAATAATCTTTTTATTGACCTGCTGAAGATAAATTTTATTAAATCACGTACGTGAGTCTCGTAATAACCATATGAAATTTAATGTAAAATTTTTGGCAAATTTTTCAAAATACTAATTGATTATTTAAATCATTGGATTTTAGGATGGATTGCAGTACTTTCCATTACTCCAATTAATCTACTACATCGTGCTGTGAATTTGAATGTATTTTATTACATTAAACACTTGAGTGGTAATCGATATATGTGCAAAAAAGATTCGCAAACGTGCTATGGATTATATGTGTACATTTTGCAATAACTTTCACAATTCTTAATAAAATTGCATGAAACTTGCTATACCAATGTTTTTTGGGTCGCTGAATCTGAACTGGTCCGAATGGTAAACTTAAAAATGACGAATCCAATATAGAGGTTGTAAATTTGATAAATTTATTAAAACTACACTGAATACCGTTAAGTATGCGTACGATAAGTAATGTCGTTTATTCTGTTACTGATACGAATTTAATATAAATACTATAAAATTCAAAATGGCGAATCCAATATGGCAGTTGCAAATTCGCTAAACAGTCACTTAATAATATTAAATACGGGTACGATTATTATCGTCTTTACGTGGATGATTCGAAATTTCATATAATAACTGTGTAATTGCAACTGTCAGATTCAGTAATATACATACACCTTACTATGCATAACATACGCCTTAATATGCATATAAGAAGCATATTTCATAAACAATTGAAAAAATAAATGGTAAACAAACAAACTAATGTCAAAAACCAATGGTCCTCCTTTTGTTTCGATAAACTAAAAACAATCCTAACATTTTCTTTTTTTACCATCTTAATAAATTCTAAGCTTTTCTGAACAAATTTACAACATCTCTACTCTAATCGAGTAGATAAGTTTCTGCCATTAAGAGAAAATTAGTTAGAAAAATTAAGTTAATATTGCGACGTTAACATTTGAATTTGGCCGTTAAAAGGCCTACTTTCTATATTTGATTTTATAATAATACTGCAAAAACAAGTGTCTTATTTTAAGGTCATGAAAAATGTCTTATTGAAAGACATAAATTGTGTCTTAGGCACTAAGAACATCTTGAAATAAAATACTTGGGTTTAAAGTGAACATTCTGTACTTTGAGATTATTAACAACCTTGTTATTACCACAAAATTTTTTTTTGTACTCAAATTAAACATGATTTGTAATTTGTTCTAAAATATGATGTTGCAATATTAAAGAATATTAGAACTAATCAACTTGTTACTGGAATTTCAAGGGAAAATATGAATTAAAATGATGTCATATTAAATAATAAATTTAATAAAATGTCATATGTTGTACACGGTTAATATGTGAACAGAATTTATATTCAAGACTTTTTCATAAGATTTATAATATTTACTTTCACAAAACTTTTTTGAAATCGTATGAATGGTTCTCTATAATTTGTGCAGCGTAATTAACACGATTAAATTAATTTTCTGTTATTATTAAATGCAATATAAACGTTCTAGAGTCGGTGGTGAAATCGACCAAATGCTCAGATGTTTTCAATTTTTGGGTATTAATTGCATGTGTATATAGTCTATTTTCAAATTTGATTAAAACTGAAAATATAATAAAAAGAGAGTAAAATCGTCACCACTAATCTCAAAAATCACTGCTATGTCGCCCTGGCACACGATGCGAGTCGAAGTGATAAGCAGCTTAAATCATAAGTTGCAGTCTAATTCCTACAGGTGCTCTTTCATAATGAATTCTACGCTTCAATCCACTAATCACATTTTCCCATAAGGTTACAATATGGATTTCTCTACTCCAGTCCTCAGCAGACGCCCGTGTGAGAAAATAATTAAACTAATGATAATTTTACTAAACTAAATATTTGCGAACTCTAAACTTACTTTAAACTTATTAACAGTCTGATTTAAAATATGAAATGAAATTCATAGTATGAAGATAACGATAAGTGCTAATCAGAAATTTCACGATCCACCAAGTAAAATATCAAACTTTATAATGTCTTCCTTAGAAACTTTTTGTTCGGCTATTGACTCGATTGTTCGTTTGATTATGCCCGTGAAACTTTACGGCATCTTATTGCCCGAATTTCCAATTTAACGTACGCGCCACGCATCCAGAAGTACATCGCATGAGTTTTTATTATTGCGCAAACTATCACTCGAAGGAAAGGAAGGAAGTTAACTTTTCCGATAGCAAGAGGAACAGAAACCTCGTTAAAGGCAGGCGTTCACGGCGAACTCGGTACCTCACGGTAATTTGCCGGACTTTTCGAATTGTTGTGTGAGTGTGAACATTGCCCACATACATACAGTTACAACGTGTACTATATATAGTAAAAAATAAGTTTCTGAAACCTAACGAAATAAAAAAAATTATTTTGAAATTAACGAGAGTCTTCGTGTTCAAAATCAACTGAAGGTTTCAATACACTAATGGAACGATTGAAAAACCATTGTAAAACGGAACTATTTCGGAGACAAAGTACAACTAAACGTTACAAATATCTTCTATTGTTGTTGTCCTCTATTCTTTTAAATCAATAGATTTTGTGTGTGTAATTTAGAGGTTAGGTATCGTTTTTTCGTGTATCTTCTATTCAGCACATACGTCTATTGGACAATGGGGAGGCTGTTTGAAAAAGGTTCCCAAATTAAAAGTATCTAAAATACATGAATATCCCTGTTACGTATTTGTGATGAACTTGGTTTTGAAACAGTCCATCGCCATTGCTTATTTTTGAACAAAATGTAGGCAGAAATATTATAATGTTAAGTAGATCAGTAATTATTAAAGGGCAGGTAAAGACTGACTCGATGATTCGATTAAATTCACTTTTACCACAGAGAATCCATGAATTTTATGTTTCAAAGCTATTTTACGCATTATTCATGTATGTATGACAAACTTCATCGAAATCGGCTCAGAAACGAGCAAGAATTAACTAGAATGAAATTTTCAGGTAACAACTCGATTTGCAGTACAACAGAAATTAATTTTTACAAATATGTATAACCTAGTCTCATTTTTGGAAGCATACAGTTTTCTTGTCGTGGTTTCTGATTGCGTATATCCGATTTTCATTTAAAAGTCCAAAATGGCGGATAAAGAACGAGGCAAAAACCCGTAAACCCCCCATAAACAATTTTCAAGCAAATTTTAATTTTTTTCGTCTGCCATTTTGGAATCGCCATTTTTAGTTTTTAAAAACTCAGGATTCATAGTGACGACCCAAAATATTTTATACAAATGATATCAACTTGTTTATCGTGTTACGTGGCCAGAATTACATTTGTTGTAAAAACGTTGTTTTAAAGACACTTTATTTTATTTTTTTTTACTCATGCGTTTAACAGTTTTTGTAACTAATTATATTTTACGAAGTACTTTCTCGATCGTCGAAGTCTTCCTTAGCAGAGAAACCTGTGCGTACGTCCGCAAGTTTGAAGTGCGTAGATGCGCACCTATAGAATCCGCGCTTTCAAGAGAAAGTCTTACATACACTGATCGCTTTCAGTATTAAAATTCTTATTTTAATATAATTATATATTAATATGCCAATAAAATTAATACAAACATTCTCAGTTTTCTCAATCATGTACATTTTATTAAATGTATAAAATACAAGTTTTTAACAAGGAATAGGAAAATAGATAACATATGAAAAATCTTTTATGCCTTTCGAGTTATACGGCAATTAAAACTTTATATAAAATTTCGAAGAATTATCAACCACATGATAATGAAACTTGATGGTATATACTGCTGTCGTATTATACATTCTTTAGAGCATTTTTAAATATTCGTTGATGCTTGTAGTCAAATTAGAGATATTTTTAGAATTTTGATGAAGAATAAGCAAGTTTATAGCGGATTTTAAACCATAGCCCTGCAAATCCTCATACTTTGTGAAAATAATGAAGGAGTAGTTGAGTAATCCTATCCCCGATAAGAAGCAGTAATTATTATTAATCCATTTCTTTGCAGATAAAGTGATTTTCTCAACAGAAAATAACTCTCAAATTTGATTTAAATGTGTTATTTAAAGTAAGACGTACGACGGGTAAAATGGTAACAAAAGAACATTCTAGTTCATTTCACTCAGAAAAGTGGATACTTGAAAGTGCGTTAGTTTCAGCAAGCATTCTCGCTTTAAGAAATTAAACTCTCGGAGATTGTAACTGATGTGGTAAGTGAGCGCATAATCCACATCTCCTACATTGCGACCGCTTATAGTCGCCCAGTTTTTAGGCACCGTATGATTCGTAATCGGTGAGAAAATTGCTGGTTGCTCTTTATTTGGCAACTTCAGGAAATGGATGCATTTATATGCATACCAAAGATATGTTTCATCTCGTAACAGCTATAACTATGCAATAATAAGAAAATAGCAAGCGCAAACCGCAGCTCTTTCCATCGCTTTTTGTGACTTTCTCGTTTTTTTTATTAAGGCAAACATTTAATTATAGATATTTTGGTGAAATTTAATTTAACCGTACAGAAAATAAATGAATTGTATATTTCACTTCATAATGAAAATCTGTTTTGTATTCGTCTCGAAGAGATCTTTCAAATGAGCCCCTACTCGACCCATGTTGTCATTTCAGATTTTGGAGCCCCTCATGTCCCCTTAGAAGTGGGGGTTGCAAACAAAAAAAAAAGAAAAATTTGTTTAAAAGTTGTTTTACGTGTTTCAGTTTTTTTAAAAATATCGATTCTTAAGTACGAGCTTTTACAAACTGTAATTCCATAAGGTTCCAAAAATAATCTGAACCGAAAACTTCATTGTATAATGAAATGTTTGTGTTCCGGATCGCCACGCGACGAAGCTCCTAATAACCGTTTAGGTCGAGTGGGATAATATTACAATAAAATTTCTGTAGAATTAGGAGGAAAATATGAATTAACTTCTTTGCAATTAGTTTGTTTTGGGGCGTGGTTGTTGTTTTCCGAAGTCCTGCCTCTAGTAAACAAATAATCTGAGCCCGAATAAACGGACCTGTGGAAGGCAACTTCAGTTAGTTGATCGTGGGGTTCCGAGACGTTCGGACCAGTTTTATCATTATAGTTCGGGTATATTATAGAGACAGAACCTTGAGGTGCGTTGGTGGTGACTTCCCGGGTCGCTTCGCGGTCTCATCGGTGGGTGAGTAATATTCGATGTATTTGTTGTATTATATATTATACTGTTTGTTTATATTTTATATAAAAATGACATATTTATTGGCGAGATATGTCTGGGGCAGAGTCCGCTCACAAGCCCCACTGAAGAGTCCGTGAGCGGACCCGGGACGAAACATCAGCCAACTTTTTTATTTATATTTTTCTAATATTTGCATGTGACCTAGTATTTATCGAAATATATATTCGATCCCTATAACCGCGCGACAACCCCCTTCCCTGTAAGTAACAGTTTGATAAATAATAAAGTTAAGTGCTTTTGCCCTACGATACACATTAGATGGTAATGTTTTCAAGTTTGAAACCTTTTAAATTATTTCAAACACAGAAAAAAATATTACCATCTAATGTACATCGTAGGCAAAAAGCCTTTAACTTTATTATTTGTTAATTATATACTAGAATCTACGTAAAATTTAATGAAATGGTCGATTTTTCAACAAGAATGGTAATTGTAATTATCTGATCAATATTAGATTTTTTATCTGAGTTAAAGTCAATCCTTGTTTCTGTATAGGTGTTAGGAATGATTAAATCTTTATTAGTTAGAGAATTTAAAAAGCGCGTGCCATTGGTATCGTTGTGTTTACAACGCCAAAACTGGTGACGTGCATTAAAATCCCCTAGTAGAATGCAGAATGAGTCGTCTGCTATTCCATTCTAGGCAGTATCGCAGTCCTGCGGTTTTGCACATGCGAAAATGAAACAATCCGAAGGCGACTGTCATTTTCGTGTTCCGGATCTGTTTGATCACTATGACCTTCAATATCTTTAGAATTAATCAATTTCTTCTTGATTTTGGTTAGTTTACTTTTTGTTGATTTTTTCGTAGTTATAGGCTTCTCTCATGACTGAAATAAGTATAGATAGTTCTTCGACTATTTCATTGGCTTTTTTTATTAATGTCGGTATTAACGTCACTTTCTTTTATAAATTCGATAAAAACTTGCAAATTATTGGAAACTTGTTTCATTTGTCATTGCATTGTTCATTTAATTACAGCTGTCGGTAATAGATTCGTTCAATGATACTATAGCTGCTGTTGCATTTTCTCTTCGTATTTACCTTGTGTTAACTTCCATTCTTTATATTTTTTCCATTTTTGGATGAAATTCAATCGGTTTAATAAATTTGGTTGTTTCATTTGAATTTTCTTGAAATATTGCTATAAAATCAAGACTATTAGAAATAAAAAGCCACTGAGGCTGGTAGATGTAGCTCTTTTCGTTCCAGTGTTATTATTTTCAATTTGATGTTGCATATGATTCGGAATAATAGTCGTTCTATTTATTTCATTATAAACTTGCGAAAAAGCATTACTTTGTGTACATACTTTGTCTATGTGCCCTACTTGTTTATAAAAGAAGCATGTTGTTGACTCTGTAGTCAAATAAGTCCAGTATGTAGACTAATCATGGGTAATTTGTAAGGCTTTTGGAAGTTTTCGACCGCTTCATTGATATAAAATTCTCTTCAAATCAATATAACGTGAGATCTTCCCGGTTTGGCAAAGCTTGTCCTTACGTCACTTATTTGGTGACTATGCTGATGCTTTTCTTTTCCAGCAGATCTATTATTACCACGTCTGGTATCATGGGTTGCACATTAGACATTACCACTCTTTTATTACTATTAACATTTGGTTTAAATTTAAGAACATTATCTTTGACGTTTATTGTTTTATTTGTTAGTTCTTGAACGATATTTTTGTTTGATAGGTATACAATAGTTCGTTTACCTGATTTTTGAGATGCATCTTATTTGCCTTTCCTTTATTAATTCTTTGAGACCATCGACGTAGTCGTCATTATAGTTAAACCATAGATTGAATCGATGGTAATAACATCTTCTTTATTCGGACGATTCTTAGTTGGTGTTACATTGGCATACGATTTTTGTGAGGGACTGCCTGGTTGTGTTAAAAACGATGTTAAAAACATTGTCGTTGGAAATTCTTGATTCGATGTAGCCATAGTTGATCTGTTGATCTTTTTTTTATTACATTGTAAGTATACTCCGCCCTTACATATTAGCAAAATTGTGACTTAAATGGCATACAAAAAACAGAATTTTACATGTTTCACCACCATAATACTCACGAAATAAATGTCTCTTTTAAATTTCAACTGATGAATTGTACATTAATATACACGATCATTTTTAATAAACTTCTATCGAATTATTATTTCTCCCGCAGTCCTCAAATATTATACTCTTTCAAAATGTTATTTTAAGAATACAAATAACGTAATGTATAAATTGTGCATGCTAGAAATGTCGTATGTTGTATTTTTCTCTTCGAATAGTACGTTTCGTAAGCTTCTTTAAACTGGGCTTTACAACTCTAAATAACACAGAGGAACTTTAATTTTTAGAACCACGATTGTTTTAAAACAAAATAGATTGAAAGTTGGAAACAAACTCGACAGAATTAACAAAAATTCGTGACTTAGTGCACGCTGAAAGTACAAATTCCGTTCGGACTAGTATTCGCTTGTTACACGGAAGAGGTAAGGATGTGTAAAAAAAGTCGCTGATGTCTTATAACCCAGTAAGACGTATTTTTCGAGAATAAATGAAAGCCATTTTTCTTTACGATCGATACTTCTAATAAAGAAGTAATGAAAAGTTGGGTACAGTGTGATGGTTCAATAAAAGTAAAAAGAATAGTGGAGTTCCTTCCCATATGTGGAAAAAACTTAAAGTTGATAGAATGTTCGCCTTGATCTATAGGAGTAATACATGCTCCAAAAGTATCACTTCAAAACACAGATTTGTTAAAGTGGTGTAATGAAATACAAGTCGGGTAATTTCAAACCCAGCGATTATCATGTGAAAGTCTAAATTTAAAAAGAATATATTTAACATCTATCTCTGCACAATTATACTTGCAATATTAATACGTCACACTTAAGGGAAATTCAGTGAATAATATGCATTCTCTTAAAAGCAGGTATTATCGTTTCATGTCATGTGATGCTAATGATATCTGTAATCAAGGATTTCTGTTATCTAGAGTACTTCAATCGATCAATCAAATCTGTGAAAAATGAAAAGTGACACGCTGGCTGCATTAAACTAAGGAAATAATAGACCGATTTTCCACTACTTATCATTTCAAAATTAATGTATCAAAAAATGAATCATCGTTTCTCTTAGGGCCATTAAAAAGAGTTCAAAGTTATTAATTTAATTGCGGTCAAAATTCGTTTTCAAAAATAAACATTACTTCTGTGCTTTTTTGGTAGAAATTACAAAACACGCCGCAAAAAAACTCAATATGAGAATGAGCCGGTACAAAATATACCATAAGTCTATGAAATGGGAAACCGAACTGAACCATATTTAATATTGACTACGGTGCAAGGCGAAGCAAAAAATGCAATTGCAATCAATATCGTAATTCAATATATATACTCATTTTTACTGGTACGCAAAATACATTAAATCGTATTGGTATTAACGAACATCATTATATCCTTTCAAATTATTCGGGCTCATCCCGGACAATGAAATCATCATAATTTTACAATATTTACGCGATTATTGAATAATTTTGTAATTTAATACGTATTGGTATATGTTTAAATGTAAACGTATATTCAAATTTCTCATTATGTTTTTGTATCTATAAGGAATTTAAAATAATGAAATGGAAAGCCTGTACGGAGACAGCTTGAATAAATTATTTTCACGAATAATAAAAGAAATTCGATTTCATGAAAGCATCATCCTGCACGATGGTTTCGTGTTATATTACATGAAAATTGGACCATACTTTTCTGAATTTATAAACATTTCGATGTAAATTCATGTTTTTCAATAAATAATTGCATTCGTTTATTTTAAACTTTTTCCCTATTTACTCACATATTAAATATGCTTTAAATTTAAGGATGTATTTAAAATGCCTTCCAGTACATTACGATTTGGTCAATAAATGGGGGTTTAAAATGACTGATTCGATAAGAAATCCGGAATGTATCGAGCAACCACCAGCATATAAAAAATGCCGCGTCATTTCTATATGTCGCTGTTCTAACATTTATTTTTTTGGACAAGAAACGTCGAATTCTTATAAATTTTGAGATGGCAATGATCGAAATTGAAACCTATAACTTTCGTGCTGAAAAATATGGATAAAATTAAATATGATTTAGAAAAAAAAGTTTTGTCTAATTTAAAAAAATTGCATTTATCTGTTTCAAAATCAATGTCAATATCGTCAATATTCTAAATCATAAATCTGATTCTTGACCAAACTGCTTACCAGTTATTTTTCGTATCTAATTCAATTTATTTTTACTATGAAACGAAATGAAAAGATTTGCTTTTGCTCTACATTAATAAAATTATTTTACGTCCCATGTAAATAAAACATTTAGAAAAATGTCGCTAGTAGAGCGTCTTTATATACTTATACTTAAAATACGGCAAATAATAAATGCTAAGCCGTAAAGCCGTTCTGAAGTTTGTGTCGAAAGAAATATAACAAACAGAATAAGGCGAGATTTAAAATATACAGACATCTGCGTAAAAGTGTAGTAAATCGTCAACAGCGCAATAACAGCATTCTATGAGAAAAACTAAAATACACCTCCGTTTATTCTGAATCTTGGTACATAGGATTCTGCATCGCCCAAGAGGCAATAAAGAATGTAAATATATATGCAGATATGCATGGAGCATTTTATTGCCAAACAGTCGCATTTACGTATCTCTTGAATTGTGGATCTAACACTTGGGTGTAACAATAAAGGTTTATTGGAAAATACGCTTTCTCAAAATAATAACAAATACGAAAGATTGTTTGAGGTCGCAAAACAAAACTCAGTAATTGTGTTTTTCATTATTCGAAAATAGGTCGCCGATTAATAAGAAAAATAGCTGTTATTACAGCGAGAACTTTCTACCTCTGAATGGAATGTGTGTTTTAATTAATGCATGAGATTGCTTTAAAATAAAGCACTGATTGACCTCATCTCGTATATCTCTGGGTTTGAATTTCATTGCAACTCCTGGAAACAAATTCTGCAATAATGAAAATACCAACTCCAAAAATTTGTGTGAGAAACATGTGATTAGGTTCAGATAGGAAAATAATGAAATTGCATCTACAGAAATTTCAAGTTCGTTTTGACTATAGATTACGTATTTATATTTCCAATCATGTAATGCATGCTTTTATAGAGTTAAATTAAATAGTATGTAAAATATATTATATTATTTTAAATAATTCATATTATATGCACCAATGCATACAATTTGTTTTCGTTCTTCGTTTATAATGTTCAACGTATAATGAACGGTACTGAGAAATAAATGTGAATTACGAAATCACCTTCAGAATAAAGGTAAAGAGAAAGACATTTCATTACATCTGTTGTATACAGGCGTTTTAAGAAACGGAAAGAGAAAAATGTAATTTCACGTAAATATTATTTATTTTGAGCCTGGATTGTGGCCTACGATAGTCAAAGCTATAATAACATGTAACAAATTTAATATCAAGATGTAAATTCAACACACAAATTATACCGCTTTTGCCAGATTTCTTAGTCACCTCCCATGATAATAGATCTCGCTTAAATAAAAATTCATTAGAAAAGCATATACCATCGGGAAGTGTCAGTCGTAAAATAATAAAAAATAAGCAAAACTGCAAAAACTTTCACGGTATTGGAATACGTAAAGAATCTTTTGGGACAGAAAACGTATATCTTTGTGCAGGTAATAAGCATTTGTATTATACATGGGTAAAAATGATAATATTAAATTGTACTATGGATGCATGCTCTACTGTATTTAATAATGCATAAAACAATAGCTGAAACAATGGATACTAACTAATTATGTACAATTATAAGCACAGTTATTTGCACGTCGATTTTTCACTTTGCACATCGTGCATTAGTGATTATTCAAGACCATTCTGTTAATATTTCCTAATAAGTAATGGGCTAATCGGTGA
This sequence comes from Trichopria drosophilae, assembly GCA_030407085.1. Classification (NCBI taxonomy): domain Eukaryota; kingdom Metazoa; phylum Arthropoda; class Insecta; order Hymenoptera; family Diapriidae; genus Trichopria; species Trichopria drosophilae. The sequence goes on along the minus strand of CM059582.1, from coordinate 157,272,966 downwards.
ACTAGATATTTAGAGCCATGACTGAGCCTTCATTTCATATTAAGATAGGAATAAATTAGAAAGATGTATTCATGAAGAAAAGTATAACCAGCAGTAGAGTAGAGTTGTATCCGATTATAATTTTCTTAGAAGTAACAGACAAAAACTGTTAGAAGTCTTCGGTTGATATTACATTACAAATTTGTAAATATTATACAAAATTTATTTATCTTCAAAAATTTGGTTGGTCATTGGGTCAATCGACCTGTCAGATTGTGTTACCTAACGAGCTTGGTTGAAATTATTATAGATATATGTTGACCAACTGTTCTATTATAGTAAACGAACCATTTGGCTCTCACATAACAATTTTTATATAATAATTATACAACTGAACCAGTTTCATTGTAATGATTGATAAACAATCGGTTAATTGCACCAACCACACTGGGTTCAAACTGACCCGTTTAATCAAATATCGAAATGTCTACCTTTCCGCGTTTAGAAATACCGATTTATAGTTTTTAGTGATAATTGGTAATATCTTATGTATAATATTCAAATTTGTTATATTCTTATAATATTTTTATTATTTATGCAGAGTCATGAGGCGTAATAAAATCCAATAGCGTATAAAACAAGTTACCAATTTTAATGACATTAAATTAGGTTGTATAATATGACACCATTTTTTTCTATAAATGCATCTTGGTTTCTTCATGTGGGAAATTTTTCCGCGTTTACGTATAATTAACCGTTTCTTGTCAGTCACAATAATTCTTTTTAATCAAATCGATGAAGTATTCTTTCAATGCCATAAACATATTTATGCAACAACATTTCAGTGTATCTATATTAGATTACTTATTTTATTAATCTTAAGAATTTTTCCTCAGTGTCCATAGGTTATTCGCTTCATGTACTTTTAAAAAAAATGTCCTTACAAAATATACATACGGTACACATATTATAAATAATCGTCATATTAAAGATCCTTCATATTATTGATTTTTTTGAGATCCATCAGAGCGCGAGAATTTAACAACCGTTTTGAGAAATATTCGGTATTTGACTCGGCAAGATGTGGAATTTGCACAATTAATATACAAGAAAAATCTATAATTCTAGTCTTATATCTAATGTAAAATGTAACACAATATTATACATTATTTAAAATCAGTGAAACTTTTCTCAAGGATAGGTTGCGGTATTCTTCTCATTAGTTTATACAATAAAATGGTTAGGTAAGAACAGAATCAAGCGTAATGAAAAGCTGCCAGAAGGTCATTAGTAAGGCAAAGTAATGTATGTGATTATGAACAGTGTTTAACATTTCAAAAAGTATAGGTGAGTAAGTCAGAAAGTAAAACTGATAGTAATAAGCAAAATAATGATCTATTAAACGATTCCAACTAATGTGCGTATAATTTCACAAAGCCTTTTGAATTCCGATATTTATTTAACATTACAGCGATGATACGCTAAACAGAGCGAAACAGAAAGTAAGAGAAAAACAGTTTCTTATTCTTACGCAAAATGACAAGTGTTGTGTTAACATCATTTCAATATTAGCCATAGGGCAGACGATTTTCATACAATATAATGATTAACTTCCCTAATCGAAGAACAATAGTGAATAATTTAATATAACAAGACGACAGGAACGCCGCATAATTAAAACTAAAGAAATGAGTGATAAGTAATTAATTAAATTTTTTTTTCACGCCAAAGTTATTTTATCCTAGTATTTATTTCAGACAGCCGCATAAATTTATTATTTCAACTGGAACGTTTCATTTAATTAAAACAGAAAGCAGGGGTTTGTTTATAATTAGTTTGAGATCAATTTACAGTTCATGCTAAAAATATCGCAATGTTTGTTGCAAAACATTCTGAAATCCACAGCCGCGATATTACAATGATAAGGAACTTTAGATTGCGTTATTTTATGTAGTATGGTCTAATTGATTAACGTTTGGATGCAATCAAAATTACAACTCAAAACTTATTAGTAACATAACTTTATTTGAAAAATAATTTATCATATAACGAAAGTTTGAATTAAAGTGATTAAATTATCGTATATGTTAATTGCAATATAAATTCAAATACTGTATTTGTTATGCAGGGTTTAGTCATAAAATAACATTATTTTCATTATAAAACTGAACATAATTTTCTAACTATATTCTATGACAATTTTACTTTTCGAATATTATCATAATTTCGGTATCATAAAATATATATAGCATATGTCTTAAAAACGATATATTTTAATCATTTTTATAAAAGTTATTATAAGAATTATATTAAATATTACAGTATGTTACAAATAAAATACGTACATAAATAATTAAGTCTTGCCATAACTACAATCGTCTTTGATCATGAAACAATGTCTGAGTTCTGTTTAAATTTGCAGTATGGTAGAATAGATTTTAAAAAAATGATATTTAATGAAACTAGCGATGTTAAGATTAACTTAAAAATCATATTTTTAAAATATAAATTAAAAAAACGTTATGCACATTATTATTGGGAACTATTGAGATTTTAATATATATATAAATTCATTTTTTAATAATTCTACGCCGAATAAAAAGGGTTGGCTGACCCAACAAATAAGTAGCTAGGCTAACAAAGTAGATAGTAAGTTGTCACAAACTAGTTTGTCAGCCTAAATACTTCTTTCTTAGGCCAGCCGACTACTCCATTTTCCAACAGTAATATTTGCAATAGTAATTGTGTAGATGAAGTATTATAATCTTCTATAGTGCAGTTGTTTCCAATAGTGAATATTGAATAATATGCGCTGTAATGTAGTAGAAATAAAGCATCTTCTAAATGAAGTACTCGTATCAATAATTATCAAAATATTGTAACTCATAACGATAACAGTAACGTAAGTTCTTATAGGTAAAAACAGTGTTTATAATTATTTGAAAGGCACTTACAAATAAGCCCATTACATTAAATAATCTTAAAAAATCTTGTTCGCGTAAAATAAAAATAATGATATTCATGAAATTCAAGTTCAGTTTGTAAAAATCAACGTATACAGTGTATTGAAATTCGGAAAGACATAATCGAGAAAAGAATGCAAATATATTTCTGAAATGTTTCAAAATGCAGGTTCAAAAATTTTTAATGACATTTCTTAAATGTTGTTTTGTTGGCGAATCGAAAATCATATCTTAATTTGTCTTCCTTTTTACGGGTTTTTAATCTGCAAATAGAAAAAGATATCAATAAAAAAAATAGTTAAATTTCAATTCAACGATATTTGTTTAGTTTTTTAGCCAACATTCCGGATACCCGAACGAATCGAGTTTTTAGACCGTTCAGCAAATGTTTAATTTACATTCTATATGTTGACGTATGCATTTCACGTGTGCATTGTTAGTTCACAATATTGCACATATTATCATTGTTTTCATACTTCCATAGTATATTTTATTAATCGCTCATTGACTAAAATGTCATATTACTGTGAAGCTGAGTGTGGACCTCACCAAAATTAAATGTAAGAAAGTTTTGTTTAATTCAATATCTGTAAAAAAATTTAAAGTTAAATAAAATTTATTTCTTACGGTATGGAATTCACAGAGCAAAATTTTTATTAGTTATCAATAGATTCTAATGATAAAATCCTATTGTTTCAACAAATATTTTTCATATACGAAACACGGCTTGCTGTCAAAAATGCAGCCAATAGCGCGAATAAAGTTGAATTGAAAGGAGTATCGTCACATTTTCGAGAAGTGAGGTTAAACGTATCAAAATGTGCATATTTGGTTATATTTCGATTAATTTTATAGCAAAACATTTAATCTCTCTTTTCTTGTAAATTAGATGTAATAGGAACATTCTGCTAGCGGTATAGTTTTCAACATGAAAAATCTGTCAAGATATATGGTACTGCGTTTGTCAACAACAGTAAATTCTCTTTTGTTACAAAACCAACCGAAGGATGATCAAAAACAAACATTTGAACACATTTAACCTTACTTTTTTCGAAAAAGGGACGTAATAGAAAAATAATCAGAATTTAGATTCATTATCAGCGACCCCAAAAGACCCCGAGTGTCCACTTTTATCTGGAGCCAATTGGACATTTTTGTTTGCGACTGTTTTTTTTTCTATAAAAATTACGGTTTTCCGTTGGTAATTTGTGTACAAAACATGATATTAAATAAATATTGTTTTAAATGCAACGTTAAACATTTCTTCAACTTCTACTTGAATTGGATTTAAAAAAAACGGACGCAAATGCATTATTTTGTCATTAAAAACACAAATTTTCAACTGTACATTGGTAGCTCCTATAGTAGTACAAAATTGTCAATTTTTTAAAATCTTATCTGCTATTTTTAAGTTTTCGAAAATTAATTCAGATTCATTAGCGACTCCAAAAGCATTTAATCCTACACTGAAAAAAAGAAGTTAATAAAATTGAATGAAAGAGTATTGGATGTACGTTTGTGGTTTTCGGGATAGCGTTTTTAAAATGACGGATTGAATTTTTAGAAATTTCTACTCCTATTTTAGATTCGCCATTTTGAATTTTCATTGTAGAATGAACATCACTCCTAACCTCATCAACTCCCATTCTGTCATATTTTGATCGTTATATGTGACCACATTTTCTTTTGGTGAGTGGAGTAAATAATTCAAAATTACTAATCTTGGTCGATAGATATAAAATCCCACGTGTTTTGCAATCAGCTGATGACTCGAAAAATGGGTTTGATAGATTGTCAAGTACTAAGAATAATATACTATTGCCCGATTTAAGGAGGGCCTAAAAAATACTATTATTGACCCTCGTCTTTGATTTTGATCTTCCTGAAAGTGCCTTCTTGAGAGTTGTTTTGACCATCACTAGTTCGTACCTATAAAACCTGTGAACAAAAAAGAATGAATAGAAATTAAGTTATCATCCTGAATTTAAACTCTTCGAAATTACTTTCACTTATAATAGGAACGGGTTCACGCGCATGACTTACAACTGATTTCAGGTTAATTTATATAAATTCAAATTTATAGTATAATAAATAAAAAGTGTCCCGTCGGTCCTTTTTCTAGGAAAATAAGAAGGATAGAAAATCTGTGGTCCATATTTACCTTCTCAGGACGTGACACATTTCATCCACATGTCATTGCACATGCGCCAGGATTAACAAAACATTTGTTTGGACTGGAAATTAATTGACATGTTAGGAATGCGTGTTACATGAATCCAGGTGTCGACGTGCCGGATATATTGCTGGGAAATCTCAGGCGACTCGCCATGGAGCGGAATAAGTGCAACGCGAGGAAATAATAATAATAAAAATGTCCAAGTCCGCCTAACGGTTCCTCGCATCCTACTGCCTCACTTACTGCACTTTGCTACGCAAACTCGCCAGGCCTCCATTCGATATCCGGAGACTGATTACGTCCGTGTTTACAAGCGCACCATTTAACTTTTTGTTCCTTTATTAATCGTCCTCGGTTCTATTACCAACGATCCAGGTGCACCGCATCAATTACGACAAGAATGCATACTGACGCCACTCTCCTCGCCATTTATGCAATTTCCTATTTTAATGCGATTACCCTTTTTTATACACTGCTCTCAAATTCATAATTACTGATCCAATTTACAGTCTACAGAATCTACGAAATATACCTGAAATATGTCAAAATTAATCTAATAATTTAAATTTTGTAACAACTTACTTTTTCGTGTTCGTAAAAAGTGTTACATGCGTTGTTCTTATTGTATCAAGTAAATATTAAGTTAGGGTATCACTCTCTAAATTTCGAGTCATGGAGTTGACAACTTTGGAGAAAAGAATGAATTTCCACTCTGAAAGAATTCAATATTCACTCTTTCCCGAAAGCTGCTCGGTTTTCAGTAACTAAAGAGTGAATTCTCACTCCAAGAAATTTAGGGAGTAAAAGCGTGTTTTCAGGCGATTAAGATTACTACTCTATATCTTCATACATAAAAGTTACTTTACGCCATGGATAGATATTGTTATTATTGTACAATTTATAAATAACAACAAGATATATAAAAATGCTCCCTTTCTCCCTGGTGGAAAAAGATAACAGTTTCTGGTGAGATTTGCTGCATTCCATTGCTTATAACATAGAGACCAAAATAAAATCAGCCAGAAATTGGTCGTATTTTCTACCTGGGCAATTATAAACATATTGATATCTTTACTGTTTGATTCTCTGATAATCGCTAATTAAATTTTTAAAGCCTAATTTAATACCATTATCTGCATCACACATAGTTATTATTACTTCCACTGTCCCATTCCAGGCAACGACATGAACAAAAGTGTCAGCTTCAATATTCATCACACATTTGGGGGAAAAGAGCAAAGATTGTCAGCTCACTATCCAATTACAATTAGATGATTACAATTAATTTATTAATTAAAAGTACTGAACATATAAATTAAGAAATTCTAATGTAACATTTAAATAGGATTACGAAAAATAATCTATACGCTTTTTAAAAAAATGCCCACCACAAGCTGGGTTCGAACTTTGGACAGCAACGTATAAATCCAAAAATAAATCGATTGGCCACATTATTAACAAATGATCTATAGCAGTCTTCGAATTATATTCTAAGATTTTTTCAAACATTTTTATAACAATCAAATTATTTAAGAAAACAAGTGTTATTTAGATTACATAACTTAATTTAAAAACCTCTACTTAAGTTGTTCCTATTTTTTGGAAAAATGTTCGAAAAATGAAAAACATTTAAGAATTGATTAGAAATTCATGTATAATTTAGCAATTTGTGTATAATATTGAATAACGATTTGGTTACAAGAAATATATCATCAACTTTTACTTAAAAAGTTCCCAATTTTATCAAATAATCTAGTGCGATAGAGACAAAAATCATACATTTTTTGGAGAACCATTCAGTCTTAGTCTTATCATAACTTCTGCTATAGATACACGGAGAAAAATTTCTTTGAAAATGTTACTATTCTACACGGTTATTAGTGGACAGAATGACATAATGAGAAAATTTCCTATTCCTTTTGCTAAAAATTACTACAATTTTGTTTATTTTTATCATACCTTTCCGGAATTTTTAATGTTTGTTTTGTCAAAAATTTAGAATGTTATGGTAAAAATTACACAAATTTTAGCAAAAACAATAGGAAATTTTCACCTGATGCAAGTCTGTCCTCTAATAACAATGTAGAATAGTAACATTTCCAAAGAAATTTTTCTCCGTGTAGCAAATATTAAGGGGTAAAAAATGTAGATATTGTATGTTTAAATCACTACTGATGAGGAGGATAATTATTTTTTACGTCATAATTACATTGAATATAGACGTACAAAATGATATATTACAATAAGGATATACATTTTTTTGTTTGTATCGATATGTTTTTAATAACTAATATGCTTAGGTAAGATTAAAATAAGTAAACATTGGTGAGGTGAAATATTCTTTTTCGAAGAAGATCAGTTCAAATGGAGTTTGTTCGAATTTTTATCAAAAAGGAATCGTACTTCAAAATATGATACAATTTGATTTCACTTAAAATCATCGGGAACGTGTGCCAATATTCGTGTAACAATTTCAATCTATTGTCCGAAAATCGTAGTTCCTAAAACGTTTAAAAAAAGTGGTTTTCTTTTTGATACTTTTCGAATTATTCGGTTACGGAGAAATTTTATCAAATTAGATCATTTTTTACTGAATAGTGTCAAAAACTTAATTTCATATGATTTCGTTAACAGATTAATTAATGTCGGTATAACAGAATACACATTTTAAAATTACTCTGCTTTCGAAATGAAGTAGAATAATATTTTGGAACATTCACCCAATGCACTAAGCAATGCAATCAAAATGAATAATTAATGTCTTCACATTCCCTAATTCCACGTATCTTGACATTGCGATACTTTTATATTGGGTAATAAACAAAACGTATCGAGATATTATAAAACTTCTTGCAGTTAGAAAAACTTTTATTTCCAGAAAGTTTCAACAAATTTTTAAATACCGCGATAGATGAAAAAACTTCCGCCGTGAAACCCCGTAAAAGCAAGGGCTATGTTGGGCGACGCGTGACGTATTCAAGGCAGGAGAGAAAGTTCGGATTTTCCATCAGCAGTTGCAGAATCATTATTTTCTTAAGTTTATGTTAGGAGAAAAGAACTTTTCGCTTCTGAGCCACTACAGAAAGGCGATAAAAATATCACAGATCGAAGTGTATAATGTACTTTACGTGCAGGGAAATAATTCAAATATTTGATCTTTTATGTCATTTTTCTCTATTATTAGAAAAGCTAATTGACTCATCTAATTGCATTTAACTTACCAGTGTCTCCGCAATGGGAAGAAATACAACCTCCGAGGAAAACGTGACTTGCTGACTTAAGAACAAATTCGCTTTTTTAAGAAGGTTTAATTTATAAAGCACTAAATGAGTTATATTTTTAAATTTACTGTTAAATATTTGTTAAAACTGTCTAATTAAAACGTATTCTTCGTATTTAATATTTATATTAAAACGAGTTAAGAATAAATCATATAAGCTTGTACTTATTACATATTTCCGGAGCCATCTATTCGACGCACGCTATTTCAGGTCAAGTAAATTTAAGTAAAATATATTCATTAATTATAATAATTGATATAACTCTTATAATTTACAATCGGCATACTTGATTTTAAATCCAGTTTAAAATTGTCATTTTATCGTGAAAGATTTATTGAATCATCGGAGTACATTAAAGTGTTTAAATGTTTGGATTTATTCAGATTTGTAGGAAGCATAATTTTTTAATATAATTAAGCTGTAATAATTCACACTTTTTAATCATCTTAAAATGTCATATTATATCTCTTTGCACCGTATATTCCAATATTGGATTTTTTTGCATTAGTTATATCCATTAAACATAACATTAATACAAATTATTTAAAACTTCCTTTTAGATTTCAAACATTTTAAATTCATATATAAATGTATTTTTATACCGAAATCGGAACAATTCTCTACTATATTTTATTTGTTACAAATCAATTCTAAACTTTAAGACAAATTATTAACAAATATCTTTTAGATGGAGATTTAGAATAAATAATTTTGAATTGAGATAAACCATTAGACGGAAAATATTGCTACTAGAATTTTACATTTTAAAGTAAATTATCTAGATCTAGTCATTTTCTTTTATTTACTGTTATGAATGGATCATAACACTTAACCACGCCTAGATTTTCTTAATTTCGGCAAATTTTTAAACCCAATTACACAATCGGCGGAAAATTTCGTACACGTTTACAATTCCACAAATTTTCAGTCATATTTTCTATTTTAAGGAATCTGTCGCGTATCGAAATATTCCGAGTTATATAATAGCCTGAATAATTTAACTCCGAAATATACGTTCCCTTTTTGACTTTTTATTCTTGTTTCCTAGTGCATAGTCCTGTATGCATGAAAAGTGAATGCATTCAAAGAAATATTTTCAAAAACCGAAATAAGTCGAGTATGCGTAGTAGAAGTAGTACATGCACAAAAATTGCATAGAAATTTTAAAAAATGATCAGTGTATCATGTGCTCTACCCTTTCACCTTTCCGTCTCTACAAAAAAGTTAAAATATTTTCCACTTCACCGGATAGGTTGCCTTTGACAGGGTCGAAGTGTCTATAACATCTTCTTTTTCATATTTCAGTCATATAAAACAACTACATTCCTAAATGCTATTTATTCAATAAATACGAATATTTGAAAAGAAAACTCCGTTTTGAAATTTGTTTGACGGATACACAGGACAAATATTCCATGAATTAATTATAAAATTACATGTAGGTATCTAAATCTAAAAATTATGGAGTCTTAATTTATTGTATGTAATATTTACGAAATGAAAAATCACGTATGCAACTTTTAAATTCCTTAAATTTAAAATTAAAAAATCAATACACGTTCTCATATTTAGCCGAAATGTAAAGAAATCTCGTCCAACGGTCGAGTTCTCCCTCATATCCATATATACGGCTACTACTCAGACATTCCCATTAATAATTGTGCAGGTTCGGACGTATACATAAACATAATCGATTTTCCCGTTAATAATGTTACAGAACAGCTACATGTTTATTTGGAAAACATAAATAATATTTAAAAAAAGATTTTGGTGCAAAAGTTACATATTTGTGTACGTATAATCATATAAACTATTATAAAACATTCGGTAAATCTTACGGGAAATGTAACGAGAATCTGTTTTTATTTCTTTTAAATATTCATATTTAAAATTATAAGTCCGCTAATAGTAATAATAAAGTAGTAATAAAAATACAAGAAAAATTATTTTTTATTTCGCTTAACCTTAATATAGTTTACAAATGACAAGTTCTATAATGAATGTGTAGATATATAATTACTTTCCGCAATATGGAGACATTATTCCATTGTATAAAAAGTGTGGAAATTGTTACACTTAAAAAGTATTAGTCGAGATATACACCGGCACAAATACAATAGGCTTTTAATTGGACCAAGTTTACTTTGTAAATTATAGCTCAATTTTAACCTTAAATAGTTATTTTTTCTGTTATACATTTGCTATGTACCGACAATAATAGTGTTGGAAATAAGATAAAATCACATCTAAACTTAACCACTGTTTTCCAAAAAATGATTTACACTTTTGTGAAACCTAATTTCATTATTTTTGTTGTCATATCATAAATAGATTGTCTATTTTTCGCAAGTGAATCGCAAGTAAATATTTTAGACTGCCCAAAATTATGCATGCAGATTGCTGTCCCTTTTCATGGCAATTTCCGCTTCTTAAATTAATGACAGCGACATGCTAGTTCCGTACGCTAATGTAAAAAAACCTACGGTCATGCAAGGCTGCTCTTTACATTTTTAGTACATTGCCATCTGCTCTATCATCACTATACACTTCACTGCTGTATAAAAAATATTATATATGTTTCTAGAACTCCCAAATATGATAAAAGACTATTAAATCAAGTTGGACATTGTATATTTATATATGTATTTCAAACAACATAAACAAAGAATATTTTCAAATTCTGATCTTGACTAATATGTTTCAGAACCAACGTTGAATGCAGATGGACGATGCCCCGCGTTTGAAGAGCACAATGTGTGCCCTGCACGATCACCTAATTGTAAAAATGATTTCGAGTGTCAAACACCGAATGAGCGCTGCTGCAAAACTGCCTGCGGCCTGCGGTGTGTGCCCAGTGAACTAACCGGATGCGAACAGTTGGCCCTGGCTGCTACAAGACGATCGCGAGCCTTAGGACCTAAGGGCCCACCACAGCTCGTCCCAAAATGCAACAATGAAACCGGTGATTTCGAAAGAGTGCAGTGTGACCCACTCCGGAAGAATTGCTGGTGCGTGGATAAATTCGGTAGTGAAATTGCCGGAACGAGGGGTCCCGGAAATGAATCGATTGACTGCGATAAGCCAAGGATCTGCCCAGCGCACACCTGCCGGATGCTCTGTCCTTTGGGATTCGAGGTAAATCGCCCTCCTTTCATATTTATGGTTTGCCTTATCCTGCGTATTTCAAGATCTTCGTATCTTATATATTTTAGAGACTGTGTCAGAACATTACATGCGCGTAGAAAAGGTAAAATTATATACCACATAACACACAATCATCAATTATTGAATCACACGATGGAATTCATCCAAGTAGGTTACACAGTTACATTCGCAGCACGATTCTACGAAACAATTTTAGATCACTGTATCATTAAGAATAATGCCCTAGTCACGTGTAAATAATAGAACTAATTGTTATGTGTGAAGATTTTCTTGCTAAAACTTCCATTGTAAGAACTTATCCCGTATGGTGATCGTCGGAAAATTTGTTCGCATTGCATAATAAACGCAATTATTTGTTACTTATACATTCTTACACATATCTTCACGTTTTAATTTGTTGGAAAAAACGTGCAATGCTCTTTCTTATATATGCTTAAATACTTTTAACTTGTTCGTACAGATTAATCCTGAAACTGGGTGCCCTCTATGCGACTGCCGGGATCCCTGTCGAGGAGTAACGTGCCCAGGCTCTAGTCAAACCTGTGAACTGGCGGAGGTTCCTTGTGCTCGTCCTCCATGTCCACCAATACCGAGTTGTCGGAAAGCAAAAAGTTTAGCAACGGTATGCCCAGCTGGAGAACCCCTGCAAATAGCTGATTCTCCCAGGCCATTCCTTTGTGGTGACACGCCAGGAAAGCCCGACTGCCCGCCTTTATATCAATGTTTGGTCGAAAATGGTCAAGAATATGGCGTGTGCTGTCCATCGAGTATAACCTTAAAGCGACCTGGAAATTGTCCAGCGAATGAACCGCTTACTTGCAGTACATCATGTCAACATGATCTGGAATGTCCGGCACCTAAAAAGTGCTGCAAAAGTGAAAGATGCGGAGGTGGCACTTGCACAGCACCGAGTGGATTGAGTGCTTGCGTTCGAAATCGTATGCTCTCTGAACTATTGACCATTTCCGAAAGACAAGGACGAGGATATGTTCCACAATGTGCTGATGGTATGTTAAACAATAGAATAAAACAAATGTTATTTATAATTGAATTCACTTCGTAATCGAACAATATGAAAAGACTCTTAACACCTGATGAGCTCTCTTGAATCAAATGAACATTGCAAAAAAATAACTGAAATGTGTAATGCTAATATAGTTACTCTATTCTATTCATAAAAGTAGTTTAATTAATTTAAAGTAGCCTGGATAACTATCTTAAAGAAACTGCAAAATATTTGATATGGATAAAATATATGTCATTTTATTTTAATAAAATATATCATTTTAATCACTAAAAGATGGAGAATACGAGCCAAGACAGTGTTCTCGGAATGGGTTAATATGTTGGTGTGTCAACGCCAGTGGTGAAAAGATAAGCGGATCAATGGGGCCGTCCGAGAAAGTACAGTGCAAGCAGATAGCAATGCCAAGGTCTCTTCCGTCATCGTGCACGTTACAGCAATGCGCTCAAGTTTGTCAATATGGATTTAAAACCGATTCTTCCGGTTGTCCAACTTGTGAATGTGACAATCCATGTGAAGGGTGAGCATTTTTTATTGTATACTACGTATCTAGGGCGGAAACGAAGTAATTGCAACGTGGATGATAAAGGGGCCGAGGGGGGATTAATTAATGATCACCGAAGGCGAGAAGCAGATTTTTCACCCGAGTGTATGCAATGCGTTTCCGCCCGCGATATGTTCACTATTTTTTGTCACACTCGTATGCAAATTCGCGGTCGTTTATAGAAAAGGCCCGGTGGGCTGCAAAAATGCTTGATCGCCCTTTGCACGTACGCAAAAACGCAGTAGTGATGCCCGGCGGCAATGAACGACTTTCCGAATACTGTATAGATAAGTAAAGACCGCAAATTTGTGCAGGTGTGACAAAAAACAGTTTACACCTATGAGTCAAGAGTTTAATTTCAGCATATTCATTTCTATACTAAATCCATTTAGGTATCCATGTGCCGAAGGAGAAGAATGCGTTTTACATAGAGAAAATGAGTGTCCTGACTTTTTATGTCCGACCAAACCAGAATGTAGGACGAAAAGAACATATAAAAGTCCCTGTACTCCAGGAATTGCATTGAGTGATCAGAACGGAAATGCTGTGATGTGTTCCACAAACGTAACTTGCCCACTACATCACAAATGTACACTGGTTCCCGAAGCCGGACAATCTGTTTGTTGTTCAATTCCGCAGCCAGTGAAATCTCCAATAAGTAAGTTTACAATTTTTTTTGTATGATAGACGAATATCAATAAAACTGAAACCCGTGTTTTATTATAGTAATGTACATATACAATCGGTTTTGTGTATTTATATTATAAATTATTGTTTTAGTGTGTGAATATTTGAGAGACTTCAACGAGAGAATGGAAGGAACGCGGGAAGGTATGGCTCTGGCTATGCCTAGTCCACAATGTGATGAAGACGGTTCATACAAACCAATCCAATGCCACAATAATAGCTGTTCATGTGTCAATGAATACGGAGTTATTTTAAAACCAACTGTTGACAATCCATTGAACTGCACAGCAATCAGAGAGCAGATTCAAAATAAATGCGAACCGTTTACATGTAACACAGAATGTCCATACGGATATCAGCTCAAAGCAAATGGCTGTCCGCAATGTGAATGTCGAAATCTTTGTAATGAAATTACCTGTGGAGTCAATGATCTATGCACCATGGTCGATGTTAATTGTGGACCTGGTCAGTACTGTCCCCCAGTGCCTGCTTGTTTAGCAAACAAACCAGGGCAATGTCCTTATCTGGTACCCAGTTCATCCAGCTGTGAAGTTCTTTGCAGTAATGATCAAGAATGTATGAATGGGGATAAATGTTGTTCTACTGGATGTGGTACACAATGCGTGGCTCCCATGGTCGCAACAGCTTGTGAACATGCCAGAACTGTTTCTGAATATACAGCCAGAGAGACTGGTAAACCTGCACGGCGAATCTACATTCCTAGGTGCGATAGTAATGGTCGATTTGAACCAGTTCAATGTCACTCAGGAATGTGTTGGTGCGTTGATGAAGAAGGTCGTGAATCGGCTGGAACTCGTGTTGTCGAAGGCATAGTTCCAAAATGTAATTCCCCTCAACCGTGCCCGGAGATTACTTGCGACTTACAATGCCAAGATGGTTTCGAAATTGACTCAAAAACTGGCTGTCCATCATGTTCGTGTCGTGATCCATGCAAACGTGTCCTCTGTCGTGGTGAAAACGAAACCTGTCGTATGGTTGAAGTGGCTTGTAGTGCGCCACCTTGTCCGCCGGTTCCAATTTGCCTACCTAAAAAGGATAATCCCTGTCCGAATGGTTCTCCTCTGTTAACCGAAAGTGGAACTCCAGCAATCTGTGGTCCTCGTGGAAGACACTGTCCAACCACGCACAAGTGCGAATTATCACCTTTGAATGAATATGCTGTTTGTTGTCCGAAACCAAGGGACGTATGTTTCGAAGTTGGTACAAATGTGCCGTGTAGTCCGCATCAAAACGTGAACGGAACCGAAAGATGGTATTTCGACACAGAGAAAAACGAATGCAGGTCAAGAGCAGAATGTAGTACGGGCTTCAATGATTTTTCGAGTAAATTAGTATGTGACACTGTCTGCCCGGTGTTATCACAATGTGAAAGGTTAAGAGAAAAGAACTTTAAAACATCTCAGCGATTAAAACAACCAACTTTCTTACCGAGGTAAACATTAAAAATCAAATGATTAAAAAACGATACATATTTAATAACACTTATTCAATAAAATATAATTACATTATTTTTGTGCAGATGCAATCCGGACACAGGAGCTTGGGAGCCTGTACAATGTTTGGAACACGTAGGTGTTTGCTGGTGCGTAGACAGGAAAGGCGATCCAGTCAAAGGTTCTTTAACCCGCGGTCTAGAGCCGAAATGTAATTTTAGACAAGCGAGAAGGGGCCGGGTGTCGACCGAAGTCGATAACGAAATAAAGGCGTACATGGAAAACGCTTTTCTGAGTTTTGCTCCCGAGGAGAAAAAGATCAATAAAGCTCTTCAAAGCAGATGCCAGGCAATGAACGAACGAGGTTACGTTCCTGCAATTTGCGACAAGTTTGGTAGATTTGATCCAACTCAATGTGCAGGTGATATCTGCTGGTGCGTCGACGAAGCTGGAAACCAGTTAGTTGGTTCAGAGCCATTCTTGAAAGGAACAAACATATGTTGTAAGATATTTTTCTTTGATTTTTAATTTAAACAATTCTATGTATTAAATATACAGGGTGGCTCATTTTAATCGACGCACCCGAATATCTCTGTTGCTAAGCTAAATTAAAAAAAATGTTTAG
Organism: Trichopria drosophilae; assembly: GCA_030407085.1. Taxonomy (NCBI): domain Eukaryota; kingdom Metazoa; phylum Arthropoda; class Insecta; order Hymenoptera; family Diapriidae; genus Trichopria; species Trichopria drosophilae. Next base: position 157,257,068 of record CM059582.1, on the reverse strand, counting down.
ACAAAAGTTATTCAGGACAAAGGGGCTCACATAACTGTAATAACAACTTTGACCTTGGGGTACATTTTCAAGGACATTTGAAGGACAAAGTTATTTTTTTAAATGGGAACTCCAATTTTTTATGCTAGATTCAGAAAGAGCGGCAAATTTCACGTCCGAAATGGTAGTTTATAAATTTTTGGAATGACCTTAACTATGTCTAATCAAGGTTAATTATGAAACATTCATCTAACAGCTGTTGTTTTCAAGCTTTGATGGTTTAGTAGTGTTCAGAAAAGAGTTGCTCATGTAAAATCGGTCAACTAACTATAATAATAACTTTGACTTTTGGGAGTCAATTTCAAGGTCATTGGAAGGTCATTTTTGTTTTATGGTAACCCCTATTTTTGGCACCGGATTCGGAAAGAGAAGAAAATTTGAGGTCGAGAATGTTAGTCTACACATCCGTTTTACGAGTCTCCTAAAAAGGTCAAATCAAGGTCAAATGTTAAAAAGTATCCCACGTCGTTGTTTCTGGGTAATGCTAAAAGTAAGATTAAGAACAAAAGTGGAATTTTTTATTTAATTAAACTGCTTCTAAATGGCTATCATATTTGACGTTAAGGTCCTACTAGTCAGTCATCGGCTTCTAAGCCTAGTAAACAATCAAACATGAAAAAAAAACAGCTTGTGGGCTTCGTAACAGAGATATTCGGGTGCGTCGATTAAAATGAGCCACCCTGTATACAAATGTTTTAATTGCATACTTAATAAACCTTAAATTTAAAAATGAAAGCTCTTTTATGTAAAATCTTTAATGTTAAATATTAATACTTGATTTAACAAATTGTCTTGAAATTTCAGTGCCAACTCCTGTCGAAGCAGTGGAAGTGACGCTACATTTTCCAGGTCGATATCTCCCGATCGAAGATCAACCACTTTTCGCAAAGGAAGCAACCGATTTCCTTCGAGATCTTGGAGCAAAACTAAAAGACGGTGTTCAAGTAGAAATCGACCACGATTCTATTATCCTTGCCTTCGAGGCGATAGGACCGAACAAAATTGACTTCGCTTTTCATTTGGAAGAACTTACAAGAATGCAAAAGCTAAGAATACTCGGGTATGTCGCAGATGCGACTAGCTCTCGGTTTACTCATAGAGCAATTTCCGGACCAGTGCAGAATCGTGTTGTTGCCTTGGAGCAACGGGAAATTCTTACGGAACTTGAAGCTCCCGTATTTCAAACAGCGACCGTAGTGCTTGCAGCGGCGAGTGCTTTTGTGATCAGCAGTCTGCTAATACTTTTAATGCTATACCGCAAAAAGGTAAATCAATGCTGGTTTCACATTTGTTTGCATGTACATATATACCAAATTTATTTCCAATATACCTCGTATAATTTTTATTGAGAAAGTACTGACAATAAACTGTTCTTTTATTGCTTGTTGTATAAGTCGGGATTTCATGAACATTGATTAATAATGAATATTTGATTCTATACAAATATTTGAATATTATTAATAATTTAGTACTGGAGAACAAAGAATGTAATGTGTATGTATTTATTTCAGATGAAAATGAAAAGTATGACGGATTCCTCATCGGTGGACCAGCACTTTTTGTCATACAATAGTCAACCAGTATATGTGATTTCTGGGATAGATAAAGAGGAGGCTGTGAAAGAAGTTACATCTCCTTGTGACATAGGACGAAACTCAGAAACTACTACAGTCGGTTGAACTTTCGTCATCGTCATAGTCGTTTTCTCTCATACCCAATGCCTCATCTTTCGATATTATCCGACGTATATAGCGTACCATAATCGAAGTAACATTCTGGGTTTCGAGATTTCCGACTCTCAGTCGTCGACGGATCGGAAAAATGTGAACGATAAACTCATAACATAGTGCGCATTACTATAAAAACGTTTTCGCGTAAATCGATTTACGAATTTACGTTCGATCCATTGACGACTACCGACGTGACTTATTTGTCACGGGACATTTGGATTTCCTCGCGATTTTTCTTAAAAGTGTTGAAATGCACGCGTGAGGATGTTCGAATAATTTCTGGGATGTACATAATTATGATATTGCACGATGTACGTAGTTGTAATTAATTACCTTTCTTATTGTCGTTTCCACCAACTCGTTTGTTCCTGCCGTACGGTATAATCGAGCATATCGGTGTGGATTTATGTAAATGGAGAAAAACGACGACGTATCCTACCTACCTATCGTATTTATTGCTCATGTCAAAACACACCTATGTAATGCGATCCACTTTTCCTATGAAATTTTGTTCAAATTACAAGTGTTTGGTAGGCTGATCGTTGTCAAATTTGCATTGCAAATTTTGAAACGCGTATCATGTATCGATGTAAATTTATTTATTTGACTAATACTTTAACATAATTTTAATAATAAATGCTATTCAGAATAAAGTGTATTATCATTTTCCATCAAGTGCCTTACGTCTGTTCCAGTAGGGAAGTGGTACTGAGGCGCAAATTACAATATTTTAAACAATTTTATTCCAAATTATTATTTATTGCAATAATGAAATGAAATGGTTAGATTTATATTTTATAAAATAAGGAGATTATTTTAATCACCTTATCAAGTAAAAAATAGGATACAACAGAATTTAACATTGAAATGGAACATTTTTAAATTTATATAAAATTAAAGAATTTCATAGCTAAATGATTTAAAAATATTTTGATGAATAATTGTCATAATGTCAAAATTGAAAAAATAATTAAATGACGCTAATGCTAACAACCGATTTAAAAAATGGAGGTTAATATTATTATAATGATCAGTAGGCTTTTACAATAATATTCCTATTACACTTAGGCTTAGATGTGTTGCATTGAAGATAATATATAATATTTTGCAGGCTTTAGTATCATAATAACGATAAATACTCTGGAGACTCAATATTGAAAATTGTATTTTGTACAAATCAAAAGAAAAATATCATAGCATCTCAAAAATATTGAACAGATACTACCTCTTTTAAGAAAGATACTGTAATTAACTCATAAAAGTTATTTACAACGTAAACAAACCACCACAGAATTATTAAACAACGATTAAAGCCATGCTACTTGTTTTCACTCGTTTTATTGAGAAATAATATCTATTTGTGGGCACAGAATATCCAATTACATATTTATTTCGTTATCATAATTTTATAAGCAGTCCAGTTATTTTTTTAATTGCGATCGGCTAATCAATATTGATCAAGAAAAATTTAGCTAATTCGAAAATTAACCTGCCGTAGTTTAAAAGAATCAATACAAAATGTTTTTTACTCTAGTTAACAATGAAAACAGCGGTTTTGTAGCCTTTCTCTACATTTTTTTTTCAAGGAGCCGATGTCGAAATAATAATTAAATTTTGAGCTGAAACCTGCATCTAAAAACTTTATTGCACCCAAAAGTTGTGCTTTTAAAATAAAAAATATACGATTTATTCATTATATTCATATTTTATCAAATTGTACACTTTTGAAAACATTTTTATAAATTCGTAAACAAAAACCATCATGTAATTATTTATTTTAAAAAATGTAAAACTGAAATTACAACAAGTTATCATAAGTTTTAAATTGGTTAACCCTAATGAAATATGAAACAAACAAATGTCCAAGAATTAAAAAAATAGTCTGGAATTCGTGTATTGAAATTGCAATATTTTAATAAAGCTGATGATCTGTATCTTAAAATATGTCGAATATGATAAGATATCCATCAGTCAGAACCTTATGAGGATGCTTTACAGTAATGTCAAAAACTCATTGAAGATGTTTTCAGCAAACTAAGAGCAAGGTAAGTGCGCTATATACCCTTAGAAAAATGTCACTCTATTTCCTCATACAAGGCTGTGAAGTGAATTTTTTTATGCAAAAATTAATAAAGATGTCGAAAACATTAAGGTGATCACTTTATTAGCAAACCACTTTAGAGTCCATTTTTAAATTTAAAGTACAGGTACATTTGTTGTACAGAACCTACCTAAAATAAACTTGAATATATTAATATAATATACATGCAGTTACTTAGCTGCAATTTGAATAATTTAGAATGGACATTGCCATTATCGACCGCGCCTCTTCAGATAAATGTACAAACGTCGCTTTTTTTGATAAAACAATTACATTACCAATAATCGGTAATGCAGAATATATCTTATCATTTTCCAATGTTGGTAATAGTGGATTTTGTATTAACTTCAAAATTCGAGATATTACAGATAGTAAATTGTAAGGGAGTTATTTTAAATGCACGCAAACAACGTCAAGCACATAGCCGCTTGTATCCAAATGATGACAATTAACAAGATTGTGCCCACAGCTGCGCCACTAATAAATATATTATATATTTAGTTATGAGCATCCACACAGACTCATTAAACTACAGTAACAATGTACAAATGTCCTGCTATTAAAGTAGTCTTGGTTAATTTGCTTAACACTGTTTACAATTTCGATAATTATTTTGATAGTTTTTTGATCCGTTACACATTTATATACATCTTAACTTTCTATTTCTAATTTACATAAGAAAATTATCGATTTAAATATATTTTATGTTATTGCGTGGATAAAATGCTATTTTCCACACTTTTGACTTTTTTTCCGGCGCATTTTACACACGTAAGCAACATAAACTATATTTAAGCACATGTGTGTAAATATTTTTTCTGCGAATGTGAATGGCCACCTAGCCTTCGTCTCAGCCGGCAACACACACATTCGTAAATACAATATTTACCCACTTGTATCGAAAAATACTATTAATCTTACTTTATATATATGGGTAATTCTCCTGAAAGGGACCCCGAAATGCGTCACCATCGCTATTTCCAAGATTCGCAATGAAATTCCAATATAACGTATATTTTTTTGCAATTTTGAATAAATTAATTCTTAAACTAGAATATATTAGCTAACTTTTGACGTATATAGAGAAAATTTAATACGTCATTTTCATAGCTAAACACGCGTTTGCAAAGTCGTTGCATATTTTTCATAAAAATTGCATTTCATTGTAATTATTCACTACAACGTACAAAAACAATACAAATAATTTTTTAAAATGCATGAAAAATAACTTTAAGCTATACTACTTATATTGTGTAAGGCCAATTTAGTTTAAAAAATTTTTTGGATTTTATATAATTACTCAAACATTATCATTTTTTGCGAGTAAAAATTCGGACGATCTCCGAAGCCACCTATTTTTAACAATAAATATGTATTAACATACTAAAATCGAATCTTATGGCCTTAAAACTTAAGTACTAGTTAGTCCTAAAGTGGCGTTAGAAGAATTTTTCATTACAGCATTCGATTTTTATCTAAAATCTAATAATATGTCGATTTGTGATCTCCGAAGCTTGGTGATCTCCGAACCCATTTTCTTTTTATAATTAATCATTCAAAACATTTAAAAAAATGTTACTGTAAACATATACGGGAGTTATAAATCGTTTAAACGTATATTATTTATACTATAGATATAATGATAAACAACAATATGTCCAGAAAATACCTATTTAGTTGTAGGCATATTCGCTATATTTTATGATATTTTGTATTTTATGATATTCAAAATGGCGGATCCAATATGGCGGACCAATTTTGTAAAAGTGTTCCGATTTACCTGAAAATCAGTACCCGAAGGTTTTTGTCGTCGCTGATTATAAAAAATTTATAAAAAATAAAAATACCAATCATTTCAATTTATCCTTATGAGAAGTAAGGTAAGTTTTCATTTAATTTTGTCTTCGCTGTGTGAATTGATGTAAATAAAATTCAGTGACTTTATTTACGTGCACTGTAACAAGAAATACTTAAATTAAGCAAGAAAGTTGACTGAAAGTCAAGTGTAATGTAAACAAGACCGCATAAACAAGGACAAACTTATGCACTATACATTGGCTGGTTTTAAGATGTAATCATTTTTTGGGACGACACAAGTACATCAGTTCAAGTAGACTAAAAGTCAAAAAAACATAATTAGATTAAATGACATGCGCTGTTGCATTTGTAACATCGATCAAAATTGTATCCACTACCATTTAGGCGAACTTAAACTATTCAATAATGAACTTCAAAAGAAAGACAACAAAATTATTAAAGCAAAACTTAGAGACCAGAAAATCACAGAACCATGCTGCAGAAAATCAAAAAGAAAAACTAAAAACTAATTACAAGATTATCAAGTTCAGTATTTTTTATCAAGAAACAAGTTCAGTATATTTTATCAAGAATCACGTTCGGCATTCTTTATCAAGAAATCAAGTTTAGTATTTTATATCATGTAAACATGTAAGCTAATAAATAAGGATTAATTATTAAAATATCATAAACTTGATTTTTTCTTATATTTTATGTATAGTTCACGAAAGATAGTAACATATTTGCTAATGTCCATATTGTTATAATGAATCTTAAAATTCTGCGACTATCAAGTTTCATATTAAATAAACAAGTTTCGAATTTTGGTTCGCCATATTGGACCCTCCATTTTGAATTTAAAAAATCTGGCAACAGATTCTTTATTAGGAACCCCAAAAATCCCCACCTAAACAAACTTCTAGTCAATCAAGCAATTTTTCTATTTTTGGTCCGCCATATTGGATCCGCCATTTTGAATTTCAAAAATCTGACAACGGATTCGAAATCGACCCCAAAAACCCCCGAGTAACACATTTCTAATTAATTGGATAAAAGGAATAATTTGTAATACGAAGTTAAAATCATGTTAATATATTAACATTTAAGAAGGGCTATAAAATTTATAATAATAACAATGAATTTTGCGCAACATCATATTTTCACTTTAGAATATACCTTAAACATGTTTCAAAAGTAACAATATTTAATTTCATAAAAAAATGTTGCCTTGAAAATTTTTCGGAAACGGGTCCTTTTTAGTAGAATTACCCATATCTGTGGAGTTTCGCCGGAAATATTTAAAAATTTTTCAGCTTCTTATAACTCAATCTGTATATGTTGTGCTCGGCTTTTTAGTACATCTATTAGGCTTCATAGTACATCTATAAGCTCTATAATGAACTGTAGTATTGTTTACGAAGATACTCCATAAGTGTGGAAATTTTTCTTGTATTTCGCTTCCTAATCGTGACGTAACATTTTATTTCAAGGTCGAATTTATATTTTTAAACAGGAACAGATATTTTTTACTACAGTAATAGGAAGACCAGAAATGTTTACTTCCGACCGTGATCTTCGTCATATGCTTGAAGATAATGTCAACTTGACTTTGTTAATGGACGCTTATATTTTTGACCATCGGAATGGAAAGAGCAAAAACCTTTAAGCATCAACTTGACCTTGAAATTTCTTTCATATTTACGTTAAGGTCGAACGTAAAATTGACATTTTTCTCTCTAGTCACGACTGAATGTTCTAAATTTCTTTTCTAAATTACAACCAATCTACCCTCTACCTAACACGGTTTACTCAAAATGTAATCAGTTCCGAAGATGACCCACAAGTGGCTAAAGTGTAGGAATAAATTATTGAATTCAACTTATGAAAACTTTTTAAATAAAAAAAAACCCTACCCGACAAATCGAACGACAACGTAAATGTTAAAATCTATGCTGTAAAATAATATTACAGTTTTCATATTATTCTTTTATAGCTTTCATTTTACTTTCATTATAGTTTTCATTTCAAAATAATAATTATTCTATTGGTAGAATTTAAGAAAGACAACGGATACTGCATTTTGTTTAACAAGCAATTTGGGATTGTGAATCGATTTTATCAAGGTGAAGGATATCTGCATTTGGCTCATAAGTTTTGAGAACTTAGACAACCAATTAATGGAAGTGTTGTAGATGTAAACTTCTCCAACAAGATAAACTATTACAATTGACTTACCAAACATCAGAAAATGACATGCAGAAAATAGATTTGACCTATCATGGAATAATAGGATTCGTGTAATTTTTAACGAGGAGGATAAAGTTTGTAATACTGACGAATTTCGATGTACTGACATTTCATCTCAGAAAAATTTCTCAAAGTACTTCTCATCTCATTTTTTAATGTGCTTTCAGAAATGTAGCCAAATAAAAGAAATTCATGGATGAATAAAAACATTCAAGAAATGGTTTAAAGGTATTTTCATTCCGAAGCTCCAGCAGAAAACAAACTTGACTCAGCCATGAATAATACATTATTTAAAACGAAAGAAATCAAGTAATCTTCTTTACTGCTATGACGTTAAAAATTTTACGAGTGACGCAGTATGTGATAGTTGCAAAAAAAATCTACTTATTTCTAAGGCATGATTCAATGGACATATTTAGAATTAAACGACGTGTAACCTACTTCATGAATGTGTTGTAAACTATGTGGAATGGCAACGAATTACCATAATGCATTTTCAATTAAAAAATAAACTACACTAAATATGAAATAATCATCCGGAATTCTGAATGATAAACCTAACTGTCAAAAATTCAGACGAAAAATAATATTTTCCGTATGTAGTTTTATAAGGTATCTTTTTTTAACTCTGCATCTTTTGCTATGTCCGATTGATAACTGCACTAGTGCACAAATCACCTACTGGGTGCACTCGTATCATAATGTACTTTTAACCAGTTAATGAGCGCATAATTTCATAAGGGTGCATAATTTGTCATCTGAAAAATAACATTCAGAAGCTACAATAGCGTCACATTTTAAACTCTCGGTCAGTCTAATATATTTTAATGAAATGCTGAATGCTTGTACTGAACAAATTTTCTCTCGCAAGCTCAACATTTACAGTAGCATTGCATGTAAGCAGTTATATAAATAATTAACAATGACCGGTGTAGAATTTTAAATTAAATTCGTCTACGAACTCACATTACACACAAATTTACATATATTTGTTACAAGAAGGTTTTCGAGGCCGCCGATTATACAATATCTAATCTTAGATTTTGACCATTCAAAATGCAAAATTCAAAATCATAATTAGCGACTTTGAAGATCCTTATGAAAAAACGGCTTTTATCTGCTAATTTTCGGTTATTTTTTTCCACTATACTAAAGCCACCGTCTTCAACTTCATTTCACTTCAGATTCATTCCCAGTAACTCTGAAAAACTATATTTTCAAAATATGATAGTTATATTAAATATTTTTTCGCCGTAGGGAGTCAGGTATTTTGAATTTTAAAAATCTGATTTCAGATTCATAGTCAGCAATCTTAAAACTCGTATTAAATATCATTTAGTATTTATCTGCTAATTTGAGGAAATTTGTCCGCCATTTTTAGTTTTCAATATCTGTGTTCATATTCGTATTCAGTGACCCTAAAGTCTCCGAGAAACGAATGACATTCGACTCGAGTCACTTTTTAAGTTTCGTAATGCTATATTGGATCCGCCATTTTGAATTCTCAAATTCTGTTCCGATTCATGACTAGCGTCCCCAAAAACTTTTACAATCGAAGATAAAGACCGATAGCTTACAGTAAAATTTAAAGTAAAATTTAAAGTAAAATTGAATGAAGTAATGAAATTTGAGGCACCGTTTAAATTCAGATTTATGGCCTTCCAAAAAGCTACTAGATTTATGAATTTTCCTTTTTTTAAAGATTAACAAAATTTGGTGGGATCGGACCCATATCTACTTGAGGTTTATCATGAATAAGCTGGACAAATGTGGTTGTGGTGGTCGCATAGTAACGTGCGCCAAAACAATCGACTCCCAGTACTACGGACAGATCATCATGGTCGATTTCTATAGTATCGACTACTATACAATATTCGAGTTAAAGAAAGTGAACTCTTCACATTGGGGAAAACAAATATCATGTGATATTAAATAAACATAAAATGACAAAATGTTGCAGGGACGTCAACCTTAAAAGTTCAGGTGAGTTTCATTTCTGTCTGCTTATTCAGGTAACCTCTTTACTGCAATTTAGCGTAGAAGTTTTTGATGTTCTGAACAAAATTATGAATGAAACCTAATTAAATTCGTGCTGTAGTTGTCTATATATACACAATTTTTAATGGCAATATTTTTAATACATATGTCAGGTCGTGTTCACAGTTCTTGATAGTTTTAGTAAAAGGATTAAGCATAATTTGTTTTAGGTATTTTTCAATAAAGTGAAAAAACATGGTATCATTACTAACATTTCAATAAAATGAAATGTAGCTAATTATCAAAACTATAATATTCATTTAATTATTATAAAAAAAGTGATTAATTATCCCGCAAAGTGTTATTATGTCAATTACAGGTTATATAAATGTTCTTACATAAAATTGTGAAGATATTCGTATATTTAGTAATATTAAGAAGTGATACATTTTTTCACAACCTGCATTGAGTATGAATGGTGGTCATTTTTATTAATACATGTACAACACGAATTATTTACCTTTACTATTTACTTTTTTAATTTTACAACATTCCCTAGTTTTTTAAGTTTAATATTGATCATATGTGATTTGAAATTTATTTATTTAGAGTTTCTGATATAAAATATATAAATTTCAATAGTTAATAACATCACTAGTGATTCGTAATTGCCATTTAGAAAAGAACTTGAACTAGCAAATATAACACGAATTTCTTTTAATGTGGAGATCAATTTTTTCAAATTAATTTAATTTCTCGTGTATTTCGCAAAAACTAAGCTGTCTCAATCATTAAGGAGTGTTTTATTACAATTTCTTAGTGAATTGTTTAAACACAGTTTTAAAGTTGATAAGGTGATCTGGTAAAATGTCGAAGCTTTTATTATAGTGTTTGTCAGAACTTTTTTGGTGAAATGCTATACAACTATCGCATTGAAATGTCATATCATAATTGATACGTCCTAAAACATTCAATTACTGAGTTTTGAAATATTATAACTAAATGAAAAAAAAAGAATGATTAATTGTAGATGTTACTAATAACAAAAGGCATTAAATCTTTTTTGTTGCAGTTTATAACCAAACTGGGCAGAGGTACATCGACCAATTGTCGATCCACAATTCCATGAGTTGGCATGTACGGCGCGTTCTCCTTGCCAAAGCCGTTGTTGACTCAAGAAATGATAGATACATGTCGTCAAAAGCTCTTAAATGTAGATCACGCAGCTGCAGGTCTAAATCCTCAGATGCAAGTCCAACTCCAGATATTATCGACCGGTTGGCATATGATACACAACATCATCCAAATGTATGATAACAAGTTATTACATAAATACGCTTTTCAATTTTTTAAATTTAGAAATATTTAGTTTATGAAAACACTCAGAACTTACAAACGTTCCCTGGGAGAAATTGATTTATTATACATATAACCAATTTGTATACTATTATAGAAGTTTTCAAACATTTGTATCTTTTTAACTTGATTACTTGAAAATCGAAAACGGAATACTTACGGAAAATACCAAAAATACAATAGAATATTTTTGCCAAATTTACAAATAAGTAATCTTGACATATTTATGAACATAATCTTGCAAGTTACTGCTAACAAAAATGACTAAATTACACCAGAGCGACAAAATTTATTTAGTCTAAAATTTGGACGATTAAATTATTTTTTGTACGCACTTAAGCACTTGCAAGGAAACGTTTACTTCATACTAAACATTAAATAAAGTTCGCAAACAGATGATATCTTTGTTACGAAGTGTTGAAAGAATCACATAAGTTGTAAAATAGATTCTCGTTCAATTGGTGAAATGCCAATGAAATGTGCCAATGTCTTACGCCAAAAAAAACACTCGTAATTTATTTGCATTTTTACTTACTCTTTGGCGTTCATTCATGCATGCATTCTTTCTAAAATTCTTCTGTCTTGTATGATGAAACTATCAGATTGATGGTTAGTCGACTAAAATACAATGATATTTGACGATTTGAACGAACAATCTTATAGCGGACATACCGCATTTAAAGAAATATCAATTATATACCATTTTCAAAGTTTTTATTACTATAAAAATCGTTTCACTGTATTGAGCCATTTGCAGCATTTTCATTGTTTTACTCAAAATTAAGAGATTACTACTTTTTATTAGGAACATGCTGTTGAACGAAGTGGTAACTAAAGAAAGTATATGAGAAAAAAAATCCCTTGAATAAAATGCGATTGAATGTAGCGTAGGGGCCAACCGTTTTTTTCATTCTTCAATACCTCGATCAAAAATGATCGAAAGTAACTTTTTTCATTTTCAAGGGGAAAATAGCTCTTTTACAAAAAATTATTTACATATTGATAAATTTTGAGCAATTGTTTAGAAAGAAGGAAAACATAATCGTGTACAAATTCGTGGGAAACGTCTATCTCGTGGAGTCAGCAATTCGACTCTGCTTCTGACTTTAGATTTGATTTTAGATCGATTATTTTATTACTAGTTGACGACTCACTCACTGTGTGGCGCTCGTCCAGCGCGTGTAATGTAACGTCTACCCATAAACGAAATGTATTTCGATTAATATAAGTCTATCGCTGCGTATCGATGAGATCATTTATCTAGCTGGATTATCTTCTTCTAGTTTTGCTATTATCCTCGCTCCTTGGTATTACGATATTTTATTGCAACTACTAGTGATGAATCTTTTTCTGTAATTACTTCACTGTCAGTCAATTTACCGTTCTAATCTCTTTTTTTGTATTCTATTTTTTGATATTACTGTTTGATAGTCTTATCTTTAAAAAATGAATGCAAATGCCATTTATTTGATTTTAAAAAATATATAATTTTATATGAAAATTGTAGCTAATAAAATTCTACAACAATTCGTTTTTTAAGTCCGTACGTTTTTACTATTCAATACATGTACTATAAGATATCTATTAAAAAAAATGAGACAAATTTTTTAGATATAAAACCGCTAGAGGCTTATAATTTTCGTTGCATTTTTTAAATTCGACATTCCTGTATTCCCAAAATCAATTGAAATGAATGCAGCATCTTACATTTATGTAGTGTGGCATGTTTCGTATTGAATTCTTAATAGAACCTTCATCACCCAATTAATTTTGTCACTGTTGGTATGTTTTGTATTCGTGGCCCAAGAAATGAAAAAATATTAACAATTATTCATTTTTGGACTTTGAATCCTCTCTGTTATGGCCTCCGTGAATACTTCTCCATTAATAGCCATTCTAAATCCTATTATATATAATACCTGAGGAATATCTTACTTTTCAATTCTTTCAAACAAAGCAGATGTATAAGTAGCGTTTTTTGTGTGCATTAGATTTCTTTCAAACGAGACAAATCCAAAATTAAACGGTTCTAAACAAATTTGTGGGAGGTGTTTAAAATGTATGATTGTGATTTTAATAGATGTGCATAAATACTGCAGAATACTGGATAATAGATAACTACTCAGAAATAAAAAATTACTCGAAAACGTTCCTTGACAGTCAAATTATATTAGAATTAAATGAGTCATTCACAGTTCGATAGAATTACAAGTACAAAACGCAAGCGGTAAACCAAATTACTCAGTTATTAACGAATGCATTGATTTTTAATAACTGTGAGGTAAATAAAAATCAGTAATTAACCTTCTCTCTAACCTTCATTCAATCAGAATAAAGGTTTCAATATGCAATTTTCAGTATTTCTTTTCCTATGTAAATTTCAAACATATTAAATAATGTTTATTTTACGAAAATGTTTGTCTATTTGTATACGAATATTATACTGCAACGTCGATGTTTACTTGTAAATAAAAGTCAAAACAGTGACAAGAAAAACTTCAAAAAGTGTTCTATTCAAAACTTAATTAATGTAGTTAATACTTTCATTAAACAGTTTAATTTACAAATGTTATACATCAAAAGAAATATTGCAAATTTCTAAAACTCAATTCTGTGTTAACCACGACATTATTCTGAGTCATCACATTCATTTTTCATAACTTGAAATAACCAATTTTAAACTTTTTTCATTGTCTTCATAGATTTAATCACACGTGTTGTTTTAAAATAAATAAACGTACAATTGCCTATCAACTGTAATTTAGCTTCATCGATTTTAATTGCTATTACTTAAGTTTTTATAAAATTCAGGATACATAGTTAAGACAATTTTGCCATTAAGATGACATCATTGAACAACGTCACAAATATCATACGACACTCTTTGAAAAACACGTTTCGAATAACCATTTAGATATGCTACACGTGTCATTTAGGAGTTTACTGCCAGATCTTATCCGTATGCTTTTCTTTAGTACTTATCTATGCAGAATCCATTCAATATTTATGCCATTTAAATTTCATATTAATTTATATATAGAAAATCCCACTAATCAAAATGACGCCTACCAAAATAAAAACATTTTATTGCTGAAGTATAATATAATATATGAAATATTTATAAACACTTCAAGATTTAAAAAATGTGTCCTAAGTATTACTACAATATTATGAATGTATACCGAAACGTGGTAACTAAACCTTATCAATATTTTGACTGCTACTATATTTTTATTTTTTATTATCAATTGTCACGATGATTTTATGTATTTTGATAGTGTAATTTCTTTCCAAGATTTATAATGTCGGTGTATCCAATTACAATCAATCGACAATTTACTACAATACTTCATATGGGTTAATCACTTTATCGAAGGTTTGGTTCAATGATAATTACTAAATTAGTCTTGATTTTCTTACTTCATGTTACCCCACCATTACAATTAATTGTGAAAATGAAGAATTTTGTGTTTAATATATTTAAATATTTACATTTTATTCCATATACAGAAATTGTATATTAAACAATAATAAAGTAGTCGACAAAATGTGTATGATAATATTTTCAAGAAATACAAACAAATTTTATATAAAACAATTATATTTTTTGTTTAAGGATATTTTAGCGAAATGTTGCAGAGGTAATCTAGGTCGTGGAGTAAATCGAAATGGTTCTTCATCTGAATGTCCGATTTGCCAATTACGTATAAACCAATTGTGCACGTGCGATTTAAAAAGAAATAAAAGGCCAAGGAAATCGGGATGTATGAAAACCACCACGCATATCAGCCGTAAAGACTTAGAAAACCATGGAATTTATAGGAAAGATAATAAGTTTGGAAAGGCAGGTTCACCAGGTCAAAAACTTTTGAGTTCAGCTCGACGTATTATTTCTCCAAGGTGAGTGAAAGAATAATTACATTGAAATCTTATTTCAATCCAATGATTTACCTAAACCTTATTTAAAAAAAAATAAAGTATACAAATATAATTGAATTTTTTACTTTTAGAAGGTGTAATTGTAACGATGACCATTGCAGTGATGTATATTCCTCAGATTTCGACTGCTCTCTCGGATCATCTTACCAAACATCACCTCGATTTCGCAAACGGAATTTACCTCCGAACGAAATAAATGTCATGAAACAGTTAAGCGAACAAAAAGAAGAAGAGAACTTGTATGCAAAATTTGTTTATGACATTACGGAAGAAATTATGCGCAGTAAAATATATACTGATAAGGAAATGAAAAATGTTTTTAAGAAACACTTAAATCGAAATATAAATACTCTAGATAGGGTATGTCTTGCTTCTGTACTGTATTCCTGAAATTGATGGGACATTGTGCAATTTGCTTACTTTTACAGGGGAAAATGATGTATGAAATATACCAACTAAAAATCGCCCTTAACGTAACGAGCGATTCGACCGACGACGAGGAAGAAGCAGAATATGTTTATAAAAATCGATTTTCTAACATAAGCAGTGCGAAACCTCCAACACCTCCAAAAATTTTGAATGAAAATAAAGTGGTGGAAAAAATAATAAGTTATCAAGAATCAGCCAAGGACGATAGACAACATCGTTCGAGATCAAGAAACAAATCTGTCATTTTGGTCGATGCCAACCCAGAATTCTTACTGACAGAACGCGATGTTCTATCGTCTTTGGTCGATAGTAATTTGGAACCAAAACAGATTCAACATATTTATAAACGACTATCCTCGAAGAGTAGAGAATCACGTGGTCAGGTAATGGGTAAATAACAATTGAGTGCATAATATTCTATTACTATTAATATAAATATTTTCTTTATTTATAATCAAGAAGGAAACTAAAAATGCACGTATTTCAAGTTGTTGTGAAAGGGTGAAAATTCGAGAATCTCGAATTTTCCAAGGGTCGTAATTTTTTAGCTAAACTTTATAAATATAAAGTACCAATATAGAAACAAACAACCAAGTTTTGTTGAAAAATATTGAACGGTTTATTATTTATGCACGATTGAATTTTAAGGTCACATATTTATCAAAAATTTATTTCTCAGCAATGAATTGTCAGATCTTGATGAATTTTTTACACATGGTTAAGGAAGGTTTGACCTTTAAAAACATATTTTTCACATTATTGAAAAACAATATTCACTACGGAAAATGATTGTTTTTATTGTTTAAATTACGATCCTTGGGAAATCCGAGGTCCACTTCACGAACTTTCACCCGAAATTATTCAGCAAATTATTATTATATTACTTGTTTACGTTGATAAGAAATGTATTCAAATTAGGTTAACAAATTATTTATATTTCATCACTCACTGAAAGCAAATTATTATTGTTAAAACGGTATGATCTAATTTTTTGTTATTTTTATTAATAAAATATAAATGTAGATGAAAACAAGAGGACCTCAAAAAAATAATTTACCATTGATTTGATTGAATTTAACATCTAAAATCCCAGGTATTTCTGGAGAGACAAGAATTCTTAATGACTGATTATTCATGATGTTATTATTAGTATTGAAAAAATATTTTACTTTCATTTAACATCTGTTACTTACTAACCAATGTGACATTTTCTTAATCATTCAGAGTCATTAATCACCAAACGTCTTAAGAAATTCTATTTTTGCTCCTAGAAGAGTTTGTTCAAACTATTTTTACTAGCAATGGGTGATACTTTGTGTGGAAACTATTGTTTTATTGAAGTAGGAACTAAATAAATGTTATAGGTCATTTAAGTAAGAGATTCTTCGTTACTACAATTATGAACATCGTTCAAACGTTAAATCGTAATGATACAGCCATATTGTCAACAAATTATTAAATATAACATAACAAATCTGAATCTCTTTTACAAAATAGAATAAAATTTAGTAAAAACTGAAAGAATAAATCAAACAATATGTACATAATAATAACTTATCAAAATCGATTATATTGCACATTCCTCAGCATTTTGCTTTATTACATGAATAGACGTAATTGATTGCATTTTGCATTGTACTCTCAACTTTCATAATTTACAGAATGGTAGTATCAACGAATATAAACCAAATATTTCTAAATATCTCCAATGAAATATTTGTTTAATTTACAATTCATATTTTGAGAACTTTACATGTTTTAGATTTTTTCAAATTAATAGTTTGAACGTACCATTAGTATCTCAAAATATTTGTTTTAAATAATATTGATTCTTAGTATTGACGTCATTCTTAAAGAATTCTTGTACGTGAAACACGATGGTAATTTCAAATTTGGTTTTGCGTTAATGCTGAAGTACAATTCAAAAGACTAAATATAATAATTTTAAACATTTTTTGTAGAAGTTGTCATTCTATTATCATCAACTTTGAGAAATTGTAAAAATAATCTTTCGAAGATTTGATGACTCAAAAAAATGTTAATCTTGTTAAAAATGTTAAATTTTATCTGAAACAAAACAGAAAATAACTATACATTAATAATACTGGCAATTTGTAGCTATACTAAAGAAAGGGAGCAAAAAGAATCCACGATTGGCAGAGTTTGAAAGCAAAAAATACGGATTTCATCCATTTTTTTTAAATTTTGCAATCATAATTTAATTTGTTTTAAAAATAGTCAATGTTTTTAGATTAACTAGAAAGCAATGTAGTAAATAATTAGTCCTGTTCCGCCGTTAAGAATTCTTGTCCCTCGTGGGATACCTGGGATTTTATACAAGAAATCTATAAAATTTCAATCCGGTCGGTCGATTACTTTATTAGTTATCCTCTTATACCAATTCAAAAAGACAGATTTTTTGAACAAAAATTCAAACTTTGAGAACTGGAAAACGATCTTAATTTGAGAACCTGGGCCGTACAAATAAGACTTCGAATTTCTACTGGGAAACAATATATTTTTCATCGTTCCAATTGTATTCCATTCTAACTTACGAACTCTTGATTTAGATTTTCCGAATTCTTTGCAAAATCACATATTGCAATGATTTATTGACTTTCAATAGACTATTCCATGAGGAATGAAAGAAAAGCTTTTATTTTCAAATTTATAAAGAAAAGTGCGAATTCTAAAATAAAATTTACTATTCTTTCGACTGCCGAAAAAGAGCTTCTATTTTTTTAATACTAAATGAAGTTTCCTTACAAATATTCTTAACTCCACGGGTTAAAAAGAAGGGCATTTATATATTTGTTATTTGCTTAAAACCACCAATATAAATACCCACATAATGAAAGTAATAGTACTAAATTTTAGTTAATCCAATCTACGCGTTTAAGCCAATGTAACAAAGGATTAATAGATATCATTCAGAATATTTTGATTCTCTTCCTTCTTTAAAAATGAGGTACACATAAAAACATGGAAAAGTAAAAAAAGGTGTAGCGTGCATAAATATATTCGAATCATAACCATCTAACTTTTTGAAATTTATTGAATGAAAATACGAAAAGAAAAGCATGATCTGAATAGCGTTAAATTCGAAATTTTTAATATGCAGGGTAAAGGATCACCTTCCACGTTCCAGGACAACTTAAATGAAGACTCTGCTGATGAAATTGAACATGCACTAATCCGGAACGTTGAATCTTCTCCGTGAGTCTGAAATTTGATTTATAATTATGAACAGCATCCCGAGTTGAAATTTAATACGACACGACCAGAGCGGATCTACTTCGGATGTTTTAAATCTATTTAATGAATTGCATCATATTTTTCATAATATTTTGGAGGCGAGTTGTTTTACACTGCATTTTCGTAAAGTAAACTTGAGACTTATATTTAAATAATCAACTGTATGGTATGCCCCAGTGTTAGCAAATACGCCTAAAATAATTCATTAAATATTTTTCAACTTTGTCTTTTTTTAGTATGATAAAATAACGATGTATTATATATAGCAAAATCATATCACGAAACATATTTTTAAGGTCTAGCAAAAACTTCATTCCTAATAATGACACACAAAACACACGGACAGGAAACGAAATGAAACGTTCGTCAAAAAAATATGCTAATAAAAACTCGGTTGGAAAACATAAACCAAACAACGTAGGACGTAATGACATAAATCCATCGGACAAGAAACATTCTCGAAAGCAAAAAACTAAAAGTGAATACAAAACTGAGGACAAGGAAATTCAAAACTCCCCCAAAACTCTTGATCATTCGATTGAAATACAAGAAGATTTAACAGGTAAGTCATCTCTTCCTAAGTTAACGCGTTAAAGTCTGAAATTACATTACTTTACTTCAATTTCGGTCAAGCATTTTGAATAAAAATCAAAGTTTAACAAAAATTGAAAGGTAGGTATGATACTATTTTCGAAGTTGTTTTTGAAGATTCCGAGGTCAAAATTGAGTTTCAGCCATCCGGAAATCCAATACAGCGTCAAAATAAAAGATAGCTTGAACCAAATTCATAACACTAAATATTTCTATTTTTTGGCAATTTTCTTCAAATTTGATGATATATCAGAATTCCTATTGGCTGAAACTCAATTTAAAGAGCGACCATAAAAATAGTAAGCTAAGTACTTTTACAATTTTCTAAACTTTGATTTTGATATTTCAAAATACCTGTTTGAAATTCAAGTAAAAATCGTCATGTCAGCCTTTAATGGCTTAGGTATATTTTTTCGAAATACACGTAATTTCGCATATAGAATGTGACCAGATTGCTTTGGTCTTTTCCGCGATCATAACAAAACCCATAAACAGTACCATTTTAATTTCGAACTAAACGACTAAATTATTTAAAAAATTATTTTAATAAAAATTATAAATGCATTTACAAGAATAAACGAGTCGTTTTTGGAACACATAATAAAAATCGCCTGAAAATTGGGAACGTATCCATTATGTTACATCAAAATATATTCAACTAAAATGTTTGATAAGATCTGCAACGTTCATCAAAATAGTACCATTTAAAAATAATCTGAAAAACTGCAAAATACTTGATTAATTAATAACCGTATTATAAAATTTGTAAAGAAATTTACTGTTATCTTTATTAAACATGAAATGTCATTAAATTTTCACCAAATTTTAAGATCGTTTATATTATTGGTGTTGATAACAAATTTAGCAAAGGTCAATTCAAGTTTACCCGAATAAATATAGCTTGAGCTTTACGAGAATATTTGACACTGCTAACGATTTTTTAAGTGTAGTTTCTTCGAATTTCTTTTTTCAGCAAGAGATACAGATAGTCTTTATGAATTCGGCATAACATTTCCAATAAAATAAATCACTAACCATGAAAATGTACCTTTGATTCTACTATCTACTAAGCGATTGGTGAAATATTTTATTAATTTAAATCGTTTCTCAAATCAAACCAAATCAAGATTATAAATGAAAAATAAACTATGCATTAGATGCATAATTGCATTAGATGTTAAAATGCCATAGTTTGAAGATCTCTAAACATTTCAAACCCCTTGCGTGTAATCACTTGGATTCCCAAACGCTAGGTTTTGTTTTAAAACATTTATAATCTCAACTAGTAATAATGTTAAAAAAAAATGAAAAATAAAAAATAATAAAAAATAAAATTAAAAAATAACGACATTCATAATTAATTATAAGACTAATATAAATTTATATTATACTACAACTTCGATTTAACAGTTATTTGGAATAAACTGGAATATGAATATGATTGGTTATCATGCAATTATAATAAATCTAAAGAAAGAAAAATGACATAGTTTTTAGTCAATTTGTTGTATAATATCGTCGAAAAAATACTCGCAATATAACATTTTAACGATCTCACTGCGTACTCGACGATAAATAATTTTTTAAGTTGCTATGTAAGAAATAACTTTTCTACGATTGAATTTGGGCTTACACAGAATCATCGTTAATGATAGACGTTTGTAAAAATGTGCTACTAGGTATGTGCTTATTGCGAGAAAACAAAAAACAACGCCAAGGACCTAGCTTACTTGCGTTTTTTTAATATTATCTTTTATTTATTGAATCCATAATTTAAAAAATAACCTAATAAATATGTTATTTCGACTTCCTACTTTTAATTCAGAATTACATAAGGGAAAGAACCTACTTTGGTAAAAGCATTAGCACATCAATAGGGCTGTCAAGAATCATGTGTGATGTGTTGCTAATTTTCTTAGGCTTGTTTTGAAAGATAACATTGTGTTAAAATTTGACGTCATAAATTAAAAAATGACATTTTTTAATTCAGAAAGATGTTTACTATTACATAAATGATTGAAAACCCAAACAGCTTATGTTATTGGCTTTGAAAGGCTCCTATTTGCAGGAAAAAATTGTTTAAAGCAAACTACCCTGATATTTTTTAAGTACAAGTATTAATAATAACACGTTTGTAGTAGTTTATTGCATAATGAAACCGTTTTCCTGGTTAGAATCGGTCATTTTCTAAAAACACATCGTATAAAAATCACGAATTTTTTCGAAAATTTGCGAAAAAAAGTACAAGATGACATCTTTGCTGTTTTTAATGGTTATATCGAGTCGAGCACACCCAAAAACACGACAAGAATGTAGTGGCGTCAAAAATTAACAGCCATTTGATTGAAATTTGAGAGCCCAAAATCGCGGTTCAATTTGGTCTTATTCAGGCGATAATGAATTAATATACATTTATACAATATAATTACTTTGTGATTCAAATGCATTCAAAATTTCAGTACATTTTTTTTTAATTCAAAATAAATGCATTCAAATATTAAGATGTATTGTTTAAAAGTATTTGAAATTGTCAAAATAGTGATTCAAATGTGTCAAAATAATTCCGAATTACTTAGTTTTTTTTAATTGAAATACACTTTTTACATTTTGTACTTTTAATTTCCTTACAAGAAATTCATTCATATTTTTTTATGTTTATATATATATATAAAAAATATAAAATTTTTTTATTCATATGTATTCAAAATCGATATTCAAAATATCTAGTTTTCCTTGCCTTCAAAAGTATTGAAAATGGACAAAAAAGGTTTTCAAAAGTAATAAAATGAATACATTGCTATCCCCTCCAAAACATTTTACATTACTGGGATGTTATTACAACGAAAATTTGAACATGAATTCATAAAGATCGCATAATGAACTCATATTCAGAAAACCCTTAGAAAATGTGACATCTGATTTCTTTTAGAGCACAATTCAAAATCATTCTGAACTTTTTTTTATTTTACTGTTTATTTGCAGTTTTGATATAATAAAATTGTTATAAGTATATATTAGAATAAAATAAATGTTAAATTGCACATAAAAATCTTGCAATTAATTTTCATTAGATGACAAATTAATGTGGTACATAATCATATTTACTCAATAAAATCGAAATTTAATTTTTAATCTACGTTCATTTTCAGGTAGGTCTTCTTCTAAAGGTAGTGAAGATTACGCGTCCGCGAAGACTAAAAGCCCTATGCAAGATAGTGATGAAGAAAAAAATGAAGAAATTGATGAAGAAATATCAGAAACAAGTTATGCTTCTAGT
Source organism: Trichopria drosophilae (assembly GCA_030407085.1). NCBI lineage: Eukaryota > Metazoa > Arthropoda > Insecta > Hymenoptera > Diapriidae > Trichopria > Trichopria drosophilae. Next base: position 157,234,330 of record CM059582.1, on the reverse strand, counting down.
TTATCGCATTCCGAAAAAGCATCAAAAACTCCAGAATTGAGTAATAAGGACAAAAATACATCTGAGTATTCCTCCGTATCCGAGGATGAAAATGAATCAATTCAGAACTCAGAGAGTGCCAAATATTCGGAAGACTTCTCGATTGCATCGCAAACAAGTAAAACTGATTCAAGCCAATCACCAGTCCAATCGAAAAAATCGTCTTCCAAAGCAAAGGTGTGACAATACGACATCGTGTAGTTTTGACTCAGCTCTAAGGGGGTAATGAGAGGTATTCAAAATATATAAAGTGATTTTCTTTTATTTGTTTGACGAGTTGAAAACGTTTTGTTTGTTTTTAAAAAATGTTGTACAATATATGCTCAGATAAAAATTATATGAAAACTTTTTAACCCCTTTTGCCAAAAATAAGAGAAGCAGTCAACATCAGCTCAGTTTCTACAGTAGAAAGTTTTTTTTTATTTTTAAAAAATACTTTTCCGACATTTTTGAAGTGTGCTCTATCGATTCCCGCCGAGAAAATAGCAAAAAAAACGACTATTTCTGCAAAAAATTTTCAAATTACAAAAAAAATGCTGTGTTTTTTAATTTTTCACGATTTACTTCACCGAAACGGATTTTAACGAATGAAATGCATATATAGAAAGTGATTTCGATTGTTGAATACAAATAATATATCAATAGAATATTTTTTAGAAGCAATGGCCGATTCAAAATGGCTGCGAAATGAATCACGTTTTTTAAAAATTATTAATTCCTTGAAATAGAGATAATATCAATTTTTTTTTGTTTTATAATATTTGATGATATATACCCAGCAAACGAAAATTCATTGAAATTCATTGAGTGATTTTGAATGAATCTCTGTGATTTGAATTCTTTTCTTAATCATTGAATATCAATACAAATCTTTTCAACGGAGCTGGAACCAATGATTTTCTATTGTTTTAAAATCATTGATTTCAGTACGTGCTTATTATATTATTGAAATTCATTCAATTTCATTGACTTTCGCATTTTTTAATGATTTTGTATTAATAAAAGGTTGTACATTTTATATATTAATTGTTCTAATTATTTATTATTACATTATGGTACATCTTGTCACATAGGAAGGAAATATTATTGCCAACACTTAAATTGTAGTAATTTTCTAGTACCGTGGTGTTTTTCAAGGTCTAATTCTGGCAGAATACCTGAAAAAGTTGGAATAATTTATATTTATTAATTAAAATCTTTTAGAGTAGATTAGACTATCTTAAGGGTTACCATTAAGTAGTAATCAAAGCTAAAAAAAATGTAAATTACAAAGTTCTTACTCATTTCTTTTTAATTCGGGCTTCATAAAGGCAATTCTAACCATTGTTTACTATCTTCTAAAAAGAATCAAAAACAATTAAAGAGAATTGGCCGAGAATGTTCTACAATACATGATTTTTCGATATTGGAGAAAATTCTCGGTCAATTCTCGACAAGTTTCTTTGAATTTTATTAAAAGAACATAAACAATTGTTAGAATTGCCTTTATGAAACTCAAATTTTGAATATTCGATTTAGTAATTTTTAATTTTGATTTTTTCATTACTACTTTCTTCTAAATTGATTTAAAATTTCCAAAAATTTGGGTGAACATGAAAACACATTTTTTTTTAATTACGTTTGGATGTAAAGAAATTAAATTTAAACAACAATTTTTTTACATTTTTGATTCCAACACCACTGATTTCCGCGTCAAAAATTACTCAAGAACGAATTTCTTTGACCCATTAAAATTCGCTAAATTAATTTAAACATTCAAAAAAAGTTTGGTGAACAGAAAAACGCATGGATTTTTAAAAATTCCATTTCTTTTAGAGGAAAAAGTTGTTTTAAGTCAAACATTTTTTTACTATTTTTATTATACTATCTTTGAATTCTTCGTCAAAAATTACTAAAGAACCAACGTTTTGGTATTTTTTGAACGATTATTTCATTTAAGTATTTTATTTGCATTCAAAATAATTTACCTCCCAACCTTGCTATTGGTAATAACCGATTCGATTTCATTCATATCAGTTGCATTTTCATCTAATTTTTTTTTCGATTCAAAATCATTAAATTTTTTGTCCTGCAATAATTAACTATCCATTCTAATTCATTCGCGGCAAATATAACTATTTTTCCATTGAAAATCATTCAACTTGCAATTGTTCCATTTGCAGTTTTCAATTGAAATTCATTCAACGAAATCATTTTTTCATTCCACTATTTCCCCGTTCAAAATCATTAAATCGATCCGAACTACTTTTTATTAGTTATTAATCATTCAAAATCATTAAAACATATTTTCTCATTGAAATTCACTGCAGAAGCTAAGAAAACGAATTCAGAAGTGATGCAGTGAATGCATTTCAATGGATCTTCAATGAATTTTCGTTTGCTGGGTAAATATTGACTGGTCATAGACGAAAATTATAATAATTTTGAATCGATAAATCCAAACTTATTTAACATATATGTTCAACTTTGAAACTTTATGCAACAACTTTGCACATAAGATATACAATTTGCGTGCAGTTTTATACAGTTGAATTAAATTCAAGTAAATTAAAATGAATTAAAACGCATGAAAATGATTAATTGAATCCACTTTTTAATTCAATTTAATTCACTTGAATTCATTTCAATTCATATTTTTAACTTTCTATTCGTTTTCGTTTACTGGGTTGAAATAGGGATCACAGAATGTTTTTTATTACGTTTTTTATTGATGATATAAATATTGACTGGTTATGAACGAAAATTATAATAATTTTGAGTTGATAAATCCAAAATGGCGGATCCGTAATGGCCACTGCATGTAAATTCACTTAAATTCAGTTCAATTCGTATTTTTAACTTTCTATTCATTTTCGTTTACTGGGAATTAATAATTTTGAATCGGCCATTGCTTCTAAAAAATATTCTGTTAGTATCATAGCAATCGAGATTGGATAGGATTGGATTGAAAATTTCAATTTGGATTGAAATGAATACACTTGGATAGTTTTGAATCCATAATGTTGAATACGGATGCATTAAATATTTCGTTTTTTAAAAGGAAACTATTTTTGGATTGAAATGGATACACATGGATAGTTTTGAATCCGTAATGTTGAATACGGATGTATTTAAGATTTAATTTTCAAAAAGAAAACTTTTTTTGGATTAATATGAATTCAGAAAGTAACCTTTTTATTCGTATCAACGAATAGAATTGTATTTACGTATTAAAATGGATTCACCATTGACCAAAGTATGGATTCAGAATTTAATAATTCAATCCAATTCTATATAACTCTATCCAAATTCGATTGCTGGGATATTATTTATGTTGAACAATCGGAATCACTTTTTATTTATGCATTTCACTAATTATAATCCGTTTCGAGGGAGAAAATCCTGAAAAATAAAAAAAAACGACCTAAAAAACATAGCATTTTTTTTGACAGAAATAGTCGTTTTTGGTCATTTTCTGGTCGGGAGCACGCTTCAAAATAGTCGGAAATGTATTTTCCAGAATGTTCTTTCTACAGTAGAAACTGTCTGATGTACCTGCTTCTCTCATTTTGGTAAAAAAGGAATAAGTAAAGGTTGCAGAGATAACACATTTTTATAATAAATGATACTTTTATTAAAGACTCCCCCGAAACCAAAAGGTCCGGTTCGAATAATCTCCAAGACAGTAGACATTGAGAATTCAAAGGACGCTAACAAGGCTTCGGTGAGAATATGTAGCCCCAACTGCAAGAGAAACTGGAAAAATGTTGGTGGTAATCCGGCGCAATGTACTCATTCAGTTGCTTCGACAACTGCATCCAGTCAGACAGAAAGGAGCAATAAATCTTCCGATGCCAATAGATCAGATTCGGAGAACAGTACAAGTCGGAAACGGTGATAAATATACAATATTCTTATTCCGAATGCCTATTTGAAAATTGTACTCAAAATATAAGTGTCGTTATTTTCCACGCTCTTGAAAAAAAGAGTAAACTTGTATAGATGCAAGAATACGTTTCTTTATTCGCTTCGACAAATCTTGCAATGAAAGGTATACGATGTACATTGTAAAAGTATGGTGTATGACTGACGCTTTTAACAATGATAAAATATATAGTGGAAAAATATAATATTTTAAAACACATGTACAGGTATTTACTTGCTCGCCACTGGACACATATACAGGTATTGTATACAATAAATCTTAGTGTACAAGACATTTATAACATACGTACATAATATACAATGACTATTCACCGATTGGGAAAACCGGATCGTACGTACTCGCATACTTACAACGTTATAAATCTATAAGTCGAACTGTATTATTTTAAATTCACATTGGAACGTTTTTGGACTTATACTACAATCTAGTATACAACAGTTCTTCCGCTTTGTTCATACTTCTTCCAGCTTCGCATTTGAACGTAGAATCGGTATCCTTAAAATTTTACGTTTTTTTCATACGATTTACAAATGTCTTAGAGCGATTTAAGTAATCATTTACAAGAGTCGTGCTTTCGAGAGCATCTGTGAAGTTACATCTCAGTTTTGAGGTTAAGCTTACATGCTAAGCTTTAAGGCTATGCAAATTCTTGTACTTTGAAGAATTGACTTGTGACCCTTTTAATCGTCAAAGTCACATTTTCTATTAAGGAGTAAAGTGTACAAGGACCGAGGGTTCTATTAAATACCTCATTTTTACAATTTAGCACATATCGTTTTCAATATGAAGAACAAATATGGTACTTTCTGCAGCAACCGCTTTTTCTTCCACAGAAAAATAAATTCATTTATAATTGGTAAGAATTCAGGTCTCCGTTAAGTCCTATTCTATGTGCTTGGTCTATAATACAATCAACCGATAATGCTTCGTTATCAGTTTCTAGCATTAATTTCCGACTACCTTTCTTACTGGCTTATGAACTAGTAATACAAAACGTGTATAAATTCTTCTCGTAGCATAAACTGCCATATTACATACTTTATGTAAATGAGAAGGTAGTCACTTTCAACCCTGCATTGAGACGAACTTAAAGTACATTATCTCCGGATTTCTGTACAGTACGAATGATGCGAAGTTATTATGTAAATGTAAAATTGTTTACATGCCATCTGAGGCGTTAGAACAAGAATCTTCGAGTTCAGGGGCACTGGGGCCGGGACTTAAAATTTTTATGATTTCAGTGACATGCTTGATCGTGTAATCTGGTTTCGGACTTTGTTCTAGAAGACGCTTGTCACTGGTGATCGGTAACCAAACGGTACCGGCTAAGCCTGCTCGAACACCACCTAAATGAAACCATATACAAAAATTTTATATAATTTTGCATTAGTTAAATATTATTCTACTAATAATAAATTTATTCTTAGTTAATTAATTCACAACTATCATTTAAAATTCAGACTAAGTCAACCAAAGAATATATATTATTAAAACTATTCTTTTTAGTATCGACCATTGAAAAATTTTTGTTTTGGTGTTATAATGGTCTGTTATAAAAATAAAAATAATAAATAATAATTTGGTTGTTACTAAGTCTCTGTCTATGTAAGGATTTTTAAAGTGAACTACTAAGAACTTTAACAATGTCGATACTATTATTCACTTATATCGCACTATTATTTTGCCAAGTCTTTTTAATTGCTCGTCAATCCGGTCACCTTATACACAAGAAATTTCTCACCTGGAATCGGTTCAGCACAATTTAATTAGATATCTTTCCTTCAACTCTGGTTCCTCAATGCATATTTTTGACCACGATTATCAACATCATGCAACCGCTTTCAATCTCGATACTGTAAAATCCTTACACCGTTACCATGATTTACTTTTGGCCTATAATATTGTCAATTTAACTCGTAGTCCCGTTATATTTATTTTATTCGAACATCGAGTAGTCTCACATAGCCTACGCTCTTTTAGACCTGTCTGCGAGGGTCTCCATAAAACTAATTACGGCTTTTTCTCTACTATTCCGTGTGTTAAAAGAGAATGGAATATGTTACCGCACAATGTATGCACCTTAGGTTTACTTCCGTTCATATCGACAATAAGAAGACTTACTTCAGCTTTCATTTTTTTTTTCTGTTTAATTAGCTTTAGTCTTAAAATGAGTCGTTGGCTTTTGTAATTCATATTTTCGTTATTTTTTTGTTATCTTTATAAATTGTGCAGATTTAGTGCCACGAGGCACATTGCTGTTGATCTCCATAAATAAATAAATAAATAAATAATGAACAATAAAAGAAAATTTAAATAATAAAATTCAATACATTTGACGTTTCGACCCTAATTTGGGTCCTCTTCAAAAAGAGAGTGAAGAACTGATGGAAATTGGCCATATTTATAAAATTCACACACTGTAAAAAATCCTTTTGTAAAATTACTACTCTGAGAGTAGGTAACTTCTACGACCCACTCTGAGAGTAGTAAAATCCCTAGGAAAATTGTAAAATTAACATCGAGTTTGTAAATTTACAGCTTCCAGAGTAGTAAAATTAAATTAATCTTGTAAATTTACTGCTTCTAAAGTAGTAAAAATGACAACTTTCAGAGTGGTAAAATTACTACTCTCAGAATAGGTAATTATTACGACCCACTCTGAGAATAGCAATTTTACAATTTTGTTGTTATATTACTATTGCAGTGGTACAATACCTAGCCAAATAGGAATTTTCCAGAGTTGTGATTTTAAACTTTCTCTAGTAAAACTGTGGTTTAATTTTACAACTCCATAGTAATTTTACAAAGGGATTTTTTACAGTGCAGGACATAGGAATATGTATTAATTAGTGTTTAATACCGAGAAAAAATAGGATAAAACTTTAAATTTGAAATTGGTTTAAATATGTATAAGAAAACAGTGCTTAATTAACGAAAAGATAATAAACTTCTGAAAGCTTTGATACTTCAAATGTTATATTCACAGTATTTTTCTTTTATTTAATAAAAAAGTTTTCCAGATTAGATGTTTTTTTCGTTAACGAGAATTATTGTATTACTATAATAAAAATCATGACCCGTTTCTAATCGGTATGTTGTTAAACCGGAATGGTGTTCACTTTCTTTGGCAAAAATATTGTTTTTATGTTCTTTCAGCCGAGTCTCGAGGGGTCTGTAGGTCTGTCTTATATACAATTTATTACAGTGTTTGTAAACAATTCCACTTTGTTTACCAAAAGGTAACATATCTATTACTGGTTTAATTTCAGCAAAGTTTTAAAAGGTGTAGCGACTACTCGTATGTTTTGAAAATTTTTGTTAAATTCTCAGCGAACCCCTTGATATAACCCAGCAAACGAAAAAGTATTCAGAAGTATTGAAATTTTCAATACTTCTGAATGCAATTTCTTAATCCTTGTAAAAATTTTAGAAAGTACAAAATGCAGAGAATTTGAAAGCTTTTGAATTCTTCACTACTGAGTTATGCATATCTCACTCGATAAGTATCCCAGTAAATGAAGGAAGCAATGCGAATAAATTGATATATCAAATATTAAAAAATAATTTCTGTTTTACTTTTAATTCTTTATGCAATTAAATGTTACTGTTTTATTTTTTTAAAGGAAATTTAACATTTCGAGAAAAATGTGCTCAGGAGGTCACCTGTTCAAGTTGTCTGGGATGCTTAACTTAAACTAACGTTAAATAGTTCCGGTTTTCCACATGCTAAGCTATTATATTTTGAACTTATTTTATATACCAATGTAATAAATACATTTCATATTAGAATATGTAATTAAGACTGTTTTTAATGACAATCTGTTTTCGATGACATAAGGTTTTAGGCAAGAAACTTTCATTTAACAAGACTTTATCCATCGACATAAGATTTGAAGTCTAAAATTTTGTTTCGATAAGAATTTTACTATCGACTAAAGATGTCAAATCTAAAACTTTCTTTCGACATAAGTTTATCAACCGATGTAAGATTCTAGGTCTGAAATTTTCTTTCGACACGAGTTTTACTACCTCTAAAGAAGTTTCATCTGAAACTTTCATTTGACAAGAGTTCATCATTGACATAAGATTTTAGATCTGAATAATAAATAAATACAACCGCATGATTACAATTTCACAAAATATGAATCCTTTTTCATTTGCTGGACAGGTTTACGTGTAGCACATTCGGAAGTATTCAAAAGTAATTATATCAAAGATATAATATATTACGAGAATTTAAAAGGGTTTTGTGAGAAATATAAATTTTGAGCATTCAGAAGTATTGAAATGATAACGATTCATGCTTGAAAAGAAATTAAGAAGCATTGAAAACACTTTCTACAAGTCGAGTATTCAAAACGATTGAACAAAAAGAAATTAATAATACTTCAATAACTATTCGAAAGAATTTATCGTAAACCGCTTATGTTGGAGAATTTAGAATTAACAATAATAATAATAATCGTCTTCGTGGGCATATTCAACAAAATGCAAAATAAATATATATATAAATGTTTCGACGGTGCCAAAGAGGGAGTCACAGCTCAATAAATCACTGTTTTACAGATTGACCCACAAGTATTCAAAAATAAACAAAGCAATACTCATGAAAGAATTGAAAAGAGTCCAAAGAGCAGCAGCCATCTTTGAATATTGCAAAGAATTCAAATATGAACTCTGAATACAGTGGAGACATGTAAATATGTACAGTAGGACCTCTCTTATTCTAATTAGTAAAGTTTTTCAAGATGGCGCTGACATCTCTTATTCTAATTTTCCCCTTACCCCCACTTACTTTGCTTGCGAGCTTGTGATTCGTGGACAATATTTTTCGTTGACTTTTCGTGTGATAGTGGGAGAAGACTTGTGGGGGAACGATTAGAATAAGAGAGGCTGGGCAATTAGAATAAGAGAGGTCCTACTGTACTGCGAGAATAAAATCATCTTTACCTAATATCATATGTTTGTTATTATTTTCATTTTTATAACCGATCATTATAACACCAAAACTATAAATAACCAAATAATATATTGAATAAAAAAAGTCTGTAATATTGAAAAGATACAATACTAACCTAAAATATCAGTCTCCAATTTATCTCCAACCATAATACAATTCTCAGGATTTACTTGAAGATATTGACAGCCTTCTTCGAATATTCTTGCTTCCGGTTTCTCCCATGGAAGATCTCCAGATACGAGAATAATGTCAAAATACTGCTCCAAGTCCAGCTTATTGATCTTCTCCCATTGCGCGTTCGAAGGGCCGTTAGTGATGAGTCCTAGGAAGTACTTCTTTCTTAGGTGAGTGATCATAGCAACTACATCGGTCGAAAGTGCCAAGTATTGATATCTCAAATATAGCCATCTTTCGTAGATTTGTTCCGTAAGATAGGAAAAGCTTTCACCCAGTGCGTTGCTCCACAATAACCTTCTCCACGTGTCTAGAGGGTAATCTATGTTGTCGGGACATTTCCTGAATTGCTTCAGATATGACGCGGTAACCTTACTGGCATGTTCATGTGAAATTCCATGTTGCTGTGATAGCTCCTCTGTAAGCTGTTGGTAATCACGAAAATGAATGATTAATTAAAGCCTACCATCAAATTAATCTTCAGCATGGAAAAATGACTATTAAGAATGTTGGATATGATGGGAATCGGAGAGAAAATAATTAATATACCACATTCAATAACTGAGTAGTCTGATGGCAAATAAACTTGAATGTTACAAATAATATTGAATGTGGTCTCTGAAATGTAAATAAATTTGTTTCCGGAATAATAGGATATTTTAGTATCAATTAGGTCACTTAATTCGTACTAATGATTACCTATAAAATGCATTGATTCATTCAAATTCTCGAGCCGACTATTGGACTCTCGAAGTGGCATCCAGGGACACTGCTGTAATCACAACAAAATCAGTTGTGCCAACAACAGATTTAAGCGAATATTCATCACGTTATTTTGATTTGTACCTAAGATATTTCTTCTTGGCTTCATAGATTCGGTCGGAACACAAACTATTTTAAAGAATCGTCGTAAAGATTATTTATTAATCAATGTATAGATTAAATTTCCAAGCAACTAAGAGTTTCGGAGTCGGTGGGTTGGAAAGAATTACACTCATTGTTATGAAATTATACAGATTTAATTATAAAAGTTTATTACAATTTCTCAACAAGGAATTAACAATTTATTATAATATTCTAGGCGCTGAAATATGGAGCTATTGGCAACTAATTCGTCATTAAATTCTGGATTTGGCATCTGCTCAAGAGGAAGTAAAATTTTTTTGCTAACTTGTATAAAACTATCTTATAAAAGTCCAAAAAAATATTGTCGAAATGTACAGTTTCGTTGCGTGACAAAATTTAGTTTAGATGTAAAATGATGAAAATAGTAAATATAAAATGCGTTGCTGCTATTTACAGTATGACGTTATATGAAAGATTTAATTAGAACTGCGTGAAAACATGTTAATTTGGTCGACTGCTAGAATACTATTTTCAGGTGTGAGCCTCTAAATATACGTCAGTGCTACTGTTTTACGCATAAGTATACTGTCACCCTCTCCTGTCTAAATTTGATGCATCGTCGTTTGTGCAACTATAATATATACATTTTATTTTCTTTTAAATTTCAAGCAATTCAAAGTCATAAAATACATTTTTTATATTAAACATAGAAAATTGAATAATTGAAGAAACACTTTTGCATTAAAGAAAAAAAATGCAAACATCTTAACTCATTATTACAGTAGGACCTCTCTTATTCTAACAAGTAAAGTTTTTCAAGATGGCGCCGACCTCTCTTATTCTAATTTTCCCCTTACCCCCACTAACTTTTCGTGTGATAGTGGGAGAAGACTTGTGGGGGAACAATTAGAATAAGAGAGGCTGGACAATTAGAATAAGAGAGGTCCTACTGTATTCTTGTAAGACACGTAACACACATTAACATTTTAAAGCTCACACACACAAATTATATAACAATGGTAAAACAGCTGAACTGTACAGTCAGATTCGAACTATTCAATTTTCGAATTTTAATCTCCAAAAAGATGTTTGCCTAATTCCATCATACGATGATTCCTACATACGGTCAAGGCACCGCTCTTCTTCAACACAGAAGCGACACTTTGGTCTGCTTTTACCAAGTGCGAAAGTAAATCTTCGTAAGCAGATTTCACGTTAGGTGGTAAGCTGCCGATTTTAACCTTCTTCAATGTTTCGACAATACCCTCTGCCCAGCCAGATTCGATGGCAAACTCCGAAAGCCACGGAATCATTTGCAATACTCCAGCCATTGTTTGCATTCCCAAAAACCACAACTCCATGATTTCCATCCAATGTTCCTTGTACGACATTGCAACAACTAATTCGGTTGGATCGTTACTTTCGTCAACTATATACGCATCCCACAAAAATCTTATGGTAGCTTGTATATAACGACAAATTGAGAAATCATTCTTTTTTACTCGCATCGCCTGTTGTTTTAATAACAGAAGACCGAGGATAGCCATGTGTCCGTGCAGAACTAAGTTTTCTGGAATTTGCTTCAATTCCGGAAGATTATTGAAGATGAATTTTAACAGCAAATCAAACGTTGGCGATTCTTCTACTAATTTTGCTTCTAAAACAGTAATATTCATAAGAACGTTGCAAATCGATACCATAGCTGCTCTAGAATCATTCATTTCTTCCAAGATATGTGGTTCGAGTTCTTTCTGAGGTTCGGTTAGGGCTTTTAGTCGTTCGGATTTTGGTACTGGAGGTTTTTTGTAATGCACAATGGTCCAGTGATACGACATGCACTCGTATAATACTTCATCTTGTTTGTATTTCAATAGAATTTTTCTTGATTCCTCTTCTACTGCCAGGTGACATAAAGCAGGTAGCAATAATCGTAAAATGTCCAATTCGCTTATAGGATCAGGTTTTGCCGGCTCTTTAGACGAACCTTCGTCCGGTTTTGCAGATAATTTAGCTTTTTCCGCAAGTTTGCGGTTTCTGTATGCATAAAACGTATCGTTTGCAACAGTCAGGACGTAAGGTAAAACTGCATAAACTTGGGAACGCATTGCAGACGTTTCCTGAGCGAGCCACGCAGCTAAAACTCGTACTACGGCACAGATAAAAATTCGTTCTTTAATATCGGTTAATTCTTTCATTTTCGAAACGGAATTGAGCAAACCGATAACAGCTGCAAAGGCTCCTTTCAGGGCCGTGTATAAAGACTGCTTTTCTTTCTGTTCCAGATCTAACTGATCGGTAGAGATGTAAGCGAGAGATATTTCTAATATGATGAAACAAGCTGTAATCAATTCGTCGTTGGCAACAACAGTTTTAATTTGTTTTCCTTCCAGTTGCATTCTTACTTCAATCGAAGACAACTGTATCAGCAACAAGAAAAATATTTTTGGTTTCTCTTGATCGGATAATGCCCATTCTACGCCCAAAATGTCCAAAACGACCGACGCCAACTTTAAAGCCGGGTCTCTTTGATTTTTCCCAATTTTAGAGCCAAGGATATCGCTCAAACCTTTGTGAATTCCTTGAGGCCAGGACTCTTCTTTCGCCGTTGTCGCTATTGTGTCTCGCCTGCACGAAAATAATAAAGATTGCAAGATGGAGCAAAGCTGAAATTTCCTTTCCTCGTGATCAGTTTCAAAATCTAATGCAATTTTGTTCATAATAGCATGAAACGGAGCTGCGTCATTGGCGTCCCATGCTTCGGGACCATAAGTGTTGACTAGACTGACTAGAATATTTAAAGCTGCGTCAGTTTGGAAACTTTTTTCCGCATATATTTCGCACATTTTCGGAATAGCTTTCTGCTGTATCAATGCTTTTTGTCCTGGAGGATATCTAGCAATGCTCTGCAGGCATGCGTAAGCTTCGCTCACGATGATCAGCATGTCGTCAGGCGCATCTTCGTCAGCGTTTGAAATGATTTCCATCAACGAAGGAATATGTCCGACCATATCTTCGTGAGACGCGATTGCAGGTTCATTGCAAAATGCCGAAAGAATCGACAGAGCTACCGACTTGTAAACTTGAGGCGGACAATCCACTGGCACATTATCACTAGACAGTAACTTTCTCATAAACTTTGCACCGATTGCTTCGAACAGTAGTTTCTTTGCGGCTGGCGTACAGTCTTTCCCATCTACTAATTTTGTTACCATGAATAACACGGCAAATTTTTCAGAATCTGAGCTTACAGCTTTCATCATTGCTGCACATTTCTTAACACCGTCAGGTATTACCGAATCGCGTTGGTTCTCCATTATGAAAATTGGTCACTTTGAATACGATTTGAAAGTTTATGGTTTATTTACAGAATGCACGTCGAGCATGCCACTTTATCAGCCGACAGCCTAACGCCAACTGGCATTTCTCCCACAGTCAAACACACTTCAGCCTTGCCCTTTGACACACTCCTTCCAAAAGTTAAAAATAAACTCGGATCGTTGCCAAAAATAGCCTGGAGTGCAGCTACCCCTTGGAAAGTTTGTGAAAAAAAAAGAAACGGTAGTTCTTGCCGAAGCAAATGGGACGTTATCGATCTAAGCTTTTTCCTCAGGTTCTAACCTATTATTGAAAATTTTGAGAAGGAATTTCACTCCACGTGCGACCACGTATGTTGCGGGAGAAGGAGAGGATCTCGGATTGCGCCATACAGCCGACGGTGGAGTCGAGCGAAAATAGTAACGGGAGAAAATACTAAATCGGGCATCGGCTCATGTTACAGACGCGGCCCTATTTTTGTCTTCACCGCGAAGATGATCGAGATAGAAGTAGAACCGATCCGACAACTGGCCATCGAGGAAGGAGACGCGCACGTCGCCTGTCGTTAGTTCCGACTAACCCCAATGAATATTTACCGATCACTCGGCGACGGCCGCGGTTTTACCGACATCCAAAATCTTTAGCCTTACCTACTTTCGGATTCCGCGCGTCTCGCAGACGAAAACTCGGGCCAGGCTGAAAATCTACAGGAAAAAAGAATGCAAGCTGATCTTGTACCTGTCGACAGGCTAAACTGTCTCCCTTTCTGGTCTCGATGAGCGTGTTGTCCAGGTCGAAAAAGACCGTGTTGACAGCAGCGGTCGATCCGTTGTCCCTCTTCGTGCGGAAGGCAGCCATTTCCAATTTGTCCTCTATTCGAGTCCGAAACGAGAGAGCGGCAGAGCGACAGAGAAAACGTGATAGGTCTTTGGCGGGGATATTTTGTGTCTGTATTAGTGCAGGGAATTAATATGTGTATAAACAAGGGAGGGGAATCGAGAGAGAGAGAACATTAAAGACGGAGGAAGGGAAAGAGAATGGCGGGCTGCTAAAGGAAGATCGGTTTTAACTTTGACTCCTGTTCAGCTCGTTTTTCTTTTATGTTCGTTATCTCGTACACTTGATATCGTTCCCCTCTATATGTGCCTTTGTCGACGGTGGAATTGAAACTGATCGAATCTTAGTGCTGACGCGCACTATATTACCGTGTGCGCGGGCTTTGGGAGCTTCCACACGCGTGACCGAATGTCGCGATGACGAATTCCACGGAATTCCTTTTCAGAATAGGGAAGTAAGTTAATCGAGTCCAAGCAAACTGCCTCTAAGGTCAAACAACAATTTACGCGGCTCATTATAACTATACCGAGCTTTTCCCGCTATCTTTACTTGGAAAACTCGACGATTCTATTTCAATTCCAAAGTTACATTTTCAATCGAAAGTTATCCCAACAAACGAAAAAGTATACGAAAAATCTGTGTACGATTTAATACGAAATAAGTCTCTTTCTTTCCTGCTCTTTCAGTTACGAATGCGAATACGATATTATACGCGACATAACCTCAAAGTAACAATTACTTTGGATTATCGAATGATTTAAACTCAAAACTAGAAAATAGAACATTTTTTCGAAAATTATGAAATACCGAAAACGATATAATCAATTCTTCGATTAAATTGATAAAATTTAAAGCTAATCTAAGCCGCAATAAATCAATTTTTGATAAATACGGTATCGTATAAGATCGAATGAATTATTCAATTCTGGAATTGCAGGTCGTATAAAATAGTATGATTTCGAATAAGAATCTCGAATAATCAATACGCCACTAGAAAGAAACAGAATGCAAAATATCGATTTCGTATACTTATTGGGTAGTTAAGAAAAAACTTTCGTAATATATAATTCCTGTAACATTGCAATCTCGCATAAATTAAATGTTCGGATCAATTAAGTTGCTGATTTGACGAAATTCGCGAACATGCAATGTGTATTCCACACGAAATCGTGTTTGAGAAATACAAGATTGCGAGAAAAGAGTATCACGATTTAAGTCTTGCAATTAATAACGCAACAAATGAGAACAAATTCATCACCCTTTAATATACGTTTGAAAGTGCCCAAAGTGATCCATATTTAAGGTACCCAAAATCGATGAAATACGACATCCATATATTTATGAAATATGTATCATAATATAGCGTTAAGCAATAAAAGAAACGCATAAATAAATAAAAATTAAAAAACTATGGAGTGCAGAATCCTTTTACAGTCTCCCTTATACCCAGATAATACCTCAGCAATCGAAAAAGGATTCGGAGAGATTCAAAAGAGCCTCTGTAAGCTCCATGCCAAAAATGCCCCTTTTTCGTACCTCGAATATTGAAACTTTCCAATAATGCCTGCAAAATTTCAAAGTAAGCATATTTCCCGTTTCGGAAATATGAGAGCTCAAAGTTGACCATGTCCAATAAAAAATGTACATCAATTTCACATTTATGCTCGAATAATAATGTTAAAAAAAAATCAGACGATATGGTTCTTTACAGATTTTTGGCTGCTGGCAAAATGGCAAATCCAAAATGGCGAACGACTTTTTAAAAAACAAATGCTATTCGCTTGAAACACGTTATTCTGAAGTTTTCGGGGTCGATGATTACAAATCGGCAGTTGGTTTTTCAACATTCAAAATGGCAGGTCCAACATAACGGGAGACATTTGAAAAATTTAATGCAATTTGCTTGAAACTCGTCAGCTTAAGGTTTTTGTAGTCGATGAAGCTGAATCCAACGTTGAATTGATATTGAAAAGGCACTAAGCTTTCTTTGTCGCTGCATTAAATCTGTTTTGACTCTGCATATAGGAAACAAAAGACAATCTAAAAACAATCAAAGTTTTAATGCATCGTTTAAGACATCTTATTTGAATCGTGGGCTTGCGAAAGTGATAAAATAAATCTATCTTTAGTGTTGAAAATCTCGAATTTATAAAAGATTTCAGCCTATATTCAAAAACCCTAAAAACAAAAAACTATCAGCATTTCATTGATTTTCATTCCAGTGTACATCTTGTTTGTTCAGTTTGCTTGCGAATGTGATAAAATAAAAGTATCTTGTCTTGGTTGGATTATTACATCTTGCCTTTGTTGGTTGGATTTTACGATCTTACCTTTGTCGGTTGGATTATTACATTTTGCCTTTGTTTGTAGGATTATACTATCTTACCTTTCCAGGTCGGATTATTACATCTTGCCTTTGTTGGTTGGATTTTACGATCTAACCTTTGCTGTTTGGATTATTACATCTTGCCTTTGTTTGTAGGATTATACTATCTTACCTTTACAGGTCGGATTATTACATCTTGTCTTTGTTTGTAGGATTATACTATCTTACCTTTGCAGGTCGGATTATTATATCTTGCCTTGGTTGGAGTATTGCGTCTTGCATTTGTTAAACTTTAACGTGTTTCAAGCGAATTGCATTTTATTTTTTAAAAGTCGTCCGCCATTTTGAATTCGCCATTTTGAATTTTTAAAATATGACTTCAGATTCGTAATCAGCGACCCCAAAAACTCTCGAGTAATAATTTTTAGGCAAATTTCTTTTTAACATTATTATTCGAGTATAAATGTGAAATTAATGTAGGTACATTTTTTATTGGACATGGTCAACTTTGACCTCTCATATTTCCGAAACGGGGAATATGCTCAGTTTGAAATTTTGCAGGAATTATTGGGTCATCATATGTAACCAATTGGCATAAAAAAAGTTTCAATATTCGAGGTACGAAAAAGGGGCATTTTTAGCATGGGACTTACAGAGGCTCTTTGAATCCCTGCGAATTCGTAATTTGTCCTGGATTGAAATGGATTGAAATTTATTTATTTTTATTCACTCCTATGCCTGCGAATGCCTTTCAATCCAAGTAAATCCCATTTTCAATTCCTCTTTTTCGAAAAAAAAAAATATAAAAAGGCTTCTTTTTTGACTATTATGATTGGATATGCCACCTTTTATGGATTCGCGAAGGCCGGATTGAATTTGCCTCTGTGGGTTCAGAGGCATTCAGCAATTCTTATTTTCAACATTATTATTTTTGGATTCAAATGAATTCGCAGAGACTGATTTTAATTCATCTTTTTGGATTCAGAGGCATTCAGCATTAGTCGTATTCAACGTTATTATTTTTGGATTTATATGGATTCGCAGAGATGGGATTCAAAGGCATTCAGCATTACTTACTTTCGAGAATATCATTTTTGGATTGAAATTGATTCGCAGAGACTGTTTTGAATTCGCTTTTTTTTTTTAATCCGAAGCATTCAGCACTAGTTATTTTTCACAATATTATTTTTGGATTCAAATGGATTCACAGAGACTGGTTTGAATTCGTCTTTTTGGATTCCCAGGCATTCAGCATTATTTATTTTCTACAATATTATTTTTAGATTCAAATGGATTCGTAGAGATTGGTTTGAATTCGCGTTTTTTGATTCCGAGGCATTCAGTATTATTTAATTTTCGGTGATGTTATTTTTTTATTCAAGTGGATTCGTAGGGGTTAATATGAATTCTATTTTCTAGATTCGGAGGGATTCAATATTTTACAAAATTATATTTGGATTCATGGGGATTCTGTTTGGACAATTTACAAATTCAAGTGAATCCATTTGAATCCTTCTTAATCAATTTCCAATCCTTTTTCGATTGCTGGGACATGATATTCTCCGTATATTTGAAATTCATACGAAAATCTCCTGTGAATATCCGTAATGTTCTCATAATATACTCATAATATCATAAACAGCATATCAAAGTTCATATATCCTATATAGATTCTCAGAATATCCAAAACGGAATATTATATTTATTTCGAAATTCGTATATTAGCCGTATATCCCAAAGTACTTTGTCGCCTTTCTCGCAAGTGGTAAGAGTCGAGTCCGGTACGTATACATATAAGAATCAAACATCCTGAGACAGACAAGTACATCGATGACTGTCAGAAAGTCTGATGGTCTACTACCACAACAAAGATGGCTATAAAGAATTAAAATGCGAGTAAAGGAAATGGTCATTAATAAATAAAATTATGGAAGTGTTGCAAGAAACTTCGAAGTGAATAAACCTAACGAGGCCCAATCTGAACGTGTACGTTTTGTATAAACCTTATACTCTCAAGGGGTGAAATGTTTTTTATGTTTTGTTAAGGAAAAATCGATTTTTTTAACTGTAATCACGTGGTTAGCTAAAAAATATATTACAAATATATTCGGAGAGAAGCACAGGATATTTTATATTTGAATATCGAAAATGTATGAATTATAAACTATGTATATTCTCAGAATATCGTGAATAATATTTTGGGCGGACATAGGAATATTCTGAGTATATTCTCAGAATACCGCAACATTTATTTCGAATATCCTCAGTATATCGAGCATGATATACCGAGTATATACTGAGAATATTCTGTGAATATCATATGTGTTATGTGGGTATGACGCACTCCGCGGCCGCACATTGACTAACAATGAAGATAATTTTAAAATTGAACTATACTCGTCATTCTGGATTTACCATTTTTAATTCTATAAACTCATCCCTGCGAAAAATTTTAAGTAGGATTCTCATGAGAATCTCATGAGAAATTGAAACAATTGCCTTGTAGTTGTAAATATACATTATACATGCATCTATTAGTCATTCAAGTATCGTTCGGAATATGTAAAGTTTTATTACATACAAGAAAATAATTAAATAGGTAGTTTTATGAGCATATACAATCATGAATGTTTTGAGTTGAAATTTTATGGAAATTACATAAAAATCTCATCACAATCAGGTCAATTTTCATACAAATCGCAAAAATTGTCGCATAGTGTTTCCGTAACATAGTCCGAGTACTGTACGACATTTATATGAAATTTGCAAGGTACTTGTTTCAAATTCTCATGCGATCCTCATGAGAATCATACCTAAAATTTTTCGCAGAGATAATTATCAATAATTTTCCATTATTGACATCAGATTCAGATTCAGCGACCCATAAAACCTTGAGATACCTTTCATACAATTCCCTCTCCTACTGAAAATCAAAATCTGAGATCTCACTTGAAAACTCAGCTGAGAATTCACTGTGAGATCTCACGTGAGAACATGAAAAAATTTTGGGAGTTATGTAAAAACAAAAATTGACAAAATGTTGGCGGTTATGTAATGGGGGTTGACATCAGTCGATTAATTTGAACCTAAACTGAGGTTTTGAAAATCAGTAAAAATAAAAAACTTCCAACCTGAATTATCTCAAGAACCTCAAGAAACATAATAAGTATTATTTTGTGTAAATCCTTTTCTTCTCCATGAATGCGTTTGTGGAATTTTTCGTTTCTGAATTTCTAGATTAGTTCGTATATATGAGGAATATTTTAGTAATCATGGAATTTTTGTCACTGGTTCTCATGTGTCTGATCTCAAATCTTGTAATAGTATATTTTGTCATGACGGGGAGGAAAATAGATAAATCCTCCTCACGTGCAAGATTGCCACCCGAGCCGAAGGCGAGGCCGGCAAGCACGTGGGGAATGCAGTCGAGATCTCAGCAGATTTTTTATTTTAACAATCATAGGATCTTTGATACAAGTTCTCATACCATGTGTCTGATCTCAAATCTTGTAAAATTAATTTTTCATTTCGGAATTTTCAGAGATATTAGCGGAGTTCTCATATGAGTTCTCACTGTCTCGCGTAAGATCTCATTTGAGTTCTGACGTTTTCATGTCAGATCCCACAATGAATTCTCAGAGTTGAGTTCTCAGGTGAGATCTCAGTTGAGAATTTTCAGTAGGGATGCCATCTTAGATTGAATAAATGGTCTACAAATTACAAGCTATAGCTATTAATACTCTCTAAACCAACTATTATAAGCAATTCATATTTTGCATTCCGGGTCTTTCCATCAGCGTACAGATTTTCTAAGTTTCTTATTCGAATTCATACGATTTTATCCTTTTTGTAATTCGAGAATTCCAATTCATTCAATACAACTCCATATCAAACGCATAACAAAAATTGCTTCGTCGCGGCAAAGAATGGGTTTAAATTACATGGATTCAATGGAAGAATTAGTTATATAATTTTTCCTATTCATATTTCTGGAAAACATAAACTACTGTTTCAGCATTTTGAGTTCCAATCATCTATAAATGTAATAATTTCTTTTAGGTTAGGTTCGTTTTGTGTCACGTCTTGAAGTAAACAGACTTACTTTACTAGAAATATCTAAATTTAAAAAGTTTCCTGCAATTATAATTCACGTCGTAAATGACGAAACAGAAACAAGATTAACTAGATCTTAAAATCGTAACCCGAAACTATAGATCAAGCTGTAACTGCGAATTTTGTTCAAATTTTGTTCAATGGTTTTCGCAGCGTTCCAGTATATTTTCGAACATCTTGAAGTTTCCTCAACAGTTTCGAAAGATTCGCTGATACCTCAGCTAATTTTTTCATCAAGCCAAATTTTGCCGGCCGAATCCGAAAGGTTTCGAACCGTCATCGATTCGTTGATTGGTCAGCGGAACATAATTGTATTAAAATAAATACCGCTGATTTAAACAGCGCAAATTTCTACTGATTAAACTTTAGAGAGTACAAACAAATGTGTAGTTATTAAATAAAATTCGTGAATTTAACACTCGGTGAAGTTTTCAAATTAGAAAAATTGGCTAGATCGATTATCCGAGTCAAATGTGATTTTCAAACGCATTTGACTCGGATAATCGATCTAGCCAATTTTTCTAATTTGAAATGTGTAGTTATGTTATGATATTAAGAACCCAAAAATAAAATACGTCCTATATGCTTAGACTCGCATCGCTGACATAACTAACTCTTTTTTAAACTATAGTTCCATCGTTTGTTCGCATTCTCTTAATTAGTATTCATTATACCATTTTCTATTAACTTGTCTCTTGTTATTTATATATAATATAACATCTATTATATGCTATTCAAACAAATATAAAATTTTTGAAGCTGCAAATAAGTCGCACTGTGCTTCCCCCCTGTATTTAATAATAATAATATGTCAATATAATTTTTATTTCCCATTATTTTTACTGACAAACAGCGACTTAGATTCTGCAATACAAATCCCGCACTAATTTCCAAATTATTGCTCATAATTATGATTGGTAATTTCCTTTGATTTTGCTCATCGCTCATATTTAGATATTCATTGCTAGCGGAAGATTCGGGATGAAAATATAGGGGACTTAATATTGATTTATGGAGTATAGATGTATAGATGTCTAATATCTTTCTTCCGCCTTTGTTCAAATATACTGTTATCGGGAATTGTATGAACTCCCCTATTTCTACCGCATAGCAACCTATGGTCTTCTATATATTTGTTCATATATATTGGTTACTGAAACTCTCCGACCCACTTGGAAACATTTACTGACTGAGTTCACAGAATTCGAGTTTTTTTAAGTTATCACACTCCTACAGCGCATGTAAGATTACACAAAGTGATGTTATTATAAAGTGTATATTTTTGAAAATTTAGTCCGTATACGATTATCTTGTATAATCATTTATTTAATCCCATTTTAAAACAATGTCGGTATAAAGAAGAAATAGTAATCCAACATTACGCAATTTTGGGTTTTGGTCATACTCAGGTACATTCGGCATGATGAGCATAACTGCCATTTGGATAACAAAATAGATGAATATATTCTATATTTTGTACCAACCAGGGACTCGGATTTTAATTATTGTGTTTTGAGTCATTTGTATCATTATCCACAAAAATATTACATTTTTTAGAGTCAGTAATAATGATGGATGGACTACAAAGTGATTCTCAGAATTCTTTTGGGTGAAACTTTTTATATGCTACCACTCTTTACACTTAGTGAAAGTATGAACATTTTCCAATGCACTGTCCAATTTTCGCTCTACGAAGAGTGACATTTGACTCTAAAATATCGAGAAAGCACATCGTACATCTGAACCGTTCTAAAAGTAATGTACAGTTGCATACATAACTGAAATATTTCAGCAACTGTAATATCATTCAGTGATAAAAATATTCAGATAAAAATAAAAAGTTTTTTAGATGCGCTATCGGAAAGGAAGCTGAAGTTCATGCATGAATTTCTATTTTGCGAAATAACGATTTACAAAAAAAAAATCTTAAACTGATTAATTAGAAAATCATCATTGAGAATGATGTAATATTGAACTGTGTTAGTAATCACTATCTTAATCAGAGATTATTTTCTAAATTTCCTTGAAGTGACATTTAGTCTTTCAAATTGAAAATGTACTTCTTGACTGGAGTTGCTTAATTTTCACTCCATAAATAGTGAACTCTCTCTACAAGAAACTTAGAGTAGGTTCTAATTCAGCGTAATATTTTTTGCACGCCACATTAACAGAACATAATGAAGCATTACCAAGTTTTGCTAATATTTCGGTAATATGTATTATACAGTGAACCAAATTGCATTCCGTTTCGTAAATAATAAAAAAATATAATACAGAAAATAAACGCTGTATAGATGCGGAAAGTATAACGACGTAAGATTATACTGTACGTAATTTTATGCACATCATAGCCACAATTGAAATATTACAACATTGCTGTGTTATTGTAGATATCATATAGTAACACCGCAACAATATTACGAAACTGGTATACGTAGTAGGCTACATTATTAATGCGCAGATTTCAGCAATATTGCACAATGATGTACCACGGGCAGATCTCTGTACTTTTTCATATATATATATATATATATATATATATGAAACATGACACCATTATTGAAATCTGTTATCAACGTATCGTGAATTGGGTTTGTTGCCTTATTGCATATCTAATATATGGTTCGATGTTTCACATTGCAAACAAAATAAAAATGACCCAACATCATACGTCATGGCAATAATCTTTGAAATCAAATAACACATTTTCGATTCAAATGCGTAAAAGTTTTTTTGTGAATGTGAAGGATGCTGGTCGAGCTGAAGTCCAGGATGGCATTTACATTAACATTAAAAACATTTTTGCACATGTTTAATCTAAATTTCTTGGAGTAAAAATTCATTGTTTATGGAATGAACAACGAGTCACTCCAATAAAAGAGTGAATTCTCACTGCAAGGAATTTACAGAGTACAGTTGGCCCAACTACAGCATGATGTTTCTTGGAAAAAGAACTGTGAAATATTATGCTGATTTTACAATCTAAGATTTATGGGATTTAGAGTAGCAAGTTATAATACAGTACAATTTCGCCAATATCATTAGGATAAATGAGCAGTCATGATAAACAGAAGTGTTCAATTTTAAGCCACTTACTTATTACTTTGAAATTAGGGAATTTGTTGAAATTGCTCCGAAATTACGGAAACTGCAATTCATTCTGAATTAAAAATTAATAATAGCCAATTTTCTTCTTCAACTCGAATAAATGAATATTTTTCCTTTCAAATTCAAGTGTTGCACAAACACAAGAGTTTAGTGAGATTATCTCGAATGAAAATAAAAAATAAAGTGTAAAAGACGTGATGAAAATTTGAAATTAACTTCCTGGCCTTTCTTAATATTGATGGACTGAATAACTAATCGATGGAGAAAAATCATATACAAAAAAAAATCATTACATCCGGACTGTAATATCTCGCAGATATACACATACAAGTATAGATTTTATACAAAACATGAAGAGTGACAAAATGATTTAGGAAAATAAGTTTCGTGCCAAAAAAATCATTCATTAAGCCTTTATAATAAAATGAAAGCAAATTTAAATCTATTAATCCGCATTTATGAATATATAGACTATTATAATTTAGTAATATACTAAACATTTATAGTTATTATTACTAATGATGAGAAGGAAAAAGGGGGAAAAATGCAGACTTTAAATTGATGCAAAGAAACCTAATCTAATATTATGATTTTCCTAATATTTTGATTTTTTACAATAAGTAATCTTTTATAATAAAAATGACTGGTTTGTTGAGACTAGAGAGATGATCTCATGAAAGGAAAAATACACACACTAATTGTAAAATTACGTAAGTAAAATATTTTTCCTTCATAAGTGCATCTCACCTAGAAAATGAGTTAAAGAATAAATTCTTTTTTGATCATTAACTATACTAACAATTGTTGACGAACACTATTGCCATTTTAAACTTTTTCACGTTTTATTTATACAAAATAAATAATATATAAGAATCGATTTTTCTTGGTATTAGCACTACAAATCACTTATGTAATAATCTTATGTTATGAAAATTATTTTTATTGTTATTTTAACTATATCCTTATAACTAAAATTGTAGACTGTAGTGTATTATAGTTTAACTGTTAATATTTTTAAATACTCCCTGAAACTTCACCTCAGATGAAATATTTGTGATTTTGGTGAAAATATCAAGAAGAAATTGATTTTGTCTCTTCATTTCAAAACATTAACTCAATTTTGAAATTAAAAAATTCCGTTCTTGATGTTTTATGCACATCCATTCTATATTTCTTATTAGCATTTTAACTCGTGAAAGTAAAGTTATGTCAACGTAATTCGTTTTTTTAAAACCGGTTTTTAGATAGTTTTACTATACAGTTCATTTCAAATTTCGGAAGAATTTTTATTATTTCGAATAATTCGTTTAGTTTTCTAATTAACTAATTATGAAATCAGAAAATGAAATACTAATAAATGTTAGTGA
Organism: Trichopria drosophilae; assembly: GCA_030407085.1. Taxonomy (NCBI): domain Eukaryota; kingdom Metazoa; phylum Arthropoda; class Insecta; order Hymenoptera; family Diapriidae; genus Trichopria; species Trichopria drosophilae. Next base: position 157,209,320 of record CM059582.1, on the reverse strand, counting down.
TATACATAGTAATAGGACTGTTACTATCTTAAATGTACTTATGCGGACATATGACTCGGATATCACTCAATATTACCTAAAGATATCCAAAAGATATTGATAAATAATTTGTAGTTCCTTGGTAATTTGATATTAATTGCATTCTAATCTCGCATAATTTTTTTATGTAACATAGCGGATGTTGGTAGAGGATCTTTTGTGTTCCTAATATATGAGTATCACGGGTACTAAAATTGTTCGAAATTTTCCACCGTGAATCGTCAATATACACAGTAAAATATACAACTAATCATCAATTTTTTTAGGACTGACCTGGAGATAAATATATATCTGCCCTCTACACTGACAAAAATATCATCGAAGGTTTCAACTGATTTACGGTACATCTTGGTATCGAAGTTTTTCAAATGTATATTTATCAGAAACAATGCATAAAAAAAGACTAATTTCACCCCTTCCATATCCGAATAGTGCAAATTTTATAAATTTATATTAATAATTGTACACACAATATTTTTATTTACAAATTTTTTGTTTAAAATGACGCAATCTAGTATAAATATTTGGGTGGATAACACCAACTATTTGTTTTCGCCTTGAAAGAGGATATCGCCAGTTTCTTTTAAACAGTCTAATAATATCGTTGCCTAGACTCGACCTCCGCCACGATGATGCCCCTCTGTCGTTTCTTGACGATACCCCCTGCACGTGGAAATCTACACGAGCTCTATGCACATATATGGGATTCTATGACATTTATGCTATAAAAAATCGTTTTTCTTGTCTTCATAATAGAAATCTTCTCAGTGTTTTCAATTTCATATTTGCAGTCAAATGATTTTAGAGTAGATTACATCACACAAATTTATAATGATTATAAACAATTGTATGCAATATGTAAGATATAACGTAATCTTTATTGCATCATGATAATCAGGCATATCATGATGCATGACATTAGAAATTATAAGTTATTTAGATAAGTAATTGTCGTATGGAAAATTTCTATTTTTTCAAAATTACTAATTGAACGTCATTAACAGAAAAAACCAAAATTATGTGTCACCTAAACGCAACAGCATTTGCTTGTTTTTTATTTTCATTTCTATAGATTTTCATGGAATATTAAATAAGAATAAACACTATAGTTTGAACTATATACGGTGGAAGATTCATTTCCACCACAAAGTTTTTTATAAAAAATATTAGTTACTTATTATGGAAAATAATGTTAATTGGTAATCAGTTCGATCTTTTTTAACGTGGTTACTTAGTAATTTCATCCAAATGAATGGACATACATGCATTTGGAATAACTTGAAATTTTAATCTCAGTATGTGATCAATTCTCGTTATTAATGTCTTCAGCCATAAATATGGATAATGGATTACATTATTGATATGTAATTTTAATTGTTGATAATTTATATATTAATAGCCAGTTTTTTTAAACACTAAATTTCTGTATATGTGACCGTGTGCTACTTATCCACATAATAAATGTTAATTATTTGTAGGATGACAGAACTGTAACTTTACAAAAAAAGCCATTACTGACATAAAATTTCCTTTTCTTTTGTCATTTTCCTCTTGAAATACCGTTATCTGCTTATTGCGTCAACGTTTGAATAAAGATACTCGAACTCAATATACTTCGGTTTGGTCCATAAATGACGTGAATAAATTTTTATAATAAATTTTGGTTTCCTTTTTTTTTTAATTACAAAAAAGACCAACGTAACATTTGAAATATAATTATGTATAACTGTTTTATTTTTTATAAGCTTAATATTATAACGGCATTGTAAATTAAAATTTGTTCCACCAGTATTTGATCATTCGAAACAATAATGAACTCCAAGAATCGAAAAACTGGTTTCTGAAATCGAAAGACATAATACCAACTGAAAATATTCTTAAAGTTTCGTCAGGAATTTTAAGATATATATAATCTGGAATATGTGAAACTTGAATAGTAAAAAGATATATCCGTAGACAAATTATTAAAATTATTTGTATTTGTAACCATCCAATTCAAATTAACGTCGCATTAACAGAGCTGCGAGAATAACTTTGTTCATAATAAATATTCAAAGGTTTTATCTAATTTAAATGAACAATAATTATAAAATTTTAAAATATGGCATTAGAAATTAATTTTTCGAAATATTCTTAGGTACCCATTGATTAAATTTTCGTTTTTTATATATTATTTTTTAGATTATATTAGATAATCGCTATAGATTATTGGTTTTCTATACAATTTGTTTTAATATTAATTAAGCAATAATAATTGAACTTATTTTTTGAAATTCTTAATTACAGATATTTATTTTAACTTAGCTTTATATATACGTCTTAAAATAGAACGAGTTTTAGAAAGACGTTCGGATTATTTTCAAGTTACAGTTTTTGAAGTGCAAGAAAGTATCTTCAAACCGATAATTTCTTTAGACACGTGAGCGTCGTAAAATAACACGTTTCGAAACATAACATGAATGTCAAGTTCGGAGATACGTTAAAATGGGTTTAAATAAGCTACAAGTCTCATCCACACAAGAAAACTCCCTCAATTTAAGAAATTGATATAAACAGCAAAAAATACTCTACTTTTTAATCAAGGCTACGTTCTTGTTGGAAATCGATAGTGAATTCCCAATAAGTATCACTGTTTCAAATTAAAAGAGTGCAGCAATAAAATATTTATTAATACATTCAGATTTCCGTTATTTGGCAAAGTATACAACTTATGATTTATTTTAAAAGCTATTAATAACTTTAAACTCCTCATTGCTTTGTACTCGGAAGTGCACTTCCAAAATATATTGTTATAAATATTGTTTTTATGCTAATTTAAATTTTTAGAAATATTACTATTGATGAGTCGTTGTTACTGCAGTTCATATCATAAAAAGATTATATTTTATGTTTGAAGTTTCGAATTTTCTCCACATTTTTATGGAGTTCTTGGAATTCATCAAACCTGTATAACCAAATAACGTCTGTTGATATTCGAAACTTATATAATCGTAACGAAATATTCGAACTTCGTGAGAGAACTTCCGGAAAACTATAGCTTGGGACGAATCAATTATTAAGACGTCTATAGCGGAGTTAGTCTTTAGTTTCTCAATAAGAGAATATGAAATGTTGGATGAAAATAGAAAAATGTTCTTTTCTTACGAATCCTCGTCATATATCATATATTACCACAACGAAACGTAGTTCAGAAAGCGATAAGACAATCTGACAATATACATCAATAATATTTAATAAATATATTATGATTTGATAGTTTCTCAATAGCAGAGGTGATATTGAATTGAACAATGAAGGGTTTAAATAACTGCTCGACGGTTATATGTAACTCAATAACTTACTAACAAAGGCACACAAAAAAGTTGTTTGGCTGAAACACAATTCCCATATGTATTTTTGAAAAATACTCAAAAGCATTGATTAACGGTAAAATACATTGCCAAAACACTTCGATAGTTTATTCTTATGTATTTTTCCCGTTGAATTTAAATCAGTAATCAAACTTATGCGACGCTTGCGTCATATATAAGTTTATAGTCTACTTTAAATGAAGGACAGTTGAAATTGAGTGAAATCTTCACCTTGCTAACTTGCTGCATATTGGCTGGTACAAGTAAGAAATCGAATAGTATTAAATAATACACGGTCACTTTAGTTTAACTTATAAAACCTTAAAATTCAAGGAATTCAGCTAGATTTGTTTCCTGCTAGATTAGGTAAGTAATATTATTGCTGAAAATAAATAATAATACATCAAATGCGTTAAATAATGAGCAATTTTCTTAGTTATGCTTCACATATAATTGGGAAGATTGCTAAATAAAGAGCCACCCTAAAAAGTAGCAAAAATGTGCCTGTTTTTTGGACATGAAATTTGGGGTAAAAATGTATAGGAAAGAAATGTTTCTGATGTTAGGTTACTCGTGTCAAATTTTCAAATTTAGCATGTATCTTAATCTTGCGATAAGGGGTTCAAAAGAGGGATTTTACTGCAAAAAATGCATTTTTTTAAAATGCGACATTTTTTATCTCCGAAAATATACATTTTACGAAAAACTTGCAATAGATATTTTTTATTTAGAATTGTCGAAAGAATCTAAACAAATTTGCTCCAGATTGAAAAAATCAAATTTCTAAATTGTTAATAATCTTTTGCCTTTGGTTTGAAAATGTTGAAATATAATTTCAATATCAATTATTCCTGTCATGCAGCTCAAAATAGCGTTTTGTGCAACTACTAGGGTGGGCAAATTTGACTGTATGGAGTTTTTTTCACCTTATATAACCAAAATTCTGGGGAGGATTGTATAATCATTTCAAAAGAGGCTTTTAATATAATTACGATTGGTAATAACTTCATAGCAGGTAAATGCGTTCGATCATCCAATTATATTTCACATAGTCTCGTGCTGATAATTACTCGTTAAATATTTAGCAGCCCCCTTTTGGAGCATTCCAGATCTAATAACTTGCAGGCCATGAACATCATTCAACGTTTTTATTCATGCAACTATTGAATAAAATACAAATTAAGCCACAAATATACAGAAGTAAAATCGATCCTATTTCCCTGAATACATCCATTGTGAAACTGAATAAACATACTAAAGACATTATTGACCAGCATGTCTTTCTTTTAATTACATTGAAAAATACATGTACTATTAAAGTAAATGTACTTTTAAAACTGCAGTTATAATTTTCTAACTTTGCAATATACCAAATGAAAGGAAATTTAATAACCATCTGCTTGATCCGCGCAATTGTCTACGAAGATGACGCGTTTCCGAGTTATAAGAAAACATACAAAACCTTACAACTGATAACCAACATCTACATTAATGTGTCATATTTCGGTGAATTTTGCATGTACGACAATTTCTTAAAAATAAAAATTGTTCAAAATGTAATAAAATGGTTTTTAGTTATAAGTAAAAAAACGCTCAAAACCTAAAAAAAAAATGACATTCACTAAAAAAATTCTACCTCAGTAAGTTTTGCGCCTAGACAACTTTAAAAAAAAAAGTAAATTGTTCAAAATGTTATTAGCAACAACTTTTTCCCGTATACCAAATCCTAAAAATGCATATTTTCTCTTATTTATACTTATTTTTTGGAGCTTATTCTTAAGATGGCTCAGCTAGCACAAGCTCTATCGATGGGGACTTTTAGACTGTTATTCAGGACCCCAAAATACACAGCTGGTTCATAACTTTCTAAATTTTACGTGGTTTTCCATCTGATTTAACTCGGTTACAAAAGAAACGTGTGTATTAATACATGTTGGAAATTTCTTTGACATCCAACGGGTTAATGTAAATGACTACTATAACCTGTTCTGCATTTAAAACAAAATATTTTGAAAGTTAGTTTTCTCAGAAAAGGGGAAAACAAGTTAATACAAATTAATTTATTAATGTAGTTTTTCGTGAAATTTTAAGGGCTTTTTCCGCTAGTTGTAAACAAATAAGCACCACCTAATCGCATCAATGTGAATTAAGCGCACGGTGGACTTGACCCACGGGTAAATAAATAGTCCACCTGAACAGGATTTTCTTTTTCAGTTCTGTAAACATTCCTGAGTATTTTGCCTCGAAAATCAAAATAATGGTTAGAGCCCTTTAAAAAAACTATTTTTTGTATTCTATCGCAGTTGTGACTTTGTGAGGCTCTCCTCGACTCAAATTTTATTAAAAAGAAAACAAATAACGGATGAAAATTGTCTTTTCAAGCTCTACAACTTTCCCATATACGCAATTTCGCTAACTATTGAGAGAAAAAGTTAGAAAAACCGTAAAAATAAGCATTTTTCTTCTTTTATAGATTCTAACTTGTTGCAACATCATAGAATTAACGATACTTTAATGTTACAATTAATTACAACATTTATTTACATTTTAACAAATTTGTCATTATTTAAATTTAAATATCAAGACCCTTAAATCCACAAAAAGCTTTTAAGGAGGTTCACTAGGTACCTATCGAGTCAAATATGGAACGGACGCCAATATGACTTCGGTGGTATGCTTCCTAAGACGTTGCCGTCCATCAACATAACCAAAAATGACCCTTTTAGCTAAATGTTTATTTTATTTCTCGTCTCTAAAGGTAGGAAGGGACGTTTTTCTTTCTGCAAATAAAATCTCACAAATTTTTTTATCAGTAGTATAAATTTTACGAAAAACTCAATGTTAATTCAATAAGAATTTCATGAATATATACTTGTTCCCATAAAACTCAATGTTAAAGAATCGTGAACATTTTTATTAATTTCTCTGCTCTGAAGGTACCTAGGGGCTTGAAACTTTGCAGGCATTAATTTCTTTCATTGTTTAACCTACTATAATTTTTTCGTTAAATTCTCAATGTTAATTCTTTGACCTGGTGAACCTCCTTAATAAGTGAAGTTCGTATTGCGCATGCGTTACACTAACTTTATGTTCAGATCAAATAGTTTTAAGTACTAAATGGACTAATTCAAAGGCTTGTTCACTGAATATGCTTAGTACTGTGTGATATTTTTCACAAAATTCTCTAACATCTACAAAAATATTATGCACTTAACGGGCAATTGAAATTTCTAGGACCAAATGACTTTTTTTGAACTGATCTATACATTTGCTGTAATCAGAATCTAATGATTTAGTAAAGCAAACTTTGTCAGAATTGGCACCTTGTTACCATTGCTATTGTGTTGCCTGACAAGCAATGAACTGTAAAATTTAACAATAGAATAATTTCTCATATTAGAACCGACAAAAGAGGGAAAAAATGTCTATTATTGCGATTTCTCTCTTTTTTCTCTAAATAGTTAGAGAGATTGCATATATGAGAAAGTTGTAGAGCTTGGAAAAAGATTAGTTTTGTTTCATAAAGTTTGACTCTAAGAGAGCCTCAAAAAGCAACAACGATAGACTAAAAAAATTGGTTTAAAAGAGGCTTTTTTCAAGAATGTCTGTAGCATTCAACTAAAAAAAGACATCCCATTTAGGTGAACGATTTATCTTCCCGTGGTTCAAGCCCACCGTGGACGACCATTAACTGATTCAACGATCTCATTATCACTATGCAATTTCTGCAGTAATCAGCAGTTAATCACATTTAATGCGAGCTTATCCAGTGCAACCCTGGACCAGTAGCTTAAAACAGTTTTGTAATGTTCTGCTCTATTTTTCCACTTCAGCTTTCTGTTTACACTTGAGTTTTGGAAAATTCGTTATATTCTCGTGATTATTCATTTGGTCTTACGATAAAGAGTAAAAATTTTATTGATAAAACCTGCACTTGTTGCTCGCCTGGGACTGTCTCTCCTCACAGACGAACTCCCCCAGTTTTCCGATGTTTTTTCCCACTATCATTTTTAACTTCGTTAGAATAGAATCATATAACAATGCTTTAGTTTCTTGGTTTTCTCATGCAGATTTCGATTTTTATCCATAAATTATAAAAGAAATAAAAACCGATCAGATTTTTATACATTCATAGTGCACCAAGGATAATGATTTAGCAGTAACAAGTTAAAATGAAATGAATGCTTTTTGATCGCTTTCATTTATTGCAGATTTTAGGATCCAATGTCAATCAAACCGAAACAAAATTTTAAAAGAAGCATACAAAATTCATCCATTGGTCTTATGTAGTTGTTTTTAAATTAATATTTCCTTGATGAGTGCACGAAGTCAACAATACAGCTTTTATTACATCATTCAATATATCGTTACTTTAAATTTGATTCTTCAGTATGCTAAGGTAATACCTTATTTTGAAAAGTGTTTTTACCGAAAAATCTAATTGTTACTCCATTAACAGACAATTTTATCTTCATTCTTAGATTCAAGAATATCAATTTCGTAATTGGTCTAATCTGTTTACATTTACTGAAAGTTATCGTATGATAATTCAATGTTCGTATAAACAAATTCATTCCAATAATGTAGCAATAACTAGATACTGTCTAATTATGTCGCATCTAATATAGTTCGACACTTCCTTCATTAATTGGGGGTGAGGTAACAAATCCATTCAAACATACATGGACAAAGATCTTATAATGACCCGAAATGTTCATCGATAAGCGTGAATTAAAACTGAGTAAAATCACGTAAATACAGTTAAATTAAATACAGTTTGTTCGGGAATATAAGTATAGTTTATTAAGCAAGTAGATAATCAGCATTCAATAGTTTAATGGTCTTCGTCAATACTGGCTTGTGAGTCGATGAATGTGCGTTATTGCAAATTCTAAATCTGTTAATCCTGTGTTATTGTTTCACAGTAATAATACTACACCATTTGGAAGGAAATATTGCCAATATAAATATAATTTCATTGTACAATTAAAATATAAATCTTGTAAATAATGTATTTCAATGAAATGATAAGATAAAATCTAATAGTGTTGTCTCTGTGAAACATTTGTATGATAATATCTCCTGCTAAATGAATAGGAAAAAAATGGAATTGCTAAATTTACTATTTCGATAATGCCAGAAAGATTCTAGGAATAAATTAAATATACACAGAAAAACGGTCATATAAAAATACCGATCTATTAATGTTTGGAACAAATTATCAAATTAATCTATTAATATAAGCAAATTAAATAACATTAAAGTGATCATGTAATGCTTAATCACTTTCTCCGTAGTAAATACACGTGAGTCATGAAAACAGTAACAATAATAATATTAACAGAGATAATAACATTGATACAATAAACACAAAAATATACGTTTCCCCTACAATGCAAACATTGTTATTTTTTATTTGACAGGCGATGTTTCAATTATTAAACCATTTGTAAGCATTAAAAGTCTAATTTTAGTATTTAAAAAATATTTTTAGTATAACTCTTTTAGTGCACTACACCCAAAAGAATTAATGTGAATTCGCTTATTTGTACGAAAAAAAAAAGGATTTTTTGGGCCAACCTCTCACATTACATCCAGACGAGAAATTGGTTGGAACAAATAAGTAAATAGTTTCACTAGCAAAAAAAATTGTTACTTGTCAACTAATTGGATCGCAAATCTCATAAATTGATTAGTATATATAGTCATAAATTAACTAGTTCTTTTGTTGCCCCAATCAATTTATTGTCTGAACCTGAGTGCGGTTGGGTGCCCCAACTAATCCATTTCTCCGTGTGTGGGTTAATAAACACAATACAAAGTCAATATTTAAAATCGTATTTATTATTAGCAAGTAATTAATATTATTCTCATTCATATTTTATAAGCCTTTTTTTGATACTAATGAGTTGCACAGATTGCTGTAGGTTTTCTAAATTAAACAATCTACCGGGTAGAGGCTTTCACGTATTTTACGTTCTTTAAACGAGTATCCTTGGGATAAGGTTGTTTGCATTAACCCATTATGAGTTACTACTCGTATAACTCTCAAAAGGACACAACTTTTTCCAAGATTTTTAATTATAGTTATTTGGCATTAAACGAAAATTTTAAAAAATGTCGATGTATGTCGATGTAATTGGTCGCTCTGTCAGATTTCCGTTATCAAAATTCGATAATGAGATATATGTTAAAAGCTTTAAACAATTATTTTCGAAAGAACCCGATTTTTGTCTTGAAAACTATCTTTTGAGCAATATTTTTAGTTGAATATGAAAAGAAGTTCACGGTCTCTTAGAAATAATAAAGGCGACAAAATCCTTTTTTAAGATATCGACATTTCTGTATTTTTAAACATATATTCATCATTGATGTTAAGTTAATTTAATGTTTATCAAATGTATTTGAATAATAAGGAAACATATTATTGTCTCAATTTTAAAATTAAAATCGAAGATATGGCACAGATATTACAGTTTTCGAAACCAGCAGAAACTCAATATTTCCCTCTTTCCGCGTAAGCCAGGACCAACGATGAGGATATAGTCGTATTATGGTCCTATTTACTTCCTTTTCTTTTTCTTTTACAATATTTTTTTGTATTTTTGAATTTTTTGGGAAAAATGAAGTATGAAAATGAAACATGCAATTTAAACTATGTCCATATAACTTTTTTTGGCATTTTTTGTAAGGGCCTTTTAAAAATATCCCTCTTACAGATACATGAGGGATTTCTTTATCATCACTTCAAAATCCTTATCTATGAAATTTTGTATTACTTTTTTGATCTTTGAAAAATGTTGTTTGAGTAAATTTGTTCTATTATTATCATTGTCACGTTTATCTCAAAAACTCATTTTGAAGTAAACGTCAAATGAAAAAAACGATGCAAAACAGGCAGCAAAACTCCAAAAGTATATTGGAAGCAAAATTATCATATGTAATATCTCAAAAAGAAGCTGAAGGGTTATACAGTTCAGTGGCCTTTCTCTTGCGAATTTCATTTCAAGACCTTCGGTTGTTTTTGTAGACCTACAAATATGTGTCCAATAAAAAATGTACATCAATTTCACATTTATACTTTACAGATTTTTGGCTGCTGATTACGAATCTGAAGTCAGATTTTAACATTTCAAAATGGCGGATCCAATATGGCGGACGACTTTTTGGAAAATCGATCTAATTTGCCTAAAAATTATTACTCGGGTTTTTTTTTTGGGGTCGCTGATTACAAATCTGAAGTCATATTTTAAAAAATCAAATGCAATTCGCTTGAAACACGTTAAAGTTTACCAAATGCAAGATGCAATACTCCGACCAAGGTAAGATATAATAATCCGGCAACCGGCCAAGGCATGGGCGTCCGCAGGATTATTTTCAGGGGGAGGCAACGTTAAATATGCGACTATATGTTAATATAAGTTACATATACTAATAAATACACACTGTCGGGCCACGGGGGGGGGGAGGGGCAACAGCCCCTCTTGCCCCTCCTTGTGGACGCCCTTGGGCCAAGGTAAGATCGTATAATCCAACCAACAAAAGTAAGATCGTCAAATCCAACCAAAAAAGGCAAGATGTAATAATCCGACCGTCAAAGGTAAGATCGTAAAATCCAACCAACAAAGGCAAGATGTAATAATCCGACCGGGAAAGGTAAGATAGTATAATCCAACAAACAAAGGCAAGGTGTAATAATCCAACCGACAAAGGTAAGATCGTAAAATCCAACCAACAAAGGCAAGATGTAATAATCCGGCTCTAAATTCTGTTAGCTTTACTATGAAGCTATTACATTAACTGTAAACAAAAATTTCTCACAGTGCAGAGTGATCTATACCTTTCACTTTTGCTTGGAGTGAATTCTCACACTTTAACTTTTTGCGGTATGCATTTTTGGCGGATTCAACATGGCGGACGAATATTTCTAAATTCATCGGATTCGCCGGTTTACTCGTTATTCGGGTTTTTTGGGGGGTTGCTAATCACGAAGGGGGTGTTAGTTTCAAAAAATGCAAAACAGCGGATCCATTTTGTCAGCCAAACATTTTGAAAACATTTTACAAATGACTCCATTTGAAAAAAAATTGTTATTGGAAGGTTTTCAGAAACGCTGATTACGAACCCGAGGCTAATGTTCTCAAATTTAATATTCCGTATTCAATAAATTTAGCAGAATGAACGTCGGATTCGGAATTTAAAATTTTTGTTGTCCGCCATATTAGACCTGCCATTTTGAATTTGTTAAAACTAACGTAAAATTCGTAAACAGCGATACCTAAGACCCTTATCAATACGTGTATATTAAAAAAGTCTTGTATAATTTACATAAAAATGAATTTATTGGAACGGAATGGTAAAAAAGATTTCGTCCCTATATGTGTCAAAGTAGTGAAATGTGAATAATTCTAGGTGGGGCAACGTTCGTACCATTTTGCCGCAAAGGGTTAAGAGTACCATTTTACTGCAAGGAATTTAGCTAGTAGTGACAATTTGTTCAGAATCGTAAAAATGCAAACAGAAATTCTTTTGTTCAAAAATGTTGATAATTGTAAAAGTATAATTTTTGTCAGGTCTTCCCCTTCTGGTGGTTTGTACTAAAAATTAAATGGTCAAGCATTGATAGAGGCACAGCAGTCATATTTCTGTAGAATTCCCTATAGTATGCTGCGCATCAAAGATACCGAAAATGAGGAGGAACTTGATTTAACTCTTAATTTTGATTTTTCTAGAGAAAATATTCAATTGACAGATATGAGTAATAGATATACCTCTACTGAATTATTAATAAACTACAATTTATTTTGATTCGGATACATCTGAAAGACCTCATTCGAGTTATGGGAGATAAGTAAAGACAATTATCAGTAAGAAAATACTGATTAAATAGTAACTATATACTATTTTCTATTTAGAAAAACAGTTTAATCATTTTTGCTAAACTTCCTCAATAGATAAATTCTTTTAAGATTTAAATGTTTTCATTATCAATTACTTCCAATAAAATAACATTTATTACCTGGAATTATTCTAGCGATTGATGGAAATAAAAATAAATAAAACTTGTAATTTAAGGTTTATTCATTTGTTGATATAAAATGAAATTCTGTATATCTTTTCCACAGTTTAACCTTTTTGCATTTAAGTTTTCATCGAAATTATTGCTGATTAGTAGGTTGTAGAATGTCGATTTTCTGTTAAAACTTATAACATAGGTCATTTATCACGATAAACATAAATGTCGACATCAATATTACGGTTCTGGCTGACACATAAGATCATACTACCTCGGTGATCAGCAGCCAAATACCGTTTGAACTATACATTAAAAAGTACTGGTTCTACTCACTGTTAAGTAAGGTATTCAATAGCTGTCATTTAATGACAAAGTGAAATTTAATTACAATATCATAGGTAGCAGAATTATTTTTGGTAAAAATTATTCTCCGTGTAAGAAAAAGCTCAGTGGCACTACGATTTTTATGCAAATCTGGCTTATTTCTAATTAAGATAAAGGAATGTGCATTAAAAAGTGCGATAAAATTGTTCCGCGATTAATTGAGAACAGTTGCAAAAAAGGAATTTACCCTGTCGCTTATCAGCAATCAGAAGTTGTTGATCAATAATTTGGTAAAATGTTACTCACGAACGTGCCTCTATGAATCAAATCCATGATTTATGGAAAGTTAAAGGCATGCTTCGTACCTGACAATTTTGCAATGACGAAACTGCGTTCACAGTTTAATATCAATATAATCTTTATTATTAGCAAATAATAACATTTTTGTAAAAGCACGGTTTTTACTGGTAAGTATTGACGAGCCTCAAATTTCTATCAAGAAATTGTAATTCGATATTGTTATTGACAGTTATAATTTTAATAATAAAACTAGTGTTGGGGTGGTGCTTCGTTCGCTCAGAAACTTCAACAGTTTGTCGAGTTCACTATTTCTTAATACACGTTCGTTTACTAACAGTTTCAGTTATATTATATAATTATACCGATAATTGATTATGGACTGAACAAAATTGAAAAGGAACATTTTAAAAATTTCGACCCCAACCACAGGCCAGCCGAAGTATTAAGTCATCTTCCTAATTAGAGGAAGTATTTTTTTAAAACAAATCACATTTCTCAAAGATGGGTACGATTAAATTTTGTTGTAAAATTGACATATTTAAGTGATACTTCCAACATTTTACCAAATTTCTATTAAATGTAAAATAATCGCTTGTTTTAATAACAAAAATCGTTTTTATGTATTTAACAAAAATTGTGCAAAATAATCATTTGGGATCTCCAAAATTGAATATTTGAGTACAGAATCTGTGTATACCTTTTGCTTATTTTTATTGCTCAAAATGTAGAAATATACCCTCTAAATTCCTTGCAGTGAAAAGTGAGCCACTCTTTTATTAAGAGTGAAAGAAAAAATTCTTTGTATCTAGACTCCTATCTAGAAGAGTGGAATATCACCCCTCAATAGAGTTAAAATTTCACTGTTCGTGAAAGAGCGACTCAATTTTCACTCCAAGGAATGTAGAGAGTAGAAATGTGTTTATCATTCCATCAGGGAATTATGTACAGTTGATGTAAAAGCAATGAAAATAATCTTTTTATGTAGATTGCATTATCTACCTATTTTGCCGGAAATACTTTTTCGTCAGATTTATATTTCAAAAAAGAAGTACAAAAACACGTTTGAATCATTTTGACCTTGAATATGACCTATGCGGCAATCTGCAGAATCATATTCATATTCAGCGCATCCAATGACGTGCATGAACTTTGTTTCACAGAAGCTGGAGGTTTGGAATGAAAATATAATCCAAAATTTTATCAAAGGTACAAAAAGTCGTTCCGGTTCTACAAATTCCAATATTTTTCAATGTTTTTTTTTATTTTGTTTCTGAAACTCATTATTTATTTTAAACCGAACAACATTACATTTTAACGATGTTACGTTGATTCAGGGCAAAACAAACAAATTTCTAGTTGAAATTCATAGATTTTGTGCACTTTTGGTCGCGAAAATTTTGTTCATTTTTTATTTATAACGCGCCATATTGATTGGTGAAACAACTTAAATGCAATTTTGATTACTTCAAACCAAAGAGCCTACTCGAAAATGATAAGATTGGTCACTTTCAAGTCAATTATCAATCTTATTTCCTATGGAGAAGGATGGTCGAAGATCAAATAAAAAATGTGCATCTCCCGGACTTAATGGATTAAGGGGGTTCCAAAGTCCTCGACCGATAAGGTAGACATTTTCACTCATAACCGTAAATAAAAAGTGACTGAAACGATTTCTCGTGACAAAAAACAATTTGGGCACTGTAGGGGCAATTTCAATTACTACAGACGGTATAATAGAAAATGAAAAGGAAATTAATTCAAAACTGACCGAGAATTTTCGGAAATAAATAAAAATCACTTATTTCCGAAAATTTTCAGTCAGTTCTCAATTAATATCTTTGGCCATTTCTAAAGACCTTTTTATAGTGATTAGAATTGCCCGAACAAAGCCTGAATTTTAAAAATATTATTCAGTCAACTATAATAAATTGACGTTTGTTAGTGAAATTTCCCACCTTACCGGCGGACTACTTTAGAACCCCTTTAATTTACGTTTTTTAATGAAAATTCCAACCTTATCGGCGGGGCACTTTAGAACCCTCTTAACGGATTCTAAAGTCGACAATTGATAAGGTAGTAATCTATACTGAAAAATAAAGATTAAAAACCTACTAGAACGGTTTCTCAAAATTCGGGATTTGTATTCCCAGTTCCAACGATACTACAAAGGGATCTCCTTCAAAATACCAATAACCTTTATCAAGGAAGGACCAAAAATTTACAGAAATAAATGAATTTTGCTTATTTTCCAAAATTGGAATCAATTCTCGATGAATTTCTCTGATATTTTTTAGGATATCATATATAATGGTAAGAATTAAAGTAACGGAATTCAAATTTAGAAAAATAGCTGTAATAATATTTTATTTAAATTTTTTAATATTGATTACTATACCTTATCGATTGAGGACTTTCGAAGGGTTCCGCCAACGGTTTTTAGTGAAAATTCCTACCCTATCGGTCAAACATTTTAGAACCCCCTTAAATTGCATTCGATAAGAAGACTAAATTCTGAAACGAGCTAACGAATGAGTGTTATTTAATCTCAATCAAGTACGATACTGAAAAAAGTGTATCGAATGAAGTAAACGTCAATTAAATCAATTAAGTATATTCACGTTGAAAGGGGTTCTAAAGTGGTCCGCCGGTAAGATAGGAAATTTCACTAAAAACCGTAAATTAAAGATGACTGAATAACATTTTTAAAATTCGGGCTCTGTAAGAATAATTGTATGCACTAAGAACCGTTTCCTAGAAAATACCAAAGATATTAATTGAGAAATCAAATTCGGTAATTTCACAGGAAGCTTTAAATCGATTGAAATGAATTGATATTAAATGATTACTTTATTTTTTAATTCCATTCCTGAACATATCAATCTTTCTGAATTTAAAATTATTTTGAATTTAAAATTATTTTGAATTTATGCGGATCTATTGTGAAAGTTTTTACCTTTAAGGGGGTTAAAGTGCCGGACCGATAAAGTAGGAATTTTCAACATGATATAAATTAGTCTAACAAATTCTGCAAATTATGTAAAATAAAACAAAATCCATTTCTAGACAGTTTAAGGTGTAGGGTAGAGGCGCCATATGCGACCCAGCACCATATACGACCCACCGCATTATTTCTCTGTAGTGCTGATGTAATCGTGTTGTTGTTCAGCGTAATGTTATTGTTTTTGAATGCCGCAGTTATTGACTTTCACTCGAAGTAATTGGAAATGCTAATGTACAAATTGTCAACACAGTGTACAAAACGAGATTTGAGAAACTTTTCTTCAGTATTTGGAATATGCTTGAAATTAAAGTGAAACAAGTGTTAACAGTGAGTGTACGTATATGTTAAGTATTTTCGATATATTTTTATATTCAATACTAATTTTTACCGGTATATGTACGAATCAAAATCTTTTTGTGCAGCACATAAGATCCCATTAGTTCCATTTGCGACCCAGTGTCAAGCACCATATACGACTCACTTAACTTTTTACATGTCAAGTGCATATTTTAGATTTTTATAGTAAAACATAATCGTTATTAATCTGTTAATGTATTCTGAGTTATTTTTTTTTAATTTACAGACCATGTCTGTCCCGAACAAAGCTCGCAAATCGAAGGAAATTAACTTTGATGTGCTTTTAAATGCTCTCAAACAAATTTTAATTGAAAACTAGTGTTGGCGTGATGCCTCGCTCGCTTCGCTCGCTCAGAAACTTCGACCCAGTGGAGAGTCGGCTATTCCTTAATATTCGTTTGTTTACTAACAGCTTTCAATTATATTATAAAATTATATTTATATTTGGGGGTCCAATCATATTTAGGTCCAAGTAGCTTCGATAGATACGTTACAACAATATAGTGTTTGTTATATGTATGAAAATTGAAAATGAGCATTTTCAAAACTTCGACCCCGACAACAGGCCAGCCGAAGTATTAATAAATAAAAGATGCAAAATACTTACTTCAAGCACTTGTATTGTAATAGACTATTCGATGCATATTACTTGTTTACAGTGTTTTACTAATTACTGTCTGTATCATTATGATATTGTATATACAATATATATACATATAATTCATCAAAGATATCTTGAAAGTGTCGAAAAGATCTATGACGGATATCTTATAGATATAAGACATCTTTTAGATATATCGAAATAGTTATTTTCGTATCAAGGGCGTAAAAGAACTTATGCGCCCGTAGGTGATCACCGCGCCCGAGGGGCTGGCGAAGACTATCGCTGGGGGGTAGGGGGTCGAAGCGTCGAAATTTGATGAAAAAATATAGGGTAATTTTTTGCCGAGGTGACCAAATTCAATACTTTTTCAGACAATAGTCATAAACATTTTAAAGCAGTTTTTATGGCATTATCGTTGAGTTTAGGAAGAAAATGCATACCACCTTTTTTGAAGAGTAGTTCATGCTCTATCTTTTTTGTTTGAAACATTTTTTAATAAAATTTGTATTTTTCAAAATAAATGCAAAAAACTACGAAGTAACTTAATTCGGGCTAATTTTTGTTAGTAATGGAGGGATGGATCTGCGCCAAAATCTAATCAGATCTAAGTTATGCCAAGACGCGGATTTTAAAAAAAAATTTATGTCAATACGCTTATCCGTTCGCGAGTTATCGCGAGACATAAAAACGGGACGTACGTACGGACGTACGGACGTACGTACGTACAAGATCACGGACACAAATTTTTTTTTTCGTTTTTTGGCTTCCTTAGGGTCTGAAACGTGGACATTTGATGAAAAACTATAGGGTAATTTTTTTGCCCGAGGTGACCAAATTCAATACTTCGTCCAGACTTAAGGTCTGGGTCGAAGTAATAAAGGTTACCGATCTACTGGAAGAATCTTTACGTGTAGTGCACTACGATTCCGACCTCGACGATGAGGAAGTATAAAAAATTAAAAAAAAAAAGGTTAAAAACATTTTGTGGTGTATCTATTTTTTTTTGACAATGTCTTATTATCATAGAATGAATAAATTTTTGAAAATTATAGTTTTGAAATTATCAGGTATTTGCAGCGTATTTTTGTATTATTTGTTGGTTTTTCGAAGTGGGTCGTATATGGTGCACAAATCGTTCATGCACCACATACCCACATAGAAGAGAAATATCCCGACGACATTTCCATAATATTACTTTTGAGACATTAATATTCTGGAGATGTTATCAGGAATATCCTAGAGACATCCCCAGAACATCTTATGTCCGCTTTTTTGATATTCTGGTGACATCTGGAATATTCTAGAGACATTGTAGAGACGTTCTGAGTTTATTCTGTGATACAACATATATATTCTGGAGTTGTTCTGCAGATATTCTTTTGACATTCTAAAGACCATAAAGAAAGCTTCAAAAATAGAACGAATTATTATAGATATTTAATTTGATGTATGTTTCGTTATACAGGGTGATCGGCCAACCATTACCCAGCGGCTAACTCTAGATTCTACAGATAATTCTGAACAACTTTTTCCTCTAAAAAAATGTTCGGGAAGGTAGAGTTTTTAAGTTATTCAACACTAAAATTTAGGTGAAAAAATCACATTTGTTGAAATATCTCGACTCGGTTTGAAGGTACCTTAACGAACCGGAGCTCATTTTAAAGATATTTTAAAGCTCTATAAATTGTCTCTATTGGTTTTTGATCTACAATGAATATCTCTCTTGTTATAGCCATAAAAACGGGATAAATGCCGATTTTTCAGGATTTTCGCGTTTAACTCGTTTCGACACATAGTTACCGAAATATCACACAGAAAAAAGTTGTAGGCCTTGAAAAACAAAAATTTTTTGTCCTCTAATACGATGCGATTAAATTAAAACTGAACCCTACAAGAGCCTCGTAAAGTTGACAAAATACAGTTCGACAAATAAATCGATATTAATAACAAAATGTTATGAAAACGAGTACAAATAGGGTTCAGTTTTAATTTAATCGCATCGTATTAGAGGACAAAAAATGTTTGTGTTTTCAAGGCCTACAACTTTTTCCAGTGTGATATTTCGATAGCTATGTGTCCAAACGAGTTAGACGCGAAAACCCTGAAAAATCGGTATTTACCCCCGTTTTTATGGCTATAACAAGAGAAATATTCATTGCAGGTCAAAAATCAACAGATACAACTTGTATAACTTGAAAATTTCTTTAAAATGAGCTTCAGTTCGTTAAGATACCTTCATACAGAGCCGAGATATTTCAAAAAAAGTGATTTTCCCCCCTAAATTTTAGTGTTGAATAACTTAAAAACTCTACCTTCCCGGAAATTTTTTCAGAGGAAAAAGTTGCTCAGAATTATCTGTACAATCTACAGTTAGCCGCTGGGTAATGGTTGGCCGATCACCCTGTATATGATATTACGGAATATAGTTATACAATTTCGCTCGCAAATAAATTTATGAATCTGAAAATAATTTACTCCGACGGAGAATCGAACCCGGGTTTCCGTTTACTACGCTGACGTCCTAACCACTACGCTATGGTCGCATGTATATTATTATTGTAGCGTGAACAAGATTATATCAAGAAATGCACTGCATTATCTCCAGAATATTCTAAGAACCATATGTGTAGAATATCGCGAATTAAATATTTCCAGAATGTCTCATCTGCAATGTTCTGCAACATTTCCTGAGTAACGTTCGGTTGACATCAAGTTTGAAATGTCGTGAGACATTTCGAATACTACATCTCTAGAATATTCTGAGAATTATACATATAGAATGTTTCAAATGAAATGTTATCAGAATATCTCATTTGCAACAATTTGTTTGAGATATTTTCAGAATATTCTGAAGATGTTGCAATTGCAATATTTCAATTGTAACGTTTGTGACATTCTGGGGATATTCTGGAGATTTTATTTCTGTGTGGGTACTACCCACTTCGAAAAATGGTTCATCAAATTTTGTCTGTTGTTTTGATCGACTAAGTTTCTTCTTAATTAGTTGCTATACTACCCTTAGCTTACTATCGGTGCCTATAGTATACAAAAAATTAATCACATAAAAAAGTGTGCTCGAAGGCAGAAACTTGGGTCGTATCTGGTGCTTCTCCCTTACTGAATATGATGGCGTTATCCATTTTAATAATCGATGGGTCAACAAAAATATATAAATCCAAAAAGATGGTAGTTTTCACAATTTTTGCAAAATCTTAGTCATGAAGTATGTATGACATTGTGCTCAATCAATTTATGCATAAAAAGTTCATTAAACCGCTTGAAATTTGTTACTCGAGGGTTTTCAGTGGATTACGAATCTGAGGCTCGATTTTGGAAATTCAAAATGGTGGATCCTATATGGCGGACACTTTTTTGAAAAATCCCAGAATAACAAATATCAAGTGAAATGGTTGAAATTTAGAAACTTTGTCTGCCATTTTGAATTATCAAAATCTGACTTCATATTCAAAATCTAACAAATTTTTGTTTGTGCATTTTGGCCATTTTTTTTAAAATTCTCGTGGCAGTAGGGGTTAAAGGTAAAAACTTTCACAATAAATCCGCATAAATTCAAAATAATTTGAAATATAGAAAGATTTAAAAATCAGATTTAAATTTTAAAAAACACAAAAATATAAAAAGCAAACAAAACAAAAACCCCCGTAACTGAAATTCCCGGGCCATTTGAATAAGAAACAACGAATTCAGATTTAAATATCGACCGTATTGGATCCGCCATCTTGTACTTTGCAATTCTGACATCAGAATCGTAATTAGCGATCTCGAAAACCCCCACCGTAGAAAACACAAAGAAACATATGTAAAGACAGTAATTTATAAATCGAGAAAAAAGCATTCATTCGGACGCCAATTTAAAACCGCCATCTTGAAAAAAGTTTTTTTTTGTGCATGATCTTATTCCTTGGATATCGGAATCACTTTTTTAAAAGGTTTCAAAAAGATAAAAAATGTTTTCCTATCAAAAAATACGAATTTGTGAAAAAAAAGGCAAGCAAATTCGTTCCTTTTTTTCTTTTTCTTGAAAAAATGAGGTCAAATGACATTTTTTTCAGCGGCATTTGAAAGAGCGGACCTAAAAACATAAGATATGATGGTCGAACAATCCAAATATACATTTCTGAAAATGCTGTGAACGATCAAACTTGACGAAAAAAATCTGTTCATTTGGGCGTTAAAGGGTTAAAACTATTGTGAAATTATCGAATTTGATTAAAAGTATGTAAACGAAAAACTACTCTGAAGACGATCCCTTATAAGGAACGCAACTCAAAAACCCAACAATTCATAAAACAGACATTTCTAAATACAGAAATTTCATAATCAAACATTCAAAAACCAGAAATTGAAAAAACTTTGAAAATAAGTCTGCATTTTGAATTATCTGTTTTTTTAAATGTCTGGTTTTTGAATGTTTGTTTATGACATTTCTGTATTTTGAAATATTTTTTATCTTTTTGAAACCTTTCAAAAAAGTGATCCCGACATCCAAGGAATAAGATCATGTACAAAAAAAAACTTTTTTCAAGAAGGCGGTTTTAAAATGGCGTCTAAATGAATGCTTTTTTTCTCTCGACTTATAAAATACTGTCTTTATACATGTTTTTCTTCGTGTTTTCTAAGGTAAAATATCAAGTTTGGGGTTTTCGAGGTCGCTGAATTTGAAGTTGAATTTTGACAATTTTTCAACCAAAATGGTTCCATTTTTCGAAAATTTTCACCGGCATATTGTAGCCGTCATTTTAAATTTTCAAAAAGTATCATCATATTCGTAATCAGCGACCCCAAAACCCCCGAATAAAAAGTTTCGAGCAGAATGGTTACACTTTTCAAAAAAGTGTCCGCCATGTATACTGTAAAAAAAGATTGTGTGATATTAGTACTCTGAGAGTAGGTAATCTGTATAACCTAGAGAGTAGTAAAATCCCTAGAAAGTTGTAAATATTACAGCAAAGATGTAAATTTACAGCGATTGTCAACAGACTTGTAGTAAAATTACTGTGCTTATATAGTAAAATCACACCATTATAGTGAAATTACAGTGCTGTAATAAAATTACAATAACGGTGAATTTTTCACATTTTTTAGGTTAAATACACATTTGGTGCGTGCAGTATATATATGTATTAAATACTGAATTGTATTATATAATATAATATATGCATTGCAATGTTTTTTTTTTGTGCATGTAAAAAATATTGCAATTTGTTTAAGAATTAATTAAATAGTTTTTAGGAATGTTTTAATATTTATTACTTATCATACAATAGCATTTGTAATATAAAATTCAACCTGACAAACAACGATTCGTATATAGTTTTGCATTTAACGACAATAAACAATACACGTAAGTAGTCACTTTACGATAAATTTGGTTCATAAAACTTCACTCGCTTTAACAGTTTGTAGTTTACGAAGTAACGTGTACACTTTTTCGGTGACAGCTTGATTTTTACCCCTGCTTGCGTCTTCTGAATAGATTTCGAGCCACTTCATTTGTGCATATTCAAAAAAGTGGGGAACAATATTGCATTTATACAATATTACAATTATAATGAAAATAAATCCATCAAACTTAACCTCAATATACTTGTAAAGAAACTTCATTTTATTTGGTCAAATAAATACGTAGCATATGATATATATACCTCTGCACACGTTTGATGAGATAAAAAATATCTTCACCTAACAAATAACCGAAATCTTTACGAGAAATTCAAACAAGTATATAAATTACATCAATGATGGCTGCCCGGATCACGCGCGGAATGGAAAATATTACTAGAGAAATTGTATTTTTAACATTGTCAGATGTACATAATTTCACATTCAAACAGTAATTTCAAAAAGTGTAAAATTACTGCTCTCAGAAGTGGTAATTTATATAACCTACTCTCAGAGTGACAATTTCACAATATTTGTAGTGCTATTACAGTTTTGGTGTAAAAATACTAGTGATTTTGTACTTTTACACCATTCAGACAGGGTAACTCGGGTGTGTAATTTCACACTTGTGTTGTAATTTTACGAAACCATTTTTTACAGTGTAGGATCCGCCATTTTTAATTTCCAAAATCTGACCTCATAAACAAACATTCAAAAACCAGACATTTCAAAATGCAGACTTATTTTCAAAGTTTTTTAAATTTCTGTTTTTTTAATGTTTGTTTATGAAATTTCTGTATTTTAAAATGTTCGTTTTGTGATTAGTCGGGTTTTTGAGGTGCGCCCCTCATAAGCCTGTTATTGCACTGTTACAGCAGCTGTTATAGATCATTCACGAGCAAGTTCGAACGTGCTCGAAAAAGCAATGCGTCAGAGACTGTCGGTGATTGCCGGTAACACACTACCACCATAACAATCGCCGGTATAGTTCAAGACCAGAGCGTCAGACCCCATCTTGTTTACTCACAATAATTCAGAAAAATACAAACGATAAACAGTGAAAAGAAAAAGCGAAATTAACAATTTGTTAATTTATACATACCTACATACATATCGATAATATGTCGATCTGACGAAGGTTTGATCTTCGAGACTCGTGGTGTATTAAAATGCGCGGGTGAACGAGTGAAGTGAAAAACAAAATTTTACATCCTTTAATTTTTGAAGGAATTATATATCTTTAATTGCTTAGAACTGTAAACAATAAAAAATGTCTTCGGCTGCAGCAACGACTGCTACCATTCGAGAAGAAGATGATTTCGATGGCCAAGGACAAGCAAAACTCTTACGAACTTTGGAGGTACAGTTTATAAACATCCAAATTTTCTATTAAAAATACAATACATAAAAAATGTAAATAACATAATAAAAGTTTTAAATTTTATTTAAATTATGGAGTTTTTTAAATATTCATTTATTTAATTGACAAACTTTATTTTTAGGGTAATGGTATATCTGCGGGTGACATAAAGAAACTCGAAGATGCCGGTTTCTACACTGTCGAGTCGGTGGCGTTTACGCCAATGAAAGTTCTCACCGCTATCAAAGGTATTAGCGAAGGTAAAGCAGAAAAGATTATGGCCGAGGCATCGAAATTGGTAACAATGGGATTCAAAACAGCTGCTGAAGTACACCTGACTCGGGCAAGTATCGTTTACATTACCACAGGATCGGCCGAACTCGATCGTCTTTTAGGCGGTGGAATAGAAACCGGTTCCATTACCGAAATTTTCGGAGAGTTTCGAACTGGAAAGTCTCAGTTATGTCATACCCTTGCTGTCAATTGTCAGCTTCCTATCGATATGGGTGGAGCGGAGGCAAAAGCTATTTACATTGATACCGAAAGTACTTTCCGACCCGAAAGATTAATAGCTGTTGCCGAAAGATATAAAATTAACGGAGAAAGTGTTTTAGACAACGTAGCGTGCGCTCGTGCGTACAATACAGATCATCAAACGAAACTTTTAGGAAAAGTTGCTGCAATGATGTCAGAATCTCGATACGGCTTGCTGATCGTCGACAGTGCTACGGCTCTCTACAGAACGGACTATGCCGGTAGAGGAGAATTGTCCGCTCGACAAATGCATTTAGCTAAATATCTTCGTTTACTTCTTAGATTAGCAGATGAATTCGGCTGTGCCGTTGTCATTACGAATCAAGTTGTCGCACAAGTAGACGGAGCAGCCAGTATGTTCGGCGGTGATCAAAAGAAGCCGATCGGTGGCCACATTATTGCTCATGCCAGCACAACTCGATTGTATTTACGTAAAGGCAGAGGAGAAACTCGAATATGTAAAATATACGATTCTCCTTGTTTACCTGAAAGTGAAGCAACTTTTGCAATATACGGAGATGGTATTGGTGATGTAAAAGAATAATTGTAAATAAGATACGTAATGTATTTAATTTCATAATATTGACGTCATAAAAATAATTTTCTTAATACGCCATAATCAATAAGAAAATATTTTTTAATCAAAAAGAATAAAATTCTGAAGTCACTAATGTTCTCTTCAAAATTTGCTTTATTTACATACTGGTGATGTAATTAGAAGTGAATAATAGTTTTTTTTACTTGGGCTGTATCAGTTTGTATTATTAGTTTCCTTTTTGAAATTTGACGTTTAAGATTGTAAATTTAAGTTACGTCAAAAGATAGTATATACAGCAGGACCTCTCTTATTCTAATTGTCCAACCTCTCTTATTCTAATCGTTCCTAAGTCTTCTCCCACTATCACACGAAAAATCAACGAAAAATATTGTCCATGAATCACAACCTCACAAGCAAAGTAAGTGGGGGTAAGGGGAAAATTAGAATAAGAGAGGTCGGCGCCATTTTGAAAAACTTTACTAATTAGAATAAGAGAGGTCCTACTGTACATCAACATAGATCTGAGGTTCACTTTCGTAACGAATTTTTATGAGCAACTCATTTGTTTATTTTGTAAACAAATATAAAATATTTTCATACCATATTGTAAATGAGTTTAGTAAAATATAAAGAAATGTGAACACTGTAAATTTTGCTGTTAAATATTACCAAAAAGACTACCCTATTTGGTGCCTTATGAGATCAGTATGAATGTGTAAGTTATTAAATATATATTAAAGGTTAATAAAATAAATGAATATCACCAAAGTACATTGAATGTGTGTGTGTGTGTGTGTGTGTGTGTGTGTATATATACAGAGTGAGCGACAGACAACTGCCAATAGTTTTCCATTAAAATTACTAGCTGCGATCTTAAAGAACAAAAATGTTTTGTACTACTATGCGTGTATAAAGTACTGTGTACTACATTTGATATTGTACAGTTTTTAATTAAAAAAAAGAACTTGTTCATGAAATCGTTTGTTTTTTAATCATCCATGAATATTTATGAATTTGACAAATGAAATCATGATAAAATCAAGATTATTGTGAGACATGGGACAATATATTATGAAAAAAAATATTACGAAAAAATTTTTCATCAAATATCAAAGTTTGAGACTAAAAAACCCAAAAGAAAATAAGAAAACATTTTTTATCTTAATCCGATTATTCCTTGAAGTTACACCGCACGAACACAATTTAATTACAAATACAGAATCATTTAAAAGTTAATAAAATGTAGATACGACTTTCTTATAGAAATTGAAGAGATCTTACGAAAAAATCAAAGAAGAAGAAAATATTAATTATTCTTATAGAAAACATAGAAGTTTTACTGTAGTTTCCATTCAGTGAATTGGACTTATGTAGAAGTTAAAATTATTTAAGTCAATGTATCTGGATACAGTTTTGAAAAGACAACTTTACGACTCTAAGAAGGTCGTAAGTCCCAAAAATAGGAACATACAACCTTTTTAAGGAAAATGTCTGTTAAAATGACTTTTTTGTTGTTTATTTTACTTTTTTAATTTATAAAAACAAAAATTTGTTCATTTTGACAGCATTTGAGGGGATTCAATAACCCTTGTGGAAAAATATTGCTGAAAAGTACTAAAAATGTGTTCCTGAAAATCTCTAAAAAATACTGATTTAATATCGAAATTGGGACTAGTATTCAAGATATTTCAGAGACTTTCAGCAAATTGTGTAAGAATTAAGAAGCATAGTGCCCTTAGGGTGGGAGGGCTGTTTGGGTGAGCATTGCTCCCAAAGGTTTCTCAGTGCAGTCCTAACTCACCGAATTTAGATATATAACGTTTTTATTATGTATTTATAAACTTATATTATTCTCATTCCGTGCACTAAGCAAGTTGGATGGGGCGACCAATTTATTGTACTATGCTATAAAACTAATATTTCTTATTGTGGGATTAAACTGGGATAGTATTAAAGAGATTACAATTTTACTTATTTTTGTGAGTTCTAAAATAGTAATTTTATATAAAAAATGAATAACTAATTAATTCAGCGACTTAAAAACTTAAAAGTTACAAGTTTTTCTCTAAACATTTATTTTACCTGGGAATGAAAACAACTTTATAAAAAAATTGCAAGTTGATTTTACCCATATTTTGCGAGTTATTCGTTAAAATGGCTATTATTTAATTTGATTTGTTATCAGTTTTTTAATGTTTATGTCATTTTTTTACCGATTAATTTTAATATGTCATCATCTCTAAATGGCAGAATTCCACAAATTTTCTACAAATGTTTTCTGAATTCGATTATTTATTCCTGCGCTAGATCGCAAAGAGACATACGTACAAAATAAAATTCTAAATATATAAGCGTTTAACAAATAAAGGCCTTTAAAATTTTTATAAATGGAGATACGACTTTCTTAGAAAACATGCAAGTTTTATCGTAGCTTTTATTTAAAAAATTCATAGTAGTTAAAAACGGACATACGACCTTCTTAAAGCTTTGAATCGAGCTTCGACTTTTGAAACTACGATTCTTGACGTTAAGAAGGTCATAAAGTCCCAAAAATTTGTACATACGCTCTTTTTAAGGTAAATGTGTATTAAAAGTTACTTGTTTTATTATTTATTTTATTTTTTTTTAATATCTAAACATAACAATTTGTAATATTTTAGTTCATTATATGATAGATTACATTACAAAGATAATAAAAATAATGTTTTCTCAATTTTCACAAAAATACGACTTTTCGTACAGGCCACGGAAGAACTGTGTAAAGTATAATTTCTTTGAATATTAAATAATAAATAACTTTTTGAACTCACCTTCTTTGAAGTTCTCGAGGAATATAAATAGGTAAGATTTTTTAAGTGTATAAAGTATCAAAGTACCAAACGAAAAAGATATTTTTTACCGTCTTTGTATAGTAAAATTTCAAATATTTCTGGGCACAAGTTGATTTTGTTCAAGAACGATCATATTAAATTCAAAATCAACTTTGAAATTTAAAAAAAATTGTTAATTCATTAACTTATCATTTCTAATTTAAATTATTGACGTTCAGTTCGATAAAATACATGATTTTCACACGTGTCATAATATTTTATAATAATATGTATTTCCAATGAATATGAAGAATCTTCGTATAATTATAAAATATATTTGAAAGTCATTCACTTATAAAACACCTTATCTATATTGCAATGGTCAAATGCATTTTCACTGTATTTAGTAAGATTATTATTACAACAGTTTTTCAGTTCAATTCTGAAGTTCAACTTCTGTAAAATATTTCTGATCCTTTTCCCACAATTCTAATAAAGTCTCTGAAGCTTTTGGGCTTGGGAATCGATCGGTCCACGATTGTACGAAACCTTCCAGTGTAGCCTCGTACTTCTTCAAAGACACATTTCCTGATGCCGCTGCAATAAAGGACAAGTTTACATTAACTAAGGTAAGAGTTTTATCTTTCGTTTACTATTAATTGCAGACCAAAATTTATTAATTACGTCAACAAGAAATATTTATAATCAACAGTTTTTTTAATTATTTTAATACGTACCATCAGTAATCGTATTAGATTGAACAAATATTTTTCTTGGTTGTTTGTGGGCCAAAACGATATTCCTCCATCTTGCCCATGGGTAAGGACCACTTTCTGGTACGGCGCTATATTTATCGTACATTATTTTAGCATTCTCGATGTCAGCAGTGCTCTTGAATACTTGCAGTTTCAATAACAGTTGTTCTACTGCTTTCTTACCAACAGTATGGATCTTACTTCTATCTACAGTCAGTCTTAAATTTTTTCCTGGTTCCGTTTCAACAATCGTAATAAAACCTTCTCCAGCTTCCAAACAAGCTTGAAGAATCACATAACGAGCCTGCGAATGTGCTTGCAACCACTTCTTTGTTTCCGGCTGGTACATTTCCAGCGCTTTTGCACAACCCGCCCACAGTAACGATAACCAATTAACATAAACAATGTCATCCTTATCCTTATTATCCAAACAGAAAATACGCAATGCTTCGTCTTCCAAACTCAAGTACAGTCCAACAGCTTCGGCTCTGCATTCTTCGTACGATGATCCCATGGCACCAAATTTACTGTCGTACGTTTCTCCTTCGGCATAATATTTCTTAACCGGTTCACCAGTCAATGGATTTGTTAAAGCAGGGTCAAAGTTTAGAGAATTTCCTTCCTTTCTAAATAATTTTCCACTACCATGTCCCAAAAGTTCGTGCAGACCAACTTGAAGTTCAAAGCTAGAAATCCTATGTTTATTTAGTAATAAATGATCTTCTTCCGACAGGAAGGGTGTCGAGTCTTGCTTCATACTAGCCGGAATCACGTTGCCTAAAGATACATTTTTAAATCCTTCCGATTGTCTAATTTCATCATAGTTCGGAATGTTTATACCGGCGGGTATTCCCGAACCAGAAAATGTCAGTACGTCCAAAGAAGTAAAATCGGGTTGTAAAAATGCATCCTTCTCGAAGCCTTTACCCCATGGTAACTTTGGTAAAAGTTCTTCAGCTTTATTAACTAAAGCAGAAAATTTCTGGGACATTTCTCGATTGACCATTGCCACGAAACCTTCGAATTCGCCTCTTTGACCAGCTGGATCCCTATAAGTTTCGATAAATCCAAGATAAGTTTCAATGGCAGGTCCTTTGTCCTTTATCCAGTATCGAGAACCATTTTTGTGTTCGTCTAAAGAACCGGTTACAAAGTGTTGTATGTATCTATCGATCATGTTAACTTCATTGTCATTATCGGCAAAGTCTTTAGCTTTTTTCAAGTTTTCAACAACCGTAGGAAGAATTAAATTGTAATCGCCTCTTACAATTTTGAACGTGGCGTCTCTGAAGACTTCTTCGGGATAAGTAATCGATGGTTTTTCCCCGGTTTCCACAGATGCTAATCTTATTTCGTAAATTGGTTTCTGTCCAGGTTTAGCGTCAATTTTGAAACATCTGGAATTATATAATTCTAAACCTTTCTTTTGCACGAATTCTTTAACAAGTTCGGCATCATCCTCGGTACAATTGGAGGAAAAGTAAGTCGTAATGCCATTGTCTCCTAAACCTAAAGATTTAACTTTTCCTTCCAACGAATACAGAGGTTCTTTTACTTTATTCCAGATATTTTGTAAACTTGCGGGTTCTTGCTTGTAAGCTTTGGAGTTTATCACTATTTGTTCGAACTTTTCTATTGGTAGGTTTGGGATAATTTTACTATCTCCAAAAGATTTGTAATTTCCTGAATTACTTAAAAATCCACATGAATATACTAAAAATGCCTGAAAATAAGAAATTTATTATTTTACTTCAATTAAATAATTCATATATTAAATGTAGATTTAAATTTCTTACTGTGAATTCTTCCTCTTTGATCCCTGCAGCAATGGCGGTTTTCTTTAAATCTTCAATTGATTCGCCAAGAAATATTTTGTGTAAAAGTCCGAAGATCAATGGCGATTCAGGAGAAGTTTGCAGAAAAACTATCAAACTTCCATTCCAGGAGGCTTGACTGAGGTAATGAGCGTAGGATTTCTCCTTATTTGATAAAGAATTAAATGCCGTATCACATTCTAATAGAACAATCGGTTGATCGTTCGGTAGAAGATAAAATGATTTATTCTCAGTCATGGTTCTGAAGTTATATTGTCTGGAAAAAATACATCAGCATTAACTTATAATAATAACAATATTTATAGTATAAATCATCTATTCATTTTTTAAATTAATGTTTAATTGCTTTCCATTGAGTCAAGATTTTTCAAACGTGCCATCTAAAAATCATGAAATCTTATTTTAATCGAAAGTGTGATTTTCTTGTAGTGTTTCAACTCAAAAGAAAATGTATTAAAGGATTTAGGAAAATCGCAATAATTCAAAAAGCGACCTTGAAGATTATTATGAATAAAAAGAGAGATTATTCTTCTCAGAAATTGTTTGAAGAAAGTAGAGTCTACGACGTAAGAAAAATTACATACTATACTGCAACAACTTAGGTGTACAAAGAAAAAGAATCCTTAAAAATTGTTGGGAAAACTAGAAGTGCTGGAAAATTTACAATACAAGTCTCCAGAAGAAAATCGGAAATCGGAAGGAAGTGCTGCGACTACATCGGTGCACTGTGTTTCAATTCCATCCCAACAAATATTAAAATAGTGAAGGAAGAAAGAAGATTTAAGTTTTTTCTGAAAAAATGGATTGAAGACAAAAATAGTTGCAACATTGCAAGCAATTTTAG
The DNA here is from genome assembly GCA_030407085.1 of Trichopria drosophilae. Classification (NCBI taxonomy): domain Eukaryota; kingdom Metazoa; phylum Arthropoda; class Insecta; order Hymenoptera; family Diapriidae; genus Trichopria; species Trichopria drosophilae. The sequence continues at coordinate 157,178,250 of CM059582.1, read as the reverse complement.
TGATAATTATATATATAATCGTACACTCCTGTAGGTTACAGCTAGCGCTTAGTTAATGATTGTTATTGTTGAAGATCTATTGCGCGCTTCAAAAGCGATTGTTAATTTTAATTTTCAAATTTTTAATGTTTAAATTTTTATTTGTTAGTTTTAGTTATTTAGTATAATTATAAGCTAGGTTAAGCTAATTCAGAGTCACACACAAGTACACACTGCTAGTACTTATGTGACAGTGCATAATCAAGATAAAATGAGTGTCTACATGTAAATATTATAATTGTTAAAAACGGAAAATTATTATGATAATTATATTACAATATCTAATGTATTATGCTTCTGAAATAAAACTTATTACTATTATTATTATTATTATTATTTTAAAGAAAAACAATTTTTGTTGATAATATAAACAATTTAATTATTTTGATATTTTTATTTAAAAAATCAATTTCTCAAAAACTAACAGATAGATTTGAAAAATAAAAAATGGGATCGATTCGTCAGAAAATAAACTTTAAGTACAATACAATATTTAAATAATGTTTATTTATAAAAGGTTAACAACAAATAATGTTCTCAATCGAATTAAAATGTGGAAAAAGTCATCCATTCGTTGAGCGCATAAATAGTACAACATGAGCAGCATCAATGCGCGTTATAAGGAACAATAAATAATTGTTTACTAAGTATAAGGTAGGTATTGTGGCCTTTAAATATCTAATATAATTGTTTATTAATTTATATTACATATAAGTTATTTTTCGATTGCACATAGTGGAAATGATGACATACAGTACCGCTCAAAAGTATGAGCTCACCCTTGCGGAATTTTGGCTAAATTAAAATGTTGATATCTCATCGCCAACTTAACGTAAGAGAAAAATAAGAAAAGGGAATTAAAGAGGAGTCTTTCAGCTTCTCATTCGCAGTGGTTTCATTTCTATACATACATTTCTCTATGAACTATCTCGATTTACTAAAGTCATTTTTTGTTTTATTTTTTTCTTTTTCAATCCGCTCCCATTTTTTTAAAAATGATTGCAGGAGAAATGTACAACGTGTAATCGAATGGTAATCTCTATAGCTTTAATTTGCCTCTTCGGGATTTTGTCTAATATTTCTTTACAAAAACTTATTCAATTTTGAACAAAATAATGTGATTTTTTTTCTATCTGCTATATCTCGGAAAATTGACGTGATATAACAAATATTTAAGAAACAAAAAGTTTCATTTTTTAATTGTCCATTTGCTGAAATTTTTTCAAATTTTTAGAAGAAAATTTTTTTTTATCCTATTTTGTCAAATTTATGCTTTTGTGCTGCGATTATTAACAGATCTAGATGTGCATTTCAACTATGCTCAGTTTGCGATATAATAATTCATGTACATGTATTTATAAATGAACAATGAACTTTATTTTAACATTATACATAGAAAGTATCAACAATTGTATTCATGTATATATGTACATATTTATTAACTTTTGCTTTCTTCAAAAAAATTGCCACGCGCTTTGCGTGAAACATCCTAATAGTAAAGACAAACATAATCTTAAACTTGATCATAGTTTAAATGCAACTTTGCCTCCGAAAATGATTGTTACACAAAAAATGTTGAAGTCGACAAAATACGGTAAAAAAAATTTCATTCTAAAAATTTGAAAAAATTTCAGCCCATACACAATTAAAAAAGGAAACTTTTTGTGTTTTAAATATTTTTTATATTACGTCAATTTATTAAGATATAGCAGAATGAATAAAAAATCACATTATTTTGTTCAAAATTGAATAACTATTTGTAAAGAATTATTCGACAAAATCCCGAAGAGGTAAATTAAAGTTATAGGGATTACCTTTCGATTACATGTTATACATTTCTCCTGCAATCATTTTTTTAAAAATGGGAGCGGATGGAAAAAGAAAAAAATAATACGAAAAAATGACTTTAGTAAAGTGAGCATAGTTCCCTTTTTTTTATTTTTCCCGTACGTTGACTTGGTGATGAGATATCAACATTTTAATTTAACCAAAATTCTGCAAGGGTGAGCTCATACTTTTGAGCGGTACTATAGATTAAATACTTTTACATTGAATATGTTTCTTTCGGCGTTGTGATTTGATTGTCGTTTTGTGGTTGTTGTAACCAGGCCGTTGTAGGCATTTCATAAAAAATACAATTATTTACACACAACATTTTTAATTGGGTAGATTGAAAAAATTCGTTGAACACCAGAGATTATTGCACAAAAACACAAGTAAAAATTTGAATCAACAGCACTGATTTTTCAACGTGAACGAACAAGATTTTCTGCAGCCATAAACATGGAAAAAAAAGCAAAGGTAAAATTAAAAATCAAAAAACACTAAACACATAAATTAAAGGACAATCTGCCTTTATTTAAACGAGTGATGTATTGTCAAGACTTTGTTGAGATATTCAGGCTGTAAATATAATACATTGATTCCTTAAAGAAATTTTTTAACATAATCAGAACACATGACTAGGTGATGAGTAAAGTACAAAGTATTCGACTTTATTCACCGCCTAGTGTGTTCTCTTCGTATTCAAAAATTTTGGCCTTAAGGAATTATTATGTATTATATTTACAGCCTGAAAATCTCAACGAAGTGTTGGCGAAACGTCCCTCGTTTAAATAAAGGAAAATGTGTGGCTTTTATACACATAATTATATATGTACTTATATACATTAATTTCAGTTGTGTTTTTTATTTTCCACCAAATCAAAAATAAACCTAAAACTTAAACAACTTGGCTCCAACAGATTGAAATTTATTTTATTCATCTATTTATTTGTTAGAAATGGTATTTTATGCTCATGCAATATGATGCTCTTTTAAATATATTGACAATAGGGTCATATAATTCCTTGAGTTTTTATAGAATTTAGACTATTTGATAAACGTTGTAGTAAAATTGTTCAAGCAAGTTATGAATTTTATTACCATAATTACAATAATAGTTTAAATGATAAAAATTCTACAAACATATTCAGGAATTACATGATTATTCTCTGTACTTATGTATTATTTTGGAGTCTCTAAAATATTGATTTTTACATCTAAAATCGTGTACAATTATATTGTTAATATAAAGCTACATCTTTCTATGTTCGATATTGGAATTATTATAATAATACTTTAAAATTTTAAGTTTAAGGACCCTCGAGCACATATCTGTAGTCACTTTTATGTATATAGTAAACGAGGAATTCGCCCATCTCCTTTGCAATGAATTTGTGAAAAAACGACAGCATCTTGGACACTGAAAAAATTGTATGACATTTTTTGAAATGTCTTTTGCGTGGAGAAGCGATCTGAGATGCCTCCATAAGCTAGAATATTTACAAAAAATAATTAAAAATTACCCTTTCAGAAGCGGTCAAAGCATACACGCAAAGAAATTTGAAGTCAATGTGACAGTATTTTGGGAAGTAGTAGTTACCGCACAGATTCTGACGAATTTGAAATGACGGTTAAAATTCGAATTCGTTAAAAAGAACATTTTTATAAACAGATCCAATTTGAGTGCATCTTTGAAAATATTTATTCATAATTTCTAGATGATATAGTCATTAATAATTATTTGTAATGATCCATAAACGTTGTTGAAACGGAAAAACTTGGTACTTTTTTCATTCTAAAGCTTCCGTATCGGAAACAGTGCAAGATACACTAAAAATGCACTCAACCTTTTTTATAGAGCACAAAATTTACTAAGAAAAAGTCAGCGAGAGCCCTAGTCTAAAGTTAATAGATTATCCATGAATAACGCTGGAATTTTGTCTTACAAGTTAATTATGAATATTTTAGAATTTTTGTAAAATATGAGGCATATTCCATCGTTGCTCGTGGATAAGCTATTAACTTTAGTCTGGGGCCCTCGCTGACTTTTTTGTAGGAATATTTGTGCTCTACAAAAAAGTTTTAGTGCATTTTTAGTGTATCTTGCACTGTTTTCGATACGGAAGCTTTAGAATGAAAAAAGTACCAAGTTTTTCCGTTTCTACAACGTTTATAGATCATTAAAATTAATTATTAATAACTACATATCGGAAAATTATGAATAACTATTCAAAAAGGTGTAATAAAATTGTATCTGTTCATACAAATTTTCTTTTTAATGGTAGCTGTTACTTCCCTGAGCAGTGGCATTTACTTCAAATTTCTTTCCGTGTGTAACCTTAGTATGTTTCAAGAGAATGCAACAGTAGGCATATCGTTTGATGTTGTATGAACTTTAATAAAATTTTCTTTTACTTATTGTGCAAGAATGAATCAATACGCGTAAATATCATTTTTCTTTTAGTTTGTATGTTGTGCTTTATCACGGTTTACAATAATTACAATGCAACGAAATAGTTTATTACAAACTATGAACTCTTTTGGAGCACTATATTTTTTTTAAAATAATTGCGGAGAAGTTAGAGCTACATAAAAAGCATGTGCAATTAGAACAATCTATTTTTTGTACTATTTGAATAGCATATTCATTTTCTTTATTTTCACTATAAAAAGATTTTTCTTTTATTTTTTTTTCAATGAGCGCATCAAACATTGTTTATCTATGATTCTTTAACATTTTTTACATATAAATATTTCACCATTTCTATTACTACTTGTGTAATATATACAAATTTCTTTCATCGAATTCAATACAGACAATAATTTTTTGCAACATATATTCGAAAATCATTAGAATCGAAATTGTAAATTGTAAATCTATAACCTTTTGAGACCTATCAGTTTTGCGCCGATTAACAGGCTAATGACTCCTCGACATCATTATTATTTACATATATTAAATTATACATAAACAGACATTATATTTTACACTTATAAATTTGTCATAAGAAGTTACAAACGTCGGCGAATTTGTAGATGCTGTTGTTTTTTCACAAGTTCGTCGCAAACTAGATGGGCGAATTGCTCATTTACTATATACATATATAAAAGTTACTATAGATATGTGCTCGAGGGCCCTTAATTTATAAAGTAAATAGTTGAATTTCCTATAAAAACAATTGATATGGACTCAACCCTTCACGGTGCTTTTTAAACCGATTTAACCTAAAGGTTCTGGCACCTGGGATTTTCTTGTTGATTTCGATTCCGGATCATTAATACCTCATTTTTCGACAAAAAAGAAAATCTTCTGTAGAGCCGTTTTTGAAAAATGTCAATTTAAAAATTCAAAATGACGAAATATTCATTTGAGAAATAATTTTGTCAGATGGAATTTGTAGATATTAAAAAAAAGACTTTTTTTGTATTTGTATCATTGTTCTCTACAATCAATAGTTTATGAGAAAAACGAAAAAAACTAACTTTTTACATGTGTTTTTCATTTTTTAACTGATTTTTTATAGGATACATATCTTTTTTCTTTTGTAAACATAGTAGGCACACTTTAAGTCGTGTGTAAGAGCTCGACTTATAAACATTTTCACTATTCAGCTCACAATAACAGGTTTAATTTAAGTATAAAGTTATAATGATAGTTTTTATTTTAAAACGTTTCATGACACCTGTTAAGATTACGGCTACCAATTGTTTTGATCAAAATTTAAAGCATACCAACCTTGGCAATAATAAAGTACTATATTGTCACACAGAGTAAAAAAACTAGTCAAAAGTGTAAAAAAACTTAACAATACACGTATAAAATTGGTTTTCTCTCGCTTTTCTCCTAAACTATTAATTGTAGAGAAAATTGATACAGACAAAAAAAAATCCTTTTTTTAATGTCTACACTATAAGAAATTTCTGTAGCAATTTTCTGAAACATGTAACTGAAGCTTTTTACAGTTACCGCTTCAGAATTTTACGAAACATGAACAGAAATTTCGGAAACGCTAACCGTAAAAAGCTTCGGTTACATGTTTCAGAAAATTTTGTTAGTTTCAGAATTTTCAATTACAGTAACAGAATAGTACAAGGGGAGTAAAATATGTTTGCTTTATCATATTTTTTTTGTGTTTTCTATGATTTATTGTCCTTCGTTTGGGGAAGACTACCCTGTTATTAAAAATGTAAAATTTAATAAAAACAAGACTGTTTTGTAAATGTGCATCAGGGTAGAAAAAATACGATATATATTTATTTATTGCCTTCCTACTAATAAGAATCAACATCATACAATTCAACAATATTCGGATGACACTCGTTATAAACTACTGATCTGATGGTTGACCGAAGAATCATTTATGACCGAATGAAAATTCCACTTCTGCAATGGTTGCGCAGTCGCACCTAGCGTCTACAAACCAAAATAATGTCACTGTGTTTCACTGATTCCTTCTGGAATTTCTGTTACAGTTTCGTAATTTTCTAATAATGTAACGTAATGGTTCTTTCTGTTACAGGATTTAGTAAAATTTTGTTACTTCGGTAACATAAAAGTATCCGGAATTTCTGAACATTTCTAACAGTGTACAAATTTAATCTTATGAGATTTTTTCTCAAATGAATATTTCTTCCAGAAAAGTAGACTTTTCGTCATTTTTAATTTTTAAATTGACATTTTTCAAAAACGGCTACACAGAAGATTTTTGTTTTTGTCGAAAAATTATGTATTAATGATCTGGAATTGAAATCAACAAGAAAATCCCAAGTGCCAGAACCTTTTGGTTAAATCAGTTTAAAAAGCACCGTGCCTTCATTACTTCTAAATCATTTTTCAAAAAATTCTGTTTACGATACTATTTCCTATCTCATCTGCTACAAATGCTTTTTTTAATCAATTGTGCAGAAAACAGTAAAAAACAAATCCATAAGTTGTGATTTAAAAAACACACATGTCGTAATTAATGTGACAAATTTTCTAACCTACCCTTCGATTAATAAATTTCACGTTTATTTTTAAACACTTTCTAAACAGCAGAATTTATCCGTAATCAATTGTGGTAGTCATTAGAATAAGAAATATATTCTACAGAAAAATTATCTGAAAAATGATTTGGAAGTGCTTTTATGTCAAGAGTCGACTTTTTCCAATAAGTTTGCACTGGAATATTATTATGAAATGCTATCTAACCTTAAAATCAAATATCAATGAAGATTAATTCTGTGCTTCATTTCGAACTTATTCCTAAATTGGAGCTTCGTATTAGATTAAACAATTTTCGTTCTAAATTTTGCAAAATTTCTTCATTATCAAACACGCACCGAGTGGTAAAAGGCGATTTAAATACTTTTCTGATCAGAATACGATTCGTATTATCAGTTTTTCCGTGTAGATTGACAGAACCCAATGTACGTGATTGTTCCGAAAAGAGTTTCACAGGTATATTAACTCGAAACAATTTTGATTTGTATAGTCTTAACATTATTAAAAATGTATGGATGAACTATTGAATGTTTAGTAGAGTGAGTGTATTGAACTGATAAGTGTTGAAATTGTCCGGGTCTAAGCGAGCCGGCTCGGCTCACATTAACACATATGTACAAATATACATGTACGCACACACACATACACCGAAAAAATTAAAGTCGAAAAGTAGAAAATTCCGGTGCAAAAACCCAAGTACAATAATGCGAATACCATATGCACGTTTGTGTGATAAATGCTCAAAATTAAAGAACCGTAATATTCTTTTGAATTTTAGATGGAATAAAAAATATAATAAACCTTTTTCGAAGAACTCGGCGTCAACTTACTAAGGTTCCAAATATTTAGAGAACACTGAACAAAATAACGATGATTTCTGGGCTACTTGAGGTTGAGTGATGTGTGGGTGCGCCACCGGACGTCCGTACACATTTGGCATAAAGGTGCAATACCATGCGAATCAGCAAATATACAGCGTAAACGCCTAAGCGCATGAAGCAAAATTTTGATGGACAAAAGTCATGTAAGTGCGGTTTTATGAGCGTTTCGTGACTGCATTTTTATACATTTTTTGAAATTTACACAGCTTTTATTGAAGAAAATGCATACATATGATTTATTTCTCGGAATTTCGGGGCCAAAATCCAGCCATAAAAATTTACTTAAAGCCTTTCCCACACGGCACGTATATTACAGCAATATTACTTTTTATGTACATATATGGGTAAATCCACAAAACTTTTAACTTTACGCTTTAAGAAAAACATTTTGTTTTTCGGTGGCACACATTTAAAATCAACCTGAGGCTCTCCTAAACATATAAAATGTAAAAAAAACGACACGTTACGACTTTTAAAGGATTGTTCCAGCGCAGTCAGGTAAAACGAGACCTAAAATTATATCTTCGAACCAAACATATTTCTGTACGCGGAAAACAGATGAAATTTGTTACTCGGGGTTTTTTAAGTTACTGGTCACGAATCCGTCAACAGATATGTAGAATTCAAGATGGCGAATTCAATATGGAAGACCGAATTTGTAACAAGTTACTCATACAAGCTGAAATTTGGTATTCGGGGGTTTTCTTTCTTTTTGCTTTTAATATACAAATTTTAGCAGCAAACATTTATTTAAGTCGATTTAAGGCATTACGATCCCGACAATCCTGAAAAAAATTTTAAATAGGTATAACGTAAGTTGTCATTAGTACCATATTTATTAATTTTTAACCAGAAAAGATGAAGCAAGGGAGATGAAAAACAAAGTTACCCAAAGTTTCACTTTCATTATTTCTGGAGCAAAGCTATAGCGAATCTTGACCGATGAGCGACCCCGAATACACAGTTTCAGCTGGTTCAAACAACTTTTAGGAATTTGGTCCGCCATATTGTATCTACCATCTTCAATTTGTAATATTTGTCAACGTATTTATGATTAGTTACCAATAAAACCCGTGCGTAACAAATTTCATCATTTTTCCGTGTAAAGAAAGGAGTTTGTGTCAAAGAGATAATTTCATGTCTTGTTTTACCCCTGAACATCGTATTGTATTTCTGGAACAAGTTCAGAGTATTATTATGGCAGCTAAAACAATAAATTACGCCAATAATCGAGGCATTTAATTGTGTATAGTTCGTGTGCCTGACAAAAGTGTTACGCACTAAGGCTATAGGTTGTAACAGGCACAGAATTGAGATGAGACAAGGCACACCTTATTCTTTGGAATACGTCACTTATTATATCATCAATTAAAAATTCCCAAAGTATGGAGCCATAATATTGTTTGTTCCAAAAGTTATTGTTAGAAATTAACGAAAATTCCATTTTACATAAATCTTTTGCACCCGACTTTGGACGCATGTCATTCTTATTAAGCGATAGGCACACTTATTTTTCAAGTATCTTTGGCTTTTATAAAGTGCAATTAATCAACCACATGATATTAAAATGAAAAGAATGCACGTTCCAAAAGTTACAGAACAAAATATTAAAGAAATTACAATTTGCACACAGTATAGTTTATTCAGATTTCATGAGCTTTCGTGTTTCCTATAGTTTTTTAATCAGCTATCATGCAAAATAAATAACTGTACCTTGAAAAGCATATCCATTTTAGTAAATAGTAATGTTTTATAAATATTTCTGTACAGCTTATTTACGTGAATCTTAAAATAACATGAAAGTCAAAAGTTCTGTGGATTTGCCCATATGTGATATTACGGTAATATTGCAGTGATATATCATAGTTATGTTACTGTAATCTGAAATGTCTGCTTACATATTATTGCCGTGATAATTGCAATTACGTTACAGTAATATGTCTGTAATATTGCAGAGTTATATATTGTATTTGAGACATTCCACGTCACGTTTTCATTCGAAGAATAGATATTGTTTTCTTTTTTGGTCAGATAATACAACGAAAATTATCCATGTTTTTTGTTTGTCGTTTAAATCAAATGCTATTTTAATCAAAGGTGAAAAGCACATAAACTTTTCTTTTCTAATTCGATTCCAGGACACTTATGTATGTATATATAAACTACCTTTATGCAAAAATAAAAAATAAATGTTAGAGCCGTTTTCTTTCTATATTGATTTCTTTTTTGATAATTTAATGCATTGAAACAAGGAGAAATGTCGCTTCTCAAATTTATAGTGCACCTATGTTATTCTTACATAATTCGATGAGCTAAAAACGAATATCATAACGAAAATTTCAATAGATGATAATAAATTGAGAAAACCTAAAAAATTATTTTTTTCATGCGTTTATTATTATTATTATATTTAATTATAAATATTTTTTTCGAAAAGTTCAGACTTTTTTGCTACAGTGTAGCAAATTTCATCCAATTTCGGTAAAATTCCGCCGAGCTTTAGTTTTTCGAAAAAAAAGTTTGTGAACATTTCATACGGCCGTTATTTTTAAAAATTTCGGAACTTCGAAAAATCCCTTTACCACACCCATATGTATGCCAAGTACTACCTTTTCTGCAATTTTTAACAAAATCGGAGATGTGATGTCAGATTGTGTTCGATCTAACGAAGAATGACTCACAGTGTAATCGAATATCATAACAAAAATTGGCGTAAATGCGATTTATAGACGAGAAACGTGAAAAATTCATAAAAATTATGATTTTTTATCACTTTCCTCATTTACTACTAAAAATTCCAAAAATTTTGTTGAATTTTGTTGAATATAAAATATATATTGTGAGCAGTTCTTGCAACTTTTGATTTGAAACATTTTTCAATTTTTCTGGAAGTAAACGAGAGAAACCACGAAAAATCATTATTTTTATGGATTTTTCATGATTTCCACCATTATTACATTTGCGCTAATTGTTATGACGACATTAATTTTCAGCGCGCCAAAGTAGAAAGGATACAATGAATCTAATGAAATTGAGAGACAATTCGCATTTATTTATGATCATTATTATATGCAGGGTGTCCAAGAACTGACCAGCAATATTTCGGAGGCGACTCTCCTTGATATTTCAAACAAAATAATCCTGTACCAGAATTGAATCTGAGGCTCAGAATTTGAGTGACAAACCATTGCAGTTTAAACAAAAAATTAATTTTTTGGCAATAACTCAGCTCTCTTTTTAGTTATTTCAATGGGTGAGAGTTCATTTTCAATCTCTTTTTAAGCCCTACAATTCACCCCTACGAATTTGATCTGTGATGAATATTTCTGAAGTTATGGACTAAAAAATACAACACTTTGCTAAATAGTTAACGATATGTCACATTAGAGCAAGTTGTAGAGCTGACGAAAGTTTGGTACTGCCGTGCAGGTTTCTATGATATTAAGAGCGTTTTCGAGGATAATTTGTATCGAAATCGAACGTATAAGGGGGCGAATTCTTCGTCTTTTCCAGCTCTACAACTTCTTCCCGTACGATATTTCAATAGCAATGTAGCAAAGTGAGTTAAACTCAAAAAACCGTACAAATTTGACTTTTTTATAAATTTAAGAATTTATTATCAGATTTGAACAATTTAGAACAAAATGGTATTAATATCGAAAAACACAATTACGGTTGAAATAACGGTTGTCATTCATTAAAAGTACACGGATTCGGGAGGATAGAGGATTATTGGAACGAATTCGTGTGAATAGACAATAATTGTTGAAATGGCGACGTTCGTTATTCGGGAGAATCGAGATTAAGTCGTCAATACAAACAAATAAAAATTTATTGAAAATCTGTTTGACCTATATGAACGGATAACTGAAGTATTAAAACTGATAGTCTTTGAATCGTTTTACTTCCTTGGAGGGTTACAGCGACCTAGGTCCTTTGGATTATATATAATTATATATGGTTTTATAAACAATTATATATAATAAATTTCAGGTTCCCCAATATGTTTTTTACTGCAAAATTTTAATTACAAATACCAAGAAAGTTAACTTTTTAATTGTTCACTTAACTTGTTACTATCCAAACCCACTCCCATTACATATATATTTCCAAGCGTCAATTTATATGAAAGATCACTTTAAATATAAGTACCTGTGCCATAATACTGGATAAAAATGCGGATGACGATTAAGGAAGGGGGAGCAAAGGAGTATCACCATAATCTTGTTTTGACCACGAGTCTGTGGTTGCTATTTACAGACTGTGTGCGGTAGGACAAGTACGAAAATACGATGGACGCATACATTCAACTACAATATATTTCAAGAATTTACGAATTGTGTAAACTTCCCAGAAAAACAGAATTGGATTAAAAAATATTCAAATTTTTAATTTTTCTAAATATACTTGAATTCCACTTATAAATTCCAGAATAATAATTCACAAATGATTTTTAATTTTATAGGATCTAGCATAAATTAAACAGAATTTTATCAATCTAAGAAGATTCAAACATATTATGCGTCAATTAAGGAAAACGTTCATAATAGACCTATTGATTGGCGAAATTTTGCGAAATTCGAGTTTCTAAAAAAATGAAATATTCAAATCATTGTCACACGTTTTAAACGAAAGTCGATATAATGTGCGATAGTGGGTGTTTACAGGTTTACGTTTTTTTATTAAAGTTATGCATGCTGGAGGGCCCTTAAGACATTTGGGCATTTTTTAAAGATCATGTTTTTTACAATAAACTAATATAAAAATGGATGTCATTTGCATAAACGACAATATTCAATTAATATAGAAGTGTTCATTTGCTTTATTGAGTTGCTATGTAATGTTCGGTCGGGGTCCGCATTAATTTTCCGTTTTTAACGATTGCCTGTTCATAAATTTTATACTGAAAGCTCAATAAAATTATTATGTAGATTTGCTCTGTATATTTGCACAGTATTGCGATCTTACAAGCATTTGAGAAGGCTTTCTTTAAAACTATGAGCAGCACTTCTAGCTTTGTTAAATTGTGCAAAGATTTGCTGATCTTGTAGAAAAGAGTTAAGATACGGTACCTGGATGTGCATAAAATTCCGAAAATGTATAGATGAAGCTTTAATCGAAAGTTGGACTGGTGAAGCCAGTGAGGAAAAGAACGTGGATCCTCATTTTCATATCCGTGTGGAAATTTAGATTAAAATAATAGATTTAAAAAGACTAATATTACTGAGTCAGAAAAGCTATTGTCAGTGAAAAACTTTAGAACTGGCAAAATAATAAAGAGGAATTCTGCGCAACCGAACATCAACTCACAATTGAGTCATTGAATTGCGAGAACAAAATTGAATTTTAACATATTCTGAAAAGAAAATAGGAAGAAAAACATGACCTACAAGTTAAAGACTAGAAATTATTATGAAGTTTAGTCTGCTGATGACAGAAAGAAAAGATGTCAAATAAACTGTTAGTATTCGAAAGCAAAAAAGGATTAATTTTGTGTTATTTGAATTACATTCGGAGTTTAGGATAAATGTGAAGTTATACGTTATGCAATTTTTATCAACATATTCGTAAATAAGGGCCAAAAGTACCTTGAAATGACTTAGCATAAAAATAATTTGGATGTTGCAGTTTTGTCAAAGTTTGCATCAACATAGGTGAGCCTAGCGGGCTGCATTCTTGAAAAAATCATAACATAAGACAGACATAAGTCTCCCCCAATTTTTTTTGTTAGAAATAAAAGATGAAATCATTTTCTTCAAGGTACCATATCCGGTTTCAAAAATAAATCAGCAGCTCAGTACCAACATTTAAGTTGAACAATCTTTTCGGTCAATTTCATGACAAAAAGACAATGTAAAAAATTATTTTACTTTTCAATGAAAGTACTTAATTTTATGAAAAACTTGCTCGTATTCTCATTTAAATACGTCATTTTGAAAATATTCAAAAAATATTTTACCATAATATTTTTCACGTCTATCAAATATTTCATCTTCGTTTCATTCCGCGACATGGACCACAACTTTGATATTTTTGACATGAAGTGACGCAGTAACGAGCACATATATAACGTAAATGTCGATAGAAATCAAAGATACCCAAGTGACTTAAAAATGAAAAATGAACATTAATTTACTAAATTTTTTGTAAGCTGGAAAAAATATTTTAGAACGAAAGAATGCATGTAAATTTAAAAAATTCACTATTACGAATTAAATTATATCTTTCGTTTAAAGGGATGAGCGAGAATTTGAAAATGTTTAGATCATTAAAAACTCCAATTTTAAAAAAAATCTTATTCGTAGGAAACTAATCTAAAAAACTGTTAAAAATTTGAGTATACTTAATTCGTTAAAATATATATATATAAAAAAGTTACGAACGAAATTAGCGGTGGTCAATTGAATAGTTAGAACAATGACGTGAATTTACTATGAAATTCGGAGAACGGATTAAAAAAGTAACAATATTATTTTTAATGTATTTAAGATCGCATCATAATAGTTGCGTCAATTATGACGTCAAATTTTGCCTAAAGTGACTTTTTGCAATATTTTGGATTTTGTTCCCTGCAAACACAAAAGTAACAGTTATGTAACAACTACGTAACATTTATCTAACAATATAACCATTACGTAAATATTACATAACTGTTACTTTCCGTGTTTGCAGGGTTATATTTTAGCGAATAAGGCATTTTTGCGGCGTTGAACATTGTAGACACATTTTGAACAAAAAAATCGTATAAAATAGAGTTATGAATTGCATTTGGCATAAAGATTTAACGTCCTCCGAATTTTCTATAAAACGGAGCAAAGGGGTTGGAAATTTTAACATATAGATTGAAATTTAATGCATTTACTTTCAGCATCATTATAAATATATGTATTAATAAATACTTTGAATACACACCTTTACTTTGTTTTCTGCATTGCTATATACACTGAACTCAAATTTCTGCGAAATCTTATATAGCATTCAGTGACCTTCGTACTTCTAATATCACAAATCTTATCATTCAGCTCTATATTTACGTAGTCCCAAAATATCATATTTTTATAAAGATTACCAAACAACCTGTAGCCAGACATTGTACGTCATGTTTACGCATATTATTAGAAACAATTAATTGGTAATATTTTTTATTTAACAAATAATGTTTAGATCCATTATAATGTATAACAAATTAATCATTATATATCTCGCAATTGTATGCATTTTGAGTAAAAAAACGTCATTTTACATATAAAATTTCAAAATTTGGTTTTGTAAGGTTATTAACTGAAAATTAATTGAGAAATATTGGAAATAAGTCAGTCAATTCTCAATTATTTTCTTTTTGCATGCTTTAAGTAGCCGTATATTTGTAATGACAATTACTCGTACAGAGCTGAATTTTCCAAAATTGATTCAGACATTTTCAGTGTGCATTTTTTAGCGTAGATTTCTACCTTATCGGCGAACTAGGTAGAATCCCTTTAAGAAGGTTCTAAAGTGGTCCGCCGGTAAGGTAGGAAATTTCACTAAAAAACGTAAATAAAAGATGACTGAATAACATTTTTAAAATTCGGGCTTTGTAAGGGAAATTCCAACCACAATAAACAGTTTCCTAGAAAATACCAAAGATATTGATTCAGAACTGACCGCGAATTTTCGGAAATAACTGACTTTTATTTATTTCCAAGAAATCTCGGTCTGTTCTCAATTAATTTCTTTGTCAGTTTCTAGGATACTGTCTAAGTGATTAAAATTTCCCTTACAGAGCCCGAATTTTGAGAAATCGGTTAAGTAATTTTTTAATTTCGGTTCTCAGTGAAAATTTCTACCTTATCGACCGAGCACTTTAGAACACTCGACAGTTCTAAAATGGTCCGCCGGTAAGGTAGGAAGTTTCACTAAAAAATGTAAATTAAAGATGATTGAGTAAAATTTTCAAAATTCCGGCTCTGTAAAAGCGATTCTAATTCCTATAGAAGGTTTCCTGCACTGTTAAAAATGTAATGAAATTTCATGTACATTCAATGCACAATACATTCATTTGTCTAAAGGTGTATATATTATGTATAGAATATGATGAATTAATGTAAATGTAATGGAAGCATTTTTGAAGTTGTTGTACAGTGTAGATAATACAATAGACATTAATTGAGAGCTGACCGAAAATTTTCGGAAATAACTAAAAATCACTTGTATGAGAGGTTCGTTGATACCGTCCATAGTAATTAGAATTGCCTTTACAGAACCCGAATTTTGAAAATTTTATTGAAACATCTTTAATTTGTATTATTTGTTGTTTCAGTTGGCAAGGTAGTAATCTACACCGAAAAATGAAGATTAAAAACTACCAGAACGGTTTCTCAAAATTCGGGATTTGTATTCGTAGTTTCCACTATACTACATAGGGATCTCCTAAAAAATACCAACGATCTTTAGTGAGAAAGGACTGAAAATTGACAGAAATAGCTGATGGTTGCTTATTTTCAAAAATTCTTAATCGATTCTCGACGAATTTCTCTGATATTTTATAGGATATATATAATGGTCAGAATTGAAGTAATGGGATTCAAATTTAGAAAAATAACTGGATTAATATTTCATTTATATTTTTTAATATCCATAGATTAGTATACCTTATCGATTGAGGATGTTAGAACATCATAAGGTCTCCGCCAATAAAGTAGGAATGTTCATTAAAAACCGTAAATCATTTTTCAAAATTCTGGCTCTATAAGGGTGATTCTAATTACTGCAAACGGAGAATTTACGGAAATGAATTCTCGGTCAGTTCTCAAATAATTTCTTTAGCATTTTCTAGGATACTTGAAAAAATGTATTCCGTCATCTTTTATTTGCAGTTTTAATGCCAGCCTTTTCGGCCGAGCACCTTAGAACACCCTTAAGTGAGATTGACATAAGGTTGTCATGTTAGGGATTTCTTTCGATTGCTGAGTCGGTATAGAAGTTAGGATATCATGTCCAAATGCGTTACGTGTGCAATTGCAATTTCCTAAATTGTCACAATTAGGGGGTTCTAAGTGCTCTGCCGATAAGGTAGGAATCTTCACTAAAAACCTTAAATAAAAAGTGACTGAAACGATTTTTCGACGTTCGAGCTCTGTAAGGGCAATTTTAATTACTACAGACGGTTTCCTAGAAAATACCAAAGACATTAATTGAGAATAAAATAAAGATCACTTATATCCGAAAATTCTCGGTCAGTTCGCATTTAATAAATTGGCTATTTTCTAAAAAATTATTTATAGTCCTTAGAATTGCACTAACACAGACAGAATTTTGAAAATGTTATTCAGTCATATTTAAGTTACGTTTTTAAGTGAAATTTCCTAACCTACCGGGGGACCACTTTAGAACCCCCATAAGATGTAATGACTTTTCATATTATCACTGGTCATAAATATTTGTGTTGGAACATAAGAAAAATAATATAAATTACGGTGCATTGAAGTTTTCAATACATTTTAATCGATTGGAGTAAGGCCGTAGCCAGAAAAAAAATATTCGACAGAGATCGATCTGGGCCAATTCAAATAAGATGTATTATTTATCAATGTGTTTATTTTTCACTTCAGAGGGGGTCCAGAGCCTCCGATCGCGCCTCTGGCTATGTTCTTGAATTTGAGATTAAAAATGATCCATATTAATAATTAACCTTAAATTCCTTATATACCGATCTGTATGAAATTACCCTACTGGAAGTAAACGGATTCAAACGGATAGAAAATTTGTATCCGTTTGAATGCCCACTTTGCATTCTTTTCAATCGGTTGTTGTCCATCAAAACTGAATACGTTCTGGATCCGTGGAATGGAAAATTGATCCGCCTCAATCCGTTCTAATATGAGCCTGTCGAATCCGTGTCTATCCGTATCTATCCGTGATATGGCACCGAGTGTGCACCTGTTTTTATCCGTTTCTATTTGCATAAATACTTTCATCCGTCTCAATCCTTAAAAACTGAGTCAATATTTATCCGCATATATCCGCCAGCGTATACGAAAATTAAACCGCGGCAGTCGTCGAGAAATATTTAAAGTTGCACGCGGATATAGAAACGCGCATTAAAACCGGCGGATCGAAACGTATAGGCTCGAAAACGGATCGAGACGGATAAAAGACGATACATGCGGATTGGTAGACGGATAGAAACCCGCGGATCACGACGGATTAGAAATGTAATTTGCGAATCGCGGATATGCGCGGATAGGAAAGTATTGGAACGGACTCGTGTGCGATCCGCGGCAGACGTCGGGAATAAATTAATGTTGGACGCGGATACGGACGGATTAGTCACGGATAGCCTTCGGATACAAGAGGTTAAAAATGTATTGAAACGTTATCAAACGTATATAAACGGATAGCCGAAGTATTAATACGGATATGGTTTGAATCCGTTTACTTACAGTAGGGTAGAATTTGGGGCGGAGATAGTACAAATACCGGAAATGTACAAATATATTTACATTTTTTGTGGCTTCGCATCTCAAATCTCAATAAACGAAAAAGTATACGGAATCGATATTTTGAATTCTGTTTCTTTCTAGTTGCGTATTGATTATTCGAGATTCTTATTCGAATTTATATACTATTTTATACGACTTGTAATACCAGAATTGAATTCATTCGATCTTATACGATACCGTATTTAACGCACTACAAAAATTGATTTGTTGCGGCTTAGAATAGCTTTAAATTCTGTTAATTTAATCGAAGAATTGATTATATCGTTTTCCGTATTTCATAATTTTCGAAAAAATGTTCTGTTTTCTAGTTTTGAGTTTAAATCATTTGATAATCCAAAGTAATCGTTTCTTTGAGGTTATGTGCGGTTATGTATCGCGTATAATATCGTATATATACATTAGCATTCGTAACTGAAAGAGTGGGGAAGAAACAGACTTATTTCGTATTAAATCGTACACAGATTTTTCGTATACTTTTTCGTTTGTTGGGATAGTAAGCAAATATTTCTGATTGTTTTCTTCTTTTTTGTATTTTTAGTTTAACAGACCGAATATACCAAGAAATAACACTTGATAATTTTAAACAGTCGAGAAAATATTATGCGGTTGTTTATTAACAACCAAATATTTAATGAATAAAATTCTTTAATTTCTTCTCCGTTCTTTCATAAGTGAAAACTTTACTTTGAGTGTTTCTTAAAAACTGGAGTGTAGACAAGTATGGTAATAAAAATTCCTTATTTACGTTTCGACTGTTTTGATGCAGTCCTCATCAGAAAACATTTTTTATTGAAAATAAAAGTACAATTAAGTACAAATTTAGTCAAAATTTACGCAATATAATCATACATAAACAATTCACTTTCCCTAACAGAAAACCTTTATGATTCGAAGGACTTTTCAAAATTAATAAAAACCCGAAAAAATAGTTATTGAAAACGTTTTTAACATCTTACCTAGATATATGTTATAGTCCGTTAGAAGCTGGAAAACGAACTTACATTTTCTACAGAAGCACTATAAATTTTTAAAAAACAAAAGAAGTATGAATAACACAACTTATTCAGTAAGATGTTAATTATAATAAAAAATATTTATTTTTAAAAAATGATGGGTAGTAAAATTTATATACCCCGAATGATGTGTAAAATTTCTTCTTTGCCTACAGTCGGTATGTCCTTAACGAAAAGTATATTGAAAAATATTCGTCTTATTTTATTTTCATGAAATTGAACTTTAGTTAAATATTAACTGTATTTAGTGAATATTTCTATAGATTTACATAAATTGAAATGTTTTTATTTCCTCGTGCCAACTAATTTCCATTAAGTACATGTGTACATACGTATGTATGCATATATAAATTTGTTTTTGAGAATCCTATTTATTATGTACAGTGTTTTATTTTTCTAACAACGCGTGCGTTTTAAATATTTTTTAATTATACTTTGCCATAGTTTTAGCATTATTATATTTACTATGAATAAATAAATAAATAAATTGTTTAAAAGAAGACTACTTGTGTATTTACCTCGGTATACATATGTATACTATACATAGGTATATTGTGTGAATTCCTTTGAGTTTTGGCGGGAATCGGAATCGCGATCGCGAACATCGCGAAGCAGTTTCTTTGTATAGCGTCCAGATTCCAGAACCACATTTTACAAAGTTCCCTGCTTTTAACATAAGATTATTAATTATTTTTTAAAATGGTGACAAAAGAAGTATTACTTGAAAAATTCCAAATTACTGGCTGTGACAACTTGAGTGATGAAGTTTTGCAAAAATGTGAGTAAATTTATGCTAAACGAGGTGTTCTTTCTAACCTGCATGTGCAATCTGTTTTCTAAATTGTTATTAATAATGTTGCAATATACATTTATTGCTTATTAATTAAAATTAATAATTCTGTTGATGTATTTTATGTATACTTTATTTTCCCTGTATGTTCTGGTATTTTCTCATTAATGAGCTCAAAAGTTGTATAAATTAATAAAAATTTCTCTCGGTATAATGCCCATAAAATTTACTTATAGTAAAAATGTCAATAAAGGTGATAATATTGTTCAATTTGGAAACATTTTTACAGGCGTTGAATTGTGCATTTGGTACGACAAAGATGAAGAAGAATTTATCGATATGTGGGTGGCGTTTGGAATTTCTCATGCTAATGACGATCTGGAACCAACACTGAAGTCGTTGGAAGAAATGAAACGTCTTAATCCAAGGAAAATAAATTTGGAAAAACCAGTCGATGAACCATCAAAAATTAATTTTTCAGAAGCAGTTACGTTTGAACATCAAAAGTATCCTTTACTTTAAAAATTCTATAACTATATCTATTTCATACTTTATGCAAATTATAAATTACACTCATACCTAAGAAATGTTGCACAGTTGCAAACAAGAACTCGGACAACTTGGTTCTAAATTTTAATTTTCAAGCAACAATTTTTAACTTTCTTTCCTTTGTTTTTAAATGTTCACTATTGGACTTAATTTGAAGTTTTTACATAATTTTTAGAATAAATTTCTGATGACGGCTACGAAAAGCTAGCCGAAACGTAATTTTTGAAGTTTTTTGTTTATTTATTTCCATTTTCCGTGATGATGACCAAGAAATACATGTTTTATTGAACATATTTATTTAAAATATATCGGAAAAAGAAGCTTTATGAACAGTGTTTTTTACACAATTTTTAAATGCCTAAGAAATTTTAAACTTTATGAACTTTATTGGTAATTTCATACGAATTCTATTAAGGATGGGATAGTAAATGAAATAGATTATGTTTATTTTAATTCTTTAATTTAATCGATAAAATGAAAGACGTCAAATGTTGTATCTACATATCTTATTAGAACTATAATAGATCAACCCTGCAAACAAAAAATTATTCAGAATGTTTGAAATGTATTCATTTTTGAACTTTGAATTCTATTCGTTGACATTTGTGAATATTTCCCTATTGTCAATCGTTCTAAATCCTCTTCCAAGAATTAAATAGCTAGTTCTTAAATGCTTTTCAATAATTTCGGACAAAACTTACCGATCCAATACTTCACTACCCTGAGAAAAATTTTAGTTACGATTCACATGAGAATTTGAAACAAGAATTTTGTAAATTTCATATAAATGTTGTATAGTACTCGCACTATGTTACGGAAACACTATTCGATAATATTTGCGATTTGTATGAAAATTGACCTGGTTGTAATGACATTTTAATGTAATTCCCATAAAATTTCAACTCAAAATATTAATTTATTTATTTATTTTCATTAATGGGCTTGAAGGCCCTATCAGAATGTTACATAAAATATACAGGCAGAGTAATATACATTGGTAATTACAATAGTTCTAATCTATTAATTATATTCTAATATTTTTAATTTAACCCATTAACGCCTGAAATGGCATTTTTTATACTTCATTATCAATCAAGTATTTCATATGAAAATCGAAGTTGAAAAGAATTGAAAGGTACATATCCTATTGTTTTCGAGGTCGCTCTTCAAGATTCCGATGTCGAAATTGAATTTCAGCCATCAGGAATTCCAATGTGGCGCCGAACTTTTAAAAAAATTCCAAAAAATTGGTAATTATTTATTCCTATCAATTTTTTTCGAGCTATTAGAATATTGGGATTCTATTGAAACTCTGAACAAAGGTGAACAAAATACTTCAATTTTAAGGAAAAATTTTACTTTTATACCCCACATCATTGTAACGACCTCAAAATGGCGTCAACAATGAAAATTTCTTTGAAAAATTTCTGAACGTTCTAACTCAAAAACTACATGCTGTTATAAAAGAATGCTAAGAATGAAAAGTTCTTAGAATTAATCGACAAATATAGTGGAATTTTTTCAAATTTTTGTGATGACATTTTGAGAAATTTTGTTTCAAAATCATAATTTATTTATGAAAAATTCTGAAAAAAATTTGGTGTATTCACTTATGGATTCTACGAGTTTTTTGTTCTTTGCAATTTTTTCCAAAAGTTGCAAAGGACAAATAACTCTTAGAATTCATCAGAGAATACACTATTTTGAGGTTGTTAGAATGATGTAGGGTATAAAAGTAAAATTTTTTCTTAAAATTCAACTATTTTATGCACCATTATGCAAGGTTTCAATAAAATTCCCAATTTTTTGGAAATTTTTTTCATATTCAGCGCCGTATTGGAATTTCTGATGGCTGAAACTCAATTTTGACCTCGGAATCTTGAAGAGCGACCTTGAAAACAGTAGGATACACACCTCTCAATTGTTTTCAACTTTGATTTTAATACGAAATACTTGATTGAAAATGAAGTATAAAAATTTTCATTTCAGGCGTTAATGGGTTAAGTAGCCTAAATGCTTCCAATTGTTGTAAGTTAAAAATATTTGAATCCGTATGAATTGTAGCAAAGATTTTACACAATTCATAATTATATGCTCATAAAACTACCTATGAAACTATTTTCTTTCATGTAATAAAACTTTACATATTCCGTATGATACTTGTATGACTAATAGATGTATATAATGTATATGATATTATATGTTTTTACATATTTACAACAACTATAAGGCACTTGTTTCAATTTCTCATGAGATTCTCATAAGAATCCTACTTAAAACTTTTCGCAGGGTACCCTGATTGAAGCATTGGCATGCGCATTTTGAAACCTTCTGAATGCTTCCTACGCTTTCCAATACTTATTAAAAAAGAAATAAAAAGGATTCAGAAGTACAGTAGGACCTCTCTTATTCTAATTAGTAAAGTTTTTCAAGATGGCACCGACCTCTCTTATTCTAATGTTCCCCTTACCCCCACTTACTTTGCTTGGGAGCTTGTGATTCGTGGACAATATTTTTCGTTGACTTTTCGTGTGATAGTGGGAGAAGACTTGTGGGGGAACGATTAGAATAAGAGAGGCTGGACAATTGGAATAAGAAAGGCAATTAGAATAAGAGAGGTTCGAATAAGAGATGTCCTACTGTATATAAGTTTCAATGCTTCTCAATCATTCTTCTTTTACCGAGAAATGCAATAGTTTGTTCTAGCATTTAGAAAAACAATCAGTGATTAAAAAACTAGTTCTAGTTACGAATTATCAGAGTTTTTAAAACTCCAAAACATAAAAATTGGATATACTTTATGTTGTATTACAGTTAAATTGTTGAGAACAAAAAAATAATTAATTGTGATGAATTTATAAGTCGGTCTCAATCAAGATACCTTGCAATAAACATGTATTTTTAGTAAAATAGTGATGAAATTTACTATAGTTGGTGTCAAAAGCGGCTCTTGTCAATATTTCGGCCAGGGAACAAAGTTCCGAAAATGAACACACCGAAAGGCCAAAATTCGATATAGCATGGCTCCAACGTGATTTTCTTCACTTTGTCTTTGAAAATTTGGCAAAAAGAAAGCAACTTAAAATACTCACACAATATCAAAATTTTTGTCTTTCAAGGTTTTGATTTTCTGAACTTTGTTGTCCGGCCAATATTTCCTACATTACTGAATATTATTTTTTATAGCCCTGAAAATTATTTATTTGTACACTACCACCCAAAAGTTCGTGAACACTCTGAATTTTTTAAATCATCAGATAATGATAAATCTCATTGGATGTCTTTTAAAGTACACAAACAAAGCTTTCAATTGGTGCATTTAGTTTTACTTCAGACATTATAGTTTCGTAGTTGTCAAATTTTAAAAATGTTAAAATTTGCAATTTTTTTCTTTCGACTTTAAACCCAGAAAAAAATTTTAAAAAATGTTTCTACATACAGTCAATTTTTGTCTAAATTCTACAATTAATGGGCTTTAAAATGGCTTTTGTGAAAAGTTGATACGATTTTTTGTTCCTGAGTTATGATTCTTTTAAAATTGCCAGTTTACCTCATTTTGTCAGAATTCTTTGGAAAAAGGCAAAAAGTTGATAACTCAAAAAAATAGTAACTCTGACAAAAAAAATCGTATGTACTTTTTACAGGAGCTATGTCAAAGCTCTTGAATTATAGTATTTATCCCAAAATTGGAAATATACAGTAAAATTTATTAAACTTTTTGTTAGTGTTAAAAGTCGAAAGAAAAAAATGGCAAATTTTAACATTTTTAAAATTTGACAACTGCGAAACTATAACATTTGAAGTAAAACTAAATGCACCAATTGAAAGCTTTATTTGTGTACTTTAAAAGACATCCAATGAGTTTTATCATTATCATTAAGGATTCGGAGATAGAACGCATTACTTGATGAGTTAAAAATACAGAGCGTTCACGAACTTTTGGCCGGTAGTGTATATATGTTTTATAAACATATTTGAATGGTTTAAGGACAATATTTTTAACATTTGGTTTGTATAATGTACTATAAATATAACAAATAATTTTTAGAAGTGTATGTATATGCAAGTATGTCAAAAACTGATAAACCAATCTATATACACCAGAGTATCATAAAAAGAACTGCCTACAGTATTATCGACTGTTAAAAATGTTCTATATTAGGCATTCAAGCCGTTCAGCATCTTAAAATAAGGAAAATCTTAAAACATTCATGTCTAACATAGTATTTGTAGTTAAAAATATTAGTATTAAAATTCCTTTACATATAAAGTAGCGAGGAAGATGACATTCTGGAAGCCTACATGCCAAAAGAAAAACTTAAATTGTTGGTAAGTTCTTAAGACTCATATTCCGTTTGTATAACTATTGAATAGAATGTACAATTGTAAATCAACTTTCATATTTAAATCCTACCGAATAGAAATATTTTGATTTATGTTTATACCTAAATGTTGTTTTTGTGTGGTATAATATGAATTCCGAAATTTAAAACTTAAAATACAGTGGTGGAAATGATATATATTTTAATACTTATTTTATTTTTATTCTATCCCTGATTATGCATATAGATATTGTGTTTTAAATTTGAAATTTGATTGAAAATGTTTAGAAACTAGATAGTTACTACATGTTATATTTAGTACATATATCATATGTCTTTCAATATCATAAATAATCAAATTAAATGTGGAAATGTGTGCAACATTCAAGAAAGTATTGTAATTCTAAGATAAGTTTGATTAGTCATATTACTAAATTAAGATTTGGCGATTATTTGTTTTATTTCATGATTAAATAAATCCTAAAAATATAATAACTTGTCTCCTGCAGAATAAATTATTTTGTTATATCTGTACATTTTGATTCATTCAGAATCCTCATCGATAGTAAAAATACAGTAAATTTTAGAAGAATCTTAACAAATTGAAAAATTGGGCAGATTTAACATAATAACTTTTACTAAATTGTTTTCTATATTTATTTACTTGCTACCCGTTATTATTTTATAGATATGTAAACATAAATACCATATGCAGTACATAATGTTATAAAACTAATTTAAACAAATATAAACAATGCCGAGTACTGGTTAACTATCAAACTTGTAATAATGTAAATAATATATTGTGCTCAATTGATAAATTTAACGGTTTATGATATATGAATAATGTCAAATAATGAATGATAATTACAAGTTTGAGAGTTTTAGACAGTGTCTCACATACCTTATGTTAGTATTTTGTACACCTGTATTTCAGGTATATCTAACTAATTAGTCAACCCGTATTATGTGAACTAGGATTTTAATTTTGGTCATATTTTCATAACCGGTGTTTAATGCTTGTTATTTTATTTATTTTATTTATTTATTTATTTTCATTAAACGGACCACCCAGGCCCTTACAAACAAAATAATAGTATATAAGAGGTACAAATTTGTGTAAATAATATATAAAGAATAACGGAATAACAATTATACTTAAAATAATTAATACAAATGAAAATTAGTAATATTTATGCGAAGACCAGATTTAAATAAGCCTATATCTGTAATTGATGTAAGAGTGGCGGGTAAGGCATTCCAAAGACGTCTCAATCTAGTTATCGGAGAAAAGAATTTTTATATTTTATAATAATAATAATAATAATAATAATAATAATAATAAACGTTATTATTGCACAAAATTAAGGTTGTACAAAGGGCGAGACATAGCACAATACTGTTTTATAGCCTGACCCAAATTATTTTAACTTATTATATTTTATTTCAAATTATATATGTATTCAATGTAAGTAGTAAATGTTTCATCATTTCTTGTGAAAATAAGGAATATTTTGTGAAAAATATTGGCCTTCCAATCTTTAAAAATGTTCAGACATTTCATTAATCCGGAATGCGTCTTGTAAAACGATTGTGAATTTTATTGAAAGTGTTAATATGCATCGTAATAACAGCTGATGATGCACCATCTACATCAACACTTGTGTAAAAAAACACCTGAACCCAGTCGGTTTACTTTCAAATTCACAATTGTTCAGCAACCGGAATTAAATCATATTCTCCATCATCTCACGAATTGTCAACTTAATATTTTACATTATCGATCTTCTATTAAAATTAAACTGAAGAGGGCACACATCTAGTTGCCGAAACGTCTATATTAAAAAAACGTTTGATTTTTATTTACCATCACACCAAGAATTCTGAAAATTCTTTTTGAATTTATATTTATTTACATTGCGGTCAAGAAGAAATTTAAAAGAATGGTTGCAACACCAGATTTTACTTGGAATTTCATTAGATTTCATATTTTACTTGCTTTTTCGTCACCATTATTTTGTATGTCATTACATAACGTTTGACCTTTATTGTTTGACGCAATGCGAATACTACAATCAAATTTATATTTTGTATAATACATTTCATCAGTGCTTGGATTCATCAGAGTATCCGCGGTTAAGATAATAAACCAAACTACAAAATTTTTTTTGGCTGTTTTGCCCATCAATTACTCACTTGCATTAAACAGCAAGAATAAGTAAAATTGACAATTTTCATATTTTTGTAATGTTATGATTTTGAGTGGTCTTATACATAAATATACGGGTAATTATTATGAAAATTATTATGAAAAAGATAGGTTTCAGTACATTGTAAAAATGGTCAAAAACATATGATGACCTTCTCTAAATCCATCCTCGGATATTCAGGAATCTTTTTAAGAATTTATCATCAACTAGTTTGTTAGAGAAAAAGATTCAGCTAAATGTTATCAAAATTACTGAAATGACAACCTCCAAAAGAACGGGTGAGAGGTTTTGTACCATAAATTACATACCTTAAAGGAAGGTACCACCTTCAAAATCAGCTCTATTAAATACACCTTTAAGAAATTTGAAAAAATTATTTCTTTAGTAATTTTTGACGTGGAATTCAGTGTTGCTAGAATAAAAAGTGTAAATAAAAATGTTCTAAAAAAATGGAATTTTTTAAAATCCATACGTAATTCTTTAGAAAATGTGTTTTTATGTTTACCCTAATTTTTTTGAATTTTTACATTAATGTAGAAAAATATAGAAGCATTTTTACGAAAAAACAAAGTCTTTTAAGCCCTTAAATCTAGGGATCGAAAAAATAATTTTTAGAGTAATATTTAACGTGGTATTCAATGATAATAGTCTAAAAAATTGAAAACATTTTTTTAACCTTAACAAAATTGCTTTGTTCCATAAAAAAATTAATTTTTTTAATAAAATGGAATTTTTAAAAATCCATATGCAATTATTTAGAAAGTATGTTTTTATGTTCACCCTAATTTTTGTGAATTTTTAAATTAATTAATAAAAATGCAGTAGCATTATTTAAAAAAAAGGACAATTTTTTTAGCTACAATTTATAAATCAAACAAATTTTATAAATCACCACTGAATTCCTCGTCAAAAATGACTAAAGAAATAATGTTTTCAAATTTTTTAAATATGTATTTCATAGAGTTGATTTTGAAGGTGGTGCCTCCCTTAATTTGGTACTACAAAATACCTTTTTACTGACCAAATAAAAAATCCTAAGACTAGGGCATTTTACCTATATTTTAACCGTGAATACTTTTCATCTTTGTAACGATAGCCTTGAAAACAATTTTGGTTCTGTTATTGTAATTCAGAATAATAGATAATATTAAAATACAAAACCTATAGTGATGTGTGTTTATGAGTAAACGAAAATTTCGAAAGTTATAACAATATTATCTATCAAGGGCGCAATTGTTTATTTTCAACTACTGGGTGTTTAATCCTCGCGTTCGTTTGTTTGTTACATTGTATATAGTCACTATTAGTACCAGTTTGAAAAAATAGATTATTGAAAATGAATAAAACAATACTATTCATAAAACCCTGTTTGTAAAAAAAGTATTGTCACTTTAATTTATTGCACTTTATATTACATAAAGTAATAAAACGCACTGTAAAAGTTGTAAAAAAATGTATAGCATATCTATAATATGCTATTGCCCTCAAAGTAAGATTAAGAACCTTAAAGAACGTGACGGAGGTATTTTTTGCGATCTTATCGTGGGAAACATTTAAAAAAAATTTTTTTTTAACTGCCTAGTCAATGATTCATCTATTTGCTCAATAACTGTGTTTAAAAATTTCCTATCATATTTAGTAACTTTGCATATATACATTAATAAGCAATTATTGTTTTAAAATGTATATTTTCGCTTTAATTACATTGCTTCTGCGATTTTGTTACTAACAAATGTGGTATTCCTAACTTATTTTTTTATGGACATTTTTCGTCTAAGAAATAATTTTTAATAATAATTTTCTCAAAAGAAATGAAACACGAATGAGAATTCCCTGGTAGACATTTGTCCATTTCTCCTATATCTTTAACATGGTAAATAAGAACGTTATTAAATAATTGTATAAAAAATGTTTTCATTTCTACCAGGGAAGTACAGAATTGTTTTAATGGAGAAACTTTGGTCCATATGAGTTGAACAATTTGAAAGGGGTTGTGAATTTCGACAAATTTAAAAGAAACTCCACAAACTGAAAGGACCATCTTCTATTCTCATGGAATTCATTAATATTTTTTTCTATTGTTTAATCGGAAGAACTTTTTGCGTTTGTATTAAGGAAATTCCTGTGTATTAACGAAAACTAATGTTTCATAAAGTGCACTTAACGCAAATACATTTTTTATCTACATGAAGCATTTTTAGGAAAAAGAAATTATATTATTACTGGACATCATTTTTATGTACTGGACTTTACATATATTTTTACAACTGTTTTTTATATTATAATTAATATATGAAAATTTGTTTTTAAATAAATCATACAAAACTGATTTTTGTATATAAAGTGCATAAATATTGTTTAAACAGTATTAATAATTATTTTCCCTCTAAAACGATTCTGATTTAAAACGATACAAAAAAATTAACATTTTTAAGAAAATTTAAGCAAAATCGGAACTCTCTGCCAGAGAACTTCCGAAGATTGCCTCTTTTATTATATTCATTGACGCGACTATTAGTTTGTATATGTTTTAAAACTGGGCAATTTTACTCTGCTATACACGCGCTGTTTTTTTTTTGTGTTTAGGCACACTAATCAAGTTTTTTTACATCATTAAACATTTTATTCGTCAAATTCATTTTTTTTAGTAGCTAACTAAAAAAACTAATTTTTTAAACATACTTGTATTTAGAGTAATATCTTTTTCCGATAGAAGGCACACTCGTTAATTTAACACATTTTTAAAAAGGTAATTTTGAGTATATTTAAGGCACAAAGATATTTATATACTAGAAGTAGAGGTTTATCAACCAATTTCCATAATGTATTCGCTATACCTGAAATCGCCAGTACCCGCTGTGTCAAATATCTGGAGAATTACTCATGCATATACAAAATTCTTGTTGATTTTTATACAAAATTAATTTACTGAAAATCAAATGTAATTCGAATCCTTCATTATCTAATCTTCAGATGAAGATCCGGCCAAATAAATACATACCTCTTAATCACATATTTAAATTACATTTCATTTTTAAGAAAATAATGTATCAAAACCAACTTTTAGCTGCAGTTCTGTGTTCATATTAAGTTATAAAGGAAGTAAAAATTAAATCAAAATAAATTGAAAACGAAACGTTTTTTAATCGACTTGTAGAGCCCTCTAACCCCCTTGAATACTTAAATATTTATCGATCCATTCTAGGCGTCTGTTGCTTCTTATAAATTAATTTCGTTCCCCTATTCTCCTATTTTTGAAAATAGGCTAGACCTCGCCCAAGCGGACAAGTCGAGATATCCCTGCATGAAACTGGTTTTCTATCCCGAGCTAGAAATCCCATCAATTATGTTTTTGTTTCCACGAGCCTCGCTTTGTTGCGTTTTCCCAACACGACGCAACGGTTAGATACACAGCCCTTATAATTACGGAAAAATGCCGACACATTGTATGTCCGTCTTTCAACGCATTTTCCGTTGTAACGTACAATAATTTGAAAAGATGCGCCGTTGCCGAATCACACTAATGACATGGAAAATAAACAGGAAATAACATTTTTTTAAAGTCCTCTGAATGTATATTCTAATTTGCGATTAGAGAAATTATGTGTTAAAAAGCTTGGGTTCTGCATACACTGGAGGATGTTGAACAATACTCGTATAAAACATAAAAACATTTGAGTGATGGTTAAAAATTGAGGGGCTGAATGGAAAAGCGGCCTAACTTGAAAGTAACGACTTTGAGATGGTTTAATGGACATACTAAAAGTGTCTCTAATTAACCCATTAACGCACAAATGCACAGAAACTTTACTGCAACTTCAACGCTTATTTTCAATATAAAATAAATTTCGAAAAAAAAATAAAAACTATCAGAATATACCATTTTTGAGGCCGCTCTTTTCAATGATAGTAAGAAAATTATTTAAAAATTGAAATTTATTTATGATTTTGGCATATACAATAGAAAAACATCATTTTTTCAGGACGCATTTTGTACAAATATCGATTTTTCGATACAGTATCTTTGAGTGAGCTAAAATATATTGCTAGGGTGCCGCTGATACTTGTACTTAAATGATACACTGGTGTATATTTGAAATTTTCTATGTCAGATTCAAAATGACCACTGCATTTACAAATTCCTTTTCAAAATTTATCTTTTTTTTTTTTGAAAACTATGGACTTTAGAGAAAATTTTATAACAATTATATTCTAGAATAAGTCGAAGAAAACCCTAAATTTTGTTCAGAATGTATTGTCACAGTTTCTTATTTTTTAAAAATTTAAAAATCGAAAGTTTGAAAATAGTCGTTTAAAAAATCTGGAGTATTCTTTAATCAATTCTAAGACTTTTTTCTCTAAAGACATTTTCTCTAAACTCTGTAGTTTTCAAGAAAATTAATTATTGGTCTTGTAATCCATAAAAGTTCAATATTTTTTTTTGTTTGCTATAGACTTTAAAGAAAATGTCCATAGAACGAAAATGTCTTAGAATCGGTTAAAAATACTCTCACATTTTTTAAGATTTTTTTCATAATATCGATTTTCGAATTTTTCAAAAATAAAAAATTGTGACAATACATTCTGAAAAAAATTTAGGGTATTCTTCGACTTATTCTAGAATATAATTGTTGTTATAAAATTTTCTCTAAAGTCCGTTGTTTTCAAGAAAAAAAAATGTTAAATTTTGAAAAGGAATTTGTAAATGCAGTGGTCATATTGAATCTGACATAGAAAATTTCAAATATACACCAGTGTATCTTTTAAGTACAAGTATCAGGGGCATCGTAGCAATATATTTTAGCTCACTCAAAGATACTGTATCGAAAAATCGATATTTGTAAAAAATGCGTCCTGAAAATATCATGTTTTTGTACTATACATGTCAAAATCATATAAAAATTTCAATTTTTTAAAATTTTCTTACTGCCATTCGAAAGAGCGGCCTTGAGAATGGTAGAATCTGATAGTTTTTATTTGTTTTCGAAATTTATTTCATATTGAAAATAAGCATTGAAGTTGCAGTAAAGTATCAGTGCATTTCGGGGATAATGGGTTAACAAGATCTTGAAGACACGTTTAAATTTGTGAATATTTTCACTATAAAATCTTATCAGCAGAGAAATATGTTATGCCACTTTTCAAAATCAGTCATATTCTCAAAAAAAATGGATTGATCGATTGAAAATAATTCGTTTCTTTTTAAAATATAAATATGTACATGTTTATATGGAGTTAATTTCCATATGTTTCTTTTATACATTTTTCTATGAACTTGCTAAATTTTACAAGAATATGTACCAGGGAAAATTAATACGATTTTTGTTAACGCATTTTAGTAGTTCATGATCAAATAGGAGATAAAAATTGATTGAAAATGATTATCTTATAATGGCACTCAGTTTTTACGCTATTACAGTGGCATTAGTTATTACTTGCAATAGTATTGTAAGTAAATAAATAGTACATTAACACTACGTGTTGCAATAAAATGCTGACGTAGTTCTCTTGGAGTGAAAGGTACCAAATTTTAATCGTATTATCAGGTAGTGCATTTTAGGATATGGATCCAAATTTGACATAAAAATCTATGCACTTTATTCTCTCAATATGTTTGAAATATTCCAGTGGAACTTTACATGTAAAAGAAAAACTTGATATCTGTGTTGTAATTTCGTGTTCACCATTAAAAATAAACTTAACCTCAGTGATTATCTGTTTTATCATCATCGTACCGATATCAAATTGATATAGTTTTCATACCGCGCAGTTGGAAAGCATATTTTCAGATTCTAATAGAAACTGAGTTCATTTCCCCCTAGTTTCTATACAGTTTCCTTTTTCGAATGTTTAATAACGGATAAATAATTACTTAATTTGTAAAAGGAATTTTTATTAGGAAAATGTTGATTCACGCGTAAATTTAAAGCATTAACAAAATATATCAACCATACTGAATTCTGCTTGCAATTTTTTACTGTTTAGTGGACGAAATAGGATGTATGAGGAGCTTGTATCCAAAACCTGACAAAAAAAGTTCACCATAACAAGTTTTGCAAAAACAGCGAAATACTAGCAAAATAGATAAATACTAAAAATTTGAACAATGTTAGAACTTCTACCGGTCCATTTCAGACAAGTTGGACTCTACGACTTTGCGGAGGAAATGCCCGCCGTTACACAGAAAAAAATAAGTCTTAAAATTGTTACATCTTAAACTCATCATTAGGAGAGGCTTAATTTAAGCCCGAAATTGCATTAATTTTCTTAAATTCAGACTGTGTTTTGGCTTAAAGTCTTACTTTCAGTGAGCAAAACTGACTTTTGGACGACACTTTGTCTTAAAATAAGATTTATCGAGCTTATGGCATCTAAGTTAGACGAATCTTATTTCAAACCAAAATAACGGCTCAAAGTCAGTTTTGTTGTCTGAAAGTAAGACTTTAAGCCTAAATATGGATTTAATTTAAGAAAATTAACGCATTTTTTGGCTAAAATTAAGCCTCGCCTAATGATGAATTTAAGATTTAACAATTTTAAGACTTATTTTTTCTGTGTAGTATATAGTTCGACCGTAAATTTACGTCAACTTTATTCGTCAATAACCGACTTTTTTTTGGAAAATAAGATGTGGTCAGAAAAAATTGTCCAACTAATTGAAGGTCACACAGAAAAAAAAGTCTTAAAATTGTTGCATCTCAAATTAAGCACTGTAAAAGGTTTAATTTCTGTCTAAAATTGAGCTAATTTTCTTAAATTAAGTCAATATTTGCGCATAAAATCTTGTTTTTAGTTTTGGAAACTTACTTTTAGTCAATATTTATGTTCAAAAATAAGAATTCTCCAACTGAGATGTGGCAAGCTCGAAAAATTTTTCTTTAAGCATAAATCTCGACTGCAATTAAACTTTACTGTCTGAAAGTAAGATTTTAAGCACAAATATTGACTTAATTTAAGAAAATTAGCACAATTTTAGACTGAAATTAAGCCTTGTACAGTGCTTAACCCATTAACGCTCAGACGGACGGATTTTCTGTATCAGTTTGAACATCGATAATTTGTATATAAATGCCTTTAGAAAAATATGAGCTCCACTGTTTCTAACGTAAAATTATATTCTCTTTCAGAATTTATATATAAAATTTCGATAAAATGAACCGCAAAAAAGTTACACACGTTTTTCTGTTAAAAAACATGCTTTTTTTCACATTTTGTTTTTCAGTAAAACATCACTTTCACCCTCGAAATTGGGTTGGGAAACATATCTAAGTTGAAAATATCGCGTCCATGGACCCCCAGAATTACAATGTTGCATGTAAGAATTCATAATTCAAGATGACAGTTTTCAAAATGGCGCCTAGAAGCTCGAAATTATTTTTAAAACTTAACAATTTTTTTGTCTTAAAAACTATAGACTTTGGAGAAAATTATCTATGAACAACAATGTTTTGGAATGAGTCAAAGAATTCTCTTAAATTTTATCAACATGCAGTAATACACTGCTTGATTTTTCAAAAATTCGAAAAATTGAAATTTTGAAAAAAGTTTTTTTTAAAATTTGAGTAGGTTCTTCAAGAAAATTTTCTCTAAAGTCTATAGTTTTTAAGAAAAAAATGGTTAAGTTTTAAGAAGAATTTTGAGCTTGTAGGCGCCATTTTGGAAACTGATATGGTATGTTTTAATCCGGGTGGTACATGGACGCGATATTTTCAACTTAGATATGTTCCTAACGCCATTTCAAGGTGAAAGTGATATTTTTGTGAAAAACAAAATGTAAAAAACCAAGTTTTTTAACATAAAAACGTGTATAACTTTTTTGCGGTTCATTTTAGCAAAATTTTATTGAAAGATTCTGGAAGAGCATACAATTTTACGTTAGAAGCAGTAGTACTCATATTGTTCTAAGGGCATTTATATACAAATTATCGATGTTCAAACTAATGCTGAAAATTCGTCCGTCTGAGCGTTAATGGGTTAAATTGAGATGTAACAATTTTAAGACTTTTTCTATACAAAAGAAGGTAATTTCGCCCTATTTTGCTGCTTGGGATGCCACGTGTAATGGTTGAAAATATAATTTACGATATTTATCAGCATATATCAACTTTCATAAAAAATAGCCTAATACGACTTTTTTCATAAGTCTTGATTGTTTAAACCCAAGTACTTGGTAATAAAACATTTTTTTATGCAGCCCCTCAATTCAGGATTTATGAACTGAAATATTTTAAATTAGAAGACCGAAATATCAGCAGTTATCAAGTAAAAACAGGATTAAAATGTTAAATATGTCGAATTTTTATCTAATTTAATGTAGATTTTCATATAGGGATGTTTTTTATTCTTAGTACGCAAGGTGGAGACCTCGTGCGCGTCGGACGCAACGGGGAAGCAGCATTGGCAACGTCGCAATGAATAACCAAGTTGTGTAGCTCCCTTAACCCGAAGCAACAGGTCCGGGCTCTCCTTTCAAAAATTACATCGAGTTTCTTTCTTCTCCGCCTTCGAATTTGCTTCACTCAGCGAATCCGCAGAAAGTTTCTTCTTCCCTTCATCGTTGCGCCGCTCCACCGGCAGATGGTAACTCGTATTGATGGTAGACGCTAACGTATTTTTCTAACTTTCGTCACGTAATTAATGTTGTTAATGGTGGGAGCCCCAGCTCATTTATAATGGATTTGAAGCTTTCCTTGTGTTGGTTATAAAAGAATTCACGTATCATGGTGGGCCTTTGGTAGCTGGTCATCAATTCGTGGAATGTTGGACCAGTTTTCGAGGTGGTCGATCATTAGGAGGAAGCTTTTCTATGATTTTTGGGTTGAAGAGGGTCACGGGACTGGATTGTAGGCAGCAATAAAGAATGATTGGTTAAAGTTGCTCACGTACAAGTTAAGGTGCAAAACAGGTGGTATTTGACTTGTGGCGCCAAGTTTCCTTGGGTAGGATACGTCCTCTCGATCTCCTCTTTCCCGTTCGCAAAAGCGATAAATTGCTCCGGGAACTTCTCTCGGGGTAAGGATGATTTACGAAGCGCTGGCAACACTGTCATGCATTCTTTGCGGTTAGTGTATAGTAACAATGACGTAACGAGTCTACCTGCGGACCCAATTCTCCCGAGGATCTTTGCGAGCCTCCAGGATTCTCTTTCCCTGCCCTGCCCTTCGTTTTGCATCGTTCGCTTCGCTCTCTCTATCTCCCTCTCCTTTGCCACTTGTATATGTACTCCCTTTTTCTTCTAGCGTCTCCTCTGGCCGCTTCTTCGTCGACTTCTTCTCTCGTGCTACTATAAAACGTGAGGATAATGGCGGACATTGGCATCCCGGAGCGGAGGGAATCTTCGTACCTCGCCCCTCGCCTTCGACCCTGTTCCTTCCCTCTCGCCAAGGACAAAGCCAGCTATCATTTCGAGCTCTCGTTACTTCCATTTCCATTATTTCGAGATGAAATGAATGGTTGCCTAGATGGAAACTCGTTCTCCGAAGGGAAGCTCGAAAGTTCACTACATATGATTATAACCTAATCGAGGAACGAAGTTGTTTTTCGATTGCTGTTTGCTGTTTTTCTCATTCTACCCAAACCTTGGAAATATCGAGAAAGCGACGTAGGGCTGTTTACGACAATTTTTTCGGAATGTCGCTTTTAAACGCTGAAAACAATTTATTTTATTACTTATAATATGCTGCCATTTTACAGAGATATTATAACTAAGAAAATATCTACTGATAATAAAAAGTATCACCTTTAATAGACGTGTATAAAAAAAATATTCTTAATTTGAGAGGGAAATTCATCTTCTTAATGGGTTACAGCACTGTAATGGCCCAAAAAATAACTCTTTTTTGAGATTTTTTTTTTAATGGAACGAAATGAAATTAAGTATTCATATTTACAGAAAATCATTATCATATATTGAAATACGTCTACAATTTTTTTCATTAGAAAATATCACAAAATGGCGGAATGGCGACCATATTGCCGATGCACTGTTTAAAAAAAAGGGGTCCGCGGCAAGCGGTGTAGCCGGTGGAAATTTGCACCTAGAACAAATAAAAAAATTCCTCATGATCTTCAATGGTATATCTAGTAAAATACGTATGGAATTTTCGAAATATTGATATTTGATTAATTGGCGACCATTTCAATAAAAGTGTTCATTTTTGACCTAAAAAAAGTGACGTATTTTGGCAATATAAAATCGGCAAAGCAACATATCAAAAATTCCGTACGTATTTTACTTCGAAATGTTGTTTTGAATGTACTGTATAAAAATTCGAGTCAAAATATTAAAAATTGTTTGAGTAATACTGCTTGCCGCGATAAAAAAACGTGTTTCGAGAAAAACGCGTTTAAAGTTTGGAGTTGTATTATAAATTATGAAACCGCCTCGCTCGGTACATTGCTCGAAATTTCGATGAAAAAAATTAGTTTCACGTATAAAACTTTTTTCTTCGTATTCTAGAGGGTTCAAAGGATTTTTTAAGCCAAAAAAAATTTTTTTGATTTTTTCAAAATTTTACAGTCGTGTAACCCCTTAAATTCTCTCTCTTTTTCCTCGAAAAATAAGACTACTCCTCTCTTTATAAAAGGAAACATAGCGTAAGGAAGGCTTTCTAATTTTCCTATCAAATTGAGAGGAATCCTCTTATTTAAGATACTTTCAGATTACGTTTCTTTTTTTGCGCAACTAGTCCACCTCTTCTAATACAGTATATGAGCAAGTTTACATCGTCACTGCATGCATGCGTATGTATGTCGTATTTGTATAGGTATGTATAAGTGTAAGTACATATTATGTATATTCTTTGCGATTCTACGTTTAACCGTTGTATTTATAAATATCAGAGCGATTGTATATAAGAATATATGAATATATGCGTAAACGATTAGGTATATCAAACGATCTATTAGAGAAGGGGTTTGTATGTGTGTATAAATAAAGTATATACATTGTATATTAATTTATATGTGTAAATTATTCAAACAGTATTTCTCGTATCAAACAAGGTTTCTTTATGCAATTTTTTTAGGGGAACAATCTCCGTAGTAGTAGAAAAATACTCTTGTATAAAAAGTAGATTTTTAAATTAAGGGGAATATTCTTCAGAAGATTAAAATCCTCTTACACTAACAATATTTCCTTTTGACACCATATTGGAGTATAAAAGTTGCATCAGAATGAGAGGAATGCTCTCAAATAGAGAATATTTTTTTACGGTATATAATTACCGCATCATATACCACTGGAGAGAAGAAAAAAAATACAACAATAATACGTTAGCGGGACACTATGAAAACAAAATTGACGGAGGTATATGAGTAATTCTACAGAACTTTTAACTATTCAATGTTGAAAATCATCAAAAATTATTTTAGTGGCACACTAATGGGACATCTTTTTTTGGTTTTTACAGCAACAGTTGGCGTAACTCGTTTTTTAATAAAGTTGTATAAAGTCAAAGTTGAAACTAAACAATACCCTATTGGTAAATGCAGGTGTACTTATATTATATATCTTATAGTTTTTATGTTTAAAGATAAGGTACTTGTTAAGAGAAATAACGTTTTTTTTACTCATTATTTATTATCGGTAATAATAAAATGTTAGAATTAATTTTTTTCAACTTTTATTACGGGAATATAAAGACATCAGCCGAAAAGGTAGTAATCTATGTTTATTTTCAACCTAGAAAAATGCTCATTTATTTCTTAGAATGTTTGTATCCTATTATAAACTTAACAATGTCAAATAATAAAAATTAAAAAAATGGCAACATTTTTTATTATTGAAATGTCGATTTCACGATGTAGAAGAACCAATGGCAAGTTAAACACGTGATAGGAGATTTATAAATACTTTAAAGAAGAAATTACAACGTAGTTTTAAGCATGCCTAAACGCCCTGTTTTCGAGACCTCTTACAAAGTTCGTTTATGAGGCACACGTATGCGGTGCATCTTATTTTTTGGGGCTTTTAGTGTAGAATTATTCTATGAAACTAAGAATTCAAGAAATGAAAAGTTATTTTCTCCATATTGAAAAAAGTAATAAATTCCCGAATTTGGAATAATCGGCGGACGCGTACATTTTAAGCTACACAATTTTTTAGAAGATAAGCACACTCTTGGCATATTGGTTATTCAAACTTCAAGATTATACGAAGATTCTCTGAAATTTTCAGAGTGATTGGATAAGAGTTACTTTTTTTTAGTGATATCATAATGAAATTGTTGGATTGTATTGTGAAATTCAATAAAAATCGTATTTTACGTTCGTTTTTCTTATTTCCAGTGGTTTATTATCTTGAAAATCATATAAGGGCTAACATTTTAATATACTGTGCAAAAAGAATCTTGATCGAAAATGTTTTCAAAATAAACGAACAAAATCTAAAAAACATTTTTTTGTTATTGCAGGAATAATATTTTTGTTATGGTATGCCGACAGAGTAGCATTTTCAGTTGAAATACAAAATTGTTTCATTCGTTTCTAGATACCAATTACTTTTCTAGGCGGCAAACATTAACCAGAGATAGAATAGCCTAAAATGTTTAACCCATTAACGTCCACGATGCCGAGATTTTTAGCTCATTTTCAAATCTCTCATAGCAAATCGAAAAATGAAAATATCATAATGAAACCAACTGACTTTACGAATTTTGAGTATGCTCTATCGATTTATGGGGTCAAAATTGCGTTTCCTTGCCGCAGAAAAACAACATAACGGGTTTAATCTGAAAAAGTACCGAAAAAATGTATTTTTTTCGACAATTTTTAACAAATGGATGATGAATGGTTATCCATTCCAAAACGCTGGACAAACGTGGACAAATAAGTTGCAGTTTAACGAAAAATTCTTGTTATTGAGCTCCATTCAGTTTATCCTATTAAAAATGCCGGAAAAGTAAAAATTTATAAAAATACGTGTATTGTGAAAATTAACAATGCTTATTGTAATATTTTTAGTATGTATTATATTGTTAATAATATTGCTTGTTAGTGGGCATTTTTACAATGTTTGTGATTTTTGTTGTCCTAATGCATGTATAAGCTCACTTTTTCTTGAAATATTCCTAAAAAAATTGGAAAAACACTACTCCTTGTCAATGCTATAATACGTGTAGTAAATCTTGACATAAATTACACTCCTCGTAGAATATCCACTAACAGAGCATTTACATTAGCCGAGGTCCGAAGTGTAAATATTGTCAAGAACCCGAGATTATGAGCAACCTTCATGACTCACATTTGCTTTTGTAAATATTTAATTAGATCTTGCCCAATCTAGATCTTTCGAATATACACTAAAAACTCTTAGTAAATTCGACTACTTTTTATCTATATTATGTAGTTCAATAGGATATCAACTGCATTTAATTAATCTCTGCCCTAATTTTTAATAAATACCCTACTAATAGTTCACAAAAATTAAAATGTTGAATAACAATAGCTGCATCAACATTATATATATATATATATACCTAAACAAGTAGTTGTTTTACTACTTCAAGATCCGCTATGAAACGATAGTTCAATTTGTCAGGTAGGTATTTTCCCGCAATTTTGACAACAATTTTTAGGTGATTATTGTACTTATTGCACCGCGCATAAGCTTGGAAAATTGCCTAAAAATGAGTATCTTTCATGTAGAATCCTGTAAAACAATATATATATATATATATAATTTTATAATCCTGGCAAATTGACTCATAAATTAGCGTTCGAATTTGAATAGTACATCGCGCGACTATACAGCAAAATAGTATTTTGCGCTATGTGTGAAGCTTCTTTTGTTTCTGACTATATTTATTTTACTATCTAGGGAGACAAAGTGTTATTTGGTTTCCATGAAATAGGGAGTAAATTATAATTTTGCGCCTTGAATGTGAGAAAAACCACTTTGCATTTTACATTTATTTAAAACTTGTACAAGGTGGATAAAATACCTTGATATCGTAAAATAAAATCATTGACTAGATGTGTCGGGCACTAGGTGTTTCATCAAGATATTAGCGATTTACTAGAAATTTATTTTTCTTATGTATTTCAAATTTTTAAACTAATTTGAATTCAGAGTTTATTCCAAAAGGTTTCATACCAATTTTAATGAAGTAAGAAATATATCAGCTAAATGAATTCAGAATTGTGGGAGAATTCCCAACAATTATACTGTTCTAAGCACTGACATTTAGGATACGCTTAAACTTGTTTATTAATCGTATATAAAAGGCTGTAGGACTTGTTTCGTTTTAAATAAAACGGGAGTAACGTGACAGGTTTGTTTAAAGTTTTATAAGAAAACAGCACGCGATCAATTTGTCAATGTGCTTAGTGACCAGTTTATTTTTTTCTGCTGAAGTTCATGAATTTTTGCAATTCTGCAATTCCCTTTTCATTCATATTTTGCTTTGCAGAATAATGTGCAACTATAGATTCACATCTGAGTTGTGCGCTTCGAATAATGAAATTTTTAATATAACAGTCAGGTACTTTCAAAGCTTATGAATTGTTTCTGTTTAAATGAATGAAGCGTAGAATTCTTCAAGAGTACTTATTTATATATATTAAGAAAACTTAAAGTGCATTTCCTTGTACTGAATTTAAGCAATAATTTTTTTTTAATTCTAAAAATTTGGATTTCTAACATTTGAATTTCAGTTAAATAAAGTCTGTTAATAATTTTTTCAAGCACAACAATTTTTTAAACAAAAAATAGTCATGAGTCCAAAAATAGTTTCTGACGATATCGTGGGAGTCAGGGAACATGTTGACATTCGACATGCCGTAACGTTAACACCTGTTGATAACTGCCTAGCATTCCAAACGATTGTATTTTTTCCGCTTCTAATTACTGAAACGACTTTCGAAAGTTTGCAATAAGATTTTGAGTGATGTCAGCATACTCAGAAACACGGTCTGTTCATTAAGTAAGAAATCGGTAACATATTGGAATATTTAGTAGTGGTAAAATACATTCACCTCGTGCAACTGTTGTACAATTGTATTAAACATAAGAATATTATACAATTAAACTGATAGAATTTGTATAACAAATTTTCCTTTTTTGAAAGCCTGCAACCTGGCTTTAAAATGTACCATTATTAGTATGTTTATATAGGGTATTGTAGGGTGATGTGCAACACCATTGGTTACTAATCTACAGTTCGATATTCAACAGAATCGTTTACTGCCATCCATCTCAATAACTTGTTTTTGATATGTAACTCAGGAAACAGCTCGCAGTCAGGTTCCTTGTATGTACATCGATTAGTTAAATTTCTCGAGAGAATATTTTCCTCACTCTATATTTCTATTCGTTTCTATTTTAACGCCTACAAAGCATTGTTTGCAAAATGTCGTATTTTGGGTGAAATGCAATACTATTTTGGGGGTGATGGGCTACCTTTCTTTTTTGATAGTTTGTATCAATATTTTATGATAAAACATTACTGTATTAAGTGTTTATCTATTTTAAAATGGTTTTAGTTATTATGCCGTGAAAGAACAAAAATCGCTACACAGTGAACATTTTTTTTTCATCGGATATCGAATGTTATTGAATTTTACTAATGTTGGATATCATCAGAACTTTTTTGGAAAATGCCAAATCAGACCGTTTTGAAAAAATTTTAAATTCTGAAAATCCAATAATGCCGAAATGTTTTATATTAATTCCTTTGAATTATTTAATTTCGAAATATTTCAAAAATTGATTTGCCTATTCTTTACAAATTTTATACAAAATAGATGGAAGCACTATCGAAATAGAAAAAGTTACTAGCACAATCCTGGATATTAACAATAATGTAGGTTTCTGGAAAGACCTATTTAGAATAATAAAACTTATTTTAGAATTTCTCTGAGTGTATAGCAAAAGTATATTTAAGCATTCTAATAACAGTTTTTTTATCCTATGCCGTTTCTCTGAAAAAATGTGAGTATAAAAGACATTAAAATAAGCGAACGGGCTCGTTTTATCTGATCTTGTTCTACACATCCCAATACGACATAAAAAAAAGTGTTAAATAGTATCGAAAGAGAATTTTTGCATTTGTTTGCATACAATTTGAATGTAGTAATATCACATGTTTTATAAACAAGTGTTTGTTATGTTTAAAATACTACATACTTTTATAATTAAATTAATGACTAACTAAAGATCACGTTTTAATATTGTATATATTGTAAAAAATAAGGTTTAATAGTAATTGAAGAAAAAAACATTCATTTTTTTCATCAAGGAGTATAATTCAAGAACAAACCTTGTCATATTATAAATTATTGTTTAATAATTAATTAATTATTAACCATTTATACCAGCTGCTGGTATTTATTAATGACAATATATAACATCCAAAAATTATTTGGGGAAATGCAGGCTATTCACTCACGTGTCAATCAATTTTTTCACAGAATCAGAATGAGAATCGTATTGTTAGTTAATTATCACATTGTGACTTGGAATTCTCAGGTGCAAAATGACATGGCGTAATGTGCATGTCCCAAAGCCTTTAGAATCTGCTGCGACTGTGATAATCCTTAAGGTATTTTGAGCTTTTATCCGACTATTTGTGCACCTGTTCATATATTAGTAAGAAAATTAATTAGGCGGTAAGAAACAAATGCGGAACAGTAATGATTGGATTTCCCTATTTTAATTAAAATGGGCAAAATTTAAAGACACATTTGTTGAGTTTTTCTGCTAATTCTTTCTTGAATGTTATGTTATGTTTTTGTGATTGTTCATAATAAATTCGGCTGTGATTAAAGATAAGACGTTGATGATACAAGTTGTAGTCTGAAAAGGCATAAAGTTGTATAATTTCACGCATCTCTAATCGCTTGCCATTATTCTAGTAATTATGAATGCAATACGTTTAGTTATCATTTACTCGCCAGATGTGTCATTTGCCATTTATGTCAGTTTCTAAGTATATACAAAGATTGATAAATAAAGTTGTAATGGCAAAGAAAATATAGTAAACAAAATTTTTTAAAATAAAATTACCTGCCCGTACAAGTAAATATAAAATTGATTATTTTCCGAGGCTGGATTTCAGCCAATCACAGCTCGGTATTCTTGTGTTTGAATTTCGCCCGAGTTACCCGAGTTTTGCTAGGAAGACTGAGATACGCTAGTTTGAACGGTAATTCCGAGATACGTTAGTTTGATTCGGAATTGTGAGATACTCCAGTTTGAACGAAATGTCTGAGATACGTTTGTTTTCCTAGGGCCCGTCGATTTGTTGATGAACAATTTGGATGGAATTTTTACGAAATTTCTATTACTTATATCTCAGCTTTTCTTCAGAAGTTAGAACATTGTCTGCACAATTTAGTTTGATAAAATGAAACATAA
This sequence comes from Trichopria drosophilae, assembly GCA_030407085.1. NCBI lineage: Eukaryota > Metazoa > Arthropoda > Insecta > Hymenoptera > Diapriidae > Trichopria > Trichopria drosophilae. Next base: position 157,133,801 of record CM059582.1, on the reverse strand, counting down.
ATTGATATGACTTTTTAAAAAAAGGTCATTTTTTCGTGATTTTTTAAAAATTATATTTTTATGTTTCTAGAAAATGAGAATGAAGTGCTGAATCTGCAATGTTTCTATTGTTTGTAAAATGCTCTCTTTCGAGTAATATCCTTGAAAAATAAATATCCAGTTTTTTTAAAAATGTTATTTTTTTTTCTGATCGTTCGCAAGACTTCTGACTTCTGCGGACAAGTTTCTGAATTCAGAAGAGTGGTATACTAGAATTTCAAAAGTCCATGTAAATTATTCGCCAAAAAAACATTTTCAAATTTATATTTAATTGACCCTCCTGGTGGATTACTTTGGGTAACAAATTCTCAAAAAATCAATTTTCGATGAGTTAACGTTTTATATCCCGGAAACGTGTTTTTAGGTGAATACATTAGTTTGGGATCATTGCCCATAAAAAAAGCGAAGTTGATTTTTTTAAGAATTTCGACCGCTGCGAGCCCACATTAAGTCTCATTTGAGGTCAAAAGTTTCGAAAAATCGATGTTTGAAAAGTTAATGTTTTATATGCTGCATTAGTAAGTTTTTTTTAACATGAAACAATATTAATTAACTACAAATCATATTTTTTGTAATCATTTAACATCAGCGTAAAGCAGTAGTTCAAATCAAAACATTTTACTTTATGAAATTAAAATGTTAAAAATGATTATATTTGTCTAAAAAGTGTGTTCTAAAATCATTTGAACTATCATTCAACTTTTCATGCAGCCTTGCATTTAGTTTCAGTGCCATTTCTAAACTCTTTCTATATTCTACATATTTTCTTTTAAATTGACGGAATGTGAGTTAAAAACGATCAAAGGACCCCGCACACTTTAGCTTGATTTGCGGGCCCGGTTAAATTTCCTGAAACTTCGCTAAGTTGTAGTCCAGAATAGCCCGAACAAAAGTTCTATATGGTAAAAGCCCCAAAAATCAATAGTTTTCGAGATAAAGTACTATACGATATAGTACGGGCGTACGATATAGGCCCCCGGATCCGAGACTTTCGCATTTATTTTTTATATGCAACAACAATATGCATAGGTTTTTTTGGTCGCTGATTACGAATGTGATAACAGATTTTAAAAATTCAAAATGGCGGATCCAATATGGCGGACGAGTTTTGAAAAATTAAACGAAATCGCTTGAAACTCATTATTCTGGGTTTTTTGGGGTCCGCCATTTTGAATTTTTAAAATCTGATATCACATTCGTAATCAGCGACCAAAAAAACCTATGAATATTGTTGTCGCATATAAAAAATAAATGCGAAAGTCTCGGATCCGGGGGCCTATATCGTACGCCCGGACTATATCGTATAGTACTTTATCTCGAAAACTATTGATTTTTGGGGCTTTTACCATATAGAACTTTTGTTCGGCCTGTTCTGGACTACAACTTAGCGAAGTTTCAGGAAATTTAACCGGGCCCGCAAATCAAGCTAAAGTGTGCGGGGTCCTTTATATTGCCCATCTGCCATTTCGGACGGCATGTTTGCTTTGTTACCATGAATTCATTTTTATTTGTCCAAAAGTTTTGTATTCGAAGCCCAATTGCTTGTTTTCGAAAGGTTTTACATTAAAACTAAGGGGTTATTATGTGTAGATAACGTTAAAACAAAACATAATTGAAGAAAATCGTGTTCTTTTAAATGAAATTATAAAAATCTTCTTGTGCCAATCAAAAGAATATACCCAAAAAATAGTTCGATAGGGATTTTATGTTATCTTTTTATTAGTATTTATTAGTTGCATTTCATTGAATTTAGACTACACGGAACTTACAATTATTTGGGTCATAAAAGGTGGGAAAAAAATCCAGAAACTTCCATATACTTAAAACTTTTGATAAATTTTCAATCAATTATGCATTCTGATACTCTATTTTAATTTATTTTCGATAGAATTTTTTTGGAAAATTTAACAACCCTGTTTGAAGGAGCGACCTCGAAAATATTTCGATATGCATTACAAATGACATTGAGTTTGTTGAAATATACTTTTTCGCTGGGATGTAATTTTAAGTTTACACATTTTTTTATTTAAATTTGTGGAGAAACGAACAAATAATGACACGATCCTGAAAAAAGATACGTGACCATACTCAATACTGATTTGAAAGTGCAAGACTCGTCGAACTATCTAACCGCGAAAATCTATGAGTATTTCGAAATGCTATAAGCATTTCAGAATTATTGCTTGCAATAAAGAAATCGGATCCTCAAGACTTAAACTTTAAAATATGCACATTAAAAGTTTGAAAATGAAGATAAAAACATTCAAAATAGCATTTTAAACACGAAAAATCTGCGAAATTTATAGAATTTTGGAAAAAATGTTGCAAAACAAAAAGTTCATAACATTTTTCAAAAAGGACAAAAAAAGGTTTACATTTTTAAAGATTACAAAAATAATAAAAAAAATATCGTGTAAAAATTCTGTAAAAATTTCAGTATTTTCGTTGATCAATTCTAACAATTATTCACCATAATTCTCTCCAAAGTCTCACATTTAAAAAAAAAATTCCTGGACTTTTCGTAGATTATTTCGTATTTGAGGCTCCATTTTGAATGTTTTTATCTTTATTACCAAATGATTTTGATCTTGGTGTCTCCAGGACACGATTCCTAGAACTGGAATAGGAATTTTCAAATGGTTTCAATTTGAAAAAAAAAACGAAATAAACATTTCAAAATTCTGGAGGCTCAGTTAATATTACGTTGAGTGTTCCTGCTTGGAATTTTTGTACCTTTTTTCGTCCAAAACTAAAAGAATGTAGGGGAAGATGTCCTTGCAGGACTTCAGTTGTGATCCTGTGTGAAAGATTTTGGAAAAAAAACCCTGCGATGCATAGATGGTCAAATCCGCAGAACTTTTGAATTTTGCAAAAAAAAAAAGTTGAAAAAAAAAATTTAATTGCACACATTCCCCTTTCGCATATGTGTAGAAATAATCTATACCTTTAATTAATCTATAACTTTTTTATTGCGGGTCGTTTGAATGTATATGAAATACATAGGTATTTTTAATCATTTTGAATTTATTTTCTCTAAATCATTAATTACATTTTATCTTATAATACGAACAAAATACAAGAATTATTTGCGGCCTTAATTTCTGTTAATACATGATCGATTGATGGAATCACAGACATCAAGTAACATATTAGAAACTTATTAGAGATGTGCTTTACGATAATGTCAAATTTTGTATGGTTGCACGAATTTTATTATTTATTTCTTCATTTTTATCTAAGGAATAAAAATCGACTATTATTTCGTTGGGTTATTGCAGGCCGCAATCATGAAACAACAAAATATCAATAAAATGTGGATTTCACAAAAAGTTATTTCATGTCAAACGGATGCTGAACTCTTATAATAAACTTTGCGCACATCAATGTGACTTATAATACTGTTTTCTAGTATGTGCAATTAACAAGCTAAACGTCAGATCAATGCCTTAATCCCGGGGCTGTGTGTTTAGCATGAAGGAGATTTTTTAAAAATTGGATTATTTAATTCGCAATTTCCAAGTTTTTACATGTTTTACTGCCTCTTCCTATTACATAAAAATATTTTGGCACGACTTTTTTCTATAAAAATTTTGTTAATAAAGGTCTTTGTTGGAATACGAAATAAGTATATTTTTTAAACATTCCTAAAGCCTTAATAATTACAGAAATGTACAAAAATTTACCTTGAAATGCCCTTGGCAACATGATCAAGGTCAAATTCAATGCCATGAAACCTATATAAATATAAACAACTATATAAAATATCGATATTTGTAACTAAAAATACGTTTCAATATTGTGGCTGTTTTTTTGATAACTTGTTTATACTTAATTTATTTAGCCATATTAAATCCGCCATCTTGAATTAAAAAATTTCAATATCTTGACTTCAAATTCGTAATTGGCAACGCTATATATCACCAGTAGAAATTTTCAAATGAAGATACCAGTGAAAAATATATGTCTCAAAGTATTTAAAGCATATGCTCATGACATTAATGGGATGTATCTCGTAATTTAAAAATGGTCGTAACTCTGTAAGAAAAAATCGTAGGTGATCGAAGAAAACCTCATTTTGAAGGGTAAAGATAGTACTAAAAGCTGCAAATAGTACAGAAGGCCAACAAAAATTATTGCATCTTGTACGTAACCTCAAACATAGCTAAATAACGCGTTTTTCGTGTACATAATCTCAAATATCTCAAAATCCTGACGTGATGGACCAATTCTGCTTCCCATCAATATCCAAGAACCTCTTTTTGGTAGACCTGTGTAATAGTAAAATTTTGGCACATTATGCGTAAACAGTGAATGGTTATAACCAGAAAATTGATGAAATTTTACATCTAACTACATTTTGTCCAAAATTCCTCGTGTATTAATACTCGAAATGGGGAGGATAAGTCTGAAATTGCTAGTAGGCAAAAAATCTGTGGAGTTATTCATATCCCAAAAATATTATATTTATTTTACATTTAGTTTATGATATCACAAAATCCTGAATTTGGATTCAGTGCATCCAAACCCCTCGTAAAAGTATAGCCTGAACTCTGGTTAAAAATGTTGGTTTATGTAATTTTTATATCATAAACCACCAACGTTTGAAAAATACTTTGGGCATAAAATACCTTTTTGGCCCTAGCATTTTTCAATTTTTGGTGATTTAGGAAGACGAAGAGGGTGTGGGTTTAGAGGGGGGTTTTTCAACGTGCGCGTTCAATTTCCGCGTCGCCCCACTGCCGGTGCCCTGTCAACCAGTGCTCTCAGATTGGGGTCCTTCCACCGCGCATCTACCTCGCGCACCTTCCTTCGGCTTGCTTCGGCCGCTCCAGCTTGATGGCTCTTGAGACGGGAACGGAGCGCGGGCGGAGTTTATATAGCATGTCGCGCGAAACTATCAAACAAATGACGGGTGGTTGAAACTTAAATACAGCCTTTTGTTAAATATCAAATATGTCCTTGTGGCTCAGTGGTTTGCGTACTTGCTTCGCGCTCGTGTAATCGCAAGATCGCGTCGCGAAAGGTGAAAAATTTTTTTTTTTCCGAATTCTATTTATTAATTCTATTTATTTTGACAACGATCATTTCTTTTATTCGAGACATTTTTTTATGTCAAAATTATGCCACACATATACTATATAAAAAATATTATTCAATAAAAATTTATTACAACACTGCTTGTTACTAATCTACGATGATTTCTCGAGATTAAAAAATAAGTGATATACAGTTTGTAATTGGGCAGTTTTAAATTTTAACGGGAAGCGTAGAATAATTATTATTATTCTTTTACTCGAACATTTTTTTATTCCGATATTATGTTACCCGTTTAATATTACCAATACCAGTACTAACACACTGGTTTTTAATTATAGCTAATAACATCTTTTATTTACTATGTATTTCAGTGCTTGTTTTTCATTATATTTTAACTAGTGATGTAATTAATACAGTACGTCTCATTATGTTAGCCGCATAAATGTATGTAGAATAACTGACAGTTTTGTTACTGATTTCTAGATGTTACTATCTACTTCATATCAATACAGATTTTTCATTACAAAATACTCTTTTATTGCATTTTGTTAAAAAAATTGACGGCTAATAATGTAAAATATTTATTCTCGACTAAAATGGGAATAATGTGGAGCTTAGTAATGCACATTGTTTAAAAAATGCGTAATAATTTATTCAGAAAATATAATTAACTCAATAATAGTACTGAATGCTGCTTGAAAATAAATTTTAATTAAGTGTGGTTCTTGGCTTGAATTTTCATAGAATTATATATCTATATATAGAATACACACGTCGGCCAGAAATATTGTCACTATTGGTTATTGTTGCCATTAAAAACATGTGAAATTAAAACAATAAAAATTTGCTTTATAAAAATGGAATGTAGGCTAGTCCAGCCAGTCAAATGATTTTTATTCGCTCTATGCTGTTTACGTATGAACAGAAAATCAGTTTTCATCAAAAAGTAGATTACTAGAGGTAATCGTTACCCGCTGTTAAAGTACTTTATATATTAAATTATTAACAACAATCCATGGTATAACGGTCCTTATACTCTATGTTATTCTTATCTTCAGTAAGGAAGAAAAATTATACATATATATACGTTTCGGCCATTGATACAGGCCCTCATCAGAATTTATTACTAAAATTAAAAAAAAATTATAAACAATTACAAAAATAATTTTAACAAGAATGAATTATTCTAGAATTTTCGATTACATATCAGGTCTTACCGAAGGTTGAAAAATAGGCAGAAATTGGAAAATGTCACATTGTATAAAATCTATAATTAGTCTTATGAGGACTGAAAATAATCTATAAAAAAAGAAAAAGAATAAAATATTATAGAAGTTTTTTAATTTCGAACGTACCCACCCAACCAACCCTAAATTTAATAATTAAACAATAATTATATATAAAAAAATATTTAAATGTATACGTTAATAAATAAATGTTGAAAAAACCGTTATTCATACCTGATAAACTCAGAATTGTTTCTGACATGTGTCAGATTCATACACATATAGGTTTTTTTGTGTTGTATTTGAAAAAAACATATGCCATGTTCCGGCAAAAATCGACAACAATTCAATTGACAAACTATAAAACACATTAAAATGATTTAATAACACAAAAATTAAAACAAAACTTCTATTGAGAACAAATTTTTTGTCTAAAAATTATATCATTATAAAAACTTACTATGATTAACACAAAAAGAAACAATAATTAATAAAACGGACGAATAGCACTTGTACGGGGTACCTATGGGTTCTCCATTATCACCAGTGGTAGCAAATATTTTGATGGAATACCTTGAAAATATTTTAATTAAAAAACTTAATTTTGAACTACCTTTTTTTAAACGGTATGTTGACGATATCATCACAGCTATTCCGGTTGACACAGAAGAATATGTTTTAAAGATATTCAATTCTCAACATAAATTACATGGTTTTAATAACAGAATTAAATTTACCATCGAGAATGAAACCAATTGTAAAATTAGTTTTTTAGATCTACTTCTTATTAGAAATAATGACGGTTCTATTGACACAGACTGGTACCATAAAAATACATGGTCTGGAAGGTATCTTCACTTTGAATCTTCGCATCCGATTAATTACAAAATCAGCGTAATTTACGGACTGATTGATCGAGCGACAAAATTGTCTGAGATTCGATTCAGAGAGAAAAATCGCAATATTGTTAAAGATATACTTAGAGATAACGGTTATCCCAAAGATTTAGTATGTGAATGCATCAAAAAAAGAGTTCATCTATTGTACAATACCCATCAGTCATTTCAAAACTCCAGAAATAATGATTATAAAAAAACAACGAGTGTACCTTATATTAAAGGCTTAAGTGAAACTCTAGCGAAGAGGCTTAAAAAAGACAACATTAGGGTTGTACATAAACCATATAACACTAATGTTGGAAAAATTAAGCCTTTTAAAGATAAACTGGAGAAGATGAAAAAGTGGTGTGGTATATTTAATCCCATGTAAATTTTGCGATAAAGTATATATTGGCCAAACAGGCAGATTATTGAAAGATCGCATTAGAGAACATAAAAACAACATTTTTGAAGATCCAGAAAAATATACGGAATTAACACGACATCGCATAGACATGGATCACAATTTCGACTACAAAAATGTAAAAATTCTAGCTACCGAACCAAATTTATTAAAAAGAAGGCATTTAGAAAATTTTTTTATTAAACAAAACAATAAAACAGTTAATATCAGACATGAGATCTCCTTTTTACCGGATTCTTACACACCTTTATTAAAATTAAAATAAAAACGTATTTTTCAAAATCAAAATTTATATTCGAAAGCTAGAATTTAGTAGAAGGTGGTCATTCGTTACATTAAATTCCTTGGAATTAATTTATTATAGTTTAGCTCTTACGAATCATAATAACCGTTTAACACGATAATATTCAGTCTTTATTCAAACGTATACCTTGTAACATATATTGTTCAGGTAAAAGTGAAAAATGTCACAAGTGCTATTCGTCCGTTTTATTAATTATTGTTTCTTTTTGTGTTAATCATAGTAAGTTTTTATAATAATATAATTTTTAGACAAAAAATTTGTTCTCAATAGAAGTTTTGTTTTAATTTTTGTGTTATTAAATCATTTTAATGTGTTTTATAGTTTGTCAATTGAATTGTTGTCGATTTTTGCCGGAACATGGCATATGTTTTTTTCAAATACAACACAAAAAAACCTATATGTGTATGAATCTGACACATGTCAGAAACAATTCTGAGTTTATCAGGTATGAATAACGGTTTTTTCAACATTTATTTATTAACGTATACATTTAAATATTTTTTTATATATAATTATTGTTTAATTATTAAATTTAGGGTTGGTTGGGTGGGTACGTTCGAAATTAAAAAACTTCTATAATATTTTATTCTTTTTCTTTTTTTATAGATTATTTTCAGTCCTCATAAGACTAATTATAGATTTTATACAATGTGACATTTTCCAATTTCTGCCTATTTTTCAACCTTCGGTAAGACCTGATATGTAATCGAAAATTCTAGAATAATTCATTCTTGTTAAAATTATTTTTGTAATTGTTTATAATTTTTTTTTAATTTTAGTAATAAATTCTGATGAGGGCCTGTATCAATGGCCGAAACGTATATATATGTATAATTTTTCTTCCTTACTGAAGATAAGAATAACATAGAGTATAAGGACCGTTATACCATGGATTGTTGTTAATAATTTAATATATAAAGTACTTTAACAGCGGGTAACGATTACCTCTAGTAATCTACTTTTTGATGAAAACTGATTTTCTGTTCATACGTAAACAGCATAGAGCGAATAAAAATCATTTGACTGGCTGGACTAGCCTACATTCCATTTTTATAAAGCAAATTTTTATTGTTTTAATTTCACATGTTTTTAATGGCAACAATAACCAATAGTGACAATATTTCTGGCCGACGTGTGTATTCTATATATAGATATATAATTCTATGAAAATTCAAGCCAAGAACCACACTTAATTAAAATTTATTTTCAAGCAGCATTCAGTACTATTATTGAGTTAATTATATTTTCTGAATAAATTATTACGCATTTTTTAAACAATGTGCATTACTAAGCTCCACATTATTCCCATTTTAGTCGAGAATAAATATTTTACATTATTAGCCGTCAATTTTTTTAACAAAATGCAATAAAAGAGTATTTTGTAATGAAAAATCTGTATTGATATGAAGTAGATAGTAACATCTAGAAATCAGTAACAAAACTGTCAGTTATTCTACATACATTTATGCGGCTAACATAATGAGACGTACTGTATTAATTACATCACTAGTTAAAATATAATGAAAAACAAGCACTGAAATACATAGTAAATAAAAGATGTTATTAGCTATAATTAAAAACCAGTGTGTTAGTACTGGTATTGGTAATATTAAACGGGTAACATAATATCGGAATAAAAAAATGTTCGAGTAAAAGAATAATAATAATTATTCTACGCTTCCCGTTAAAATTTAAAACTGCCCAATTACAAACTGTATATCACTTATTTTTTAATCTCGAGAAATCATCGTAGATTAGTAACAAGCAGTGTTGTAATAAATTTTTATTGAATAATATTTTTTATATAGTATATGTGTGGCATAATTTTGACATAAAAAAATGTCTCGAATAAAAGAAATGATCGTTGTCAAAATAAATAGAATTAATAAATAGAATTCGGAAAAAAAAAAATTTTTCACCTTTCGCGACGCGATCTTGCGATTACACGAGCGCGAAGCAAGTACGCAAACCACTGAGCCACAAGGACATATTTGATATTTAACAAAAGGCTGTATTTAAGTTTCAACCACCCGTCATTTGTTTGATAGTTTCGCGCGACATGCTATATAAACTCCGCCCGCGCTCCGTTCCCGTCTCAAGAGCCATCAAGCTGGAGCGGCCGAAGCAAGCCGAAGGAAGGTGCGCGAGGCAGATGCGCGGTGGAAGGACCCCAATCTGAGAGCACTGCTGTCAACGTAGAGGCACGCACACGCCGAGGCTGGCAGGGTGCTCGGCAGCAGTCAAGTTGACGGTCGTGGTCATCACAGTGCGCGGCTCTTGGCTTTGGGCCTTCCTTCGTCCGTCCGCTCTCGCCAGAGGAAGAAGAACGCGTCCCCGTGAAAACGGATGTTGCCGGGAGTATACAGTGTGCCGCCGCGACATCGAAAAGCTAGTGTCGGTTTTTCCTTTTTCGCACGCGTATATTAGGGGGGAAATCAGCGAGTCGCCTCCGGCGCGCAATCTTACGCAAGACGTCGCAGCGATTACTTCCCGGAACGGCGGACCAATCCGAGCGACTAACGAACGTGGAATTTTTCCCAGTTTAATTACCGGCGCGCGGTATTCCGGCTCGCCGATTCGAATCTTCATCGGTCGCGACGCAACCGTCGGTCTATTGTTTGCGAGCAGGTAAAGCGAATTTTTCGGGGGAAAACAACAACCGAACGAGCTGAGTTGTTTTTCTCGAGGGATTTTCCAACAGGTGTTTCTCTCGCTCCGGGCGCTCCGATTACCGGAGGGGGCAGCACTCTAGAGGGACCCAGCAATTCCTTCCCGCCACAAAAATCTTCCAGGTAGATGCCGCCATTATCCCCCCTCCCGGGACCTACAATGGCGGCGGACCTCCGGGGGAACGTCGGTGAGAAAAAGAAAGAGAAAACGGCGAGTAGAGTCAAGGAACCGAGGCCGGCGAGGACGAGGCGAATACGTGTGCTACGTATTGAGAAAGAGAAAGTAACTGCTCGCGTGGGCGCGTCGGACACAGAGAGAGAGAGAGAGAGAGAGCAGAAACGGTTGAAAGGGGGGAGGAGCGTAAGAAACGACGCGAAAGGAGGGATGGCTGGGTCCCCCACCATCCAGAGCCGACCAGATTTCTTTCAAAGGGCATAATTTCAGTTTTCAAGGACGCTCCTCGCCGCCATAGTCGTGTACCACCGCTCTCGTACTCTTAGCTCTACGGAACAAAGCGTGTTTCCGATCTCCGCGTCGGTCGCGTCCTTCCGAGAGCAGCTCCACTCTCCTTTGTGTCGAACCTGGTTTGTGTTTACCGGGCAACCTCCACGATGTCGACGACTTCCTTCCTCGCGGACCCTACGGCGTCGCCAAAAAGAATTCGCAAGTTCCGGAAGCGTGCGCGGAGTGTTTTTTGCTTTCTCGGGTCGCGCGACATGTGTGCGGAGAAGTGCACGCGCGCGTGACTCGGCTCGTGGACGTTTTTCCAGCCAAGATTTATTCACGTAAGTAACGAAAATGTGGAGGGACACTTGTTGGACGCTTAGGGTAAGTCGAACGCTGGCCGAGAGCGACGCGTCGTGCGCGGGACAACCTGTTGCTTCAATGACGCGCTCTCGGTGGGCCGGGCGCGGCACGCTGCTTGCCGCCGCTCTTATCGTTCTTTCCTTCGGGTATATCTCAAGTTCGAAGGTTATGTACTCGTCGAGATACCAAATGTTGCAAACCAAAATTTATTTACCATCAGTTGGTAATTTGGTGTAACATATATCCGGTGTTATAACCTTCGAACGATAATTTTTTACCCAGCGAAAATTTTTGGGGTTGCTAGATTATTTTAAATTTCATCGCTAGCTTATGGGGGTTCTAAAGTGCTTGACCGATAAGGTAGAAAATTTCTCTAAAAACCGTAAATAAAAAGTGACTGAGTCGATTTTTCGAAATTCGGGCTCAGTAAAGGCAATTCTAATTACTATAACCGATTTCCTAGAAAATACCAAAGAAATTAATTGAGAACTGACCGAGAATTTTCGGAAATAAGTGATTTTTATTTAGTTCTCAATCAATATCTGTGATATTAAAAAAAAATGTTCAGAGTGCTTTATTGCTCTTAGAGAGCCCAAATTTTAAAATTATTATTCAGTCATCTTTAATTTACGTTTTTGTAGTGAAATTTCCTACCTTATGGGTCGAGCGCTTTAGAACCCCCTTAAGTTCAAATCTATAATTTTATACATTACATAAAACATAAACTTGCATTCGGAATCGGTTGTTAGTTTCGGCATCATTTTATTCATTTTATATTAACTATTTATGTAAGCATTAATATGCAGTAAATTAATTGTTAAATTTTGTTTCTTCATTTCGGAGTACTGTGTCAAATAGTGTAACACACGGATTATCAAATAGTTTTATTAGAAAGTATTATAAAACTATAACTATAATATAAAATAAAATTATTTTGTAATTAGAAAACTAGTAATGGCGAGTATTGTAAATATTTTCTTATTGAAGACAATTAACTAGTATGAGATGTGACTAAATTTGATCAAAATTCAATGTTGTTCATTTTTTATTTAAATGCAAAATTATGTTTGGAATTTAAATCCAACAGAATTAGTATTACAGAGATTACAAGTAAAATTTTTAATTTATGAATCATAACTTTCTTTATTTTCAGACAATAATCGTTTTACTAAAATTGAAACAAATCTTTTTTCTTATTTTTAACCCTCCTACGCACTAGGACGACTATAGTCGTACAATTTCGTGCTCAGGAGGGCTAATCTTTTTAGGGCTATTATTGATAAATATTAACGTATCATAGCAAATAACGCATTATTTCCATTACTTAAAATAAAATAGTCAATACAATTCTACACCTGTGAATAATATTTCAAATTAATTTTTTAACATTCTTACAACCGTGCTAACGAAAACAAAATGAAAATTACATTTATTATTTCACCAATTATAGTCACAATTCCAACGGTGGTCTTATAAACTTCTTATATTGAAATATTCATTCATATAGCTTCTTTGTTAATCATTAAAAAAGCCATCTTTATTATCACTGTTTTGTATATTTAATAGCGTCTAATTTTCGATAACTTATTACAAACTTTGTAATCAAATTTTGGGGATTTAAATTTCTAGTACTTTTATTGTGAATACCTATAACACACGAGTTGCTGAATAATTTTATACAATTTTTGTCTGCAAACAGTAGTCTTCGATACAAGTGGGAAAAAGTACCGAAATGTATTTTTTGTTGCAAGTGTGAGTAAAATGTCGAAAGTGTGAAAAATAGCATTTTACCCACGCTATAACAAAAATATTATTATTGATTGAATGTAAACATAACAAAAAGCATATTGAAGAAGTTATGTTTCCTGGAAAGTAATTTCTATAAATGTGATTCACTTGCTATTAATATTCGGATTATATTTAAATAATATAGTATAAATTATAAAATTTTAAATAAAAAGTTGCTACTATGAAATAAGTTTCAATATTTCAACAATATTTTACACAGATCATGTAAGAAAATATTTCTAAATGCTCATATTTAAGCAGAATTCTGAAATGATTATTATACTGATGATACATTACATAATATTATTGTATTTGACATGATATGAATTTCAATTCTAAAATACATATACAATATCAAATCATTTTAATCTCGACTTTTTCTATTTTAAATATTTTATATAACTCGAATGTTACACTAATAAACTTTTATACAAGGAAAGAAACAAATAATACTCAAGAGATAATCAAACTACTGTTGTGATAAATCTAAAATTATAGCATATTTTTTAATTCTCTAAGCAAATATTTGCAAATAATATTATACAAAAACCATTTTTTTTTCTTTTCGAAATTACCATCAGCTTGAAAATCATTATTCGAGGAACTTAATCATCATTTTAAGTACTTAAAAAAGGCAATTATTTTGGGCTCGACTGAAATTTAAGAATTATTAACGAGATTTTGATCTGTAGCGTCATTGATTTTGAATCTCAAATTTCGCTGGTGGAGCGTCTGGGCTGAAATTTTGCTCGGTCGATTCGATAGTTTCCAAGGTCGAAAACGTATATTCCCATGCGTGTTCTCGTATATCCATACGGGAAAAACGCGGTTCGGCGGCGGCGCCGCGCTGAAATTAACTCGAGTTACGAGCCATCGAACGTCCGCACCGAGAGCGTCGTGTCTCGCATTCTCTTCTCCGGTTCTCCGAATACGCTTGGCGTCTCACCCTCGCGATAGGGAAGCAGATCAAAACTTTCCTTTGTTTAGCTGCTTAAATCCCGTCTCGTGTACACCGACGCCGTGTGCTTCTCCCACGTCTTTGTAAACGCCGTCACGCTTGGCCGTGCACACCGGCGCATATCTATGCGCTCGCGCGGCGTCCCGACGCCCTGATGCTCCAAAAATCACGACCGGCAACATTCACGATCGTTGTTTTAACCATTTTTAGGCGCCAATTTCTTTTCTGGGGAAATCGTTGAGTATCGAATATGGCTGTAACGTTTGTTAGTCGGCCATATTGGAGTCCCCATTTGAAAAAAACGTGTTTTTTTCTTGTTCTCTTCACTTATGATCCATCTGTATTGGTCATACACATTTTTTTTTTCAAATTGTTAATTCCATTTCGTCGTGCAAAATTTCATGCGCCATTTTAGGGTCTCCATTTTGAAAAATCAAATAGACAAGTCGTAATCTACAAACTAAAAAACGTACAAAATATGACCAAAATTAAAAGTAAAATAAGATTTATTATACGCCATTTTTTATTTTAAAACTCTAACATTACATTTGATATAAAGGGTGGGAACTGTTTTAAAATGCCAGGAAATTTACAATTTTGTTAATGTTGTTATTTTGGTGAAATTGAACAAGACCAAAATTTCGACATTAAGTCGCCATTTTGGATAGACTTTTTGTGTAATTACATTATTACACGTAGTAAATGGTGAATGTCATCATAGAAGAAAATTCAAAACTCTTGAATATCAGGACTTAATTTAATTAATTGACAAAATAATTAGTGGTAATACATGTACCATCGAAATTGAATATACAAAAATACTTTCTTGAATGTTGTGTATTTTACTTTTTTTTTTATTTTCATTACCAGCAGACATTTTATAACTTTGTATCCAGCAATTCACCAGGGACGAGCAATCGCATTTTTAATCGTTGTTTTCGTAGCAGCGTTTTGCGGATGTACGATATCCAAAAGGGGGACGGTACCGAATATCATACTCGCATTTTAAATTACCGGTTAAGAAAATGAAAGGGGAGTCGTAAAAGAAAAAGCGAAAAGAACGGCCGTATACTCGGCAGTACACGATTTCTTAACTTTTACGAAGTACCCCCTTAAATATCTGTAAATGCACGTTTCAAGTTCATCCACATAATTTCGAGGTCAATGAGTAAAAAGTAATTATACGACAAATGTTTAAAACGCTTTGTTTCGTGTTTGGATTTACTAAAATATGAACTAATAAGAAACTTAAGAAATCATCCTAAATGCCGGAAAGTCTTAATCGCGAGAATGGTAGCATACCGGAAATTGGCAATCATTTGTATCTTTATAACATCAATGCATACTTGTATTTCGGAAACACCTGCTGGCGATTTAAACTTTTTTTGTCTTATTGTAACCCATTAACTCCTGAATCGACATAAATTTTACTTCAAGACTCGGACATTTTGAGGGTCGCTCTTTCGAATGACGTCGAAAAATAACTACAATGTGTTTCCGCACACTCGATAGTTGTACTTAAAAGTACTTACATGAATTTAAAATGAGAAATTTTATGAAATTCATTAAATGTGAATATTCTAATATTATATTCACAAATTAAAATGCACGTGAGTACAACAATTGTTTTTGAAAATTTCGCTGTCGTTTGAAAAAGTAACCCAGAGAAATGGAAACATTTAAATTGCCCTAACCGCGATTGACTTTCGTATTTCACTTTAAAAATACGATGACGGAATTTACGGCTTTAGACACACGAATCCGTAATTCTATTAAATCAACAATTGAATCACGGAACTGCGGGGGAAAACAGTGTTTTTTTTCGCTACCGGAAAAAAAGGGGTCGCTCGGACTCCGCTTCCCGTCAATTTTCACGTGCGAGACAATTCGAATACCACAACTTAACGCGCTACGATCGTATCGAACGGGAATGCGCGTTTCCTGCCGCGTCAGCGACTACTTTCACTTCCCACAACTTCATCGGTTGGTTTTATATTCTCATCGCGCGTCAACTTCGATTGGCCGGTATTTTTTTTATTATTGTCCCACTCGCTCTCTTACGCTAATCGACTCTTGCCCCCCCCCCTACCAGCGTTTAAACACAAATCGTGAGCACGTGACGATTTCCGTACCCGAATCTAGGCGACGTGTGTACAATTTTCCCGCATGTGGGCGCCTTGGTTGGGTCCCGCACGCGCTCTCCAGCAATGATTTCACGCAATGTATTCCGCGTGTCGTTTCTCGGACCAATTAAGCAACAATTGATCGACGACCAGCCTAAAGTATCCAAGCGCGTCGCTCTCGACGACTTGTTGAATGTTATATTTTTGGTTCGTAGTCAAGACGAATTTGAGGGATGTGCTCCGCTTTGTATTCTCAGTCAGTTGTTGGCACAAGTAACGTACTTTTTTGTGGTTTGCAGGTGATGAATAGACCCAGAAGATTTCGATTTGTTTGGAATATTCCATTCTAATTCGTTTCAAACTTGAAAAAGAACAGTGTTTAGTACATCAATTGACCGTCTAATGCCTGTAACTTTGAAAATCAAGAAGGTACGTTATGATTCTGTTCGTAGAAATGCATCTCGATGATCATAGCTTGGCGACGTGACAGTTAAAACTCTGCGATTCGAGCTACGACACTCGCCCTTCAAACACTAATATCAACCAAGTGTTAGTAAGTCCAATGGCGTGTAGCTCGAACGCATTGTAAACATCAGGTCGCGAAAAGCCATCAAGACGCTAGATTCGGAAATTTCTATCAGTGTGTCAAATAGTGTTGTTGAAATAGTTCCAGAAAAACAAGAATCAAATACGCTTAGTTGATCATATATCGTACTTATGAGTCTTATTGTCGCCAAAACCTCCATTTCATAAATTTGTTGATCTACCATTTGATTAGTAATGAAGCAATCTAGGAAAATACGAATGTTATTTATCAATGGACTCTGAAACCCCCTTAAGGACGTTTTTACTGAAAAAAGTAAACGATAACATTAAATAGCTCTTCATTCACTTTTGATCTTTAACGTGTTCTCGATTAATGCACACTTTGCATGAAGATATTTCGAAAACTACTGCAGGATCTCTGATATTGTAAATAACTCTTCACAACGGACTTGAGGTAGGGAACACGTGTTGACGTAATAAATTATGAAGATTAATATTTCAAAATTTGATATTTCTTAGATAGCTCAGGTTTCGTTTGAGTTAAAGCACATTTATCTAATCTTTTCACAAAATTTCGAGGAAATCTAGAAAAGAAGTTGTTTTGACGTTGTACGACGTCAAAAGTGAGTCATGGTTTTAAGGATTAAAAGATAATGTTTTCTGAAATGTACTCTGATTTACTTACTTGAACAGGAACACATTTTGTTTTTTGTCAATATGAATAACACACATTTTCTTTTAGTTAATTTGCCAAAGTTGTTCGATCATCGAGCCGAATGAGTCCTTCTCTGTCGCTACACTTATACTAAGATGTTAAGTTCCAATAATACTTGGTAAACTCCAAAGGTTGCAGCCAATTGTTCCTCTTTTGATGCATTTCATGTCACCTACATATTAAAACACTTTCCTCCTGTTCAGATAATCATTATCGGTTTTCACGCAATAGAATATGCTGGTACTCTACATTTGTCGATGTGTTTATATTTGCTCCACTACATGTGTGTACTACAAGTTTCCTGTAAGGAAGTGAAACCAGGAAAGTATATCCATAGTGATTTTCAATATTTGGAAAAGTATTAACTTATAAGTAGTAATATAATTTATCGGGAAGTGAACAAATACGTAACTGCATACTATTTTGTGTGAACAATAATTGTTACTGATATACACGCAGGCTTTTCGTTTCGTAGATTAATGTTTATTCATTAATTACAATTTCCTTCGAATTCCACGAGATTTCTGTTTCATGCTTCTCACGATTTATACCTGAAAAAATTCTTGTCAGTTTACGTTTCGGCATTTCCCTCGTCATTAATATTCTATTTATTTCTACTCCTCTGCATTCGTTACTCGTAAACCTATTTTGACCTCGGACGCCCTCTTCAAAAGCATTAGTTTCCCACGGATGCACCAGGTGCATGTAAAGTAAATTATGTCAAATTGTGGAAATGGTGTTCGGATTTCCCCGAAACGTCTTTCATATCGGCTTCGGGATCGTTTAATTTTGTCCACCGACACTTATTATTTGACGATTTGTCTTTAATCGACTTGACGACGGTGAGGCCCGTCACTCCCTTGCGTATATCTGTATAATTAGGTCCTCCGCGTGTTCTGACTCCTTGGCGCATATTCTTATTGTTTCCAACCGTTTTTCTTGAACGTTGAGCCTCGCATTCCTGCTCGAACAGTCATTTCCGGTGTCGGTGCGTGGTAGAAGCGACGGCAACGCGTCATCCAAAGAAATCAATATTCGTTGGCATCTGCGATGAGATTTGTTCTTTCGTACAGGGTAGCATCGTCCAGCTGAGACCAGTAACCGAGGCAAGTTCAACGTCATTTCCCACGGTCCCGTCACTGAAGGGAAAGACAACGACCGAGCCAACCAAGTGTGCGTTCTCGGAGATAGGAGGGGAGAACGTTTTAAGCATAGGGGACACGAAGATCGTCGGGATGAAAGGTAACCGGTGCAGCAGGCTTCGCGTGCAGAAAAGATTGTTGCTGTACGAAAATCGACGTGGGCTCTCTCTTCGTCCTGGAGCCCTTGAAAAGAGAGAAACCATCCTAGGAGGGGAGAGTTCGGGGCCTTGTGTACGAGTCTCGACAATACTCTTCTTTCACGGGCAAGGCAAAACTCGCTCTCTGAAAGCTGTACGGTGAATTTGTTCACTAATAGTGCAGGCTGCCCAGTAAAAAATCGTGAACGGAACGAATTCGTTGAAAATAGTGCTTATCTTTGTGTTAATAGTTTCTTCAAGCAAAGTTTAGTTTACTTGGTTCAAATAGGTATGTTTTCGAGTCAGGAATGTTGCCGCCAGGTGTGTGTGCGACGCTCGCGCCAATATGCTTCACGCCCGGGGCTCCCACTGTCAAAATGCATTTTAGTTTAGTCATTCAGCAACCACGAATTATCAAACTACAAGGGGGGGACTATGCGGAGGTACTGATTAATGTATAACCAGAATTTTTGTTTAGTAGTTTTTTTTCTGTATAAATAAATCGAACGTTGATAAAAGTTTTAAGTTATTAAGAAATGTTTCTTTAGTAAAGGCAGATTTTAATAGACCCGCAAAGGCCGGTTGAACGGCACGTTCGCAAATAGATCGAACCAATGCGTATTGCGAGGAGCAACTCGAGATAGGACTAGGTTAACGGCAGTTAACCCCCATCATCGGCTAAAAGGGAAAAGTCCGAGTGCCCAGTGCTAGTTTGATCGCGAGTCCTACGGCGTGTTCCTTTAGCGAGAGCACCTCCTCGACCCGCAGGTCGAATACGATCGGGACACCCCGTATGCTTTTCTAGCGAGCGAAATATACGTGTATCACGTGGCCGGAGGGAACGGCTAGTCGCCTGGCGGTCATCGACTGTAAGCGCGGCGGGTTTCTTCTCTCCCTAAGATCGCGATTCATCCCGAGCAGACAAGAAACGAAGAAGACGCAGCAGCCATCGCAGAATTAAATCCGAATGTGCCGAATGGGTGCAGGTCTAGTGTACCACGTTATATTCAATCGTGACTAGATCCACACTCATTAAGCACGTTTGGCCATGATCAACGAATTTCACGAGGAAAACTATCACCAAATACAACTGCGTTTGCATGCTTGCGACACGTCGGAAGAAGGCAATTCCATAGACGAGTATGGGTTTGGTGCACGTGCTCTTAAATACCGTGACTAGATACACACTCGTCTACGGCAGCCCATTCTGGTGCGCTCATGGCAATGCTTTTGAAAGAATCATTATTTTAATATCTAGTTTTGAAAATTTCAGCATTCGGAACCGGTTTTGTTTTCGGCCGAAACTCATGAGTGACTGTTTTCAATTTTGAGCAGACAAAGAGAACGAGAACTCCAGAGCCCGAGGTGCGAGCGAACGAGGACACCTGCAAATCACAATCGAACGTAGAAAGCGCGGCGTCTCCTCGAGTATCCTCCAACTCTTCGCAAACGTGAGTTGAATTTAGAGATGCGTTGGTTAGCTGGGAAAACAATGCCAATCGGTGAATCGGAATAAGAGGTGCGATTGTTACAGGTTGTTTAATGTTTTAGAAGTGTTCAGAATGGCAGCCAGTCGGATAGCGGAAAGGTTCTCGGATCTTTTGGTCCAAAGATCGAATCGTGGGTAACCGGCAATAAACAGCGATTCGCCATAAAAAGGGCAGGAGCACACGTGCCAGCGAATGCGATGTATATGTTCGAATTACTGAAGACCACGTCCGACGTGAGAACTCGTGTATGCCGAACAATCGGAGGCCAATTTTGCGCCGCCTGGTGTAATACCAAGAAAGACGACGTGCCGGCTACATGGAACGTCAGAACTAGATTGCAGAAGAATTATCGAACCTGGGGAAGGGTTTGCTGCGAGACGGAGGAAAAAGATGCAAACGCTGCGATCCTTCTGGAAGGTTGCAGGAAGCCATCGAAAACAAGTAGCACCGAAATGAAATGGTGGCCGAACGTCGAGTTAGATCTCAGTGCGTTTAACCATTGCGCGCTGTTCCCGGGTCAGATAATAGCCGTGGAAGGAACGAATTTGACAGAAAGCGTCATCAAGGTGCAAGAGATCTACGCAAAAAGCTTCCTACCTGCACCTCCGACTCCTAGCCTATCCCAAAAACTCCACGTTATGCTGGCAACAGGGCCATACACAGGCTCGAATGACTTAAATTATCAGCCGCTTTGGGATCTAATGAATCGCGTCGTGGTGGACGAACCTCATTTATTGATCCTCGTGGGTCCGTTCCTGGATCATACTCATCCGCATGTTCAAGACGGCTCCTTACAAGTCACTTTTCAAGAATTTTTTGAGAAAACTGTCGACCGCATAATGGGTTACGTTAAAGGGTATGATCATTTCTCTTATGTAATATTTAATGTTAGTCGAATGAAGCGGGTACAGAGTCACTACTTTCTACTTTATACATACTGCTCCGAAAATGACACTTTCTCGTTTGAGCGCCGCTTTTTTGGCGCCCAACCGAAACGTATACCATCTAATCTACACTGCAGCGCCGAAATAAGATTATAGCACCTATTCGTTTCGATTTTATTTGAATTCTTTAACTATCTTTATTATTATTATTTTTTATTAATTTCAGTGTCGGACACTTAAAAATTATAGATTCAGAAATAAGTAAACTGTCATTACAGCATTTAATAAATTTATTTCGGTTACTTCTTGTATTGGTTTCATTTTGTTTAGTCCATGAAATAAATATAACACTTTTCTATTTAATCGTTCTTTGAGGCATTTCCTTTTTTTTGTCTTATTCATTATGTATGTCTATTTGTTATGTTTTGTTAGATAATTTAAGCCCTTATTAATGCCAGTATGTAATATTAATGAAAAATGTATAAGAAAAATATCCCAGGAAGGGTCAATTAAGATTCAATATTATTTGTTAAATGTCAGTAGCGCTGCCGAAGGCAAAATACCACAGTCAATCATAGGGAGTGATACCACCCCCGATGTTTTTACCAAAATTTAGATTTATGGTACTAGATTTTAATAAAAAAAAAAAGGATAGGATTTTAATATTCTGATACAAAATAGAGAAAATTATGACGATTTTTTACGGAATTTTGAATGCAGAATATAAAATGCTGTTTACTGTATGTTTATAAATTAAAAACGAATTAATGTAAACATAGCAAGATTACAAATATTGTAATGTTTAAACCCTCATAAATTTCCTTTTTTTCGTAAATAACTTTTAAAGAATTAGAAGTTACTGTAGTGAAGTTTGGTTACTGTTATCATTTTACTTTTTATGCATATTGTTTCTGAGTATATAATTAGTTATGAATTGTTTTTTAGTCAGCTTAGTAGTGTTTATTTCCAGATATAATGCTGAAGCTAGCAACCAATTCATAAGTACTCTATTAAGCTTTCACATTCATATTTTGTGTTATATTTATACTTAGAAGTGTAATTTTCAAGATACTATACAATAGGATGCCTATATTTCTAATCGGTTGCCAGCTTCATCATCAACTTCTATAATAAAATTATTAAATTAATCACCTATTTAATGGAATGCCTACTACATAAAAATAATTTTGTGATAATATTTGTAACATTTGTTTTAAATGAGACTAGTTTATCATTTTCTTAATCGATAAAGATTAAAAATAATCATATTTATCTTGGTATACATTAGTATATATTTGGTATCAAATTTGATGAAACATACGTATTTTTCCGTATAGTATGCCTATAAGCAATAATCACATGGCTTCTATTATAGAAAGTTATATCAGAATTTTATTTGAAAATTCACGCTATTTTATACGGTTTTTTCGCGTTTATTTTCGTTTAAGCCGCCAGGTTGGAAAGACGTCTGAATATAATCGAAAATGGATATCTGGTTTATAACGAGCAATATCCTCGAAAACCGTAGGATATGGATGTCTAAATAAACTCATTAACGTTTTGTATGAAAACAAATTAGAACAAAATCTTCAATATTTTATGCCCTAGAAATTTGAAGATTATCAGCAACTTTAAGTTCCTTAACTTGCGATTTTTATTTGATTGTAAATTTGTATCTGCAACGACTCACTAGTGAACCAAAGCATATGTAATCGCTCTTTTTAAAAATCAATTTTTCCAAATTTATTATTGATTTATTTTGGCTGTAAGGATATTTTTCAATAAACAACGGCATAAACAAATTTGGGCAGATATTGCAAATAAAAATTACATTGCTTTACCTCGTCAATTGGTGTAAAGACAGACATAATGAGTATTTTATTGCAGATTATGTACTGAAGTCGTCTTAGTTGCTTCAAATCGAGACGTTCATCATCATTCGGTTTATCCAACGCCAGAATATGCCCTATCCAAGATGGTGCAACATCCAAATTTACATGTTATGCCTGATCCTTGTTACTTGGACATTGAAGGTGTACGGATAGGAATCACGTCGATTGATACTTTGATGCATCTCGGTCGAGAAGAAATAACACCGTAAGTTTTTGTTCAAGTTTGGAAAAGATTTAGAGTGGGCGCACTGCTGGAGAATTTGTAAAATATATATAAATTAACGATACGAACAGTTTCCAAGATTTCGATTCTCGCTTATTAAAAAAAAATATGGTATTTCATTTGTGAATATAACTCGGCATTTGTTAGACGCACATAAAATGGAGGATCAATAATTTCCGACTTTTTACAGAAAAGCGTCTGGTCTTGACAAGCTAAGCCGATTGATCAATTACATTTTGGATCAGGCTTGCTATTACCCTCTCTATCCAACAGCTGCAGACATCAACGTTGATGCGGAGCTGTGGGAAAAGTACGCCTTCTTGAAAGAAAAGCCTCATATTACTATATTACCATCAGACATGAGACATTTTTGTAAACACGTGAACGAATCTGTTGTTATAAATCCAGGAAGGCTTTCGAAGCGATCATTCGCGAGGATGGTTATACATCCTGTTGACAATAACTCATGGTCGGATACGAATGTATCTTGTGAAATGATCAAAGTTTAATTATTTTAAGTTGTCTGTAAAAATGTTTTTTATTTATTTGTTTAACAATTAATGTACCAATAAATTTGTATAACAATTAATATCACGTTTCCGTTCTATAAATAAGTCAACATCAATAATAAATCACACTCAATTCTACTTGTGCGTTTTTTCATTACTTATTTAAAATCATCTGGACAATTTATTAAACCTGCGCAATAAATATAGGTAGTCTTCAACCAATAGGAGAAACATTGTTGACCTTAATGGTACGTAGGAAACCTAGCTTCATTAGGTAAGTATTTATCAGCTGATATCAAATTAAATACATAAAGGTCTAGATTATTTTTGTATCAAATCAAAGTTAAAGAGTGACCCCCAAAAAGACCCTAAGAAGTGCACATTTTTTAGCAATCGAAATTCGGATTAATTATATACTGCCAAAAGTTAAGTTATGGTGACATAAAAACAAGAAAAAAAATTGCGATTTGAGACGACACTTACTTCTCGAGAAATTAGGGGGTCATATATGTTAAATTATAGCGTTTTCTAGTATCACCTATATCGAGTATTCGGAATGACGATCCGTCTCGAGGATACCATATTTTTAAAACAAAAGTTTTTTAAAATTTCAAAAAAATTATTTTGTAACAAAAAATTTCCGAAAAAGTTGGAACAATATTTACAAATCCCTCTATTTTCCGTAAAAAACATTTACTGTTCTGTTTTTTCAATTTAGTAGTGTTTTATATCTTCTTTCTTCGCAATTCATTAGTTTTTCAAAATTTTGGAAATTAACAAAATTTTTTAATAAAAAACCCGGTTTTTCTCAAAACATAATTTTTTAAAAGTTCATTTTTTGTTATATAACAAAACAGAAATGGAACCTTTCCGATATGTAAATAATTAGAAACTTACAATCGATAAAAGTATAAAAATTACCTATTAATTGGCATATTTATCCGATTTAATTTTCATTCTTTTCAATGCGCTAATTATGAACTTACTCTAGTTGTTAAATATTTAGCTATATTTTATTGAATACCGAAAGAGCAAATTATTTCAGTTTAATTTAATCATTTACGGATATTTGTGTCTTTTTTTAAACCACACGTGTTCTGTTAGTCAATTGATACTCATATATTACATAAGAATTTAGTTTAACGAGGAGGTATGAAGGGTCGTATGTGACGCATTCTCGTATTCCATATGTTATGAATCGAGGAGATTTGATCAGCAGAAAGAGGGTAGTTTCCCCCATCAATTATCGGCAAATAAAACAGTTAACGCAGCTTAGGGTCGGCGTGTCAACTACCCATTATGGTGCAATTAGGTATGTATGTTTAAACGTCAAATAAGTTACTTTATCAAGAATAAAGTCTAGATATCCCTCCAATTTGAAATAATACTCAATTGTATTTTATTTGAAACTAAATTACTTTTATAGAGATATAGAATGACACTGTCGTGGTCCGTAAGAAAAGTTGTATATCCATTTTTATGAGAATTGAGACAAAATTATTTTTATTATCTTTGTAATGTAATCTATCATATAATGAACTAAAATATTACAAATTGTTATGTTTAGATATTAAAAAGAATAAAATAAATAATAAAACAAGTAACTTTTAATAGACATTTACCTTAAAAAAGGCGTATGTACAAATTTTTGGGATTACGAACTTCTTAACGTCAAGAATCGTAATTTCAAAAGTCGAATCTCGATCTAAAGCTTTAAGAAGGTCGTATGTCCGTTTTTAATGGACATACAATGTTATTAACTACTATGTACGTCGAATTTTTAAATAAAAGCTACGATGAAACTTCCAGGTTTTCTAAGAAAGTCGTATCTCCATTTCTAATATTTTTAAAGGCCTTTATTTGTTAAACGCTAATATATTTATAATTTTATTTTATACGTATGTTTCTTTTCGATCTAGCGCAGGAATAAATAATCGAATTCAGACAACATTTTTAGAAAAATTGTGAAATTCCGCAATTTAGAGATGATGACATTAAAATTAATCGGTAAAAAAATGACGCAAGCGTTAAAAAACAAAGAGAACAAATCAAATTAACCCTTTCGCTGTGGACTACGCGTATACACGTAGTTATAAATTATTGAATAAACAGAGAATAAACAAACAGATATATACCAGCGTTATATTTTATTGGGTATTTTGAATCGCTGGTTCCAAATTTGAGGTCAAATTCTGAAAATTCTAAAAGTAAAAACCAATATGACGGCTCAAAATCGGACAATTTGTCAGCATTTTTCATTATACACGTAATTATAAAAGAATGAATAAATACTTGAGGATTTGAGGACAAATTTTTAAAACTTTAAACAGAAAATTCAACGTGGCGGCTTGAATTTAAAAATAATATCAGCCATATTGGATCTGCCAGTTTGAAGAATCAGCATTCTGGAAAACATAAACATCCATATCTACACAAATTTCAAATTGGCCGGAAACATCGTAACATTTTGAGCCCACTTTCGGGTTTTCGGAAAAATATCGCAAATCTGCACCTTCATATATGAGCAGTATGCACTATACATTTATTTTTATTCATCAAAATATTCTGAACTGCAATGTATGCGATTTTTCGTGCAATATGATGTGCGACCCATGTTGAAATAGTCTTCACAACAAATTATTATAGATAGTATAAGAGCTTAATTAATCATGGTAATATTATACGTTTTATGAAATGAGTTTGTATAAGATTGCTATATCTATGTATAATATATTAGCAAATGCTAAACAGAAGGAAAAAATCCCGGCTAACTTAGGGTTCTTTACCACTGCCAACGATATAATTTTGTACAAAGAGCTCATAACTGTTTCTGCAGACAAATTTATAAAAAACGCTCATAACCAATCAAAAGTTATTTAAAAACTAATTTTAAGTTCAATTCGTAATTACCTTCATCCAACGTTCAACATGAAAGCATTTTTTAGGCGAAAACTTCGGCACACACTGTCACGGAATTCAACTTTTCAATTTCGCAATAGCACCAGTAATTTGCATTCTGTCAACTTAGGGTAATTTCCTCTATTATTTATTCAGTAAACCTTCGGATGATGCAACTATTCGAAACGAAAAAAAACAACAACGTGTTTACGATGTATTTTTGTCTGCTGAGATATGTGATACAAAAAATTGGCGCTCGGATAAAACTTGGACGCAATTTTGAAAAACTGTCAAAAAACATGTTATTTTTTAGCTTTGGCATTTATTTCATTACAGACAAATTATACGTCAAAATGTTTCAAATGAAAAATGTAGAACAGAAAATTTGTATAAAGTAGGTTATAAGCATTGTCTTCGTAATATCGGCAAGGCCGTAAAAGAATTATCTTTAATAAAATAGTGCCATCATTATAGTACATTTCGATACATGTGCGTAAAATACGATTTTACGCACCGTTTTTTAACATGGGATTAGATAGGCCGGTGCGTAAAATCGAATTCTTACGCACGCGTGTCAAACCGTATTTTTTCACATACTATGCGGAAAATTTATGCGGCGTTTTTTGTGTGTCAAATACGAGGTTGCACACGAGTGATGACCGCGGCGCACGAGTGCGTAAAATCGTATTTTACGCACCAAAAACGGTGCGTGAATTCAAATTTTACGCATACGTATGTCAAAAATAATATAATCTCCAACAAGCGTATTAAATAAAAACTACTTAAATTTACCAAAATTAATTATTAAAATTATATATTAAAAAAATTAGTTGATCATCGTCTAAACAATCGTAAGTTATGTCTATGCTCAAGAAATATATATTAATATATATAATAAGCAAAATAGTTATTCTATATATAGTTAATATATATCATTTAGTCATTATTTTGATTGCATGTATGTTAATATATCCTATTTCTGAAAACGATAGTTCATTTGATTACTTTCAATAGTTATCTCATCCAATTTACTGCAATAAGTAAATATTGTTTTTGCATGCCCGTGCGTAAAGTTCGTGCGTCAAGTGCCTTTGTCCGTGCATAAAGTACTCCATTAGCGCATACGCGTGCGTAAAGTGAAACTAGGGCGTAAAGTAAAAGCAGTGATGCCAATTTAGGGGGATTTGGGCGATGGTGATAGAACGTCTACCTACTGTAATGCTTGTGTAAGCTTCTCCCACTATCGTACAAAATACCCTTAAACTGATAACACTGTACCCTCCCGCCCCAAACGTACCAATCCTACACTGTGTCACGAGCTTAAATATATTCTACGAAACAACAAATTATTCGCATTATTTTCATTTGTGAGCGAGAGGCTCCGCCCCTCAAACCCCCGTCATTCCAGTTAACGTTTACATATAATTTTTTTCAATTCCTGGAACATAAATAGATGTTACTTCGTAAATAAACTTACACTATCATAAACAATAAGAAAAGTAGCAATAATATGTCTTCGTAAATAAATATAATAATGACGATAGAGAAAAAAATTAAAAACATAATGTATCAGCAGGTTTAGTTTAAATATATACAAAATGGTAATCCACATATTATCATTATGAATAATATATTGTTAAATCGAACCCCCCTCTCTTTCCGCGCCCAAACTAACCGCAACAGTAATACGTTCATTTAGTCAACTAAGTTCAAGCAAACAAATTACAAAAACTTTTGTTTTTAATTCCGTTCCGATATTTTTATTTTCCGTTCCGCTCCGCCGGCCACTCGTACGCGCCTTCGCGCCACTTGCGTAAAGCCCAACTTTACGCACTTGATGCATAATACACTATTAGTATATTTTACGATTTTTTCTGGCAATGAGAATATTTATACTGCGTAGCCATTTATAAAGAATTAAAATGAACTATGTAATAGCTAATTTTGTACGTCGTTAAGTTATCGATTACATAAACCATGAACACCTTGATAATGGTTCCAAAATAAACACATCTCGGAAATTCATAGTACATATTGTTGATTTTTAAGTTTTTTATCGAAATATCACTAGATGCGGTTATAGGATCGTAAATAGATGAATTGATCTTATTACGGAAGAAACATTTGTATTTGTTTTCTTGAATATTTCTATAAAGAACAGAAAATTGAGTCTAATTGATTATTGTTTAATATTCAAGTCAATATTCAATCATTTTTATTATGGCTTAAGGGAAAACCTCTTTGGCCAACGTAATATTGGACTGTACGAGTCGACAGTTTTTCCATAACTTACTAAGTTTTAAATATTATACAATATTCCTCCTTTGGAGGGAAAAACGCTGCAATTCGCCGACTATTATTTACAATGAATCAAATCTTAAGCCATCGTTTTTAAAGTCTTTCTATCAAATGTTTGAATGCAGTTTTAAAACTGAGGTCATTAAAATTATTTTCGTAAAGACTATCTCAAATTTTCCACGGTAATTTATTTTTTTCAAATAATTAATATTTTTAATTATTAATAAATAATTTGTTTTTTTTCACATTTAAAAAAATTACGAATTTCGTGATATTTACGAATTATGTTTGTAGTGTAATATTTGCCATGCAGCACTGTTTAGGTTACCTTCCAGATACGTAACAAAATTTATGTTTCAGGTGCGTATTAGTTGCATATTAGTTATGAAACAACGTATCATGTTAATCCCTTGATTGCCAATGACGAAGATCTTTGTCATTTTGGACTTTTCCCAGACTGCTAGAAAAAGGCAAATCTTTGTTATGATATAAAATAGACTAACAAATTCTGAAATTTATGTAAAATAATACCAAATCCATTTCTAGACAGTCTTAGGTGTATTGAATATGATGGCGTTGTCCATTTTCAAAATCGCTGTGTCAAAAAAATATATAAATCCACAAATATGGTAGTTTTCACAATTTTTGCAAAATCTTAGTGATGAAGTATGACATTGTGTTCAATCAATTTATGCATAAAAAGTTTATAAAACCGCCTGAAATGTGTTACTCGAGGGTTTTTGGGGGTCGCTGATTACGAATCTGAGGTCAGATTTTGGAAATTCAAAATGGCGGCACCAATATGGCGGACACTTTTTTGAAAAGTCTAACCATTCTGCTTGAAATTTGTTATTCCAGGGGTTTCGGGGTCGCTGATTACAAATCTGATGATAAATTTTAAAAATTTAAAATGACGGCTTCAACACGGTGGAGATTTTTAAAAAATGGAAACATTTTGGTTGAACAAGTTTCAAAATCCAAATTCGTAATCGTCAGTCCCGAAGACCCCAGAGTTACAAATATCAAGTGAAATGGTTGGAACTTATGCACCATTTTGAATGACCAAAAGCTGACTTCATATTCGTAATCAGCGACCCCGAAAACCCCAGAATAAGACATTTCAAGCGAAATGGTTGGAATTTGGAAAATTTGTCAAATAAATTTTTTTTAAACAAAATTTGCAAAATATCCGTATACATCAAGTTAAAGTAAAATCGAACAAATTTTTTTTTGGCATTTTGGGCATTTTTTTGTGAAATTCTCCTGGCAGTGAACCGGTTAAGATCGCGGAGAGTTAAACCGATTTGAAATGTATCAGTTATGAATCTCATTAATATAATATTTTGAACCGATCTAGCATTTAGTTGGTGGAAACTCTTAATTGTTTATTTATCAAATGAGCATATTGAAAAGTCTGAAAATACCGTCTCCTGCATTTTCCTGGTAGTTTTTTCGCATATTTTACATTGGATTTGATGAATGGGATATTCTGACCCGATTCAAGTTCGTCTCGTGGATCTTTAATTTTTATTTTAATTTACATGATGCACATTTATTCTGTAGATGTGCGATTCATTGTCTACACTGTACAAAAGATCGTGTAATTTTACCACGGTCAATGTTGATCAAATAAACCGACGATGTACGTGGGAAGTTTACGTGCCAGTGTGTAAATTTACACATATATTGTGAATTTAACTGTTGCCTCTGTAAAATATCGACGAACAACTGTAAATTTACAACCGAAATGTGAAGTTACAGGTTATGGTAATGAGACCGCGTAGAGCAGGTTATATAAATACTGTTAATTTGAGGTTAGGTGTAAATTCGTATTCGCGCATAGTTTCAGCGCCTAAATTAAATGATTTTTAATAGGAAAATATTTATAGAATAAGTACATTTTCAATGGAATTTTACACTGATTTGTAATTTTTATTGACATGCTTATAATGTTACATTTTTAAAAAGTAACTATCGAAATAGTTGCATTTTTACACACATAAAGAATTTTTACAAACATAGCTGGTCATATTTGGATTTTGAAGCAAAAATCCAACCATAATCGATTTGTACTTATGGGGCAACATGGAACTCTTACATTGTTGATGGGCTGCGTTATTTTTCTTTTCTTCACACCGAGAGGAAAGCAGCAACTTTCCTCCCGCAAGCCGGAAGAAAGATGCCGCTTATCCTCTCGGCCATAAAGAAAAATCGTATACTTCCCTCGGGAAGTAAAAAAGAATGACTCAGACTGCATGTTCCTCGCCCTCGCCTCGGGTATTATATATATAAATTACACGCAGTCTGAAACATTCTTTATTTTACCTCCCTCGTTGAGTAATGTACTATTATGTCGGCAAACATTAGAAAATTATTGTATTAAATTGTTGGCTATATGTCATGCCATGGATTAATAAACTCAAACACAAAAGACTCAATTATTTGAAAATTAATTGGTAAGAGTATTTTGTAACGTACAATATATTAAATATTCAAACTGAATGCTGCTATGTCAAAATTAATTTTTGGAAGTCACATTTATATTTTATGTCATGTAGTAACGAAAGATAGGGATGCTTCAAACACACTACAGTTGCTAAAATAGAAATTAAAAATTACCTATATAGTCCAAGAATTAGTATATCTATTATGACGATATTTAGAGTATCTGTAATTTTTTTGTTAGCAAAAATACTGAAGATATTCCAATATTCTAGATCTCAGTATAGTTCGATATTTTTGTTACTGATAAAATTTGTAGTGGAAAACTGACTACACTCAGAAAAATAAGTAGTTGAAATGATAATTTTTTACTATGAATCATAGTGTGAAATGGGGACTAGGCATGGTAATAGTTAAAAGAACTATTCTGAAATAGTAGAGTTTAACTATTATTTCATGATTCAAAATACTACTTATCATAATAGACAAATAGACTCAACTATTTTGAAATAGTCATTTCAGAAAATTACTCCCTTCACTGACAGAAATTGTATAAGAAATTGTCATAAAAAATATGGAAAGGAGTCAATATTTACTTTTAAAAAATATTTGCAAACTGTAAATATCATAGCATATGAAAAGTCCACTTTTCTCCCTTCGTTCTTTTTTTTAAGATAAACAATTAAATAAAGAGAAAAACAAAAAATGAATACTGTGCTAATTTTGTGAATGTCACATTGTATACCAGTTAAAAAATGTATTATGCAACGCCATTATACAAACAATAAATTTGAATGTCGTGTAACTAAGTCTATAGATACACGTGCGTATTCTATATACCGTAGACGGTCCTTATGACGAAATGAAAATCCATTTCAATAACGGGAGCCACGGGCTCGAAGAAAAAAAGCTGTGAATGCCGCGTCGCCACCTGGTGGCATTAAAACACACGGGGTGCGGCAGTCTTTACTATGGATTTACAGTAAATACAAACTTTAACTGTGAATAATACTAAATATAAAGATTTACTACGAGACAGAGTGTGAAAAGAGGACTATACTAGAATATTTCAACTACATTTGTCATATTTATTTAAATCATTCTACATAGTTGATTTTGTAACTGGATATAGTTGGTGTAACAAAATTATAGTAAAATCAACTGTGAAAGTGGTAAATTTAACTATTTTTCATAGTAGTTTTAACTATATTTACCCAAATGTGATATAATCAATTTAACTATGGATTTTTTCTCAGTGTGCATTGTGTTATATGAGGCCATGTTCTTAAATTAAAGACATGTTTGTCATTTTAAAAAGACAAGTATAAAATACGTGTAGAAAGCATTACTTGTAAGTATGGAAGATACTAGATAATAATGTATCTGTTGTTCCGAAAAATGTAGTCAATATTTGCACTTTATGAGTATATTCTGATGCACCACTCTACAAACTTTGTTCAGTGAAAATTATCGAACATTCGGAATATTGAGAATACGGATTTTTAAGAAAACTCAAATCCGTCAACTTTTTTAAAGAGATAGAGTAATTTTCAGAAAAAGCTTCGTAAATTGCACAACTTTTCTTGAAAGTTACCCATATATATATATTCCAAATTTGTTTCTTAACGCCATAATATTTTTAATCGTTTAAAAGAATAGGCAGTTATTTTCCAAATTTTAATTCTATGAAGAGCATTGTTGTTAACTTTTTGTAAATAATTGTTATTTGAACATCGTTTCGAACGTTTTTTCATTGAAAACATCTTACAGTTTATTGTTAAATTTGTTAAAATTTCGAATTTTCAATATTTCAGGGCTCTGGAACTTTTTAATCTACAATTTCGTTAGTATTAAGTCAGTTGGAGTCTCCTCAGAAACCCCTGAAAAAATAATAAAATATACAAACACCGTCAAAAATTATTTATCAAATTTACGGAAGATAATTGAGTAAAATGTATGCATCCAAAATGTTAGGTAATTTATTGGAATATATGTCGATAGTCTTAATAATCAACTTAAGCAAAAATTGTTAAAAAATTCGATTAAAAAATATGTAACAGCACCGACAAAGTTATAAATTGCAGAAATTGACAATTTTGTATACACAATTTGTGTCAATGAGCCACCTAATAAGACGTATTTAAATTGTGAAGCCAATTTCAATGAGGAACGAAATTGAATCCCAATTAGCAAAATTTTCAGACCTTTTTTTTAAAATTTATTGACGTTGTTAAAAGTTGATGCAGATGTAATCGCACATTAGAAACAATGAGAAGAGTTTAGATGGTTGTTTTCTAATCGTAAATAAGGAAAATATTTTTTGAAATATATATCTATAATATTAAAAACATTTTTTTTTAAACACGAAGCTATTGTTGATGATGTTGGCCATTTTCATTTTTTACTTACTGATAAAACATTTGTACACAACGGTTTACGCCTTCTATATTCATAATTCTTCATATTAAATTTTAGATGTTGGGTTTAAATGATGGCGCTATTGAAAAATTAATTTCCTACACTTTTCACTAAAAAGAATCTATTTCTTGTAGCAACTATAATTTAATCTATATAGTCTGTCATTAACGAAAAACAGCTTAACTAGAGGAATGATATATGACACGCTAATAGCAAAAACGGGCTAAATATACGCGGCGAGAAAAAATGGGTTATTATTCTGTTCGCGAGCAAAGACGAAACAAATTA
Source organism: Trichopria drosophilae (assembly GCA_030407085.1). Lineage (NCBI taxonomy): Eukaryota > Metazoa > Arthropoda > Insecta > Hymenoptera > Diapriidae > Trichopria > Trichopria drosophilae. Next base: position 157,099,665 of record CM059582.1, on the reverse strand, counting down.
CAGGCTGTGGGCAAAAGTGAGTTACACTATTGTGAGAGCAAAAATGACTTAAAATATTCTTCAGGACAAAAACGAATTAGAAATTTAAGTCATTCTTGCCCGCTCGGAAATTATAAGTCACTTTTACCAGCAAAGAAATTTTAACTTATTTTTGCTCGTGTTATAATTTTGTATAGAAACTTGTTCGCTTTGATATCGCAATTTTTACACTTTTGGGATTCTTTTAAAAATATACAAATGATTTAAAATTTTAATCATTATTTGTGTTAATTCCCTGATTACACTATTACACCTCTTATGTTAATTCTGCAATAAAAGTATTCAATTTGGTATGCTTCTACACTGAGGAAAGGATTGTTTACTAAAAAGAAGGCTTCTTAATAGTTAAGGAATCATATATTTAAATACGGCGAATCCAATAATTTTTTAAGTATAAAATAATTATTCATTTCATATAAAGCTGACATTTCTTAGTGCAAACAATGCATTTTATATCTTAAGAAATATCTATTAAATGCAACCAAACGTTTCTTAATAGTTAAGAAACCGCTTGTTTACTATGAGTTTGTATCTATAAAGTAATGTTAATAGCTACAAAATGTAAGGTTGGAGTCGATACGCATCGTAACATAACCTCAAATGACAACCCGGCTGCTTTGTTTGGTTTGTTAAGAACGATTGAGCGCCATTGCAATTCAGTGGTTGTTATTGCGAAAACAAATAAATTAAAGATATTGTTTTTAATATTAAATATGCTTATTTTATAAACAAATACATCGTATAAGAGACATGTTCCATGTCTTATTTGTGAATTTGCGCAGCTGTCGAGTTCAAAGTATACGTTTCTTAACTATTAAGAAATGGTCAATTCTGATATAAGAAATAAAATGCTAATATTATATGAATCGCATTTAACATTACAATGCCATCTTTACATTAAAAGAATGATTTCAACTTTGCAATTGAATGATATTTTTTTACAACAAATGATCCTTTCTCTCAGTGTACATTGCTTAATTCTCGGAATTTTTGAAAGAGACGTGTACAACTGATATTCATTGTCATTGACTTATTGTTTTCACCAATTTTTTATTACAGGGGCACAATTAAGTATTGAGAAGCATATTATTTGCAGAATATACGCTCCCTTATCACTGTTCGACGCTGATTTTGCCTTTGACAAGCAGAGTATCATATCCGAACTGTTTTTTGATGCTGAAAACGATGACACTAGCAGAATTTTCCTGTTCCGTCGCATTTTTGAGAAAAGTGAGGTTAAATGTATCGAAATTAGCGTTTTTGGCCATGTTTGGATTAATTTTTTAGGGCACAAGACATTTTTCACAAGCGAAGTATCATATCCGACGTGTTTTTTGTTATGATGTTAGCAGAATTTTCTGTTCCGTCACATTTTATTAGACGCTACGAGCAAAAATGTGTAAAAATATTATGAAGATAAAAATTACATTTATAAAATATTCTTTTGGGCAAAACCGAATTAAAAATGTATATCATTTTTGCTGGCGCTGAAATTATAATTCGTTTTTGCTCGCGCTATTATTTTATATTATTGAACTTGAACGGTCGCGCTTAATAATCGTTTTAATATATCACCTTATATTGTCAATTGTCATCAACTTTGCAATTACTTTGAGTTAAGGCCATCCTTATAATATGGCCTTTCTCATTGCTAAGCTTCGCAAGCTAGTCTCAAAAGATTCAAACTTTCTAAGTTTACGAGTTTAAGTTAATCGGTAATAATTGAATAAATCACAAAACCTGTTTAATTATTTAGATATATTTTATAAAGTACATAAATGCGTTCTTAAACAAAAAATGATGAAGTACAAAAATAATATGCCACATTATTCGTTATCGCTATCTCCACTGGCAAAATCATAGTAAGAAATAAATAAAACTTTATTATTTTCATAATTGAGTTGTTTTTCGATTTCAATTATAACAATGTCATATTTTAACAACATTCCTAAATAAATAGAATCATGTTTACACATGATTATACTCGTAAGTCACTTTGTGTAGATATTATTCGAATTAATACAAAAACGGGTTAACTTTTGGAAATTGGCAAAAGTGAGTTAATTTCAGCTAACGGGTAAAAATGGTTTACTTTTTATGATGCGAGCAAAGGTGGGTTAAATATTCCATAAGAGCAAAAGTGAATTATAATTTTAATCCATTTTTGCCCTGAATATTATATAAGTCATTTTTGCTCGCGGAGATTATTTAATTCATTTTTCCGCGTTAAAAAAGTTAATTCACTTTTGCCCGCGTTATATTTTTGACCCATTTTTATTCTCAGCGTATCATATGTCATACTTCTATTTAAATGTTGAAATATCGATAGTAATTATAATTGTAAACGAGTTTTCAATATACTCGAAACAAGTTCACATCAAAATTACCACAATGAAAAATAAATTTCCACAATAAAAAGTATCGAACACAGCAGCTAAAATATTATTTAGCATTTCAATATTGCCAACGGAATTTTTCATAAATTAACCGTACGAATAAAGTAAATTGATTTTTTACCCTTTTTTAAATTGTGACGAATATATTTTTGGAAAATTATTTCCAATCTTAAAATGGTGATTGAAGTTTCGTTGGAAATAGGAAATTCGATTCTCAAAGATTCTGTGAGTCTGGGTTTTCGAGTTTCGACCAGAATGCGATTCTGATGTGTAAGTTATTGATTTTACTCGTTAACACGTGATTCATTCGTCAGCAATCGCAAATACGGGCTGCCACTTTTCAAATGCCATGCAAAGAATATTTGTCGATTCAAGTACAGGAACAAGGACGTACATTAGCACGGGGACGATGAGCCGCAAAATTACCCCCATATTTTCGGCAAATCATTTTTGAAGTAAGCGGAAGAAATTTGGGGGAACATCCGTTATTCCCATGCATTCAATAATTATACCTATCGACTTCGTATATGGGCTGCATATATAGTTATATATACCCTCATAATTCTGAGATTCTCACGAGTTTGAAGCTGTAACATCTGTTGTTTCTTTTAATACTATTGTCTTTTTTTCATTATTATTATGAATACTGAATCGAAGACTGTAGCTGCAAATCACGTACTTCGAAACATTGTAAACTTAAAAACTAACCGATGACTTTACAATAATTGCCTGGATACTTAGTCGATGCCAATCCTTATAACCGATGTATTGTATTTTTTGTACACTACCACCAGAAAGTTTTCGGGCGGTGGTAAATGTCGGAACTATTAACATAAAGCTAAAGTTGCAATGAAAGATAACTTACAGTATTTATTCAGCTAAGGAAAGACTATAAACACCAATAGAAATAACAAATATAAGCATGTACTCTAAATTTACATTTTAGTCTATTAAAAATGTATCCATCTTCGATATATAGTACCTGATGTACTAATTTCGATACAGGTTCTACAATTTTTATAATAAAATGGACTTATACATTTACCTTCATTCATCTAAAAAAAATATTCTAAAAGTATGTTGCAAAATTTAAAGAACTGAAAAAAAAAAAAGAAATTGTATGTTGTGATCAGGAAGAATATAAAGGTTTCAGACTTATAGTTATGTGTATGATTTTGTACCAATTATCATGTCTTTTGATTCTTATAGTGTATGTTTCAAAGTTTCGACATTTTCAACAGAAAAATTATATGACTTATACTTTTCTGCAGTCTGTAGTAAACTAATTTTGAAATATTATTTTGAATATATTTTACTCTTCCTTTTTTACTCTTTCTTTTTTACTCTTTCGTTTTTAATTTGACGATATATTTATCATCATATAAGATATATAATAAACAGAATTGTCAAGAAAATTGTTAATTATATTCAATGTTCTTTTATATCTGTCATATTACATGTGTAAAATAACCAAAGATTAATCAACCATTAGTTAGTTTTCAGTACCTTGCAAATATTATTAAACGGCAGTCATAAGATGTAAGAGCCGCATGGTAAAATTCATTTCATCTAATAGAACATACTGTTGTAAATATTACTCGTAATCAGCGACCCTAAAAGCCCCTATGCAAGTAGTTTCCAGTGAATCTTAAGTTGTTTTTGAAATTCATCCGCCATTTTGGATCCGCGATTTTGAATTTTCAGAAACTGACATTGCCCTCATAATCAGTGATCTCGACAACGCCAGAAAGACGCCTGAAGAATGAGATCCAGATGAATGATAGTTTGTCACTAATTGACTATAAAATTAAAAATTATGATTGAAATAATCCATCAGTTTTACTTTATAGGGAACGCTAATTCAAAAACTAACAAAAATTGAGGGACAAAATTTGAGAGGATATTTTTTAAATAAAACACAACGTAGCGTTTATTTACATGAAAATAAAATATATTTATTCAAAATCAGTATGATAATATAAATTTGCCATTAGATCTAAGAAAAATAATATTTATTGAGTGTTTTAACTGTTTTTTACAAAGTTACATAATACAGTCGATTAGATTATTTTTAATACTCTTTTTTTAAAACTCGATTTTGCGCCCTGCAGTGAAATATTCGGGCGCCAATTATCGCGTCCCACGCCCGTCGTATTAAAAAATATCGTATGGAACACGGGCAAAATATCGATCTCCGACGAGTGTGATTGTCACCCTGCAACAAACTTTGCACTCGTCGATGATCGATTACTGCGCCCTTGTTACATAATATACTATTTCGAAATTAATATACAAAATCCGCTTGGCCGCTAAAAATTCATTTGTTTGTAGAACTACCCATATAACATTCGTATATTATAGCTAAAAGCATGGTTGTATTATAGCTAAAACCATATTGTCAGTTAGTTAAGTTTTTTGAAAACGTTTTTGTACGCCATTTTGATTCCGCCTTTTTGAATTCGAAAATTGGCTCAATTTTATGAAGAAAAATTGAAAATAATTTTCCCGACAAAAATTCTTTTCCCGTATTTAGATTTTACGCAAAAATTACCTCGGATGTGACCCTTCACTTGCCAACAACTGACATAGAGCCATTATTTGCAAGCCTTGTGTAATCAACGTAATAAAACCAGATACGGAATTATATTGTCAGAAAACTCTCAACTCAGTTGATGGTCTAATTCCAAAAAAGATATTTTGTACCTAAAACGAAAAAAATTGAGTGCATTATACATCATGTCGCATATACCTATTCTTCGAAATGGGAGCAGTTTGATATTTTATTGCGTTTTTAGCAGTGACATTTGTTATTTAAATGGTATAAATTTGAAATAAATCGGTTGAATAGTTTATAAATATCCGCTGCAGTAAATAAAAAAATACAAAAGAAGAGCTACCTGCGTCCAAACGCCGTTAGATCGCTCTGCTGCTGTAAAGTTCATAACTTTCTCAATATTTGAAATATTTTTACCAGAACAATCATAAAATATTTCTTTCATCTCGAGTTTTAAAATAAATCAAAATAAAAAACAGGCTTTTTACAACTTCAACGTGTTGTAACCTCTCAAGTTGGCAGCATTATTTTTTACAAGTTGGAAATGTTAAAATGTTGGAGTAATTTTTGATACCGACGAGGTATGGTGTACATTCGAGTTTAAGTGAGAAATACTATATTATATATGGATGTCTTTGTTAAATGAGCACATAGTATTGCTCTATGTAAAAGATTATGATTGGCGAGTGGTATCTGCCTCGCTGTCTTTGCCTATCTGACCAAACGTCTAGGGAAATGTATGATACATTTAATATATATTGATGATAACGAATTGTAATTATTAGAAGCATCAATTTTTATTTCTTTATTCCCGCGACATCATCGTGCACGAAAACATAATGAAACAAAATAACCCTACTTTCTTTAGTATGCAAATGTCTAAACTTCATGGGCCACGCTTTGAGCACGCTATAGCGGAGACACCCGGTATATTTACGAATCACGTTCAAGTGTGTAGAATAAAAATATATCTGCAACTTGTGTATCTTGCTGGCTCGGCTCGATCAGTAAAGCAATACTTGTCCAAAAAACACTGACCGGCAATATTGCAGATTTTGATTCCGTTTAATATATTTATCTAACAATCGAAAAAGAATAAGATCGAATTCAGAAATTACGTTTCCAATTCGGTTTCTTGACGTTTTGAAGTGAGAATCGTCACAACTTAATTCGAAGTTCATCGATTTAATACATTCACGTGGTTTTCCGAATATTTCAATTCGGAAAAATTCATTTTAATGCGTTAGATTTTATTATGAATATATTTTATTACAAAAAAAGAAGTAAAACAAATGTTACTTCCATGATAGTCATTGTTTACTTTCACATATATTATTATTACTTAGTTCCGTTGAAATTGATTACATTTTAGTTGGTGTGTTCATGTAAAAAGCTGCTGGTCAATGTTTTGTAGGTTATATTTATGTTCTGTTCACGTATTATATCGACTTAAAACGTACAAAATTTCAAAGAAAATGGTCAGGAAACCGAAATAAAACGTATTCAATTCGTTTTAATTATTTTTCCTTTATTGGGTATCCAAGAAACAAAAAAGGATAAGATCGAAGTCAGAAATTACGTTTCCAATCCGGTTTCTTGACGTTACGAATTGAGAAACATCACAACCTAATTCGAAGTTCATCGATTTAATACTTTCACGTGGATTTCCGAATATTTGAATTCGGGAAAATACGTTTTATGCGTCGGTAATATTATATATATATCCCAACAAACCAAAAAGTATACGAAAAATCTGTGTACGATTTAAGTCTGTTTCTTTCCCGCTCTTTCAGTTACGAATGCGAGTGTATACGATATTATATGCGATTAGTGATTTATAAATACTATTCACGTATTTTACAGGATTACAACGAAAGAATTTCAATGAAAACGGTCAAGAAACCGAAATAAAACGTATTTAATTCGTTATAATTCTTTTTCGTTTGTTGGGTAGCAAAAAAGTCCGGTTCAAAATTCGATTTGAGTACATACAATTTGAATGGCAAGCAATTAAATTTTACTTTTTTTGTAAAAAAATTAATTTCTTATGCCATAACTCGGCTGTTTTCAAAGTTTTTTTGATAATTTTAAAGATTTTTTCCAAGACTTATAATTTATCATGGACGAATATTTTTCCTATTATATCCACAAATAGTGGGGAAGATGCCGATTTTTGCGGTTTATCGCAACCTTATAGGGTAAGTGAGGGTAATGTCGGCCGGCCCCAATAGTCGGCCACACATTTTGGTTTTTGAAATAAATTTTAAATTACGTCAGTAATTTTTACGAAACGCGTATGTTGCTCAAGTACGTAATTGGTATTATATCACACGTGGTACTAGTGGCCACTAGATAATTGTGGTACTTTTAACTGATATACGCATAGCACCATTTTATGTCGCCGTTTTCTCATATTTTTCGTAAGAAAGTAATAATTTCTATTAGAAACAACTTTTTCCGAAGTTACTAAATTGCGAAATGCTGAACAATGGATTACCTAATTTGGTTAATTACGAATTAGAATGATACCTTACAGCAATAAATAAAAAAATGCCATTCTTTTAGACGGTGGCCGACTACTGCAGCATTTATGGTTTTCTTGTTTTTTGTTTATTTATTTCGAAAAATAACGAAATTATACATTGCCAATGCTTTTGAAGTATACAGGTGCCCTATACTAAACAAATTAATATAGAATACTATAGAAATATTTAAGAACTAAAAAAATACAAAAATGCGGGACTTAGCCGACTATAACCCATCTACCCTTCGTTACGTTTCGATAAAAATTAGGCTCAAAGAAACCCTCGAAATGTGTTTTTGAGATTTGTTTTCTCCAAACCCATCAACTTTAGAAAAAAAAACAGTATATTTTTTGTATTAGATTCATTTTACCGACTTACATGATGTAAATTTTGATGAATACACTAAAAAATAGCGATATGCATACACCGTAACATTTCACGAAATGTTGAGAAAACCCACGTCAGGCCGTGCCATTGCTGCTACTAGTGCGGCACTAGTAGTGCCATCTATGACCACTTAGACGAAACGAGTTATAGTAATTTATTAGCCAAGTTGAGCGTTTCGACCGGCAAGATAGTTAGACGGGTCTTGCACCTACTTTGAGTTCGTAACAGGTGCCGATTACTTTTTAAATTCCGGAGAGGTGTTATAATATTTAGTAATACATGTAAATAACATAATTAATTGTGCTTAGGAATTCACATAGATTTTAGACTCAAGTATAGTCGTAAATTACTTTGTTTTTAAATTTATAATAATTTTGATTTGGATAAATAAATGTACTTCGATAAATACGGTACATAGTGCAAATAAATATTACGATCATTATAATACCAATAATTTCTCTTTATATCCCAATAAACGAACAAGTATATGGAATCAATATTTTGCATTCTGTTTCTTTCTAGTGGCGTATTGATTATTCGAGATTCTTATTCGAATTTATACTATTTTATACGACCTGTAATACCAGAATTGAATTCATTCGATCTTATACAATACCGTATTTAACGCATTACAAAAATTGATTTGTTGCGGCTTAGAATAGCTTTAAATTCTGTTAATTTAATCGAAGAATTGATTACATCATTTTCCGTATTTCATAATTTTCGAAGAAATGTTCTGTTTTCTAGTATTGAGTTTAAATTATTCTAGAATCCAAAGTAATCGTTTCTTTGAGGTTATGTGCGTTTATGTATCGCGTATAATATCGTATACATTCGCATTCGTAACTGAAAGAGTGGGAAAGAAACAGACTTATTTCGTATTCATCGTGTTAGGTTAGGTGGCCCGGAGCGCTATCTTGTGGACATTTCTCGAACACGAGTAATGAGTCCGCACAGCATGAAAATACATGTAAAAGTATAAAAAATGGAATTTGTAATTAGTTTTTCTGATTTAATTTCATATGTAGGCGACGATTCACGATGTTACCAAGAAGGAGAATGTGTTTTAAACGTAAATCACATTCTTTTTTGTGGAATTACATCGAATAATTCAAATGAATTGAAAATTGTTGCACTCTGTTTACAAACTTCAAACTTACATGAACCGTTACATGAGATAAATTTTCTGTATATAATTAGTACTGATGATAGAAAGCATATCAAATGTAATTGTTCATGTAAAGCCGGTCAGTTAGGCAAATGCAAATATTGTGTTGCTTTACTGATGCATTTAACACCGTACACGGTGTGTGCCTTAACCAGATTCAATCTAAAAGTGCTTGCTCAGTAAATCTGCTTTATTGGGTTGAAAATACATGCAAAATAGAAGCTTTTCTGATGAAAATAAAAATAATCGCCGGAGCCGTTTTTTTAGAAATGTCTATTTGAATATTTGAGCGATTGAAAATACTGCTGTCGCCTGGCGGTGCAGATTGCGCATGAAACATCCTAAGATGAGAAAAATAATTGAACAACTTTCTTTGCAAACTTCTCCCTATATCAAATTAATTTTAACAAAACCAACTCATATCGTATGGTATGTAAATGCAATAAATGTGTAAAAAATGTCTAAACACCATACATTACCGCATGACGAAAATCGTCTAAAAGTGTGTTTATTGTGTTTCTGTAAGAAGAAAGAGATGTTTCCTCTAACCAAGAAATTAAAAAGTAATTTTGAAAATCTCTTTGATAAATATGTCGATGATAACCGCATACCTGGAGCATTGTGTGGCTAGTATGTAGAAGAAATATCGGACAAAGGAGAATAATAATACTAAACAAGTATTGCCAGATTTATCAATGTTTATGAGGCCTCAAACTTGGTCTAAGGATGGCATAAAAATGAAAAATATGGGTCTAAGCTTTTTCAGCTAACAAGCTATGGAATTAGTACATCTCGATTTTAAAAAAATATGGGAACAGCACAACGTTGCAAGAACACACCCTCAATATTTCGAAAAGCTTCTACAAGCTACTTGTGCTTATAATAGTTTACGTGTATAATAAAGTGTTGAAAAATTATATCATTGTATAAGTTGGATGAAAATAATAATTAAGCGTATTATAAATCATAAAAACAGTATATTTTTCAATTGTCGTTTACTCTGTTAATTGAATAGGCAAATTTAAATACATATAACAATTATCATGAGCATAATCTTTAAATATTACAAGGTGTAATGAAATCTCGATCGTAAAAATATTTGGTAAACCTTCGGAAAAGGCACCTCCTTTTAAAAAAAATTTAAACCTTCGGAAAAAAAGTATACAATCTTTTATGTCGAGAATTTTGCGCTCTACAACTTTTATTTGAAACATTTTTCTCTCAGATGCGTATTTTTGAAAATAAATGCAAAAAACTAAAAAAAAACGCGTTTTTTCCCTCTTTTTTCAAAATAGCAGCTTTAATACGTCCGACCCGCAATTTTTGTTGTCATATTCGTAATCGGGAGGCAAAAATGCGTCGGAATAGAGTAAAAAAAATTCTTTTAGGAGGAGGTGCCTTTTCCGAAGGTTTACCAAATATTTAAATGGACCATTCTAATAAACAGCTCCGGCGATTATTTTGATTTTTACTAGAAAAGCTTTTTTTTTGTATGTATATTCACCCCAAAATAGCAGAATTACTGAGCAAGCACTTTTAGGTTGAACCTGGTTAAGGCACACTGTGCGTAAGTATGAATTGGAACAAATAATTAAATTATAAATAAACGTCAAGAAACAAGTAATTAAACAATAAATAAGCAAATACATAAATTATAGAATTATGCAAATATTTTCTAGAACTCCTCTATCAAATTTAGAAGATTTTGGTAAGTTGACAGTTGGTATCGCTAATGGTTTTAAAATGTTATGTTTTCTATGTGAACCAGCTAAAACAGTATTTAATACATAAATATTTAATAGTTTTATGCCATTCGATGCGTAAAATGCTATTTTACACACTTTTGATATTTTTCGGTCGCATTTTACGCACTCAAGTGACATAAAATATCGTATGAAACATGTGCGTAAATGTTTATTCCGCGAATGTGATTACGATCCTCGACATCGGCTCGGACCGCAACCCTTCACGTTCGTAGAATGAATTTTACGCACTAGTTTCATAATATACTTTTATAACGTTCACTGTTTTTCACAAAATGGAATATATAGTCTTTATACAACTTTATTTTATTAATAACGAATATATATACATATTACACGAAAGGTGAAATGGTATATATTCAAAATATCATACACGCGTACATGGAAAATAATCTTTTTTTGAAAAATGAGCACTGCAAACCAACATGCACTTTGACACAGTCTTGCATATTTTGCATGCGCGTGCCCACTTCACTTTTATGTTTGGTGTTTTAGGAAAATAATGATATGACTTTTTGCCTTCATATTTTGTCGTGCATTGAGGAACAGAACAACACCTTCCGTATCATTTTTTCCCTTTTTCTTTCATTTAATTAATTTATTTGCGAAAATATGAACTATTCCCATGTATTTACGTTCTGTTTGGACTCCTTACTCGTGTTCGAGAAACAACCACCAGATGGCGCTCCGGGACACCTAACATTAGCATCACGAAATCGTACACAGATTTTTCGTATACTTTTTCGTGTGTTGGGATTATAATCAACAACTTTGAAAACTTCAAATAAGCATGAAATATTTATTCTTATGGTAAGTGAAGGTGATCTGCAATATCGACGGACGCATTGACTGAACGACTTCCAACATTTGCCGGTAGGTGCCGACACAGCGCAATGTGAAAGATGCATTGAAACGCCTTGGAAGAGACGGCGCGCGATGGCGCCACAGGCATCAACAATCATCGCCGTCAGAGTTTTCTGCCAGATTAGTGGACTGTGGAATCGACCATTTCTAGAAATTTGCAGATTTTCTTGTGTCACAACGTTGCGGAAACACGTGCCAGTGTACTTTTGACGTCTCATGTCAAGGTAAGATTCAAATATTTGTATAGTATAACGTTCGGGATCGCAACCTCGGGACGAAATCGTCAATAATCCGACGGAGCTGCGACTTGTGCTGTCGTCGTCGCCATCTTTGTTACCATTTTCTGTACACAGTGGACGCAGTATGCATTTCGCACGGCTGATTTTTTACGAGACATACCACGAGCCCACGTTTATTCCGTGTTCGTGTATGTCTTCAGTGTTAGTGATCAGGCCTATTTTTTGCGTTGGCATCGGATTGCAAAGATTCTGGTTCGCTGACAGGCCGAACACTACATATTCGGATTACTTAATGAATGGGCGACCTTGATTTTACCACAGGAATCGCTCGTTATGAAATCGCGCGAGATTCGATTTTCCGAAAAATCACTTTTTGTCAGTGTCACCAAAATTTTATTTTTTACCGGTTCGTGTACATATAAACGTTTTATTGTTTTTGTTCTTCATTGTTATTTTAAGTTTACTCCTATTTATGGCATGTTTTCGATATTTGTCGTTAAAAAGTAAAACGTAGAAATTCCGTAAAAACCGTCGATATTATATTAATTTTTGTCATAGTTTTTAATATATTTTTATGCAGTTTTAAATATCAAAATCAATTGCTATTTAGAAACTAAGATAGAAATATTGTGGCATGAAAACACGAGTGTCAAATAGATTTACGTGTTTCGTAGGTGCAATAAATAATGTCTCCGTTTTTTTCGAATGTGGAGGGAAAAGATCAATGCCGTTTATAATTTACGACTAAATTTAGACGAATGTGTACATTGAGGTCCGAGAAAGTGAGAGTTGCCGCATATCGATCCGGTTTCTCGTAATACTGTCTCATGCCTATCCCAAGTTTCTGAAATCTTGTCTCAGTCCGTTGATTTACGTAGATAACACTTCAGAAACATATAGAAAAAATATATATAAATACTTTTATATCAATCTTATAGATCTTGAATCTTGAAGTTTGTCAAAATTGGAATTTTGGAAAGTTGCGCTCGAAAACGAGTTCCAATCCTGCAAAAGCCAATTTCTTTATGACGTCATAAAATCGGAAATCCTTACGCGAAAAAATTTATGAGGTTTATGGATTTAATATTGTATAGAATTATTAACAACCATAAAGTGCCATTTTCATCCAAAGTGTATTTTTCCTCGGATGAATTTCTTTCAATGTTAGTAATTATTTATTTTTCTAACCCTATATTTATTAAAATAAATAAATATGTAGGTGACTGTGCCTAAAAAAAATTACATATCCCAACAAAAATGTAAGAATTTCATGTTGCCTTATATGTATGGGTCGATTTTGATAGGATTTTTGCTCCAGAATCCAAATATAATAATGATAATAATAATAATAAACGACTTTATTGCTCATTTGTACATAACAATTGGCGAGATTCAGCAAAATATCTGCTGTTTTGCAGCCTGACCATAATATGACCGCCATTAATTTAATTGGCTCTAGTTTTTAAGATATTGAAGGTCAAAGGGGTCAAAAATTCGATTTGAGGCATTTTTGGGCATCTATTCACAGTCTAAAAGAATGCTGTCGTCCCACAGTTAGAGTTAATTCTGATCGTATTTTTCCAGCAGAATCCAAATATGTACATTAAAATAATCAATTAAACCTAGTTTTTGATCAAGTTGAACGTCTAAAAAAAAAACAGATTTCCGGCATTTTGAACATCTATTCACAACCCCCAAAAATTACGCTGTTCTACTAATAAGAGTCAATTCTGGTAGGATTTTCCCCGCAGAATCGAAATATGTACGCCAAAATATTGATGTGGACCTAGTTTTTGACTAAATTGAAGGTCAAACGGGCCAAAAACCATGTTTTGGACATATTTCACATCTTTACTCTAGAATGCGACGTAAAAAAATCAAGAAGTTGGATTTAATGTGCCCAACGAATTTCTTGAAATTCGACTGACTTCAAACTCCTTGTCGTTCTTAACTATTTTTCGAGAAAAACTGAAAAAAGGCCCTAAAACAAGATTTCTTGCCCATTTGACCTTTAATTTAGGCAAAAATTTGGCCCAATTCAATATTTTGATTTTGCGGGATAATTGCATTTTATTGTGCTGAATAGATGCTCAAAAATGCCTAGAATCGAATTTTTGACCCTTTTGACCTTCAATATCTCAAAAAGTAGAGCCAATTGGCTATTTTGGCGGTCATATTTGTCTTCCGGAGCAAAACTCTGCCAGAATCGGCTTTTACTTAGTATACTGCAACAAACTTTTGTTGGGCTGAATTACAAAAGGATGAAATTCATTTTCTTAATATATATATGTATACATTCGAAAAACAACTTATTTGTCATAAAAAAAATTTGTATAAAAATGCGAAATAAAACTTTTATTAACAAATATTATTCACTACGTATTTGTGGCATTCAAGGTTCGTATTTTCATAATATAAGAGAAAAATATATTTTTTTTCCCGTATAATTTGTTCTACTTTTCCGAGTAAATATTAAAATGCTGCAGCTCCCATCTTTCCACTGTACAATTTAAACAATTTGCAATGGCATTCGTTTTAATGATTTTTCAAACAGACGCAACTTTTGTCTACAAACGGAGTATGCTTGACGTGGGATGTAGCTTATATGAATATTGGATCACATTTTTCGGAACAAGTTTGTTGCGTAACTTGCATCACTGGAAGCAGCAATTAAGCGACATTTATATCAAATAATTATATTATCAAGATAAACATGTTATATATTTGTGCTTATATCGCACGCTATATAAATATATATTTTATTTACGATTTAATATAAATGCGTATCTTATAAACAATAATGTGAATTGGAAAGACATTTTAATAAAACAATCTGAATTTGTCTATAAAATTTCCAAACTGTACAAGTATTTGTTTTTTTATATGCACGTGTACCAATGAGTTTATATTTTTCGCAATTATACGTAAATTTTAAGTTCAAAATTTACTTGTACGGTAGAGTTTCGACGTTTATTAAATATTTTACACCTACTATCGATTTGATGAAAGAGCTGCCATCCGTCCCTCTTCGGTATTCTTTTTAAAGTTTGATATTTATATTCTTGAATTCGGTCCTAGTTTTTTGAAAAATCAAAACATTATAAAAATTGTGATTTAATTTTCCATCATTAACCATTGTGATATTCGCAGATTCCAACTAAAATTATCACAACACAGATTCAAAATCGGTTTATTTACTTTTGTAATCAAGTTACAAGGCTTGTAATATAACTTATTTTATTTTGCAATTTAATAAGTGACCATTTGACTTAAATTAGTGACCAATTAAGGTTAGGTTAGGTAAGGGAGATATGCGCACCTCCTATAAGAACTGTTGAAATCATAAATAATTTATACCATATTCAGATACAACATGAATTTTTATTAATTATTTAATTGTATAAAAATTAGTGTTTGCAAGGAGAGTGGATATTTTTAGAATTCTCAAAAACAGCTCAGAATGTCTAGGCTCATAAATAATAATCATAAATAACTGTCGTCTGAGTCGCGCATCCATCAATGGTCGGCTCGCTTTCTCGTTTTTTTGCACCTTTTCGCACTAACTTATTAATACAGTCAAAGGATATCCCGATACCGACAGAGTATGACTAAATATTGCTAATGCAACGCGAAAGATTGTAAAGTCCAATACCATAGAGACGAATGTTTAATCTTCTTAGCTGTAATCGATGATGCTTTTATATCTCGCATAACATTGTTGAGACTATTTTTACTGCATATATATTACACATATTTCGCATTTTATTAATATTTTTATCAGATGTTCTGCATCTTTTTTAGTATTTTATATTGACGGACCTGTATTATTATTTTATGTAACTGTCGATTTACTTACTTAAGATTTTATTACACTTGTTAACATTTTTATTAACATTGGTTTATTTCATGGTTATGTTTACGCCAAAGTTCTTATCTGGAATAGTTACTAATGCGAGTCCATTTAGTCCAATTACATTCACGTAGAATGTCAACACATCCTTTTTGCAATCGGAGGCGAAATTTTCAATACATCCAGGAAAGAAGAGAGTTTTCCAGAAAAGAGTTATGCTCCAAAAAAAGGACCTCACGGAAAATGAACACCAGCGCCTCGTGATATATTTTGAAATTTCATTATATCAATAGTGTTTTAATTATACAAAAAAGCATAGCCTGCGCCTAGCAGTGTCTACTTTGTATACATATGTGTAAATCCGTGAGACTATTTCTTGGTGCAAAATATCCAAAGTTATTCTTTCCTTTTTATACAACAAAATGCATGAAAACTACTGTTTTCGTGAATAACAAAAATTAGTAATTTATGTAAATAAAAGTTTAAGAAGAATACAAAGCAACATTATATAAAATATTGTTAATCATGTTGAAGTATGAAACGTTGGAGTCCAACAAAGTTTTTTTTCATGGTCGAATGAAATTTTTGTTTAATCCTTGTCATATGCAAGTCCAATTAATGATAAAAAAATGTTTCTAACCCCAGAGGTACGGCGGGGGGGGGGGAGTAAAAGATGAAAAATACACCTAAAGTGCACTAAAAGCTGCAATTACAGTTAGACCACTCGTTTTTTCTTCGAATAGTGAATAATGTTCGCAATAAATAATCTGATTTCTTAATATGTCATATATTTCAAGAAAACGTCATTTCAAAGAGAAAATGAACTATACACTTACTTAATTGTAACATTTAACATTCAACAAAGTCGATGGACTAATGTCTGGCTTATTCCTCCCTTTAAGACAATAACAAGACGAAGTCGTTCTTATCAAGTGAACATATGACAAAAGATGATGTTTGTGAAGTGAAATTTCCCTTTTTCACTCTTGAAGAAAACTCGAATTACAGTCTAAAGACAGCAGTGTAGACTGTGGATGCAATGCATACTCATTGTTTGTTAACGAACTATAAAACCTTTGATATTAATTATATATAAAGTCATGTTCTATTTTTCTAATAAGTCCCGTTTGGTTTTTAGTAAACCGTAGTTTTTGATAGAGTAACAATGAAAATCGTCATTGAATACGGTGGATTCAAAATTGTATATCTAGTTTAGCTCTTAAGAAAATAAAATTGTGGGGCCTTTTTATGTTGACGCGATTTCGAAATATGTAATTATAAATTATGTATAAATATCTTAAATTACTTAAATACTGAACATTCATAATGTATAAAATAAATCCAGACGGATTCAGTGTAGATCATGCGAAACCTCACGCAGCCAAGTCTTTATTCCAAGTTTTTTAAAATTGCAAAGTTCGCTATCTAAATTTAAATTTTTGGTATTTCCCAGCAAATTATTAATTTGTCCACTAGTTTAGTGAAATGTGTGTTATTCTATAGAATCCTACTGTTTACGTGTAGGTCGGTGGTTTATGCAAAAAATATTTTTACACCTAAGGATTCGAATGCGCTAATTTGAAAATCGTTGGGGAATTCTATTTACGACTAAAACTGAGGCAGTCAGTAAGATGCTGGACCTAAATTTGAATACAAGCAGATAATTTTTCCGTAGAAACTCTGTGCTTTAGACAAGGGACCTACACTTAACTAATTAAAATGTCAAAGAAGTAAATGTAATTTTACCTAGAAGTGTATTTTTGCGCGGAATCCTCACGAAGCATTTTGAATAATGCCTACGTCAGTCTTAGTCAGTATTGATTAAAATTATTTTTGGCTACTCCACAAAAAGATCAGTGTTTTGAAAAATTGTGTCAAGAGTGCGAATCGAATTTTTAATGTTTTCGAACGTTGGACAGTGGTTTCCAAATTTGCGCGAGTTATATAATATTGAACTAAATCCGTCGGTGTAGAAAGTTTGTCGTATTAAACCTACACGATAACTAATATTATGTAAAACTTAAAATCAAACTTTGATACGGAAAAGATAAAGGCTAATATACGTGCACAAAATCGAACGAATAATCACTTTATATTTTGAAATGTCAATGTGCTAATAACATATTTATTCTTTACATTAAATTACTTGAACTGAAATAATTTAGTTGCATAACTAATCATTTGCAGCAAAACCAAGAATAATTAAACTTTGAAAATGAGTAAATATAATATTATATACAACAAAATTCACGATAGATGTTATGGACGTAAAACCATGCTTTAATGCCCCAATGCACATAATTTGTCTTAAATTTTATGTTTGTTTCCGATACGACAAAAACGTGGAAAAAATCTAAGATACTTACCATTTTAGCATTTTCGGGGTCGCTCTGTCTATTGCTTTTGAGAAAATTTGAGCAACTCTGCAATTCGTTTATCATGTTTTTATTATATGTATATAAAACGTGATTTTCTCTGGGTATTTATTCAACAATTATCAAATCTTAGGCCTGTTATCAGATTTCAGATGAGCCAAAATGTATTCGAGGAGGGCAATGGATTGTTGTTGTTTCAAGTTTGATTGTTGAACGAATTAAGAAATGTACGTCGTAAAAATATATGTATGTATGTATGTATGTCTTTATTATACCATGACTAATTAGTCTTGTGGTAATATACAACAAAATTATATATCTAAATATTCAAAAGAACTTTTCTTAATTTTTGAGATATTCAACTTAATCATATTTTTAGGAGGTTAGAAAATAGACTGTATTTAGTTTTCGAGGGTACTGAATACGACTCCACACTCAGAAATACCAAAATCCGAAATGGCGGATCCAAGATATCGACCAACATTGTTTAAAATCGAGGAATTTCCATAAAAATGGTTTCTCGGAGATTTTGGGGTCGCTGAATTTCAATCTGAGATCGAAATTTCAGCATTGAAAATTGCAGGCACACTGATCTTATGTAAATACAAGGCGGCGACCGATAACATATCAAAATTTAAGAAACATTCTGTCGAATAAGCTGCCATTTTTTTAATAATGCATATTTAGTAAGCCTCTCCTTTTTTAAACTCTTTAAAATGCAGTGGACCATTCCCATATTCCAGTGTTCTTTTTTTTCTACGCCGTGCACTATTATTTTTATATTTATGAACTAAAATAACTTTTACGGCCGTGATACGAACATAATCTTTGGATTCAGTAGGTATGAAAAATTGCCATTTTTCAATGATTTTTAACAATCATGAGTCAGTAAAGTCCCTATCTTAATGCATTGGTCATTTTACGCTCCAAAAACGAGGTGTAAAATGTCCATTTTACGCATACCGAATAAAAAAAGTATGTTAAGATCAAATAACTTACTGCATTTTGGCCCCCTTCTGGAGTTTTGACGAACGAATGCCTGATTCGCCCTCCGCGACCCTCATTAACCCCCGGTCATTAACTTCTGCTGATTATCATACAAAGAAAAATTTATTCTACAAAGGGTTAATAGTATTTCATGCTGCAGAACGGTTTGTTGGACTGACATGAAGTTATTATTAATGAAATTGACAAATAACCCACAATTCTGTGGGTTACAATATTAGTTGTACCATCATAATGGTTTCATTCGAATCTATTGGGTTAGGTTATGTTGCTAGATCCAGAATTCGAGCTGCTTAGAGAGTAGAGTCGGTGTCTCAACTAGTTTGGTTGAAAAAGTTTGGTTGCAGCAACTAAAACCTCAGTTAGTACTGATACCCTAAGATTGCCTACCAATAATGTGCAGAAGCTGCATCCCTTGCAGTGCAAGAATCGACGATCACATTTACCGATCATCTTAGTTTTTATTTTTAATTTGACAATGATCATGAATAAACTTTTTTCCTGAAACATTTTTTAACTGGTTTCAAAACGAAAGATATTTTAATATTCACGTGAAAATATTAAAAGTGGCTATAGAAGTTACTAGTAAATATTTGTTTTAAAAGATTAAGAAACAACTTAAGGAAAGGTATTCGACAACTGGGAAAACAAATTGAACAACAGTTTAAGAAGAATTCCGATTTTTCATACTATAGATAAAAAAATAGGAAAAATTAATAAATTTGAAAACATATGCATACTTCATAGATTAAAAAGAGTTACGGAAGATACGAGAGAGAAAAGGGAGAGAAAGTTCTACAAGTTTTTTCTACACACATTGTAAATTGGGATTGATAGTTTTCGATATATCGAACGATAAAGCGAAATATTGAATTAAATATTGCTTATAAGTAACTACAGTCGCAAGATATTGAACAATTATGTAATAGAAAGTTGTAGATGGCGAAAAAACGAAAATGGTCATTTTTTATTCGTTTCATATAGTTGAAAATTGCGCCGTGCAGAGGGTGCCAAAGTTGCAAGTTAGCATGCTACACTCAGATATAACATTGGTTTTGCACAATCGTCAAACGTATTAAAGTCTGCACAAAAAATCTTTAAAATGAGCCCAGACTGAACCTCGTAGCTCCAATATCAGCCGATTTATCGTAATTTTAATAAAGAAAAGCACGCTTTAGAATCTCCTTAAGAAACCCACAGGTTAGCAGGGGTGCAAATGTGGGCGTAAGCTCTACTTGGCTCGTTTTTTAAAATCCATAAAAAAAATCCGTTTGTTTTTATTTTTCGTTATAATTTCGTTTTTCATATAATTTGACTGTATTACTGTGCTTTTGGAAAACACATCTACTGAAAGACTAGCATAATAAAGCGCGGCAATATAGTTGATATAAGCGGGGTACCTGGCATTCCGAATTGCGCAGTGCGCCGTCCATGACAGTTTATAAACTTCGATAATTGAGGACTGAAAATATACTCAATGTTTGTCTGAGATTTGATTTTAGTGCACAGGGAAAAAAACATAGGTTTTTTTTTTACCATATCTAAATAGTAGAATCTGGCACAACTACGGTTTTAGTTCATTCTACTATTTAAATAGCGTCCTCGGCTACTTAATTTGTCGAGGTCACTATCTAGACAGTAAAATTAACTAAGAACGATGGCCATGTCTTATCCTACTATCTGTGTATTATATACTATAGTTGATCGTTCCAACTATTTCATTTTTTCCGTGTGTTTCTGTTAACTACTATGGAATAATTCTTTGAGATTTCGATAACCTTCACGAAGAGTTAGGTGCCAAAAACGTGAATTCCTACAGAATACTTTACGGCTTTACCGATAGATAGCGTGATAAGTATGTACATATGAATATCATCAAATTATATATACATATGAAACGAGGTATTTGGTAATCACAACAGAATTGTCAATTTTTAATTAACCCTTTCCTGCATGGCGGCTAATATATTAGTTACCGAAACCCAGTTGAAAATTTAAGTTTTTAAATACAAAATAATGCATTTGCGCCCGTTTTTTTTTTAAATCAAATGTAAGAGGGAGTTGAAAAAGTGCATTCAATATTTATTTAATATTATGATTTATAAACAAATAAACAACTAAAAATCGTCATTTTTATAGAAAAAATGCCGTGACTGGCAAATGTTCAATTGGATCAAAATGAAACTGGGTACTCGGGGGGTTTTGTGAGGTTGCTGTTTACGAATCTGTACTCAGATTTTGAAAATTCAAAATGACGGGGTTTTTTGGGGTCGTTAATCACGAATCTGAACTCAGATTTAGACAATTCAAAATGGTGGATTCAAGATGTCCGACCCAAACGTAAAAATTTATTTCATCCAGATGAAATTGGGTACTCGTGGGATTTTAGGGTCGCTGATTACGAATCTGAACTCACATTTTAAAAATTCAATATGGCCGACCAAAAATATATTCTCAATCAAGTCAATTTTTACATTTTTGATCGGCCATATTGAATTTGTAAAATGTGAGTTCAGATTCGTGATTAGCGACCCTAAAAACCCACGAGTACCCAATATCATCTGGATCAAGTAAATTTTTACGTTTTGATCGGACATCTCGAATCCACCATTTTGAATGTTCTAAATCTGAGTTCAGATTCGTGATTAACGACCCAAAAAACCTCCGAGTACCCAGTTTCATGAAAAAATGGTTCATCAGAAAAATGTATACCGGAAACGGTTACAAGATTATTTTGGTACTTGCGACCAAATGGTATTGGCACCGATCAGGTTAATTTTACCAAGGCGCTCTTGGAGAATTGTGATAATATTAAGGTTCGTTTTATGTTTGTACAGTCTATGGATCAAGTCTGACGTTTGAGACGACAATAGGAAGCTTCCGCAAATAATGGTTGTGATTTATCGGCAAACATCCTCGGCATGTGGAAAAGTGAAAAATACACAGATTACCGTTTAGTGACCCGTGAACACGCGCAATAAAGCGGGTCGAATTCGAGTTGGTCCATATAGGTTGGCTCGCAGTTTTGGGCTTGAGCAACACTAGCTTGAGATCGAAGCGAAGCAAAAGCGCCGTCAGTCAAGTTCAAGGCCGCCGCGGAGTTATCTGCCCCTCCGTCTTGGATCCTCCCCTCGCAAGCCGTTCCTCCTCCTACCGAGACAACAGCAGCGCCTCCGTGTCCCAAGCCAAGGCGCTTATATGCCTCCCAACTCTTTTCCTCTTTCGTTGGCTACAATGTCTGTGTTTCATCTCCCGGCTTCTGTTTGGCCTTGGTTAACCACCCCCGCATATTCCGCTCCTCATCCACCCGCTACTATAGGAACTATGGAAACCAGAACGATCAGCACCGCCGGCGCACAGTGGATCGACGCAATGTATTAGCACGGACACGGGGCAGAAAATAAAACTTTTGAAAAATGAAACAAAAAAATGCACAAATATATTCTTAAATAGATGTTTAACTAATAGCAGTCATATTAGTAATGGTATTAACATTAGTTGTCGTCAATAAGTGCATAAAGTTAATACTTGCAAAATTCACTGATACATAGAAAAAAATAATTAGTAGATTCTACACAGAACTTAAGTAAAATTTACCGAAAAAATTGAGTAACCATTGTTAATACAAATAATTAAAAGAACAATCCTCATTTTCTGCAGTTTATTGGGAATTTATCTTTTAAATGCTTGATAAACGCCAATTATGTATTAAGATCTTTTCCATGTAAACAAATTCAGATAATTTTTATATTTAATATAACTAGTCTCAATATTCTTGCGAGTGCTGTTATAGAATATCTAATCTAGTTTTTTGTTAACCTGTGATTAAGCGTCATTTAAAAACTTATTACTTAAATGCAAGAATACTAGTTATTTATATTTCTCAATAAATTTTGCTTTTAATTGAGACGCGGTAAATTTTACATTTGGCAAATTCTATTCATGATTTTTTCCGTGTATATTTATTTTTTTTTTGAGAATAAATTAAAAATTCAATACTATGAAGAAATTTTTTTTGCTCCAATATACATATTTCTGAGTACTTAATAAGATATAAACGTGTACAAAATAAGGTTAGATGCTGAACAAGAATGTTTTAAAAGCTTGTAACGGTGACCCTGTTGTAGACTAATAAAACACATGACCAGACTCTTTAAACTTGTCTTACAAAAATTGTATGTATTTATATGTGTTTTTCTCTATTGGATTGTCTAAAGGAACGACTAGACTAACTGTTGTAACTCGTTCCATCTGCACTTATCTGCCCTTTCATGAGAAATTCAAAATTCCAATAGGAACAGATGTATACATTTTTTTAAGATGAAAGTCAAAGTTAGCAGCGTCAGATGAAGTGCACATTTTTTATTTTCAAAAAGCATGGAACTCGTGTTGAAAAGCCCTTTCATGTTAGCAGTCACTAGACCCTTCGCAATATAAAAGATATTTAACCAAAATAGAACCAATTTTTTAAATTTAGCTAATCGGTAACATCGAAGTTTTTTTTTAGTAAATAAGCATAATACAAACTGTGAATTTTTAAATACCATTATTTCAATTGCACTATATACAGGGTCATCGAAAAGTATCGGACCCCCCTAATATCTTCAGTTAGAATGCACTTAGGAGAAAATGTCCAATAGCAAAGTTGTATGGTTTCAAGCGGGGAGTAAGAGGATGACCTTGACTTTGACCTTGACCATGTCCTTCATGGTCATTTCAAGGTCAATCTTATTTTTTTAAATAGAACCCCCTACATTTTATTGCATATTCTTATAGCTTATCTCGAGAGCTTTCCAAAACACTATAATAAAATATTTTGTTATTAAGTACTTTTTGAGTTATAAAGGTTTGAAGTTAACAATTTGTTAAGTGGTGTGCGAGTCTTACTGAAAATATTAGGGGGATCCGATTAATGTATTTTCTTTAAACCAATTAATTGGTCTCATTATTCCGCGCACAAAAGTATTAAGGTTATGATTACTGAAAACTAAATAATATTTTACAAGATATTCTACATTTTGTGTCAAAAAATTGTTAACTTCAAACCTTTATAACTCAAAAAGTACTTAATAAAAAAATATTTTATTATAGTGTTTTGGAAAGCTCTCGAGATAAGCTATAAGAATATGCAATAAAATGTAGGGGGTTCTATTTAAAAAAATAAGATTGACCTTGAAATGACCTTGAAGGACATGGTCAAGGTCAAAGTCAAGATCGTCATCTTACTCCCCGCTTGAAACCATACAACTTTGCTATTGGACATTTTCTCCTAAGTGCATTCTAACTGAAGATATTAGGGGGGTCCGATACTTTTCGATGACCCTGTATATGATTGTGTCTGTGTGTGTGTGTGTGTGTGTGCGTGTGTGTGTGTGTGTGTGTGTGTGTGTGTGTATGTGTGTGTGTTTGTTTGTGTGTGTGTGTGTGTGTGTGTGTGTGTGTGTGTGTGTGTGAGTGAGTATATAAAAGCATCTCATAAGACACGGAAACATTATTGCAATACATTCTCTCGAATTCTCTTTTTATAGTAATAGCGTTTTCTTGAACAAAATCAAATTTGACAGGACGACAATATCAAGTTGCAGATGTGTATGTATACAGATATGTAGGTGCATGTTTATGTATACAACTGGCATGGCAGATGCTTGAAATAACGAAATGAAACAAAATTACGTTCGCGCATTGACCGAATATAACTTTAGTCGGAAATCAAGTTTATTCCCCCAGTATTCAGTTCCATCTCATTCAACTTAGTTTTTGAATTTCAGTCGGCCATATTCAATCCGCCATGTTGAATTCTTAAAATCTAAGACGAAATTCGTAATCAGCGACCCCAGAAACCCCCAAGGACCCAGTTCCATCTCATTCAACTTAGTTTTTACAATCTCGTCGGCCATATTGAATCCGCCATTTTGAATTTTTCAATTCTGAGGTCAGATTCGTAATCAGCGATCTTAAAACCACATAAATCGATGTTCATAGTTAAAAACATGCACTGTATAATTCTTAACTAGGACCACGTACGGATTGCCCTATCTGTACGGCGACGGCTTGTTGGCCTTAGCCACCACATGACGCCAGGAGCGTAATGTCTAACTAGACGTTTAGCGCCGTATTTCTTATCGAATTTAATCACGCCTTATGCTGCTGTCTAATCAAATTCTACTTACGCGTCATGCAGCTTCGATCAATGATACACTCCCCAGAGGGGTTAAAGCGGCGCGCATATATGAAAATGCTGACTGAGGTTGAATATGAAATGTATCTTTCATTACACTAACTTCTCGTTTCCTTGCAAGGGCGAGGTTCGTATATTCCACGTCAAGGTACGGAGAAGTGAAGGTCTTTGCATTATTTCCACTCTCGTTTGTAACAATTAACTAATCCTTGCGAAGGATTACTCGTGCTACATAATTCCGTGGTACACTGGAAAACAAATTTTATATATACTGATGCTCGTTTTAAATTTCACTGAAAATGTGATTTTACTCTGAGCAAAGTTGACAAGAAAAAGTCTCTTGTAATTTTTTGTTTAAACTCCAGTGTTTCCCAGAAAAAATTCTATAATTCCAATAAAAACAGAGACTTTTGCTTGACAATTTTGCTTGCAAGACGAAAATATTTTTTTGAAGGTTGAAATTTAAAGAAGATCGCAAATTAAAACTACCCTCATAGATCACGATATTATGGCAAGGTTACAGAAAGGTTACAACCTTAACATTTAAACTAAACATTGTTATAATACCAAAATTAGTTTTTTTTTGTAACGTATTTTAACGTATAATGTTAATGTAAGATGGAGATAATATTATAGAGAACTGAAAATTGTATGTTGTATAATCAGCCGCACTATTATCCCTAATATGCAGCTCTATTTGGCTCCCGATATACAAATGGGTTTATTATTAGTATACATGGTGTCCTACTACTCGCGGACCTATTGCAGGTACGTATTCTGCATGAAATTTCAAGCCAAAAAGTCCTTTACCAAAATTGGATCCGATGACTACAATTTGTCTTAACCCTTTGAGTCACAACGTGACACCGGTGTCACGCCTAATTAAAAAAATCATAACTTTCTTAAAAGTCAATGGATCGAATAAAAAAAGGTCTCATTTTGAAAGGGAAGGATAGGGCGACAATTTGGTAAATCTGCCGTCTTAAGAAATGCTACCCTTTTTAAAATGTACCCCTTCAAAAAAGGGGAAAAATTATAAAAATTAAAAAACGTGTGTATATTTTAGAAAACAAATTTTTTTTCACCTTTTATTACTCTATATTTTTAAAAATATCCTAAAAATTGTTAAAAAAATTGATAACGAAAATTTACATTCAGACATTTCTATTATCCAGGACTTTGTGACTCGAAGCTTAGCTGCACAGGGTAGGTGCACGTGCAAGCATTGCTGCTTCTACTATTCCATTTTGTGTGCGTTCCAATTCACTGCTCTCTGAGAAAGTCGGGTAGGTTATTTTCTATTTTTTATTTCATTTCATTTCACACTTTTCTCACAAATTGCACTGAAAAATATTCTAATTATGAAATTTGTCGATTTACCAAGCGGCTCAGATAGCGAAGAAGATAAATATGATTCACATAATTTTGAGGATAATGAATTTTAAAAAAGTCGTTCGCTATATTGGATCCGCCATTTTGAATTTTCAAAAATTGACTTCAGATTCGTACTCAGCCACCCCGAAAACTCCTTAGTGACGAGTTTCAAGTGAATCCAATGAGTTTTTACAAAATCGTCCTCCACGTTGGATCCACCATTTTGAATTTTTGAAAACTAACCCCGGATTCCTAATCAGCCACCCCAAAAAACCCCGAGTAAAACGTTTCAGGCCAATTGGATGAATTTTAAAGAAGTCGTCCGACATATTCGATCCGCCATTTTAAATTTTTAAAAACTGACCATGGATTCATAATCAACGACCTTAAAAATGTAGTATAACGTCATGTTTAAAAAATTTCGATTATTTCCGAATTGGGTGACTCAAAGGGTTAACAAAATTAGACTTATTTTAAAATCATTTTCAAGACTCTGCAATTCACCTCCGAGGCTCTTCGATCTAAAATGAATATTTCTCTTGCTATAATCATAAAAGGGTAAAAAATATAAATTTTTTCGTGTTTTTCGCGTTTATCTTATTTCTATAAACAGCCAATGAAATACCACTGCAAGGAAGTTGTAGTCCTTGAAAAAACGAACAATTTAACCCCTAATCCAATGACATTCGACGAAAATTGGACCGAAAAGGAGCCTCTTAGCCTTTTAACGTCCAGAATGCAGGTTTCCCATGTACAAATTCCACCGCATATTCAGACTGAAAATAATACGCAGGCAATTCGAAATGTACCTTATTTACTATTTTCAAAGGTGCTCTTTCGAATGGTAACTTCAAAATTTGAAAAAATCGAGTATTTTCCTTTTTTTTTGGCAAAAGTAGGTATGTGAAAAAAAAAACACATTTTTGAGGGTTATTTTTTTTAAACTTCATTTTTCATGTCGATACCACGATTTCTTTGACCGGAAAAGTGCATTAAAAGTGCATAAAATGTTTGAACTTAAAAGGATATGCAGGTAGGCATTTTTTATTTCACCTTGAAATATCCAAAATGGCGGCTTATGGCAAGAAATTTTTAAAAAATGTTAGCAGTATGGAAGTATAGTATTTTAAACAAATTTCCGACTAAACTGTCTATCTTATAAAAAAGTAAAATAAAGTTTTACGCCCGCAATACGAACAATACTTTTTTCCCGAGTGCGTGAAAAAATCTAATTTATGCTCCAAATTTTAAACGAGGAGGGGTGGAAATTACTATCTTAGCCATGTAATTTTCGAGGGCACAAAATGCGATTTTACTCAAATTGGGGCGTAAAACCAGGCTTTACGCCCAGGAGGGCGCAAAAGACTTTTCAATCCGTAATAATATTTCACACCACATGAGATAGTATATTACTCAACGAGGGAGGTAAAATAAAGAATGTCTCAGACTGCGTGCAATTCCTTTTTACTTCCCGAGGGAAGTATACGATTTTTCTTTATGGCCGGGAGGATAAACGGTATCTTTCCTTCCGCTTGCGGAAGGAAAGTTGCTGCTTTTCTCCCGGTGTGAAGAAAATATCTTTTCAACCTTTGGTCGGCGTTAAAATCAACACCGAAAAACATCACAGCTCACAGCGGCAGAATTTATGTAGTGCATTAACCAGAAAATCTGATTAAAATAACTGGATCTGCCTTAACAAACGTTTCTGGCACCTTTAATTAGAACTTATTTATCAGAATGTAAACCAAGCAAATTCCACTCTAACAAGAATCAAAGGTCACTCTTAATAAGAGACATCACTCTTTATACAACGCTCGAATCTCAAACTGAAAAAAAAATTAAAGAAAATGCAATTGAAACGGTCTATTAACTTATTTAGTAATTAATCACAGAGTACAGAAGATATAATTACATTTACAAATATATTTAAGCTATCAAAATTTTCATCGAAATTCTATATTTCAACCAATGTATTAATAGATATTTCATTTTTGCAGTAGTTTTGATGTTAGTATATTTTTTCTGGGAAATGAAACATTATTTAATTCCAGTTTTAGTGATATTAATGAGGCATTGGTCATTTAGAACAACAAAGGTTTAAGTTATCTTAGAAATCTTAAAATATGTGCAGAAAAAAATGCTCCCTTTAAAAGTGTTCATCTTTAAACCTCAAGTAAAAGGGTGTTTCTTTACTGCTGCAGTTTAAATGTGAAAATTCCCAAAAACTTTGTTTGAAAAACCAGCTTTAAATGCGACGAAATCTAGGCTAATTGTATTAAGATACTAACTCAATAGCTTTAAACAAAAAAATAATATTCTTTATAATCCTTTTTCGGTACGCTGCTGCTTACGTAATAATGAGTGACTTGTCCACTTAATAATAGTCGCTATGCAAATTTCATTTAAATGGTTAATCATGTTCTACATCTCTTGTACATTAGGCCGATAAAATGGAGTTTGCAGGAAACATTCGTTCTATTTATAAGCAACAAACTAAATTTTTACTGACGCATTAAAAAGGCTTGTTAATGACATGCTTGAAAACGTATATTTTGATTTTCAATAATTAATGGTGTATTATATGATTGCTCTTTTGTTTTAAAATTTGCCGTTTATTTTTAACAATTTTTATGCATATATGATGATACATCACCAAGGGTTTTGATCGTAGTACTGGTCATGTCTCAAAAGGAGATTTTTCAAGCTTTCTTCATAATGTTTTAAATATTCTATTCTTGGCATGTTTGCTTTCGCGAGAGAAATCAAAGATGTAATTCCTCGATAACATTTGTGAACCTTGTCGTAATTACATCGTTTTTGCAGCGTTATCTTATAACTGTATGCGAAATGCAATTCAAGTGGCTGTTATTTTAAAACACTTGATAATAATTCTTAATATACTGTTCTGAATAAACGTACTTATGCAACAGAATGCGTAATTGCTAAATTTAATAATTGTCACTCTTTTTTCTTGGATCCACATTTCTGAATTTTGAAACCTGAGTGAACATCAGCATTCTCTTTTGTCAAATTTTGAGAATTCAAAGCAGCGGATCACTGAATGAAAATATGGTAGACTGTTTTTAAAAGTTATACGCAATCTATTTGAAACGTGATACTCGGGTTTTTTTGAGGTCGCTGATAACAAATCAGATGTCAGATTTTGAAAATTCAAAACTAGCTACCAAATGTCATATAAGTTCATCATTCTTTAAAGAATTCAAATACTGTATTATTTTTGTGTAAAAGGAAAAAATTTGTATGGCCTTCATTCTTCGACAGCCATTTTGACTTTTTAAAGGTATGTATGGGGACTTCAAACTTTCGAATTTGTAGAAGCGATATTTTAAGCTTTCAGTGAATATCTGAAAAAGTGCATTTGATAGAGTGAAAAATGATTCTACCAATTTTTTTGGTTGACCTAATAATAACCAAATACGGTGTTAAAGTACGATGTTAAAAAATCTCTATCGTCGTAAAAGGGTTAAGGTAAAGTTTTACAAAACTACAACAGTAAAAAAATGTCATAATAGTTCATTTTAGCCCATTAAGTCCCAAAAAGGCAAAATTTGTATCTACGTTTGAGCTCGGAAAACTTTTGGAAAATACCCAACCCTACTATTTTCGGGTACGCTTTACACGATAGAATGGTTTAAAAATTTTCAAAAATTTGATTTTCAATTGTTCATTAACAATTTAACACAAAAAATACGTTTTTTTATGCAATTTTTGTATTTAATAAAAAATTGCAGTGGGAAGGAAATTTTTTTTACAGTCGCAATATGCACAAAATTGCAAAATACATCTAAACTTTTCAACCAGCTTTAGTTTGTTATCGTACGATTTTTTTTAACAAAATGGCGACCACAAAACTAACGCTAAAAATTAAGATTTTAATTTCACTACTGCTTTTGACGTTTTTTTTTTATTGGAATCATGTAAATTATTCAAATACTTCAGTCAAGATGTGCTTAGATATAATATTTCGTTTAAAAAATAACCATAAACAGTGAAAATAAATATAAACGTGAAAAACAATGTTTTTAAGGTTTTAAAAAGTCGTTTTTTTTAAGGTTTCTCGTTAAACAGTAGTGAAATTAAAGTTTGATTTTTAGCTGTCGTTTTTTGATCGCCATTTTGTTAAAAAAAATAGCACGATAAAAAATCAAAGCTGGTTGAAAAGTTTAGTTTTTTTGCAATATTGTGCATATTTGCGATAATAAAAGAAATTGTATTTTTTTTTAAATTGTCAATCAACGATCGAAAATAAAATTTTTGAAATTTTTAAACCGTTCTATCGTGTAGAGCGTACTCGAAAATAATAGGGTTGGGTATTTTCCAAAAGATTTTCTTACTTTTTCACAAAGTTGCCTGAGCCCGAAAGCAAGATACAAATTTTGCCTTTTTGGGACTTAATGGGTTAACGTATTTTTGGTGCCTGGTTACGAATATGATTATAAAACATGGCCGGCATACAATTTCCAGCCGCCACTTTAAAAAAAAGTAAGAAAACGTTTTTATCCACTTTTTTTGAATTTTCACAAAATACGAGTATTATTGACTACAACAAACTACTCGTACATTTTTAAACACAATAAATATAAAATGGAATTATATCAATAACTATAATATTTTTTACGATTTATATTAGATGATCAAGCTACCCTACTATACATTTTTAAGGTATAGTTTATGCAGCAACCCGTATGAATAACGCATGCCGGAAAATTATAATAAAATATTGAAAAATTAGAATTAAACATTATGAAATGACATAACAGAAGTTAATAATTTGATAGTTACTGTAACTATATACTGCGTTTGTTTGAAGTGTATATGACAGATGCAATGAAGGTTGTGCAGAATACATGGTATTTCCACTAGAACCTTTTAGAGCATTTTTTAATGCATATTGTTTCTTACTTTTCGATCAATGACAAATCATTTAATTTAATTTACTAATCATTATTATCGACCTTTACAGTAAGTTGAAGTTTCATTTAAATTGGTGATAGTTACTCCACAAACACAAATCCGTGTTTAAAATGTAGGCCAAAAAATAAGATCGTCTTAAAGTTTTATAATACACGTAGTTACATTATTATCGGTTATTAAGAAACACGGATTCCTATTTATATTTATTCCATATTAATTAAGAGAGAAAAAAATTATTAATTATATAACCTTTTAGAGCATATTAGCTATTTTTCGTGCTGATATTTCGGAACACTGAATTTCATTATTCAAATTTACAAGGTTGTCATAACTCTTTGTTTCACGTCAGTTTTTTTAAAGGTTCTCCCACAACCGACATCAAAATCCTTAAATCATAATTCGACATTGCTTTTGTTTGAAAGAATTACCTTCCATTCTGCGATAAGTGTTCGAAAATATACGATATTGGCTCATGGAATGCTAATACATTTCACATGCACAACACGCGCGTGAAAGACATGATTCCCGAGGGAGATCAAAAAAGTGAGATCGCGTGAGGGACCAGGAAAACCATCGTTATTTCAAGGTAAATTCAAAAGATGTTAATGACCGATTCTGTTCAATGGCATTTTTTTATAGCACATGTGATATGAAAAGGTGCATTGCGTTGTATCAATAATATCAGATAACTCATCCACTGCGTTCTTTTGATGATATTCAGATTACGCATAGTGATCCCTCGATAAAATTTAACGATAATAATTTCATTGCATTGCATAAGATTTTTTTTTTCAATAATTTTGTTTTTTTCGAAGTTGTTTAAAACGATGCCAGTGTATATTTGCATGTATTTGTTATATATTTTGTTAGGAAAGTACTAAGAAATTGTATCCTTTTTGGAAGTACGTGTCTACGTCTTCATGTGAACTTCATTTCGCAAGCAATATATCATTGTACTTAATTTTAAAATGTAAAAATACTAGATTGTACAGATCCACTCAATAAAACGTGGTTAATTGTCGGAAATGCTTCTATTGAATTAGACATTTTTATGGCATATTGTTTCCATATTTTTAAATCTTTTTGCATCTTATCGATTTCCATGATCCTTTTAAAATGTGCCGGAATTCCAAATTTTAAAAGAATTTGACGACTTTTATAAGATTCTTCTCCGAGTAGGAACCCTCATTTTAAATTTTGAAAATCTGACTCAGATTCCAATTCGAATGTGCTGTACTCGAAAACCCCAAAAATAGAATATTAAAAAAAACTTTCAAATTGAAAAATCAGACATTTCAGAATAGCTTTTTCGATTGAATATGATGGAATTTTCATCCTGCATTTCTTCAAAATTCATGAACAAAATATATTGCTTTATATTATCTGATTCAACATCTACAATACATGATTGAACAAAAATTGAAACTCCTACAGTTCAGTGAATAAAATCGTGCACTAACGAAGAACACTGGAATAACGAGCAAATGATAAGAACTAAATATGTTCTTTTCCCACAATAAATTAAAAAAAATGACCCTAAATATTTTGTTGGGTATTCTAGCTGTCAAAAGACAGACCCTTCAATTCGGATGCGACGATTTCGAAGATGTCAAATGCGGAAATAAATTTAGTATTTTTTCCAGTAAGTAACCAACTTTTTGTCTCAGAATGTATTATTTTTACATAATTCAAAATCACTTGGTGTCATCGCTGCCCAAAGATTTTTGATGTTTATTTTCATACGGATGAAAGGTCTAAATCGATAAAATATAAATTCTTAGCATTGTTAAATAGTTAGTACCCCACACACATACAACCTTAGTATTCACATCTATTATAGCGACCGAAATTGAACGAAACATTTAAACTTTCGAAAACATTACGATTGTATTAAGACACCTCTTCGTATGTTATATTATATTGATATTATTAGAGTAATACATTATACATTTCTTGAAAAACGATCATTCAAAACACTCATTAACTGAGTTTTTACATTTTTTAATGTAATAATTTTCGATATCTTTTCTTTTGTGCTTATTAGTTTCTGTTGCTAAAATCTTATCTTTAGAATAATTAAAATTTTGTCCTGTTTCGAGTCTAAGTTTTGTTAGTGCTGTATAATTAATTTCTCTGCCATTAGTATTATTTTTGTGTTCTGTGATTCTAGTTTTAAGTAATCTGTTGGTTTCTCCTATATATACAGCGTCATGAAAAGCTCATGGAATCTGATAAACTACATCGTTCTTTTTAAGTTTGTCGGGTTTATCTTCAAATGGGTTGCTTCTCTCAATGTTGGTGTTTATTGGCTTATGTACGACACGAACGGATTGTTTTCTCATAGTTTTAGAGATTTTTTTCTGTCAATCCTTTCACATCAGGAAGAGAGATCGTAGTTCTAGGATATTAGAGCGTTTTTTGTTTTTGTTGTAGATATAGTGAACACGTTTTCTAATTGTTTCCTCAATAAGCTACAATGGATAGCTATTTTGCAACAATATTGTTTTGACTAGGTTTAAGTTCTTTTCTCGGAATTTAGGTTCAGCCAACAAGACTGCTCGATCAATCAAATTATATATTACCCCAATTTTATAATTGAAAGGATGTTGTGAATAAAAATTGAGGTATCTTCCTGACCCCGTATTTTTGTGGTACCAATCCGTGAACAATGGGCCATCATTTTTTCTTTTTACCCTGAGGTCGAGAAAAGCAATATTTTGGTTATTTTCAAATTCCGTTGTAAATGAAATTTTGTTTTTAAATTCTTTAAAATTACTTTAAGACTTTTAGCAGGGAATCAAGTTTTTCTGGCGGGATACCAATTGAGATATCATCCACATAGCGGAAGTAAAAAGATAATTTAAAATTTAATTTGTTAAAAAACTTTTTTCTAAAAACTCCATAACCAGTTTAGCGACGACGGGTGACAATGGAGAACCCATCGGTACCCTGAAGATTTGTTGATAAGTCACACCCTGGAAATTGAAAGAGGTAGAATTCAAGATGAGCTTAAGGTCCTTTAAAAATCGATGTCCGATAAAAAAAACCCTATATTATAGGGAACTCTGTGGTTTGCAATATGTGGTTCTTCGTCATAACTTCTTTAAGGGTCTTCCTGGAAACTCGTTTAGGTATATGTCGCTCTTGCGATAATATATCACAAACCTGAAATGTGAGTAACCTTTAACTCCAAAATATTGTTTTATATTACATGAAGATATATAAATTACACCGAATAATCCTTTATGTGAAGAAGTCAGGATATAGGTGCGAATACCCCCTCCCTATCGGTATTAAATATTACTCAACTTCACCCTTTTGGCAGTATATATTTTTCTCAGTATACGTGGTTCAACAAAATCAAAGCTGACTAAAAATTTGACGTTGACTGAGAAATTATTTCTGGGCCTGTCTTAATGCCTGTAATTCATGGCCCTGCTATAGTACCCAAATCAGGAAAGAATATTTCAATTATTGTTGAATAATCAGTTTATGGGGATCGCCATCTTTTACGAAATCCGTAAATGATTCACATTTACTTTCAAAAAGCCTTTATAAATAGATGATGTTATCATTTAAACAACTTTTCGAAATCAAACAGTATTGCATTCCGCTTATTTCGTCGAGTATTTTGAAACTAAAATATATCTATTGTGTTCATGGACCTGTAATTACGAAATACTACTAAAAAATATAAATAAATAAAAAAAAAATAAATGAAAATAAAACTATACGCGAATTAATGAGTAATTGTTCTCCTTAATGAGATAATGAAAGTTATATTTAGGTACTCTTTAATTTTACTGTTATTAATCAATTGCATTAGAATAATAATACGTTTACTTTACTCACATTAACGTGTTTATCTGTACGGCGACAATTACAACGATGATTATCTGTGACATTCGCAGATGCAAGTTGTCGCAAGATGAATCAGAGACGGTGAACATTAATGAATAACTTGAAATTAATACACTCACGGATGTTTATATGTGATACACTATTTGAATGCGTGAGTAACAATACTCTAGCAAATCCCACGATCGTGATTGTAAATGATAGATAAAAATAATATGAGTACCTATGTATTTAGTTTCGCTGATTAAATTTCAGTTGGATTAACTGCATTTTCGTAAATTCAACTAACTATATTTATCTATAATATACGACACTGGAATTTAGTTACAATCTTTGATTTTTGTTACGTTGTCTTTTTTGAGCTCAGGGTTTTTTTTCTAAGAATTGACAAATTTAATTTAACCATTTTTACTTCGACCCAGACTAAGTCTGGACGAAGTATTGAATTTGGTCACTTCGGGCAAAAAAATTACCCTATAGTTTTTCATCAAATGTCGACGTTTCAGACCCTAAGGAACCCAAAGCAACAATAAAAAAATTGGTGTCCGTTAGGTTTTACGTCCGTCCGTCCGTCCGTGGGAAAAATTTTGTATACGCGATATCTCGCGAATGGAATGACTTAGATCTGATTAGTTTTTGGAGACAATGCATACTAGATTATGGGGAGGTTTAACAAAAAAACGCTCAAAAAACACGTTTTTCCATTTTTTAACAAAAAATACAAATCGTACAAAAAAATGTTTCAAACAAAAAATATAGAACATCGAATTCTCTACAAAAAAGGTTATATTCATTTCTTCGTAAAATCAACGATAATGCCGTAAAAAACAAATTAACATAAATTGTACATACACATATGCAATGCATATGTATGTATATTATATACATTACATGAAAAACAGAGACACAGAGGAAGCAGGGGAGTGAGGCAGGTATCAGGGGGGGGGGGGCTAACTTTAAAAATTTGATTAAATTTTATTTTAGTATAAAAATTTGATTAATTTTTGTTTTTTTAAGCATCAGTGTGAACAAGACGTGCTCATTTATCAGGGCTTCGGCTGATCTGCGGTCGAGGTCGAAGTTTTGAAAATGCTCATTTTCAATTTTAATATAGGGTGAATATGCCAATGAATGGACGACTACCAATGAATGGACGATTTTCTACATATTTCTATTTCTTATGAATGTATGATGCACAACATGCAACAAAATACATATTTTTATGTTCTTTGAACATTCAAAACAATATTTACAGTACTATTGATCTTCCAGTCTTTATTATTTTGTAAAATCAAAGCAAAGTTTTAAAGCCATCCAAAACTGATACTGAAAACGTCCCATTTGATTTAACCCGTCTATTCATTGGCGTTTAGCGGATTTTTTTACAAACGTATGAAGACGAGGTTAATAATTAAATAAAATCAAAGGTTGAACTGCACGGTCATAAAGAGCAGAGTCTAACGATTCTAATAGTGGTATCATAATTAAATTTTCATTAAAGAATTTAAAAGTTACAATCGATCAAAATGTGAAAAATGCTTAACCGTCCATTCATTGGCATATTCACCCTATTTAAGGAACAAGATATTGTTACAATATATGTATAGAAACTACTCGAACCTAACGATGCTAGAACTACCCTCTGCCGCCTTCTTTCCTGGCAATCTTAAAATGGGAATATTCCCGGAAGCATCAGCCTTTCGTCAGGGCAATACGAATTTAGCCAAAATTGTAGGCACCCGGGTCGAAGGCATCTAGTTTTAAATTGAAATAAAATGCATTTTGAGCTCAACACAAACTTCGCTGTATATTCTAAAAATTTCCAATTATTTCCAATTAAGAATACTTACAAAATTTATAAGCTAGAACATAAATAATTAGAAAAACATCCGACAACGGAGTCGAACCCGGGTTGTTTTGATTTACCGATGTTGGGTCGTATCGCATTATATTTTTCACAGTTAAAGTTTCATGATACGA
Source organism: Trichopria drosophilae (assembly GCA_030407085.1). Lineage (NCBI taxonomy): Eukaryota > Metazoa > Arthropoda > Insecta > Hymenoptera > Diapriidae > Trichopria > Trichopria drosophilae. The sequence goes on along the minus strand of CM059582.1, from coordinate 157,062,175 downwards.
CAAGAATCAAGATCAGCCAAAACTGGATTTGTGCGGTATTCTGGAACTTAGATAAATTTTCGATTAAGTCCACTATCCAATTTTAACGACAATAACTTATTTATGCCATTCGATTCGTAAAATGCTATTTTACACACTTTTGACATTTTTCGTTCGTATTTTACGCACTCAAGTGACATAAAATATCGTATGAAACATGTGCGTAAATGTTTATTCTGCGAATGGGATTACGACCCTCGCCTTCGGCTCGGGCTGCAACCCTTCACATTCGTAGAATGAGCTTTTACGCACTAGTTTCATAATATACTTTTTCCTATTATAGTGCGCAAAGTTCGATTTTGTGCACGTATTTGCGTGTGCAAAGTGCCACTTTCCCACACTTTACTGATCTTATAATTTAGCGTGCGGTAAAGAAAATTTGCGTGGGGTAATGAAGTTTTGCGTGCGGTAAAGTAGCGCTATAGGTATACAGACATGTAAAACAGACCTGTCAAAACTGTCATTTGTTTTACTTTTCAATCGCAGTTCTTCAGTACGGAAAACGATAGGTATAGATTAATTCTATCTAAAATAGTAATGTAATTGAAAATGTACCCGAAAACGCAAATGCGAATGAATATTTAAATTCATTAAAATTTATATAAAATATTAATAACAATTAACAGTAATAACGATAATAAATAATGTATTACATAGATGTTTATAAATTTAGTCTATTTATTACAAAAGCATTTACAAATACTGTTTTCGGCTCTGCCCCCCCGAACCCCCCCTTCTCCACCGCCCTTGTACCGCCACTTTAAATGTTGTATATAGGTGTCGAACTTTGCGCACTTAATAGGAAAAATAGTATACGATACTCGTGCGCTGCGTATGTGTTCCCACACGAGCGCAGTTTGTCACCCGACAGACTCGCTTCGCTCGGGTGACAAACTGCGCTCGTGTGGGAAATACCTACTTTGCGCACTCGTATCGTAATGTTCTGTTATATACTTGAGGCAATTACGGATACTAGCATAAAATGTGTAGATACATTAATTTTCAAAGTCACACTTATAGAAAGGAATAATTCTGAGAATCAGTAGTATAGCCGCGATAACTATAATCTGAGCCGGGGGTTATACTATTCCGTGTTCGGAAGAAAACAAGAAAACGATACTGTTCTATCAGTGCAAAAGTAAAAAAATGTTTTTTTTTTGAAATTTTTCAGGCTTATATTAAAAATTAAATACCTTTAAAAAAAATTCTATGCCATTTAATTGTATGCGCAATCTTTTTACGCAGGATTTGACGACTATACCGCGAGTACTCGTAAGGTAAATTAACCTAACCTAATAATTACAATCAGAAAATATTCCTTTCGAAAATTTCCGGATAGTCTGATTTCAGCGGGGTACATTTGTAAAATGCAAATTTTTCCTACATTGTTCTGAAACATGTTCATGTTGGCAAAAACATTTTTTATTTAATTGGGAATTGTTTTCAAGGGAAATGATGTTAGTAGCATCGATAATATTATCAGTCCTATAGGTTAGGTAACTGTTGAATTTTGACAAGAAATTTGCAATATTATTTATCTAGAGAAATCTTGTATTCACCCTTAAACACATTTTAAAGTTAATATTATTCTAACATTATTAAATATAAATTTCGTATTTCGAAATGATTTTTGTAATAGTTGCTAGAAATGTGCATAATATGTAATAGGATGTTAATTTTAATATAACACGGAAATGTAATTGAGATGTTTATTTGAAACACTTTAACTTTGCGAATTCTGTGGAAACTTGACCAAGCACATGCAAATCAATGTCTTTTATATATAAATATACTACTAATAGTATTCTTAGTTCCATTGTATTAAATTTTACTAATGTTTATGCATTTTTCAGGGTATACTTCTTGCGGTGAAGGCTTTATATTCAGCAAAACATCAAAGGTATACAATTTAATTTTACTATTTATTTGTTTAACATTAAAGGTTTAATTTTTCAAAAATATTTTCATACTACGTACATTCTACCAGTGTTCTGAATGAATATTTTGTGTCGCGGTTACTACATAAACAATAGTGTAATTTTTGACCCAGTGACCTTATTTGTTATTTAAAGCCTGGCTGATTTCAGCGTTCACATAAGACGTAGTAATATTCGATAGAAATACAATAAACACAGAAGAAAATATTTCATTCTTGAGGAATGATTTAAGATGCAATGTATAAAAGGATGTTATTTTCCTACCTAATTAAATTTGATTTTTATAGATAAAAACTAATAATTTAAAAATGTACTTGGACTGAAAAATGTGTGAGGACTTTAAAAACGTCCTTCCCTCGTATTTTGGCATATATATTAACGATTATCAAAGATCACAAGATAAACTTGGATACAGTTGGTTTAGAATTACATAGATACTAACCTGGGTGTTAAATCCAGTTTTGAACGTTTCCATACTATTAAAAGTCGTAATATTCGTAATTGTCAATGAATCTTGACGAATTTCAGGTACACCTAGTAGAACCATTAGTGTAGGGATGTAATTGTTATTTCATATAATGTAATGTTAGTATTTAAATATTTGTAATAAACACTAAACTTTCTTTCAGTATGTCAATCGGATATTTTGTTTTATTAATTAAAAAATTACCTATTATTATATTACTTACTACAGATTGAGCATTGTTGCAAATGTAGCTCGATATGAATCACTAATCGTATTAGGTGATCGAAAAATGATGTTAATAGCAACTAAAATAGTGCAGCAAAATGATTATTTATGCATTGAGGTCCTTAAAGTTATTCGTTCTTCTTTTATTGACCGATCATATTAGGTTTACATTATCCAAGGCATTCACATCTTGGGTTCCATCCAAAACCATCAAATATTGCAGCTATGTAAAAACGATACACTGAATCCAATTGATATTAATATATCGTATTGTTACGAGATAAATAGGCATAACTTTATTTCGAAAGTTACATAATAATTTTATATTAGTCCAAAACTCAAAAATATGAAATTTCACACTAGTTACCCAGTTTATTGCACAATTTATTTGAGAAGTATTTCTTGTTAATTCATTGTATATTTTGAAGTACGTACATTTTGAAATTAAAAAAAAAGTTGCAATAGAATATCGTACAATTAAACACTGCTTAATTGTATAAAAAAATGTTTTATTCTCTCATATACAAGGCATTTTCTTGAACTTTAAAATTTGTCCTTAGAAAAAATGTTACCCTCTGGGTGTCGAATCAACCAATGTACCACTGTGAATAATTTGTAATAAATTTCATTACTTTTCAATTACTTTCCACAGCTCTTCAACTGGATTTCATTAATTGCAGTAGTAACAACTGATATAGTTCCTGGAATTGATTGCAACAGTTAACTTCACTAAATTAAAAAAATACATTGAGCTTTAACTACATATTTGGTTAAATTTACGTACTGTTTTGAGTTTAATAAAAATTGTCAAATTATAACAGTTAGGAATTATTTAACTTAAAAAGTGGTTCTTTTCACTACTCTCTGATCTACGGCCCAACAATATTAATCAATCAATTTTTGTTATGATTCCTACAAAAAAAAGAGCAAAATCTAAAAATAATTTGTTTTATAAATTTAGAAATATTATCAATACGTTCGTTTCCTCGTTGTAGGGAGCCTAATATAGATGGCTCTGATTTTTGTCTGCTACATACAATCGAATGCAAGATACGTATGTTCTTTGCTTCAGAAGGATTTATCCATATTGTACAAAAATCAGTGGATTCTATTTTGTACGTTAGACGCATAGGTTTAGATTAAATCCATAACAAAGGTAATAAAATCCTGCACGAAAGCTTTGTTTATTTACATTCCACCACAATTCGAAATGTAAACAAAATAGCACTTAAAAGTATTATTGTTGGCTAGGTAGCCATCACCTTGTCTTTACGGACATTAATGTAACCATTATAATGGCGAATAAAAAGATTATAAATATTTTTCTAATAAATATATGTAATATCAGCCATTAAAGAGGTCTTATAAAATTTTAAGAATATTGCAATCACCTTTGTTTTTATTTTTACATTTTGTACCGATACAGTGTTCATGGAATATAATACTATGGATATCGTTATAAAAAATTAGTAGAAAATTCGTTTTTTAACTTTTAAGAATTCCATTTTTTGCATGGAATAAAGTAGTACCAATGTATAGATTGTCAAAGCGTTCATGATGTTTCGTCAATGTTCCTACAGTAATGAAATATTAACTTTTTTATGACATTTTTTTACATAACCATGTCCTAAATAGAATATAATTGTTATTTATTGTTTATGGAGTATGCATATTAATTGTTTAATATCATTATATTTGGAACAACGCAAACCAACGTGGTGAAAAATTATGTTATTAAAGAGGACTGTAAATTTAGAATGATGGTAAATCTTCGAAGTACTCTTTTGTTTGCAATGAAACCAAAGGAAGAAGTTAGTTTATCAGGTTACATAATTTTTATTGAAATAGGCATACAATTATACATGCCCAAGGACATGGCTGTTGGAGAATGATTCCATGCTTTTAGAGGATAAGAAATTTGTGAAAAAAGCATTTTCTTCCTGCAGGGAGCCTTCTAATGTGGAATTATTGATACCGTTATTATAGTATTATATCTTCTGTACGTGGGGCAGAAAAGTATGCATTATTACGTGGGCACTATTGTACCACGAGTAATAGTCAAGCCTAGTCGAGGCAGACAAGGGATTGAAGTGTGACCCATGGTAGAAAAATAGCACCCGAAAAATAGCGGGCGGTAAAAATCCCAAAATGCTCGTTTAGTGTTGATACGTATAGTTATGTTGGCGCGTATAGTTCCTATAGCAGTACGAAAAAGTAGCAGTTTCGTGTTGGTCTGGCAAAAAAATGATGTTTGTCACACCTGCACAAAAATGTCACCTTTGCATTATATAATACGTGCGGCAAGAACCGTATTCAGCCCGTGTGCCTTCTTGAATCCGACAGGCGCTATTTGCAATTTCTTGCCTGGCGGTATTCACTCTTTCGCGCCCGTTTTTCGTTTTCACGATTTCGCCAGCACCCAGTAATTTACCGGCATTACAAAAGCGCATATTTTATGTACAGGTGTGACAAAATAGTTATTTTCATACGGTGGGCGTAAAGTACGACTTTACGCCTGCAGGCAATTCTCATGCCTGAGGGACGGCGAAGCTGGCCCGAGGCTATATAGTATTGCCGGAGGATGTAAAGTCTTACGCCCCACGTGCGAACATTATTTTGCTCATACGTAGGAAAGACATACCTCTTTGCGCATTGATTTGCAGGAGTAAAACTGACTTTCACGTCTATTGGACGTTAAGTGAAACATAGGGCAAGAAAAGTTACAACCGTCGGCGATCAACGGCTCGAAGGCCGGCCTCGCCGGACCGAGAGTTGTTCCAATCGCTGGCGGGGGTAACTTTACGCCCTAGGGTTCACTTTACGCCTAGTTGTCCGGTAAGTGTGATTTTACGGACTGTTCTCTGTACTTTACGGACTAAAAACAGCCGGTAAAGTGCCTACTTTTGCGAAAAGTGTATCAAAAAATAGTGTTCCCTCCTCGGCCGTAAAATTTTACGACCTTGGTTTGGAAATTGTACGATCCTCGGACCGGCTTCGCCAGTCCTCGGACTCACAATCTCCACTCGGTCCGTGAAATTGAACTTTACGGCCTAGGACCGAAAAGTACTATTTCGGTACTGAAAGCTGTAAAAATTCGATTTCCCTGACTGCGTTTAATCCGTATGGGTTATGTTTTCGACAGCGCTGATTCATGTTACACGTGATCCGTAAAATTTCTTTTTACGGACTAAAAGCAGACCGTAAAATCGGTTTTACGGCTATAGTACTTTTCGGTCCTGGGCCGTGAAGTTCAATTTTACGGACCGAGTGAAGATTGATCGCACAATCTCCAAACCAAGGTCGTAAAATTTTACGGCCGAGGAGCGAACACTATTTTTTGATACACTGTTCACAAAAGTAGGCACTTTACCGACTGTTTTTAATCCGTAAAATGCAGAGATCAGTCAGGACTAAAAGGAGTCCGTAAAGTGTCGGACACGTGTATACCATAATAATTTTTTGATTCTTGAACCACCCTAATGTAGATAGTACATGTAATTACGGTACTCATTACCGGTGCACCTAAAAAACCGGACAAATCACAACACTTCAAAAATCCGACATTCAAAAACAGACATTCAATAACGATACTTTGTATTTAATGTCTGGTTTTTGAAGTGTCTGTTTTGTGATTTTTGAGTTTTTGAGGTGCACCCCTCATAACATCAAGAATTTTTTTTGAACAATCGAGTTCCCTGCATGCAGATAAATAAATAACCGAGATATGATCTAAATTTTTATTTGCCTGGGTACTATTTAGCCTATGAAGATTTAGGATACAAATAAGTAACAAATGCTGCGTATTTCGACTCACATTTCATCGAATTATGTTCTATTGGCGAAGTGATGTACTCAACGGATGTTTTCTTTGCAAAACATATGTTGGATTGGTATAGAGGAAATTTGTAAGTTTCATCGGAGAATTGGTAGCCGCGATACCCATATATTCGTTCTGTCTGGCGTTTTCTGTGCCTGCCTTGTCTATCTTTGTCAGCTATATCTCGGGTTGTCCCGCAGTAACGTCGCATATCGTTTCCTCTTTCAGCGCGGCGGATGGTTGCTCCGGCACGCGTGTATATATCGTCCTCTCTCTCGGTCCCTCGATATCCTCCTCGGTCTTCTCCTCTGTCTGCCGCCTTAAGCAGTCCTTCTCTCTCTCTCTCTCTCTCTCTCGCGACGATCCCTCTCGGTCGGTTCGTGTGCCGCGCAGGAGTCCCGAGAGAGTGTGTTGGCGCGACACACAGTCGCGAGCGGCCCGCGGAGCCGTCAACATCAAATTGCGCGTGGGGCCGGGCAGGTGGGCATACTGCTGCCTTTTAGCACGCGTTTAGCACCTCATACCGGGCACGAGGCACTTCCCTCATTTCGCGGATCGGTGGTCCCGAGTGCGACGATTTCGCGTTTCTTTGAGGACACGTGTGTGTGATAGCTGTGCCAGAGAATTTCGCCGAACGGAACTCCGCCTCGGAGCGGCAGTCTTCCGGAGGAGCCGACGATATTGGGAGGGACCCTTTGGGAGGTGTCATGTACGACATGGCTATGGACGCCTGGATGTACGACGTGGTAGGTGCTGATGTTGATGTCAATCGGCTAAAATCGCCCTGTTTTTTTGTTCCCGACCTCTGGCCGATTATTTTATGCGCATTTTCGTGGGGTATACGTAACCGCGCATGGACTGCTCTAGATATTGCGTATTACCAATAGTACCAACAGTATTTTCGAAATTTAACCCATTAACGTCCAAAGGACACTTTTTCTTGCTTCTATTTCAATCGAGTATTTTGTATCAAAATCGAAGTTAACAAAAATTAAGAGATACATATCCTACTGTTTCGGAGTTGCTCTTGGATTCCGAGGTCAAAATAGACTTTTAGTCATCAGGAATTCTAATATGGTGCCGAATTTGAAAATATGTCAAAAAAATTGGGAAATATTTATTCTTACCAATTTTTTTTGGACTAACACCCTTAGAGTCTTGGGATTCTATTGAAACTCTGAATAAAGGTGAATAAAATACTGAAATTTTATGAAAAAATTCTCACCTCAAAATGGCCGCAACAACAAATTTCAAAGAAATTTTCAGGGCGTTCTAACTCAAAAACAACGACCTTTTTTAATACAATGGTAACAATGAAAAGTTCTCAGAATTCATCTAGAAATATCACGGAATTTTTTTAGATTTTTGTAATGAATTTTTTTTTTTAATTTTTTTCAAAATTGGTATTTATTTTCGAAAAATTCTGAAAAAAATTTAGTGTATTCTTTCATGAATTCTAAGCGTTTCTTCTCCTTTATATTTTTTCCGAAAGTTGATAGTGATTGAGAAAATTAATTTTAAATATTATAGCTTAGGATTTTTTTTTTCTCGAAAACTGTCAACATTTGGAAATAATTGCAAAGAACAAAAAATTCTTTACCGAATACAGTAAATTTTTTTCATAATTTTTCGTTAACAAATTACCATTTGGAAAAAAAAATTTAAAAAAATCCCCAATAGTCATTAAAAAAATCTTAAAAAATTCCGTGATATTTCTCGGTAAATTCTAAGAACTTTTCATTCTTATCATTTTTTTAATAAAGCTCTTAGTTTTGAGTTAGGGCGTCCAGGAAATTTTAAAGAAATTTTCATTGTTGCGGCCATTTTGAGTTCGTTAGAATGATGTAGGGTACAAAAGTAAAATTTTTCCTTAAAATTGAAGTATTTTATTCACCTTTATTCAGAGTTTCAATAGAATCCCAATATTCTAAGGGCTCGAAAAAAATTGGTAAGAATAAATATTTCCCAATTTTCTGGACATTGTTTCCAAATTCGGCGCCATATTGGAATTCCCGATGGATGAAACTCAATTTTTATTAACTTCGATTTTGATACGAAATACTGGACTGAAATTGACGCAAGAAGAAGTTGCCGTTGGGCGTTAATGGGTTAAAGGAAAATGTACTTATTATACTTGGTATCGAAAAAAAGGGTTAGGACCCCACATCAACCAAATTTCTGGTCAACCCAAACCCCGAATTTTTGTTGGACCCCAAATTTTTTTTGTGAATACATACTAAATTTGTGTTGGACAGAAACCTGAACTGTGTTGAACCCAACCTATTTTTTCCGCGTATGTCTCTAGTTGATTGTACTAAAAAGAATTCGAGAACTTAATGCGAAAAATATGAGAGGTTTTTCTGGTTTTGGGAGGTGGTTCTAGTTTTGTTTGATTCGTTCAGTAAATTTGAGTATTGAACAGCGTTTGACTCTGGCAACAGTATATTAGTGATCAAAGGCAGATATTACTATTTTTCAGAAGCAGGAAAGACATAATTTGCTACCAATAAAAAAGTTCGTCATTTGATTGAACGGAAATTGAACGAAAACATGTCCTTTTCTTGGTTGAATGCATTAATGTGACAGTTAATATAAAACTCTGGAAAAAATTGATTATAATTTTAAATTCATAAATAATAGTATAATAATATACATATTATTGAATTACTTTATATAGATTTATGACATTTATTAATGATTAATAATAGTTAATACAACAATTAAGGGTAAAAATTGATGATAATATGACATCAAATATAATGAATTTTTGATAAAAGATTTTAAAATAGAATTGCGATTGTTTATTTCAATCTGGGTGTAGATTCGGCTTTCCATAGCTCTTAAACATCATTTTGCAGAGATTTTTTAAAATGCTCATTTTTAACATATTTCAAGCATTTTTGACAAAAACATCGTTAAAACTGAAGAAGTTTGGGTTATCCACTGACAATTAAATATATATTTGTTATAATTTAATTTACATTTTGCAATTAATTATTAGAGGAATCAAAAAGCTATTAAATTACATTAAGAAGTCTTATTGGGTTGATTTAATTGTTTGGATGCAAATAAGAAATCGGATTTTTTTGTATTTAATGATTTATTTTGTTTCTTCATTCTGTTTAGGGTGTAGTTTCTTAATTATAACAATGCTGAAGATATCAACTTCATCCACCATTCATTATGCTTTGTCTACCATTTTAGTATTCTTATTTCGAAATTCTGGTTGAAGGAAAAGAAAATGAAATAATATTTTTCTTGTCGAATTTATAAAGAAAGATATTTGACAAATTTATAGCGATACTGTCAAACATATTGTTTTGATTATTTAAATAAATAAATTTATGCAATATTTAGTTAACTCAAACATACATAAATAAAAAAGTCCTAGGTTCGAGTCCCGGTGCTCATTTTTTTTATAACGAAATAAATCATAAAAAATTGCTATTAATTCTTTATTCTGACAATTGAACATTTTCAAATAACTTCTGACATCACTCGATATTAAATATTATAAAAAAATTCACTACAATTAACAAAATAATTTATTTTTCGACGTCTTTTAGAATTTAGTCGCACGCAATATGTTAAATAATCGGGAATTTTGAACAATTTAAAAATAACATTAAAAAATAATTTTTTTTTTCAAAGTTTATTACATGGGTAATGTTTCTCGATATTATCAATACCTTTTTTAAGTGGTTTTTTAATAATGTAAACAATTTTGGACGTAAACATCCAATCCGTTTTGCAGGTGTTTATGTTTTCTAATCCTTGCGCGTTGAAAATACATTAAATAATTCATTTGAGACGCAATAATAGTATAAACATTGATTGATCGCAATATAGTGAAAAACGAATCAAGGTCACGATTACACTACAAGTTCATTTCTGTAAAACTTTCACAATGAATTTAAAACTGCTTATTTTGAACAGACATTATATTATTATATATATAAACATTGATGGCTAAAAGCCTGGGAGCGATCAAATATTTCGAAAATCATCAATATTAGAAGAAAAAACGCTGTAACCCCTTGACTGCCAATGACGAAGATCTTTGTCATTTTGGACTTTTCCCAGACTGCCAGAAAAATGTTAAACGACGGCTACAATATGGCGGAGAAATTTTCCAAAAATGGAACCATTTTTTGTTGAAAAATGCTGAAAATCAGACTTCAAGTTCGTAATCAGTAATAAATTTCAAGCGAAATAATTGGAATTTGGAAAATTTTTCCGAAATATTGAATCCGCCATTTTGAATTTTCAAAATCTGACTTCAGATTCGTAATCAGCATCTCAAAATAACTATATACACCAAGTTAAAGTAAAATCTAACAAATTTGTTTTTTTTTTGGCATTTTTTGTGAAATTCTCGTGGCAGTCAAGGGGTCAACCATTGATGTGTGGGGGGGGGGGGGGTGGAGGATAGTGACTCCCCACATCTAAGGGGAGGGGGGTCAAACATCTTAAAAGTCAACATGGGTCAGACAAATCCAAAACATTACAGAGGGCATTGTGTTGACTTTTGACCGGAAATTTTCATTTTTTAAGCTTTTTACTCACAATCAGAAACATTAAAAATAATTAGTTATACTAAAATGTTATAATGGCTATATAAGCCGGTAGAACTGCCGGCATCATCATTACGCGAGATATATCACGAGGAGGGGTGCTTGATGTAAGTGAGTTGCATTTCACTTTGCGGGCAATAATTATTACAACAAATGCTGAAATTGATATCCATTAACCTTTTGACAGTGTGCTAATCGATTGTACGAACTCTCCCTTATGTTTTGAAGCATTTCTGACGTAATTGAATTCGACACTTCAACAATGCGAGTCTTTAATTCGTCAAGATTCCCTGGTTTTTTTTTCAGACCTTGCTTTTTAGATAACCTCAGCAAAAGAAATCTAGTGGCATTAAATCTGGAGATCTTGGTGGCCATTCAATTTGACCTCCTCTACTAAAATCGATTAAATGTTTGGTTTAGAAACGTACGGGTTATCGTGGCATAATGAGCATCCTGGTGAAACCAAAAATTTTGAAATTCACCTCCTGTTATGTTTCGTAGACGTGGTACAATTTCAGCTGTTACTTCCGAATTAATGTTTTCATCAATAAAGAATGACCCTACGGTACAGTCACCCAATATTCCAGCCTAAACGTTTTCTTTTTGTTGAAGATTCTGTGTGTGCAAATCTTGCATCCACCGGAAATTGATATCTGACCGATATCTGACCAATATCTACAATTTGGATGTAGCCTCATCGGAAAAACAAACCCAACATAAAAACTGACCATTATTTTGAACTCGTTAAATCTTCTGATAATTCCTGCACGAATTTTATTTTTTACAAGTGATAATGAATTCTTAAGACATTTGTCACAGTTTTTTAGTTGCATTCCTGCCCAATTTTAGACGGAGGTTCATTTGGATCGTCAGTAACGCTCCTGAAGAACTTCTAATACTGTAACGTTGTTGCTAGCAGTTTTTGGTCTTCCAGACAGCGATTAATTTTCAACAGGATCTATTCTTTCAAATCACGAAATTGTGCGATAAACAGTAAACTAAGAAATGGGATAGTGCTCCATATAGGTGTCATTAAACAAATTTACGGCTGCTTCGTAAGATCGAATAACCATAAATCGTATTAAATAAAGTTTTTGAAATTTGATTAAAGAATAAAGTACTATATGTAAGTAGTTTGTGTCAATACCGATGTCAAGGTTTGATGGTGTCGTAGAAAAACCAGCTTTTACTACTTTTTACAATAGTTTACTAAGACACTTATTAGGTCGCTAGAGTGATTTTCACTTGTGAGAAAGGTTTTTCGTAAAACAGAAGTGATCACAATTTGAGAAAAATGTTTGTCATGGTTTCAATGCTCAGTGTTTTGGATTCGCCTCGAAAAGATTTTTCAGATAAAACATACAGTGATGGCAAAAAGTCCGGGAAAGGTCAAATATTTCAAAAACCATCGACATTATATTGACTTTTTTTTAAAGGGAAACCTATAACTTTCCAAAGTATCGACATTTTCTTGAATTGGAATGACTTTCCTCCAAAATGTAGAGATTTACTGACAGAACAATGTAAGATATAACATATTATGAAAACATTGTCGGTATCGGTAAAAATCATAACATTCATTAGTATTTCATAAAATATGCATTTCGTTGAGTTTTATCATTTAACTAGATAACGTGGGGAGGGGGGGGGATTACTCATTTGTATTCTCAATTGTATTCTCGAACAATTTATTCATGTAGTCTCTTCAACTAGATTGACAGAAGATCATTTTATTCCGAAGATTGTCCGTCCATAACTGAAATCGTTGTTCAGGTTCGTGAATGACTCTGTCCATCTAATTGTCCTCGTCAATCATCGTCCTTTAACATCCTCAAGGCGTCCTGCATACGGAGGTTGTCGTAAGGATATTAACAGGATGATAAAGGAAAATATTTGGACGCCCAGAGGAGCTCCTGAGGACCTTCTCATGTACGGGATGTAATCAGTTTTCTCAAACAAACATTTTCATTTTAACACCCGATTTTCGTCAACTCTCTAACTTGGGTGTATAATTTTAAATTGCAGATATAAGAAACTACTTATATTTCAAAAAAGAACTGATTAGGAGTTCTTTCGCATAGTTTATCATATTACTTTGATGATAAGTTCAGACAGAGGACTTCGTTCTTTAAAGGGAGAAGCAAATTTCAGTTATTTATCGATATTTATAAAGAATATATTTTAAAAACACAAGGTATTAATGATGTGACCAAATTATATAATTTTAACACTCCAGTCGCGATGATAGATTTAGCAACAACACCAACCGACAAATATCTGTAATAAAACAAATTTAACCTTGGTAATTTAGAAAAAAATATCAATCATCCAGATTCCATTGTCCCTTTGGTCATGGCCTATCTCCTTTTAGCATCTACGTTTTACATGAAAATTCATCTTCGTAATAATTAATATCTATGAAAACAATCATATAGTAATTATAGAGATCATTAAAATAAAACTTATTTCGCGAATTCTCATTCTGTAAAATTTAAACATTAATTCAATCACTTTTTATTTATACAATAAATACTTGTGTTTAATAATTGATGGTATGCATTTATGTAATTTATTTCTCCAGCTTATTCAATTTACAACCCATATATAAAAAGGCAATAATCGTCGCTAAATGATGATATTAATAACTTTTTTTATTGATGAAATGCTTGTAAGTAAAAAAGTCTGAATTTCCGTATATACATTTTATAATTTGAGACCTTATTATATATACATATATGCATACTTTAAACGTATTTAAACCGAGCGTCGTTTTACTGTTTACAAAAGTCTCAAACGATACTTGCTAAATTTACGATGTGCAAATTCTTACGTAATTAACGTTCATTGATGTCAGTCTGTTTTGTTTGCAGTAATGACAGATAAGACCGACTACTACAATTGGCGCAAAAACGTCATTTTAATATTAAAAGCTGCATTAAAAAACAGATTTTTCCCCTTTAGCGTGCATTAGCCCGGTAGCCGTGTTGCGAAAGTTAAACGTCGCGCCATAAATATGGATGTAGCCGAGAATAAATGCACGCACTAATCGCGCAATTTTTAGGTATAAACGTTCTCGTGTAATCAAATTTCTTGTTAATTGGTTGCAAGTTTTCCTCGTCAGCAATTTGCGTCCACACGTCAACTAATTAAACCAATACGTTAGGCGTTGTGCGTATTAAAGAAATTCAGTATCACATGGTGCTTTACTAATTCATCTGGGGAATTTAAAACCATATTTGAAACAAGTGGTTATTTTAGCTTTTAGAGCCAAAATCGGCTAAAATTGGTTTTATAAATTATTTATTAGCACCACTCCTTGCAGATAATTTTATATACTTTTTTTTTTATTTAAGATATACGTCACCCTGCTCGTGTACAGATGACCTTAATTGCAGTATCGTATGTACTAGGTATTCCGTAGAGTTTCCCTTTGCAACAGATCTCGCGGTATCCTTTGATTCGTGACGTCAATGCTGCTTACGACTAAAATGATGAAGCGTATATGAATATATTTATGTTTACTCTCTATATTTAAGTTATCAGACATCCATTTTAGAAAGATGCAGATTATAAAATGTCGTATCTTTATTCAAATTAATTCGGTGTATCCGATACTTCGCACACAAATACTTTAGAAAGAGATCTTAAAGTAATCTTTATAAAGACTTATGCGTCGATTTTAAGAACTCTACAAGACCTCTTAAGTATGAGGTCTCAGAAAAGAGGTCTTATTTGAGAGCTTTGACAAATAAAATAAATAATATAAATGAAAAGGAATTTTCTGAAAATTATAGATTCTATTTTTGTATCTCAATTATTAATTTATATACTTTAAACCTAAATCCCTTTTTAGCGTTTGTATATTTATATATTGGATGGTGATTACATTTAATAGAATGAGATAATGCAATAATACAAAACTGTGATAACATTGGCTAAATATCATAAAAGCATTTATTTGGTCAGTGCAGCTTATAATCTATCGGTCTGCATAATGAAGTAAATATCGCGCGACTTCATTTTTGGATTCAATTGCCACCTAGTTTCTCTGTAAGAAACACAAAACTCACCAATGGAATCCCTTTACTAAAAGAGCGATGGTTCATAACGAGATAGATTTAAGACCTCTTTTATAGATCTCTTTTATAGATTATCATATTTCAGACCTCTTCAGGAGGTCTATTTGGAGATATCTTCGAGCTGAACTCTGGAAAGAATGCGATTGATTTGTATGTGATAATTCTGATAAAAAGGTATGAAAGGTAATCCCTTTCATTATCTCGAAGAAATGTCTTTTCTATCTTATAACATTACAGTTATTAAAATACAAGGGAAAGTGTGAAATCAAATCACCATCTTGAAAAAAAAGTACAATGAAAATTCGAGCATTTCGTATAGTTAATATGGTAATGAAACAATAAAATTAATTAATATTAATTGTAAATTACATGCAATTGTAATTATGCTAACAAATAAATTGTTTACATTATTTCTTTATAACAAAACAATTTTCTTTATTCCTTATTTTTAACTTTCGGTTTTTAATATTGAGAATAACTCTTTAGAATTTTCTTGCTCCATACATATAGTTCCTTTATTCTTCACAAAATATTCGCCTTGGTGATGATATGGATGTCTTTTTACGTGCATTTATTCAATTTTCGTTAGGTCGTACAATACCTTTTCTACTAGATAAGAATCTATATCTGGCTAAGGTACATTTTCTGCACCAATTACAGTCCTGCTTACTTCAATTTAAAAAAATTAAGACAATACAAACAAAATATCAGTTTATTATTATTCAAAAGAATATAGAAAAAAGAATTTGAAAAAAGACTGAAGACCAGACTGTAGGAATGCGATACGATATTGAAGTTTGCAACGTTGAAGTTCAACGAAGAAATTAAAAATATTTTTTTTAAATTTCAATTTTTTTTTATTGATCTATGTGATGTAAGAACCTCGTAGACGCAAAAAGAAATTTTTTCGAAACTACAGGGGCTCAGGGAGGGGGGTAAAAAACGAAAAAACGTCCGTAAAAGTTGTACTTTAAGTTAGGCCTCATTTTTTATTTTTGAAATCTTTTTTTGTTCGCAAATTTCGAAAAACTTTGAGAATACTTCTTTTTCGAACAAAACAAGATTTCAAAAAAATTTCTTTTTGCGTCTACAAGGTTCCTATATCACATAGATTAATAAAAAAAGTTGAAATTTAAAGAAAATTAAAAAAAAATTTTCGTTGAACTCCAACGTTGCAAACTTCAATATCGTTAATAATTGTCAATAATACAACTGTAATAAAGAATTTCATGAATATTGTCCGCTTGTCCAGGGAGATATTCCATTACATTAGTATTTCGGTTAGGTTAGGTTAGATTAGGTTGGGTTAGGATAGGTTAGGTTAGGGGATGATAGACATGCTGTTGAATAGTATTTCTTAATGTAACAAGATTGTGTTGAATGCACAATACATCTAATAATTGTTGTAATTTATATTTATTCTTGTTGTAATGTAATGTTTGACAATTTTATTTTTTATATTGTTTGTTGATTTAGTCAAATGTTGAGAATGAAAATGTCGAGTTTGTTAAATGTTGAGTTTGAGAATGTTGAATTTGTACGTTGAATTTGTTTTGTGTTGATTAGACATGTAACCAATTTATTTTTATTTATTTAAATTTAAAAATCGTCTCCATTAATTTTTCATCCATTGCTGGTCACATATTTGTATGCTTCTTTTATGACTTCAAACAAAATTACATATGCATTAGACGATATACGGCATAGATAAAAAATAAAGAATGTTATATCTAACAAAAACATTTACGTAGGAAAATGATGCTCAAAACAGTTTTTAACAATTTTTTGTTGCCCATTCAAGTCAGCTCAAATCTCACCAGTGTCTCTTTTTAAAATAAATTTATTGATTTGAAAATCCAGAAAAAAATATGGTTCTATAAAAATATGATGTAGTATATTGTATTCTTTAAAATAGACAATTCATTTACTGAAAGAATGTTAAGGGAATGTACTTTGATTTTCTCGAAATTTCTCGTATATAGAAAATAAACAGACTGTGAGACCCACTGACAAAAATTGTTTGTTATGATAAGTACGTGAAGTTTAGGCATGTGTTAGGCATAGGAAGCTTCCATTCCTTCGAAAACTGTTGTTCTCCAATGTGGAATCTTTTGCAAATATACGTGTTTCAGACGGAAAATAAACAAAACTTTAAAGTTGAATAGTTACGATTGCTATATTCGAGTATTTTATATGAAGAAGAGGTATCCAACCATTAATATTTAACAACGTAAATATTTAGCGTAATGTAATCGATTATAGTATGACATTACGTTCTTATAGTTGCATAAATATGTAGGATGATATCTATTATGTAACCAAAATTAAAAAGCTTAAAATTTTATTTATTTTGTTTCTTAGATTAAAATGATTATGCTTGAAACCTTTTTTTTTTAATTCGATTGTTAGTAAAAAAAGCTTTTGTTCATTCCTATAAGTTAATTTTTAGATGTACAGAAATCTTCAAAAAGTGGCTGCTAATTAGTAAATTTGAGAACACCATATGAAATTAGTTACCTAAGGAATTCTGCAGTCGTTGATTATTAATATGTAATAAATTTTTTTTAAAAGCAGTAGAAAATAAAGTTTTTATTTTAAATTGGAAAAATATATTGCTTTTTCAATATGAATTCCAAAAACAAATATATACATTTATAAAATTCATCTTATTTAACTGCTCATCTTTAGAACGTTCCTTAATGATATTTATATTTATTGTTACACGAATACTATACATTTAGTCCACTATCATCATGTGTAGTTTTTGGAGTCGTTTAAAATTTATTTACCATTTTTACTGATTTTTTAATTAATTTTCCTTATCACTAAACTGTTTCTTAAAATTTGATTTTAACGATACACGACTTTCCCGTGCATAATGTGTAAACTAATGCTTTTCAAACGAAGCAAAGTTTCCTTTAAGCACGAGTGTATTTTACACACCGAAAATTCGTGCATAAACAAGTTTTTTTCAACGTTTATTTATTTCTAATATTTTTTTTTTAATTTCTAATTTAATACCGCTATCGTAATTTTTATCAAACTTGGACTTTATTTTTATTACTTATTATTGATATGGAAATTTTTTAAATTTCAATCTGTACAAATCCTCCAGTCAAATATTATAAATTCGTCCCATGGGGAATTTTTACGTATAAATATTTTAGGGTTGGTGAAATTTCTGAAAAGATTTGATTTGTTAAAGTATAGATATCTATTTATAAGTCTAAACATTATAAAAATAAATAATGTTATAAAAAACTCTACTACCGGATCTTAATTTATTGTTAATTGCGTGGAGTAATTTGGTAATTATTTTTTTAGTTTCGTTACTTTCAACGAGATCTTCATATTTTCTTCCTCAGCATTACGTTTGTCCGCCTATAAAACCTTTTTATTAGTAAAAAGTTTCGTTATCGCACTTATAATTGGATGCAAAAGTGAACCTTGCATAAGGTATTTCCGTTGCAGATAGTGACGTCAATTCGCATACTTAAGTAATTTTTCGGGTGGAACTGAATAACTTGTTAGACAGTGACTAATGCAGTTATTCTAAGTGTCCTGATCCTTTAGAGTAAAATTTATATCAATTATAGGAGAGAAGTCTTTTTTTGTTGATTATTTACAATTTATTAGTTTATTTTACCTGGAAGGAACGTACTGTAATAAGTTTAGTATTTCTTTTATGTTAAAATACATGTTTCAAGTCTACCCGTTTTGCACTGATAATTTTTGTGGATTATTTTGTATAATTGTGCGCGGATTTTTAATATCTGATACAAGTTATTTATCATAATTTTTTAATGTGTGAAAGACATTCATACTTATTAATGTTCTTTAAATTTGTAGGAATGAGAATTCTTTGTTAATGGTCAGGATTTTTAAAATTTACTCCTAAATTTTTAAGAATTCACTAGATTGGCTCAATTTTTAGTTCAAAAAATTCAGAGAGTAGATATAATATACATCAAGTTGCTATAATATAATACTTTTTGTAAATAATTCGTACTATACACTCTATTTCTGAAAGTGAAAATTGAGCCACTTTCTTCTAAAAGTGATTTTCACTATTTCTAAAGTGGTAATCGCACTACATTAACAGTGAATGGAAACATGTCACTCTAATAAAGTGAAATTTTCACTTTATAAATAGTGAAAAAGTCACCATTAGCATAGAGTGTATTGTATAGAATATGGAATTGTACGGAAAACAATGCTATACTAACTAGGATTTTAGGTAATGGCTCTTTCATTTTAGTACGGTTTTCTATTAGATAGAATTTTTGTATTCTCCGTATCTACAGAGAATCGGAAAAATTTAAAATAATAGTCCTTTTTTATAACGCTGCCCACCTGTTTTTTTTTATCATGAGCTAAGCTGCATAATTTTTCATAACGAAATGTTTTCAAATTATTTTATACCAAGAAAGGTCTGTACAAAAGTTACTATAGGTTTATTAAAAAAAAAAAATTAACGGAAAATGGGTGGTTTTTGCACAGAGAAAAAAGGGTTAATGGAACGATGAAGAAATCGTAGAAATTATTTTAACATATGTAAATAGTAGAATTAACAACATGAAAAGTTATAGTTGATATTTGTAGGTACGAATGATTTAAGTACCAATAAAAATTATATTATTCCATTTGCTATGAAAATACATGATTTAACTACTTTTTGTACAAAAACTTTTTACTATTATGAAATAATTCCATTAACAATTATCTTTCTCTTTGTGTGAAAGGGGGTAAATTCAAGTGATTTTTTTTTTGTTATTTGTTATGTCCTGACAGGTCAGGCGAAGGACATTCAAATTAGAATTGTAAAAATTCCTTTACAATTTATCTCGGAGTTTGCTTCTTCTTACATACTTGCTATTTTTATTTATAAGCGAATAAAAATATTCTTCAATAAAAATACTTGAACGAAAATTCCAACAAGTGAAACGGAGATTTTCACGTATTTGCAAAAAACATTTCATGGTCAATTTAGTTTTTTCTGATTAATGTCTCGGTATGATAAAAATGTTTTTTGTTCTTTTAAAAATCATCATTGATATTTGTTAAACAAAAATATTGCTGACAAATTAAAAAACTTACTTAACCCTTTAAATCCCAAATATGCACAATTTGCACGTGGATTTCAGCATCGTTTTATGTATAAAATAACAATTTTTTTTCGACTAGTTTTGTGGTCGCTCTTTCGATTGACGCTACTGAAATTTGGAAGAATGTTTAACAAAAATACTCAAGAAATCATGATTTTTTAGCTACAATTTCTTGTTAAAATGCATTTTTACCGATGAATAAAATGATACCGATTTCAGATCACCTTCTAATATGTCAGAAATGTGTTCCCGATTGTTTTACTTCATAATTATACATTCACATATCTTGATTTATTTTGTTTTTCGTTTCAAAATAGCATCTGAACGTTGAAAGTTTTGAAATCGAAGTAAATGCCATTATTGTGAAATTTGCTAATTAATGATCTCATAGGTTTCAGTCATCGCTAAACTCGAATCTTGAGTCAGTTTACCGAAATTCAAAATGACGGATCCAATATGGCGGACCCGTTATGGAAAAATTACTCGTATTTTTACTGAGCATACGGCAGTCGCCATCATGAAATTGGATTTTATGCGATATTACTGCTTCCGTAAACCAAAAAAGGTCATACAAAACTCATAATAACCTATTTGTACTATTTTGCAACAAAGAAAACCTAGCAGATCAGAAATAATAGCGTTTTTTTTCAATTTCAACAATTTTCAACGATCAGACGCTATTTTGGAACGAAAAACAAAATAAATCAATATATGTGAATGTATAATTTTGAAGTAAAACAATCGGGAACACGTTTCTGACCGATTATAAGGTGATCTGAAACCAATATCATAGTTAAAAATCCATTTTTAAAAAATTGTAGCTAAAAAATCTGGTTAGTTTCAGTATTTGTGTAAAAAAATGGGTTAAACGCAATTTTTCGAAAATTTTAGTACCGCCAATCGCAAGAGCGATCTCAAAACTAGTCGGATATAGATGTTTCCATTTTTTTAAAATTTTTATTTTATACATAAAATGATGTAGAAATCCATGTGCAAATTGTGCACATTTCGGACCTAAACGGTTAATCTGTAAGAAAACGTCAATATCTCGAAAAAATAAACCTTATTATATCAATTATGAACATTATTCATGAAATTCACATCTCTAGTGGTATTATTTTCCCTAAAATGGAGGTCCAGGGGTTTTCGAAGTTGCTGATCAGCAATTTGAGGTTAGATTTTTTAAATTCCAGATGGTGGACTGAAACTCAAAAAAATGAACTTGAGGCTAGGTTTTTAAATTTCATGATGAACAACCCCAAAAACCCCAGTATACGCATTTAATCGCGATTTTTAAGCATTTTATTAAGTTTCAGTCCACCATATTGGATCCGCCATCTTGAATTTCAAAAATCTAACCTCAAATTGCTGATCAGCAACTTCGAAAACCGCTGGACCTCCGTTTTAGGGAAAATAATACCACTAGAGATGCGAATTTCATGAATAATGTTCATAATTGATAGAATAAGGTTTATTTTTTCCAGATATTGACGTTTTGAAGAGGTTAGGTTGATTAGGGGCAAAACGAAAAAATTCATAGTTGAAGTTTATATCTTTTGTGCAGTTTTGGTTGCAGAAAGGCATCGATACGGCAACATTATTGATACGAAAAAAAATTTTGTTCATTTTTTTTTTAAATGCGCCATATTGGATCGAAAGAGCATATTGGTCACTTTCAAGTCATTATTAATCTTATTTCCTGTTGAAAATGAAGGTCGAAAATCAACGTAAATATCTGCGTCTTCCGTCCTTAATGGGTTAATAGAATATTACGAACAAGCAGCCTTAAACATTGACATTTTCCTTCGTGAG
Source organism: Trichopria drosophilae (assembly GCA_030407085.1). Taxonomy (NCBI): domain Eukaryota; kingdom Metazoa; phylum Arthropoda; class Insecta; order Hymenoptera; family Diapriidae; genus Trichopria; species Trichopria drosophilae. Next base: position 157,040,121 of record CM059582.1, on the reverse strand, counting down.
AAATTTTAATTATCTACAGTTTCGTTAAAAATGGTTGGGCGTCAATGTCTTTGTTGTATGGAGCAACTATTTGTCCTTGGTCTACCTCCAACATATTCGTTTTTTATTTATATAAGATTTTTAAAAAATTAAGTATAATTATTTGTCATCGTTATACAAATCTATATATGTAAATCATGAATTCAGCACTCGTTTGTTAATATATTCCTTTTTCAAACAGATATAACAATTAATGAATGCCTAAAACTCTTTGTTTGTAAAAATCAAATAAGTTTAAACGAAATCAACATTTTTTTTTGTTAAAAAGTTGAAACAATATTATTTGAAGTGGAATTGAACGAAAATGAAAGTTATGTGATGCCATTCTTGAGTTTAAAAACGAAGGCGTCTGATTCGAATGTCACTCTCGCGACACCGTGTACTACCGAAAACGTTCCGTTCTCTTGCTGAACCATGACCAGACTCATTTTAAAAATAGGCCCTATACCAGCTATAACCTTGAAAACTCTTGCGAGCAACGTTATCGCCGCTCGTCGGCTCTGCAGAAACAGTCGCATATGGAACGATTGTCGACGCGAATTTACGGCACATTGTTTATATGCAGGTTTATTCGGTTATGTTTTATTTTTATTACATCTTCAGATATTAGAAATATCTTAATAACGTTATTTCAGAACTTTCGTCGACATCGTTGCACGGGAAATATTTTTATGCTGCGCAGCTACCTTTTTTCATTCGATTACGTATTAGCATTCAGTTATTTTCGTCTTTAATGGTGTCTGGGCATATGAAAGTCGTAATATCTTGTTTATTTTTAGATTTTATAAATGTATTTTAAACCCTAGATTTTATTTTAATTTCCCTACTTATTATTAAATTTGCATCGTCATTTTCTGTAACAGTTTCATTGAAATAACTGTGATGTATCTTTTGTTTTTATTAAGTGCGAATAAATTTTATCTTTGACCATTTCTAATATTTTAAAATGGGAAATGTGGGCTACTAACAATTAGTAGAGAAGTATTGATTGAACACTGTGGGAAATTTGATTGGAAATTATTTTTTAAAAATGAGAAAATTAAAATTACCATTTTACAGTAGGAATTTGATGAGAAACTTGCAGAATAGCAATATTTCAGTAATAAAAAAAATAATTTTTACTATTCCAGAACAGGAATTTATCTTATACGAAAATTGGAGAACATATTTATAATAATAAAGTAGTATCAAGGTCAGTCTGTAAAGCAACTCTGTGGAGCTGTGGCTCGCCTTTGGCATTACTGTATCGTCATTTTCTTTTGTATCATTTTGTGTTTATATTTTGTATTGCTGACAAAGATGATTATTATTATTATTATTTATGTATAGCTTATAGTATTCTCTCTAACTTTTCTATGATTAAACAAACAAAAAATCGAACAGTTCGATTCGGCCTTATATTGTGAACATCACACTCAAGTTGATAAAAATTTACTATGCAGTACTATTATATGAACAAGTGTCATCTATATACAGGGTGTCTCACAACTCGCTGACTGTATTGCTGGTTCGTATTCTACATGAAATTTCATGCAAAAACGTCTGTTACCAAAATTGGATCCGATGCCTTCAATTTGATTGTCGTGCCATTGAAGTTTAGAACAAAAATCGCTCCTTTTTGCAATAACTTGACTTTTTTGAAGTTATGCTAACAATATTAGTCCCATTTTAAAGTCACTTTCAAGCTCCACAATTAATCGCTGAAACTATTTGACCTGAAATGAATGTTTCCTTTGTTTTAGTCATAAAATGGGTCAAAATGCCAATTTTTGCAATTTTTGGCATTTATCTCATTTCGATAGATGGCTTATGAAATATATCTGGAAGGAAGTTGTAGCCTTGAAAACGAACAATTTAACCCCTTATCCAATGAGATTCGATTAAAAATGAAGTCAAAAGAAGCCTCTTAAGTTGTTTCATTCAGAATTGGTAGGAAACAGCTTGATACTCGCAAAGTGCGATTTTTGTCAATTTCGGGAATTTCAGAGGCTTTTTTTGGGCTGAATTATTATCGAATCGCCTCGTATTAGGAGTCACATTGTTCATTTTTTCAAGTGCTACTACTTTCTCATAGTGTTGTTTCACGACCTATTCATCGAAATTAGATTTTTACCCATTTTATGAATGTAGCAAGAGAAATATTCATTTTGGGTCAATGAGCCCCAGAGATGAATTGGAGAGCTTGAAAGTGATTTTAAAATGAGCCTAATTTTATTAATATAACTTCAAAAAAAGACAAGTGATTGCAAAAAGGAGAGATTTTTGTTCCAAACTTCAATAGCGTGGCAATCAAATTGGAGGCATCGGATCTAATTTTTGTAACACACTATTTTCCTTGAAATTTCACGTAGAATACGTACCAGCAATACTGTCAGCGAGTTGTAGGAATCCCTGTATATCGATGATACTTGTTCGTATAATGGTACAGCATAGTCATTTTTTTATCAACTTGAGTCTGAAGTTTATATATGTGTATATTTTAAACTGTCACCTGCACGCACATGCCATTCTTTGTGCTGCTTGTTAGCTTGCCATTTGATCTACTTTTGTGTGAATGAAAACTCATTTCTATAACGGGAGACCCATCACATCTCCGGCATCGCGAACTACGCTAACGGCGAAAAACGGAACTAGTTTCAAGTAATCCTTTGATACACACCCAGGGAAATGTAGATGCATATTTTTATCACCTCATTCAGTTTCACTTTTTTCATTGGTCAACACGAACATTTTTACTACTGAGAAATTGTTCTATAAGAGTACTGTACATTTCGTAAGCATATGCATTTTATTATGCTGGTGTGGGAAATTTTACAGAACAATATCGAAATATAGCTCATGAATGGTATTTAAGTCCAAAATGGATATTTCATATCTGTCCTCAAATTCCTAGCGAGAATAGTAATTTTTTCTATTTTCTTCAGATACTGTAGAATTTCTTTCAGTCAGTATTAACTCTTTGAAGCATATATTTTTCCTTACGCGGAAAAAGCTAAAATTTGTTGCTCGGGGGTCTTCGGGATCGCTGAATACGAATCCGATTTCAGACATTCAAAACGGCGGGCCCAATATGACCTACAAAAAATTGAAAATGGGTCAAATTTACTTGAAACCTGTTCACCGGTGGTTTTCGGAGTCACTTAATACGAATAGGACCTTAGATTTTCAAAATTCAAAATGGCCCAATAACACGAACAAAAAATTGAAAATTGACATTATACATTTCGAAAATCCAATATCATATTCGTAATCAACGACTCCAACAAACCCCGAGTAACAAATTTTAAGCAAACCCAATCTATTTTTTAATTTGTCTCCCGCCATATTGGATCCGCCATTTTGAAGTTTGAAAATCTAATGTCGAGTTCGTAATCAGCGACCCAGAAATCCCCCAAGTAACAAGTTTAAAGTATAAATCTCATCAATTTTCTATTTTTGTCCGCCATATTGGATTCGTCATTTTGATTTTTGACACCAAATGTGTTTAGCAGTATGGATTAATAATATGACTTTAATAACTAATTCTTTATCTTCAATTAAAATGATCGTCCTGAAGAAGACTCAAAATGGTCGAAATGTCATGAAATATATGAATTTTGGAAATTATACAGGTATTTTATATTTTATACTTTTTTGTTATGTATTTTTTTAGATGACCACCAAGGCGAAGAAAATCTGATATTGAAGATATTTCTCGATCAAGAAAATTAATGTTATTAAGCACTTTTGGAAACTTTTATATATATTAACCAAATACTGTGTTCTCTATAACATTAACATGCGAAAAACGAACGCAGGACCGGAAATAGCACAAAATTGTCAAGATGCATATGAAGTTTTCATTTTTCCTTTTCTTTTTCATGTCTCCTTGGGAATTCTAAAAACCGGATTTTTCTTTTATACCAAAAATGTACACCGACAAAATTAAAGAAAGAATCAACAGATCTAGTAGGAAACAATTCGCGAAATTTGCCCATATAAAGTTGTACATATTCAGAAATACGATTGATTGGTTTTATTTTAAAAAAAAACATTGACAATAATAAAGTTATATTATTTTTTATAAAATGCCATAAAAAATCCTTATCCTTATCGCTAACAGACAAAAACCCTTCTAAATCACTAATAAGAAGGTTATTAAACTCATTGCCGTAATATAGTACTCGTAGTCATAATCTGTTTTGGAAATATAAAAAGAATGATGACTGACTTTTGCATATAACGATTTTCACTATTTTTGTTATTTTATTTACCCTTTTTCAATTCATTCGTATAATTGTGCTTTTTATGGTCTAGAAGAACATTCTCATTCTGCAAAAAACAAATAGATAAGTTATAATTAATGTCTAATTTAGGATCTAAAATGTATGCATAGATATATCATTTTTTATTCCATATCAACTGTAATAACACATTACGCATCGTGAAATTACTACTTCTGTTGGTTAAAAGTGTGCACATGGCAGTACATTGATAAACGGCACGAATCGATAATTGCATGCTCTTAGAAGTTTTTAACATTTGTAACGTTGTATGCTAGGGCGAAGACAATTTAGACATTACACAATTCATTAACCAATTCAATACGAAATTCATTTGTGATAATAACGTTGTTTTGAATGCGTTAACAAGCTTTAATAAATATATAAGTGATGAATTATAAATGAAAAAATCTTTCTTTCTTCTTTTCAAATTGAGAAATTGCTTTCTGTTTAAAACTGGCAAAGTTGTTTGAACGCCATGAAAATGTCATTAATAGGTGCCATAATATTGACCGACAGAATATTACTTTTCGTTTGACATTGATACGATACCAGGATTTTCCTATCTGTCCCATTTTCGAGAGAAGTGAGGTTAAAGGCGTAAAAATTTTCATTTTTGCCGTATTTTTAGTTTTTCGTGCGAAACGAAATTCGATACATTTTGACCTTATTTGGAAATGCGACGTTATAGAAAAATACCGTGAATATGATACATAGTTTGTCACAGACAAAATCGGTGCTAGTATTCATTAAAAGTAATCTAGTAATTACTATATTCAGCCCATTAACACCTGAAATGACATTTTTCTTACTTCAAATTTTATTAATTATGTCTCGTATCACACCCTATTTTCAAGGTTGCTCTTCAAGATTCCGTGGTCAAAACTGAGTATCAGACTACAAGAATTCAGATATGGCTTCCAATTTGGAGAAAATTTTGCAAAAAATGTAGAAATATTTAATCTTTAGTCATTTTTGTCAGTTATCTAAAAGTTATAATTGTATCGAAGTTGTGGACAAAAGTAGATAAAATTTGAATTTTAAGAAGAAATTTTAAAATTATACCCTACTTCGTTGGAACGACATAAAAATGGCGTTATTGCCGAACATTTATTTTGAAAAATTGTTTGATGCTGTAACTTAGAAAGTATGAATTTTTTGTTAAATTCTAATACCGCAAACTTCTTAGAAATCACCAAGGAATATTCTGGAGAATTGTTTTCATTTTGTTAAACAATATTTTTAGAAAGTTTTTATTTACATTTTTTTTTTTTAATTTTTGGAATTTAACGAAAAATTCTTTAAAAAAGTTGGTATTTCTTTGATGAATATTTTTGTTCTGTACATTTTTTCAAAAAGTTAATAATTCTTAAGTAAAAACATCCTAAACTGTAATGTTTGAAATCCATTGCCTCATAAACTATTGAAAAAAATTGAATTAATCAAAAAATGCTTTCAAAGATAGTAGTATACGTAGCTATCAATTTTATTTTTAATTTTGATTTTATCAAAATTTAATTGCAAAAAATGTCATTTCAGGCGTTAATGGGTTAATCTCTTGAAAAACATTCCCTTTTTTTTGTTAATCTTAAGTAACTAAGCAACCTGTTATTGAACTAAATTTTAAAGTAATATTTCCATTGATTCATGTAAATTTATTACAGGGGACTTTGAGATGATATTTGAGATGATTTTTGAGATAATTTGAAACTTACTGCTATCCTAGTATTTAAAATGAATTTTTTAAATATATTGTATAACGGGTGGAATCGCCCTTTTACACAGTTTTTGCATATAATTGTAATATTTGCAAGAGCAGCAGATCGTCTTAAGAGATTTTTTTTTCATAACGAAATGATTTTTTCTCAGTGCATATGCTTTTGTTTCGGTATAAATATGTCATGAAATTGAATGTTTATGAATATTATTCATTCATATGCTTTAACTAAGGGGGCCCTCTACTGAAAGGAAACTTTGAAAACAAAATGACCGTTTGGCATATTTTATATATGTGATATATAAAAAATCGTGCTCTTATTGCACGAAATAGCAACCCCCCCCCCTTTCATTTGACAGTGATAGTTGCCTTAGCAGTGCCTTGAAAAGAAAATGAAGCAGTATTAAATGAAAAAGTGTAGTCTGTGTACCACGACCTTCAAAACAAATTGAAGTTTTAAAATAGATTTCAAATTTCGCACGAAAAATTAAGATTTTTTTAAAACTGCAGTGAAAAAGAAACCGCAATGGGAATCAAATCTATTCGAAGATCCACTCGAACTGCAGAAAAATCGGAAAAGAGTAATTTCGAGAAAAGCGCGTTTAAAGTTTGATTTCCCGGTTGATGTGAGTTGCTCATCAGATGGTTATAACTTAACCCATTAACGCCCACAAACCTGCCATTTTTATCTCACTGAATAGAAAAATGGAAAAGATCATAAAAGAACCAACTGAACTTATTATTTTCGGGTGTGCTCTTTCGATGCCCGTGGTAAAAAATGCATTTCTATGCCTCAGGGAAGCAATGTGGCGTGTTTAATTTTGAAAAAGTACCGAAAAATTGTAAACATTTTTTTAAATAAATTTTTTCCAAGCCCATAACGAATGTCGATTCCTTCCAAACAAAGGTGAACAAAATAGTTGTAATTCACGAAAAAAATTTTTGTTTTTACTTTATATAGTTTACATTTGTAAAGAGGGCGGAAAACTGTGAAAATTGCAAAAAAATCGTGTTTTTTTTTTAGTAATTGTGATATATATCAACTTTAAACGATTTTTTCCCACCAAAGTATACAATTTTGTTTGAATAAACATCTCATTTTTGGACACAATGTCCGCCATATTGAATCATCCATTGCGAATTTGGCAAATCTGATATTAGATTTGTATTCAGCGGCCCCAAAAACACCCGAGTAATAAATTTCATGAAAATTCATACACTTTTGAAAGAAATTTTGACTTTTGAAAATCCGTAACTGAATTTTGATTCAATTTAGTAGGAAAACGGGATAAAATAAATCCTTTGATACTTTTATTGACGGTAATCGTAAGAGAACCTGATATTTTCACCGTTCTCCGGTCGCCATATTGAATTCGCCATTATTGAGACCGTCAAGTCACTGAAAAATGAATGGAGGTGTTTAATCAAACAAAATTTAATTCTTTGGTGGAAGAAATTTCATTTAACGTTGATATATATATCAGAAATACGCAGAAAAACACGTATTTTTTTAAATTTTCGCACTTTTCCGCTATTTTTTTAAAAGGTAAAGTGTATGAAGCTGAAAACAAACACTTTTAACGTGAACTACAACTATTTTTTTACTTTTGGTTATAGTTTGAAAGGAATGGACATTGGCTTGGAAAAAATTCAATTAAAAAAAAATTTTCAGTTTTTCGGTACTTTTTCAAATTAAATCCGGTATAGAAATGCAATTTTATAGTAAGATAAGTTGGTTCCGTTATGATCTTTCCCATTATTCCATCCAGTACTGAGGATAGAATGTGAGCTAATAATTGCAGGGTCCTGAACGTTAATGGTTAAAAATTATTTGAGATATACACTCAAAATTTTAGTTTTATGGAATATGTAATATGTATAAAAAATCTTATTTTTTAAGGAATATACTACTAAAACATAAAAAACGATAAAGTTTTAAAAATTGCACACTATCAATATCCCTTACATTTCACAATGCATACATTATTACGAACTTTTATTATGAATGAAAAATATTTATTCCGGTATATGTATGAGAGATAATGTGAGGGGAAAGGAGAAGTATGAAATGGAAAAGAATGAAATGGTGAATGAACAAGAGTAAAAGATCGTTATGTTATCACCTAAAGGAGAGAGCGATCAGGAAAAGTATTTTCAAATGAAAGGAAATGTTGACGGCTTTTGAAAACAGTAATGGAGTCAGCATTGCGGATTTCGACTGGCAACATATTCCATAATCTTGGCGTTTTAACTTTTATATTATGTTAATTTAAATGTAATGAATTGAAATGTTAAAAAATTGAAAAGGATTTCATTAAGATAAATGAAGATTTAATTTAAATGATCTGAAAGAAAATTCCAAATTCATTTTGAAACAGCATGTATACACTAATAACACAGGTCAACAAAAAAACTTTTTTGGGAGTTTCCTTTAATCAGTGGTAGTGGATATTATAGATTTTGGGTCGCTGAAATCGAATCCGTTGGCCGATTTGGCCCATCACGTCAGGTTTTCGAAATATCCTATCCGGAAACTTGGCGTGATGGCCGAAATCGGGCTACGGATTCGTTTTCAGCGACCCAAAATCTATAATTGATCCACTACCTCTGATTAAAAGAAACTCCCAAAAAATGTTTGTTTGTGGTCCTGTGTAATCAATCTACAGCCCTACCAAACTGTAGAGTATGACCTGGCAATCGCTGCATATTCACAGAATCAAATTTAGAAAAAATTTTGTGTTTTTAATTTTATGACGTTTGAAATAATGCCACATCTTTCTTTCCATCAATTAATGAACTCATTGCCAATTAATTTTGCCTTGTTTCCTGAATATTTAGTGTAGAGTCACTGTCATCACTTTCGACCAAAATTCTAATTTATCCTCAAATTACACATGTGTAAAATTTTCATTTGACAATGTACTTTATGTCATAATTGAGGAATCGTGAGAGACGCAAGCATTGTCGCAGTTCCTACCGTCGATTAATTTTAAGGAAATAAGATGAAGATTACTGCCGGTTGCGTTGCGTTGTTGCGAAGGTCATCTACATAGATGTGCATTTAGTGCGACGAAGGTCTCGATTCTCTTTAATTCCCTCGACATCTTTGCCACACGTGACTGTCTAAGCGACGCGTCGTTTTTGCTGCGTGTGTCACGTTATGTGCAAGCACACATGTGCCGATCTTGCTCTTGTATAGGTGAGCTCTTTTCTCACAGGGAGTCCCATTATGCACACACCAACATCCATTGCCAGTTCCGATTTTATATCCAGTAGAATTCGCTTAAGTCCATGGACGATTTTGGGCCGCTCCAGGAGAATTTTTTGCAGCTTTTTTAGTATATTTATAGAGCCAAGCGAACTCTGCATGAAAGATTGACGCTTTGCCGACGTAGTCGTAGGGCACATACTCCGTCAGGCTCTGAAACCAAGCTAACAAGTCTAAATTGGCCTGGATTTTACCGCGGTGCGGGGAATCGTGGCAGGTTGCTATTTTCTAGACTTGATTTGAAACTCTATCCGATATGTGATATAGATCCATACACCTCGAAGATTCAAAGCGAGTGCAGAAAAAAATTACATAGACGTCAAAAGAAATAGTTGCGATAAGTCAATTGTAGAATGTGCCATATGACACGTGGTCTCTGTTTTCAATTGTTTTTTTTTACATTTTTTAATATTAACAATTTAGTTATTGCAGCTTCAAACTATTCTAAGGATAATTTGCTAATTTAACTAGTTTAATTAGAAAAGTCAAATACCTTTCAACATTATTTGACTTAAAATTTCGGTTATTAAGTAGTATTAGATCACTCTACGTGGTGAGGCAATGTTATACGAATTTTCAACTGCAGAAGAAACATTTTGTCTGAATATTTAGAATATTCACAACGGAAAATTTATCAGAAATTAAAAAAAACGAACAAAATCTCGAGAACTATTATATTGGTAAATCCAAGAAAATTTTAACATTTGTGAGTCTAGATAGTTTAAGACCTCTCCTACCTACAAAATATTCAATACAAAGCAATAAAATATTAATATATATGTTGAAATTGAGAATCACCATCATTTACAGTCGATCTTGTATCAAATAAAACCAACAAATGTGCTCAATCTATTTAATTTCTCAAAATTGGCAATGAGACTACCAACTTTATTTTGCTTTGCGCCGTTATAACTTTTTGAAGCTTTCGATAAAGACTCCCAAAAATTGAGAATTTTGTTTAACCCTTTTCGTCCCAAATGTCCGTAATTTGGACAGAACTTTCAACACTGTAATTTTTGTTCGAAATGTCGTTAGAAAACAAATAAGTCAAAATCAATAGATTTGGACCTCCTCTTTCAAATGCCGTGATCAGAATCAGCCGGCAATTTCAAAGAAAAAAGTTATGATCATTTTTTCGAAAAAAATCTTAATTTTTTTGACGTTTCTTCGCAGGAATCGCCTTTTTTGACATGGAAAAGGGCAATGCTGATCATTTTAAAAGATACTGATCGCGTCTGTTTCTTCAGCCCTTTTCTTCCCGTTAGATTTTTTCAGAAAACAAAATGGCGGCTTCAATATGGCGTCTGTAAGTTGTCATTTTGCATTTTGTGGCACAAATATCGATTATTTGACCGTTGTAACGGTTGAGATCATGTAGAAGTGGGATGAAAAAGTAATTATTATTATTTGTGAATACCAAGTCTCAATATTATTCATTCATAACCTCAAATTAGTTATATACAATGGGTTTTTATCGATTTTTTGTTGATTTTCACTCAATTTTTGACTACGGTATCACCTAACCTTCTTGGTACTATGAGGTTTGTAGATTTAATAAATGTGAATATCAGAGTAAATACATTGATCATCCAATGCCGAATTTCAAAGTTGTTTATTCCTGATTATAAATATAATATATTACCTACACACCACTAATTCACAACGATTTACATCACATTGTTTAGCCGTCAATACATATTTTGCCGTTGTCAGACTATTACCACGAGAAGTAAACGCTATTCAGTCATTTTTTTTGCTATTTTTTAGTACTTTTTAAATTTTGTTTGTATTTTTTAAATTTTTTAACAATTTTTTAAATTCTTTCATTTTGATAACATTTTTTATTTTGGATTTTTCCAAGAAATGACAACGGTGAATCAAGTTAATAGCAATATGGTAAATCTATGTAACTTTATGAAATGATTTGGAGCGTACGTTGCAAAAATTTTTATTACATTCTGAACAATAAGATGTTCATTTTTTACACTTGTCACGAGCACAATATCGTTTTGACTCTTCGTGTTATGTAATTTGGATCTCCAAAGGTTTTCTAGACTTTCTTCGATAAATTTGTGGCATCACTTACAGCGAAATATACTCTGATATGATACAAACGTCATAGTACCAGGTTGTCGTGTACTCAATTGTTAGGCTATAAACTGATTATTGAGAAGTCACAATCATGTCTGGTCATTTTCAATTTCACACGTAAGTAATACGGAAACGTCGAAAATTAGAAAAAAAAAAAGTAAAAGTCCATTGTTTATAACTAATTTGAGGTTACGAATGAATAATAATTAGATTAGGTATTCGCAAATCATAATAATTACTTTTGCATCCCGATTCTCCATGATCTTAACCGTTACGGGGTCAAATAATCGATAATTGTGCGAGAAAATGCAAAATTATAACTTGTAGACGCCATATTGAAGCCGCCATTTTGTTTTTTGAAAAAAATCCCACGGGAGAAGAAAGGGCTGATCAAAAGACGCGATTAATATCTTTTGAAGTGGTCAGCATTGCCCTTTTCCATGACAAAAAACGCGATTCCTGCGAAGAAGCGTCAAAAAAATCAGGATTTTTTTTCGAAAAAATGATCATAACTTTTTTTGTTTGAAATTGCTGGCTGATTCTGATAACGGCATTTGAAAGAGGAGTTCCAAATCTATTGATTTTGACCTATTTCAATGTTTTCTAACGACATTTGGAACAAAAATGACAGCGTTGAAAGTTCTGTCCAAATTCCGGACATTTGGGACGAAAAGGGTTAAATAAATCTACCTCGTAAGATTATTTATACAATAACTTAAAGTTTTCTTTTGGATAAAAAGTCGAAGGTGGATCTTATTGTACACTAAAATCTGTACAAAATAACGCTACGTATAAGTGTGTGCCCAAAGTTTTCGAAAACTCTACCATTTTCCAACAATTCATCATTTTTGTTTCCATTTTACTCTTCTGGGTTAAGGGTGGTTCTGCAACCCTTAGATGTAACAAATAAAATAAGCATATGTCATAACTCTTTATATTGGACCTCGACCGCCCTGTTTTTGGTCGTTTCACTGAATTTTATGGTGTATTCGCATTGAAAATTGCTTTTAAACAAAAAATAGCCTTAAAACTACCCTTCATTTTTTTTAATTGAAGCGAATGAGGGGTAGGACATTTTTTTTCTGTTTTCTAAATGGCATCAATTGATACAGCGATCACGAAAATAGTGGACTATGGCTTTGGTGATTTTTTTAGGGGCTGAAAATATATAGTAATAGGTCGTTGAGCATTGACGGACAAAACGGACACTTCGGCACGAAATGGGTTAAATTGCATAAAATAGTTAAATTACAATTAATGTATGTGATATATAAAATATTTTTATATAAAATACAACTAAGTGTTTCCAGCAAAGTATGTTGGACTATAACTTGAACTTATAAGCAAGTACTTCGATAATAGTGAAATTGAATTACAGCCTTTTTAGTGTTTCCAAAAATAATATAAAAATATCTAGTAAATTTTTGATGAAAATATAACACATTTTCGCACAATGAAAGAATATGTCCATTAATTACTATCGTAGATGATAAAATTTCCAAGATAATAAAAGTCAAAATATATTTGCAAGTCTACTTAAAGCATGTATAATAGTTTTAGTCTATCAAACACTAATGCATCATCAATAGCAAATTACAAATACCCACGCCATTGTTACTGATTAGTGTATTAATGTATTCTGAATGATGCGGTATTGTCAATGATGCCATTGCTTAGTGGGGTAAGAAAAGATTATTGCATTAACAATAGTTCAGTAGCAGTACGTTTAGATTTTGCAGCCGAAGGTGGAGATATGTAATAAATAAATTATGATTACATAATCGAATTAAATAAGTTTTAAGCGACTTATTTTGGAATGTTTAGAGAATTACAACACGAAAACTTCTGGTGTCTACAGACATTTATTAAGATCGTACTAAGGGTGTAGCTATAGGGATCGGAAGGACTCAGTAAATTTTCATTGGGGTTGACGCTACAAATGGAATATAATATATTTTAGTTTTAATGAAAGATGTCGAGTCAAACAGATTTGCACATGTATCAGAATGAATATTTCAACATAGTTAAAATGTAAAAATTGTACTTGAATGAAAATGATATTGTAGGTATTATGAAAGTGTCAATGCTCCTGCATTCATTTAAAATTATTTTAATCCGGACCAAAAAAAATGCGACGCGATGTACGTGTTGTACTTTTGTCTTGAAACTTGATCGTTTCATTCATTATAAATGTAAGGTGACTTATTTAAACGATCGTGGTACAACTTTTTTTGGTGGCCGTTTTATATGACTATTAATATAATGCTTTCGGGGTTCCTGCTCTGCATATCCCATTTCAAACTTGATCATGACGGATTCAGATCAAATATGGCGAAGATATTATACAAAACTACTCAGATTGTTTCGACATTTATTGTAGTATTGTTAAGGTCTACGTTACGGTGTTCAAAATTCAAAATGGTAAATCCTATATGGCGTACATTGTTCAGTAGCTAATAACGAATTTGAAATAATTTCGAATTTTGAAATTAGAAAAAATGAAATTAAAACTTCCGTTTGAGTTTTATTAGCATATATTTCTGACGTATTCGGTGTAATTTGGATAGTATTTAATTCAAAACTAAATCAGTTCAAATATGAGTCAGGCATATTTTGATAACTTGAGCAGTTTGTATGGATCTCAGTTCTCCAAAATTCATGCAAAATTTTAAATTTTACATTTTGAATGCGAATTCGTAATCGCCAGTATTATTTTTAATTATGAAAAACTTTTATTAGAATATTTTTATGTTAGGATTGGAAACAGTATTTTGAATATTTGAAGTTTTTATTTAGAAAGTTCACAGGGTACATTTGAGGTTATGTAAGTTGATGCATTTTTAAGCATTGGAAGTCGTAAACGGATGATTGTATTGATCTTGTTTACAACGGAAATAGTTAACTTAATCCATTTTAGTAATTCCGTGTTTTAGTTTTGCAAAATGGTTACGTTAACTACTTTTTAACCGTACGTTCTAAAGCTTTATGTATTAATATGCCATCGATTTATTAAGCAAAATTTTTGTGTTTTTTTTTTTATATTTTGAAAAGATAATATTTGACTGACCAGTGCAATACAAATTGCCAGCCATGGTCGTCGCTTTCAGGATGAAACGAGATACTTTTTGTTGAATAAGGTATTCGTTTAATCTCGATACATACTTTAATAAAAGGGAATTTCGTCAATCGTTACAAACGTTATGCATTCGTTTCAGACTGGACAAGGGCGAATAATCTTTAGTATGCGATATATTCCGCTGGCTGACGACTATGTCTTTATTTTTTGGAAACCAGTTTTTTTATGAATTTATATCTATAAATTATGCGTCGATTACGTCATGACCTACTTTTTAAAAGAATATGACAAACGTAACAATTTTATCAGTGTACTTTGGTTATTTTTGTTAAGGTACGACAACTAAAGTATTTTTAGGCTTATCGGCATGATGCTGGAGCAAAAAGGGATTCTGGTATCTGTACCTCCTTCAAATCGTGTAAACTGCGATAAGTTTTATTCTTACGCAATGAATAATGCCAAGATTTTTGCCCAGAACATTGGAACATAATATTGTAATGTCAAAAAATCACTAGAATTGATCTGAGTCTAGCGAGCGCCGGCGTACGACTTAGGTATTATGGGTGGGGATACAAGTTTAAGGTCACGAGACGTCTCTGACGTCATTATTGAGACAAACCAGACCTAACCTTGGCCAATGTATGTCTAGTACTCATTTTAATTTTAACATTACATTTGATTATTTTTTCGACAAATTACATGTTATTGTTTGATTATACATATTACATATTACAAATCCATTCGAATCTCCGCGTACCACTTGGCAAATATTTGCAGTTCTGTGACATATCGGCTGCATTATTGTCTAATGGTTATATTTTTACGTAGATGTTAGTTTATATATGTTTTTTATTTAATTCATATTTCAAAAAAATATAAATAACTGATAGTTTCTTGTGTTTTGCTATCATATGCAATCTATTTTTAAAGTAAATGAATTCCTGTAGCCCCACGATAATTATATCCAACAGATCCATATTTTAGTTTCAGTTGAAAATGAAAATGTGAATTAAAAAAAGGGGGCATAATTTTGTATGCCCATTATGACTGAACAGTTCGGTCCTCAATGAGGGACCAAAGAATTTGTGATGTTTTTATGATTACTCATTTAAGATTTTAAGTGTACATTAAAATTCTTTCATCAGGTGAATGTGGTGCTGAAAAAAAGTTGGATGGCCCAGCACATAAGTAGTTAAGCCGGCCAGTTCTGTTTCTCATGCAGAATTTTACTATAATTTACCTACTACGAATTATATACTGTTATATTTTATATTATATCCCAATACTTCATTTGGTTTTATTATAAATTTAATAATTTAATTTTGTTCGTTTTAACGGCACAATGCACATGGTGTAACATAAAAAAACATATTTTAAAATCAATTTTAATTACATTTCCAGATTACAAAAATGTTAACAATTCACTACAGTTTTAAAAATTTGTTTTTCTGAAGAAAAGGTATATTTACATGATATTACATGATGTGTGGCTGAAACATATTATCAATGTTTGTGTAGAAAATGTTAGTTGGTTTCTATTATAGAGGGAAATAACTCAGATTGTTATATTTGTTTATGATTTATTTTGCACATTTCATAAGTTTATAGTCATAAGGTAGTTTAGAATATTGGTTGATTTGTTTAAGATATTAAAGAATGGCATCATGATTCTAGTTGAGCAAATGTAAATGTGAAGTGTTAGATTCAATATGGGCAATCAATTTTCATTCATTTTAATACTTCCCAATAAAAAAGGTAGTTTTTCATAAAAGAAACGAGTGTTATTAAACTAATTTGAATGGTTCCTTTCCATGTTTCGCTACTGTTCTTTTACTATTCTCCACGAAAAAAACGAGTTGGTTTGGAAAACCAACTAATGTATTGCCCCAACCAACTGGTTTAGCAAGCTGAGATCTAGCAAAGTGGTTTAGAGGTGGCCAATTTAACCAATTTATTGCTTCTCTGATTAATTTTAGGCTTTCCCTCCCAATTAGTTGCTTCTCCCAACCAGTAAATGCTAACCAATTCGCAGATGGTTTTCTTAACTACCTTGTTTTTCTCCTGTAGATATTTATAAGTAGATGTTATATGGTAGAGAAAACTGAGGTATAGTGTCCTGCGTTACTTTTTTTTTAGAAACACTCTTTATACAAGCAAAGGATTAGTTAGAAAATGTAATCGATTAGTGCCCTTCGATCCCTAAGAGAGATTGGTCCAGACAACCAAGAAAGTAGCTGTACTAATCAATTTATTATTTGGTATAACCAACTGTTTGTACCAACTATTTGTTTAGTAACAATTTATTCCTTAATGCAACTTGTTATTTGGCTGTTGCAATCAGTGCCTCGTATGAATCAGAGAGAATATCAAGTGTTTGGCTGCTCCAGTAACCTCAGTTGCCGCGTGTATAACAATGTTGCAACTGTATTTTGTTGTTTCATCTCTCTTCATTTTGAAAAAAAAGTATTACGTGTGTATTTTCATCATATCACTTTTAGACCAGTACAAAAAATATGACACAATGTTTCGTGTCCCAAATGGTCCTGAATTTACTTCGGCAAAACATTTATTGACCAAAGTGTATGAAAAAGTAAAAAAAAAAACATTGAGTAGGGCTTCAGTTACGATCAGAACTCCATCAAATCTTGGTCGTCCATTTTTTAGGAGTTGCTTGAAAGTTCGTTTTAATATTTTTCGCACCACTGAAAATGGACTTTGCAACAACACAAGCATATTTTCAAAAGCCAGCAGAAAAAAATAACCTGAAAAGGTCATCACCCAACGGGCACGAAGAACCCAAATGTTTCTAAAACGTTTTTCGAATGTTCCAGAAACGTTCCTAAAACGTTATATATCTGCAACTTTTACGGAACGTTTTATAAACGTTTCATCCATGTTGCAGACATAAAACGTTTTAGGAACGTTTCTGGAACATTCTAAAAACGTTTTAGAAACATTTGGGTTCTTCGTGCCTGTTGGGCAGCTACCAAACTTATGTCAGAATTTCAGTTGCGATATGTACTTCAATAGCATTCATTTAACTTTTTTTAGTGTAGTTTTACTTAAATAATTGCCATTACAAGGAAGAATGTGTCGTTCTTTAAGAAAATGTTTATGTTATCATTGCTCTAACAGCACAATAGATAAAGTGTTAAGAGCACTTCGAAGATGAGATGCTGTAATAAGCAACGGATGCGAAAGAGGTGAAAAGAGAAGAGATGATGAAAGTACTCAACCAGTTGCGCAACATTCCCGTTTAGAAATAGTCGATATAAGAAGGTAGCTATTAAGGGAGCAACGACATGGAATATCTTCTCTTTTTTGTATTACAGTACCACGTGGATTGGAGAACCCATCGACAAATTACCTTTTATTGACCTTTTTTGCCTCAAAACTCACTGCTCACATAGTGCACCGATTGCCTTTGTCTGCATTCAAATAAGTTTCACGAAATCGATTTTATACAAAAATGAAATTTTTCAGCATAAAACCATCGTCATATTAGTGTTAAGGATCAATGAAGTCGAAACTCCTTAAAGGATAATTCACGAAGATCTTCTTTTAATTCGATTTTATTATTGCATAATTGAACTTACTTGAAGAATAGCTCTAATCGAAAGAACTATCATGGGTTTCCGTTGGTTGTACAATCAAGGGTCTTCATCAACAACCTCATCATGGATTATTTGGTCACGGAGGAATTTAAAGAAGCTGCAGAAAAGTTCCAACAAGAATCTGGTGTTGGTTCTACCATTGAATTAAACTCTTTGGATGATCGTTATCGCATTAGAGATTCAGTACAAAATGGTCGTATTCAAAAGGCAGCAAAATTAGTTAATGCATTACACCCAGAGTTATTGGATAACAATAGATATTACACTTTTATTTGCAACAACTTCATTTAATCGAATTAATTAGAACTGGACGCATTGAAGAAGCTTTACAATTCGCACAAGACCAATTAAGTGCAGCTGGAGAATTGGATGACAGTGTTTTTGCCGAATTGTTACCGTTACAATTGGCTTTTTATATTAAATTTGAGAGAAATTCAAATTATATTTTGTTTTACAGATGATACGTATTTGATACAAGGCATCTGAAGAAGCAATTGTATATTGATATATTAACAACATTCAGAGGGCATCGAGCGCAAAACATAGAAAGAATATTTTTTTTAAATTTAGACGTATTCTTATGTCGGCAATAAGAGAAACTGAATAAGATAGTTTACTATTCTGACTTCGAGGGCAGACCCATATTTCTCTTAAAATTACTTACTATAGTAGTCGAAAATTTTTCTATTATTTGCAGAAAAATTCCTAATTAAAATACTCGTATATCTACAAAGGGTGTAAAGACAGTCATAACTAGTTATGTCTTTGGGTATGAAAATGGGTTCGTCAACGGAAACAGATATAAAAATTATGTAGATAATATTTAGTAATATATGAGTGTTACGAACGAATTTTTTCTTTCCCAGACGCTATACATTTCCATGATAAAACTTCCAACGTATATTTCTTATGCTAAAGCAAGACTTCTATTAATTATTGCAAAAAAAAATCAATAATATAAAGAAATGGAATTTTCTTGCGATCTCATTGGGCGACTACAAAAAATAACAATGATTAATAATTTTTTTTACGATTACTTTTACTACCATTGATAATTACATTTGATTCTGAACAGGAAAATGCGGAATTGTTTAATATTTTTACCTAATTCAGTACGGATATGTTTGATACTCTGAACTGGAAAAATATATTTTTGAATGAACTTTCTTTTCAAATATGTCTTTTTCTTTGTTGAAAAATTATAAAACAATTCTGGAGGATATTACATCAATCATAGATGTTTGTTAATATCACAATACAATTCATACTTAATTTTGGATTATTTAGATGTTGTAATTAAGACTAAATAATAGATGGAGCAACGTGTTTTGCCGATAGTATTAGGTACTAACTATACATTAGTAAATTCTGTACGAAGTTGTCAGTCGTCCACGTAGAAGAATAGGTGCAATTATCAAAAGTACATACAAAATATACTTTATTCCGTAAATGCAGCTTGCAAGTCAGCTGGATTAAAACTGGAGAGAAATAAGAAAGTTAGGCTCTTGTGAGCTCCAGTGTTTTATTGAATTTTTTTATTTGATTATACTTTTATTTAGTAAAGATATTAGTTTCTGCATAAAACAATTGGAATTAGTCGGAAACACTTAAGCCACATATTCTGAATGATTTTCATTTCGTAATTAATGTTTAGTCGCACTTGTTGACTGAAAAATACACTTTCACAGGGGAAAGATTACTATAATAAAATCTCATAAACTATACGCACATCATTTAATGGCATTGACGAAATTGTAAATTAAGGATGTTTATTTAAATCGCAAGTTCGCTTTACAGTCGCATTAACTTGATATCGTGTTTTCTTTTTTTTCCTTCACACTTTATCGAGAAACATGTTACCGAATAAACTTTGTCGATCGCGGTCTTTGGCCGCTTATCGTTCGCTGCTTTCACGAAATTCTACGTCTTGCTCATTGTACTAAAACCAACAAGACCACAAACGAAAGATTTATGGATATGTCTATTGACGCGCCAAATCGCAGTTTTATTCCAAGATAGACGTCCAGAAATAGATCATTTAAAAAACGATTGATGTACTTCGTTCCTTTTGTGAGCGGTGGTCGAATGGTCACATTGTAAGCCGCGAAATAACGCTCTAACTATTTAGGAACTGTCATTAAAAATTTAATGCTCACAACGTTTCTAGAAATTTGCACGGATAATGTTTATAGTCAGACGAAAGCTACTGATTATTTAAAAATCATCGAAAATCTCTCCAGATATATTTTCAAAATTTCAAATTTTGTCTGAACTCTCGCATAAAAAGGACTGAATTTGACGTGAAAATTTGGAGAAACACTCTTTGAAATCACCTATTTTTGTCAATTAAGGGAATATTGAGGAAAATGCTCAGTCAGTTTTTTGGGTAAAACACCCCCTCCCCTTCCGCCCAATTACCGTGACTTTAACTGTCACTAAAAAAGTTTTTCTAATGCATAAGTCGAAAAATTTAAAAGAGCACAGGATACCAATCACGCTTTCGATTTAGATAGATAAAAAGATAAATAATAGACATGTCAAGTAATGCGTAATTTAGATGCTTTTCAAATATCTTATATGCGATTTAGTTGCAGTAATTCGACTTTAACGTCAGGAGTGAAGCAAATGAAGCATAACAAAATACTGAATATTATTACTACTTATTGACATCATTTGTTGTGTTAATTAATCAATGTTTTATTTTAAAAACAATTACACAAGCAATGTCCTTTAAAAATATTGCAAATGCCATCTATTTTTTACTCATATGATTATCAGTTTGATTCTGAAGTGCTTCTGCCCAAGTTCTCATCAGAGCCTTAAAGAACCTATAAATAAAAACTTTCTTTTAAATTTGGTTGATTTGGCCAGTTGGGATTTTTCATGAGTTTGAGCTTCACAATCAGCCACCCCGAAAATGATATAAAAATGATTCAATTTTCTATTTTCAAGAATCGATGATAATATTAAAAATCGCAGATGCAGTATGACCCCTAAAAATACGACGAATTTGTGCGATATTCTGTTTATTAAAGTAACTGGTGGTTTATATGCCGCTACACAGAGAATAAAGGATTAATGCAACCATAAAGAGATAGTAGAAACTATTTTAACATATGTAAATAGTAGAATTAACAGCAAGAAAGGTTATATTTTAGGTTATGTATGAGGAATTTAAGAAATGGGAAGTAGTAGATGGAACAATTTTATTATCGCTAAATAAATTTAACAACTTTCTGTATTAAAGCATTTTACTATTATAAAATGATTTAGTTTCTTTCTCTCTGTGTAATAAAGGGGTTGATATCCAAACACAAAAGTTAAAAATATCGGTTCCAATAGGGCGAATCTAAATGAAAAATGTTGGTGTACACGAAAAGACACGGTAAACATACAAAACCGAAAATTTTCATCCAACAAACTATTTATTATGTTGTAATTTACTTGGGATGGGTTTTATTAATTTTAAAAGATATACCGAATTTTAATTATCGCTATACTACCTTTAGTGGAGGAATTATGCCTCGGTACGAAGATTGTGTAAAAGCATACCCGATATTTAAATTTGTAAGTGAGATAGCTAAATATTGATGAGAGAATCCGAAAAAACCAAGCTCGAAAGGAATCGCATAATTATTTTAATAAGTCTTCAAGAAGGATACAAATATACGTTAGTTTAGCCTTACAGTAGGTTTTTTTAGTTGGGTGAAACAGGTTCAGGCATAAACTTTAATATCTTATTTATAAATAATATGTTGGGTCTTCTGTTATAAAGACTATACCCAAGTCATTTTGACAATAAAGACTTCAAATAAAATCAGATTTTATTCTGAATTTGAAATTCATTGTGTTTTTCGGCCTGACCCGGGGGTTACATAAACGGCGGAAAGGAATGAGAGGTCAGGAATAAAACCCTACGGTGTTAGTAGGCGGTTGTTTTACGTCACCGAAGGGAGGCTGATATTCTTGAAATGTCACAATGGGGTTCAAGGTTAAGACATATAGCTAGTCGTGGTCTTAATGTTACTTTTTTTGTAGGAGCTTGCAAAACTGTAGGTTGTTAAAACTATTAGAACAAAGTTTGCTCTTGTATTGTAACTAATGATTTAATGAGAAGTCATAAATGCTGTTTTTAGGATTAAATTACATTCTGGTTTTACATTGTCACGGCATTGCTTCATTATAATTTCGCCCAGGAACAAAACATGGATTGTTTTAATAACTTTTCTTTCGAAAATTGCCTGTGCATTGCTTTAGTGGACGTAAGGAATAGATTTGCTTGGGCACATTAATCAAATGTTAGCATTTAAAATTCATAGAAAATCTTTATAGCCTTCTTATTTTTAGGCTTTAGTTTTTCGTGGTGTAGTTTTTGCTTTGTGCTAAGTTCTTATGCCGACGTCCTAAGTTGTGCGCTTACCGTGTCCAAAGTTATACTTCTATTAATGCCTGTTATTTACAATACATAATAAATTCCGGGTTAGAACATTTCTTGGACTCTTCACAAATAAGAAATGGAAACCCAATTCTACAACGGGAGCAACGGAGAGCTGCGAGAGACAAGATCGCTCCTAGCGGTGCCGAAGGAACTTACTTCGCAATAAGTTTAACCTGCTGGTACCTTTTAATATTGTTGCCCGTAATGTATCGTACACTGATAGAAATTTCCGAAAAAAATTACAGTGCTCGGCATCCAAAAAGAGGTGGAAAGTCATTTTATTGTAATATTTACAGACCCAGACAAGATGAATTGCATATTTGGGTAGGACTATTTGTAATAACGGCTACAATATCTCTTGTACTCCTGGATGAAATGTATAATACAGCACCGTAAAATTTGTAGTACACCAAGTTTTTAATCGGTGCAACTCAAATAATCCTGTGCAGTTTAAGAATTTTCAATGTAGTGGTCCATAATTTTTCATGTGCCATTTCCTGAAACGTATGCGAAAGTTGCCGAGTTCATCCGAAATTTACCGACCGTGAAAATGATAGCAATATGGCGCTCAACACATAATTGTAGCAGTTGGGAGTGCAACTTGTTAGTTTTCTTATTTCATAAACATCGGTAAACAGTTGAGTATGTATTTAAATTGTTTTTTAATAATTTTTCGAATGAGATAGCAGTGCAATGACAATATTCTTAACAAGAATCGGTATGCTTCGCATGTTTCTATAGTAAGCGTTGATGAAGCTTCTGCTTTCAGTTTCTGTTGTAAGCACATACACTGCTTGTAAATTTACGAAGATTTGTGAATACGTAATATGAACTAACAATAAGTCATGACGATTCTTCTTGTTCCATGCATAAAGAGACACAAATTGTATAAGGTTTCTTAAAATTTTACTGTGCTCTGGACTGTGAATTTTTTTGGTGCTGTTGCCGAAAATTTTACTGTGCTCTGGACCAGAAATTTTTGTGGTGCTACTACCACAAATTTTACCTCTCACTTCAGAAAAATTCAACATGACAATGCAAACTTTCCTTTGCCAACATTATGCACTTCATTTGACGGACAGCATGGTAATTTTTTAGGAGATTACCGTATAAATTTTAATAGAAATTTTTCTCCGGGTATGGTACCTATATTCACAATATTAGGACCGGTTGCAGTCCTACACCGATCTTTTTGACAAATGCTCTATTCTGCACGGTTTTTTAAAGACAGTGATATTGTACGCGGTTCGTTTATGCGCAAACCTATTGAATTGCTACTATCCTAGTGTAATCATTGTTATAATAATAGTAGAAAAAAAAAGAATTTTAACATTTTTTTTCGCACAATTAATTTCTCTCCGTGTTTGATCAATTAAAATATTACATTGTTTTGACTCTGATTTCAACAGTATCGGAACATCCCCTTCATCATTTCATGTCAGATAAGAATTCGCAACCGACGAATAACGTTCGGCGACGCGATATCGTTTGTTGGGAAGATTCCGTCATCGCCGTCTTAGGCGGGGAAAGCCGTTGACCTTGGCCGTGCTCCAGAACGTTGTATATACTCATTATCGACATTTTGTTTTATTCGTACGACCTCGCTATGTCGCGCTGCTTTGCGAGCCGATCTTGAATTTTCTTCCGAGCTTACGAAAAGCTCATATATCTGTGTAGTTCCCGAACTTTGGAATTTGTCACAGCGACACTCGGTTTCCGCCTGCCCCAAGAAAAGTGGAATCCCACCGAGACGGTTTTCGTTGACCCTGACCCTGTTATTCCCCCGTTTGTCGAAATATTGATTCTACGATATATAGGCAAATCCTGCGCTCGGTATTTTCGTAGGAAGTCATAGGAATGCTCCGCGTTTATGATAGCGTGTTTCTTGTTTATAATGTCACGTTTCGTGCTTGTATATTTTCAAACGTCGATATATGTCATTCATTTTTTGTTCCAGTAATTACTATTTGAGTTGCATTGTTTATTCACGAAATCCAGTTCCGAATACGTGTACGTTTCTTCTTTGTCTTTTAGTCTCCAAAGCTAAATATATTTATGTCTGGGAAGTAGGAAGGGTAAACGTAATTACAAGTTTAATTCACCTTACTTTTTGGGAAAATGTATACTGTATATATCAGCCTTGTTTAATTAAGGTACATCAAACATTACGTAACCCACACGAGAACTGGATTTTACGCATGTTTTCTATGAAACAATGTAAACATGGACGCAAAACAGAATTGAAAGCAGCCTTAAACATATTAAGAAAGGGGTTCCTGTGATTTTACCCAACGGACACGAAAGTCCCGAATGTTTCTAAAACGTTTTTAGAACGTTCCAGAAACGTTTCTAAAACGTTTTATGTCTGCAACATGGATGAAACGTTTATAAAACGTTCCGTGAAAGCTGTAGACATAAAACGTTTTAGGAACGTTTCTGGAATATTCTAAAAACGTTTTAGCAACATTTGGGTCCTTCGTGCCCGTTGGCTAGCTAACACTTTGGCAAAATATAAATTTCAATACCCTGGTAGAGATTTGGCTGGTTGAGCTAGCCATTATCCTGGCTGCTAGCTAGATCTGTTCGGCAGAATATCGGTAGAAATATACACGAATTCTAGATGAAAACCCGCCAGACCAGTAACACATATTTAAAGTGATATAAAGTAACAATTGCAAACTGAAAATTTCATATCAAGTTTGTATAATAGGTAAAAATCAATCGATTCGACAAAACGAGCAGATGTAAATATAAACGATTTTTCTTTCGAAATGAATGTTTGATCTTTACAGCTGCGTTGTCAACAATCTCGACAGCATGTGCGCGCGAATCAGGTGAGAGCAAGCCGCCATATTGGTAGTTCGATCGAGAGGTATTCGAGATTCTTGAATCGAACCGAGGTCGATAAGTTGTAGGAGCTTGTCGCACTCGTGTTAAAATATATTATCTGTCTCAATGTCTCGCGTCTTGGTAGATTTCGGCTAGAATTCATATCATTTTTCATAGGATTTCTACCCATATTATAGACTAGTTTCTACCCAGATCATAAAAATCGAGGATAATTCTGGCTAGATTCTCGTCGACATCTCTATCAGGGTATGATTCGAGAAAAAGTTTCTACGAGCATAAGCTAAAAAATGAATAGCTTTCGAGATATCCAAAAAGAAGCAGAGGCAATCAAGAAAGCTTCGCATTTCAATATTTCATAGTGGTAACTGGTTTTATCCTTTCGCGCTTGATATCTCGAAAACTACTCTTCATTTTTTGTCATTCTGTTTAGAAGTCCCCTAAATGTATTTTAATTTTTCGTAGATACTGTCTATTCTACTGTTCTCTCATCAACATTTAGATAACTGCTCATTTTTTGTCTTTCTTCCTACCAGCACTTTTAAGCTGGATGGTATCAACTTCATTTTACTAAATAATTTATAGTTATTATATCAACTTCACTTCCCAAAAGTTACATCTAATTTGACTGTAACCCATTATCAATACGCTTAATACTGGGGCCTTTTATATTTCTAAATGTAAAATAAACAAACAACATTCTAAAATTCTAAAAGTAAAAATGTCACTTTTAGTTAAAGTGAAATGCCGTTTTTCGAGATTTCACTGTAATACAGTGGCTTTTACTTGTACTAAAGTGAAAATTTCCCTTTTATAAAGTGTGTTATCACAGTGAGTTTTTGAACTAAACTCTAACCAGACGATCTGATATAAGGACGGAAAGACTAGAAAATGTGATGTATCGGACACTCGCCGTCTGGTGGCGCGCATGTATCGTATCCAACATTTCCAACATATCCAACATTCTCGCAAGTAGTGAAATGCGATTGATTACATATATATGAAATTCGCGGTTTGAATAGATCGTACCAGTATTACCACTCGTTGTTTGGGATTACCGAAAGGGATACCTAATAGACATCGATAGTCAGTAATCTATGGAAATTAGTCGATGAATGTTTGTCCGAATAAATACATGTAATCCAAAAATATATGAATAATGTTAGGCCTATAATTAATATTCGCTTGTGCTTGCAGTGAAATTTCACTTTGTATAAAGTGACATTTTCACTTTTACATATAGTTTAATAAAATGAATTTTAAATCGAAAAGTGAGTTTTCATTGTTAAAATTTTAGAGTGAAGTAATTAGTTTTAACTTTTTCCTTGTCTTTGTTCTTACTTATTACCTTAAAAGTATTTTCAGTTGATCAGTATTCTGCTTGCAGTTAAACACTACGCAATAAAAAAAGTAAATTAGGATTGTAATATGATAAAATATTGGCGCCTCATTTATTTGTGAGGCTTCATTTGTCATCTTGATAGCGTAAAATAGTTATACAATATTTACTACTCTACGGTTATCAGAAAACTGCAGTAGGGAAACTGACAATGTAGTTTATTAAATTGTATTGCTTTCACTTTAAAAAATACACGTTTTCAGCAATGGTTTCGTGTTTAAAGACTGTTAGATCACACAACACGTCATCCGACTATTAATTATGTAAACTATCCTTTAGAATGAGATTGCAGACTTAAATGGCATTCTTGCGAAATATTACAAACCCCAACTATTCTGCTAGTTTCATGTAGTTCTGCCTTGTTGGTAAAATAAGCATCGTATGATTCTGTTCTTATAATTTTGGCCCTAACTTTGGTACAAGGCACCGATAGCTATTACTTGCCATAGCCTTGTGAAAACAACTTGTGCCTCGTGTTACCGAAGCTTATTACTCATATTTAAGGAAGGCTCACGACAAAAACTGCATCTGTCAAACCATGATTAGGATTATTTTTTGTTATTTTTAAAAAATCTACATAGTAAATTTCTACGTCGGCGAAGTCCTTCAACAGTTACTTACCAGTCGTATTATATTAATAACTAGAAATATTATTACCAGCTTACAGTCATACATATATTCATCATCACGTTTTACTTTCATATTTAAGTTTTTATTTGTACACGCAAAAACGTACAAAAACCTCACGATAAAACCTCAGTTATACCTAAATTGAAAATATTTTTGTAATTTTCGTAAATAAAAGTCTCAGTGTCTGATACCGACAGTATATTTGGACATAAAATGACTAAATAAGTAAATGAAAAATTAAAGATACTTACAGTTTCAATGGTTTTAAAAAAGTCATTACGTGAAAATTTAGTAATAATGTTTATTAACAAGAATTAACCATGATAAAGAGAGTATTGTTTAAATGATGACATAAAGACATGGGGTTGCGTAAGCTACAGTTCAGTAAGCTGAATTTATAAATTACAATTTAATTATAAAATAGGTATAAACATCTTATATAGTTGTCAAAATAAATTCTGAAACTGATTACGGGCAAGGAAAAATTCAGTGCTATGCATATGCTAATATGTAGTAGATTTGCAATCAAAGTCTTAATAAAGATTTTGAAAGAGATTCTTTATTTAATATTATAATATTTATTGAACCGAGAAGATTACGGTCGTATCATTCCTCAGCTGCACATCAAGTGGATACATCGACGTAATTACGATTAAACGATTAAAAACGTATTATACGTATCTTATATAATAATTTATACTCAATTTTTTCGTATTCTATACTGGCTGAGAACATTTAAATTATTATTGAAAAATTTAATATTCGATACCCTGAAATTAAAGAATTAAGAGGATATTAGTTTTTAACTGGTATATAATAAAGATTGTTATCTGATATATTTATTATAATAAAATGATACCTTTCAATGCAAGCAATTTTTATGATTATACAATCGTCGCAAATGCATGTTAAACGTTAGAAATTATTTAGAAAGAGGTTTATAAATAATAGGAATAATGACTATTCTCGCTAGTCATTTGAGGGCAGACGTGATATTGTTCTGTAATAGAATTTCTTAAACCAGAATGGTAAAATATATATATAAGTTTATGAAATTTGTAATGCTCTTATAGAATATTTTATTAGTGAGATTAGTAAAAATGTTCTCGATGATCAAGGAAAACTGAATCACGTCGAAAAACACAACATATCTTGGTTATCGCGAACGTTTTTACTATACTGACTTGTAACATTTTCTAAAAGAGCTTTGTAAATTTCATAAACGTTTATGACTATCTTCAAAAAAATTAGTCCGCAACCCAGTTATGTTTGTCGCCGTCAGGCGCGTACGCGATGCCCGTAGGATTTTTGTGCTTCCCGTTAGAGAAATTAGTTTCTATTGACTCAAAAGCAGATCAAATGACAAGCTTACGTAGAATGTGATGTTCGGACAAACCAAGGTATTACATTATTTTTTTACTAGAGGGTAAACAACCCAATGCCTAATCCGACTCACTTCGACTTCTTTTGTTTTCATCTAAGTAATTTAGACTAAGAACAAAAATATAGCAAACTAAAACGAATAAATAAAACTACAAATTAAAACAATTCCACATTCTTATGATAAAGATATAACATTTATTATTTTGTATCAATATTTCCCTTACCTTGAATTTTCGTGTAATAAGAAAAATTCCTGCTGTGGAATAGTAAAAATTATTATTCAATTATGAAATATTGCTATTTTGCTAGTCTATCCTCAAATTCCAATAGCGGAATAGTAACTTTTCATATTCTGTTAAGATCACATCCTATATAAAATGTCTCTCAGTGTAAGCATTCTAAAGAGGTGACAAAATTTCATGATTGTCGTGACATCTTAATTATTCCGATCACAGTATTGTCACGAATTTATTTAATTCACTTTACGCAGAAAGCTTTTCTATCCCATATTATCTACAGTAGATTCTTGTCAATATTGTACTATGTGAAAGTCAACATGGACGATTAGGATTTTACAGAGTATAATGACAACAAACTAAAATTGGAACGAAAAAAATATCACTATAAACGCGTATTATAGGAATTTTGTTAGTAGCTGCATTTGTTTTTATTTTGTATACACAATTACTGACATTTGGCAGTAGGTAGTGCGTGCGGTGGGAATTCTCATTGGGCCAAGGTATTCGCAGGGATACCCCAAGGTTCCGTCTTAAAACCCCTACTTTTTTCAATCTTCTCAAGGATACTTCTGGAATTTTTAATTACACATCTTATGTACTCTATACAGATTCCTACGAATAACATCCATAAATGTGTAACGATGCATTGTTACAAATAACACTGAATACCATTAACAAATACACTTTTAAATCACAGGTTAAATATAAATGTTAAATATATATGTGTAATGTAATGTTTACGCAAGAGACTCTATGTATAAACAAGTGTTGAATGGTTCAAAGGGTAAAGGGTACACACCTGTAAATTAAAAATTAAATTAAATTTTAATACTTTTTTTCTGTTACTGTCATTCTGACTAATCATCAATACGTTTAAATCTGTTGAAGATGTCTGGGAAGAGTATAAGGTGACTGATTATCAATAAGGTTCTAGACTTAAAAAATTCAAAGTGTCGTATTCACTATGGGAGCAGCTCTTCAAAAAATTAATATTATTTATTTGGATCTTCTTACTTTCGACATAATGACTTTTTTAAATCTAGAACCTTATTCCTAATGGGTGACCTTATAATCTTCCCAGACATCTTCGACGGATTGAAATGTACTGGTGATTAGTCAAAATGATAGTACTAGTAGAAAAAGTGTTAAAATTTAATGTAATTTAATTTACGAACAGCGTCATTTGTATAGCCCATTCAAGGAAAATGCTCCAGATGTAACTTTCCCTTCGAACCATACAACACTTGTATTCGCCATTAACACTTCGATAACTTCCCTTGTTAGTTTTATGTTACTAGAATGTTAACATTATTCTTTGTGATTAAGTGTTTAACTTTGAATGTCATTCAATTATTTTACAATCTAAAATTTATCATTCGCAAAACCTTGTAGTTAGGAGTTGTTAACTTGCCTAAAAGTATCACCCCAACTTATATAATCATTAAGATTTAGGATTTTCCAACAATTTAAAAATGACAAATTCTGACTTTTTTCTTTTACCGATGAATCAAAATCTCTGTAAGAGTTTCAAAATTTATTGCAGTGAATCAGGAAAGTTTCACGAATTCAAAGTGATTCGAAAGTATTCAACCTTGAGGCTGGCATTTCCAGTGATAACTGGGGTGTCTGGCGTGCAACACTCGCCTCGTGCAAAAACTTAGATGAATGCATGAAGGCATGTCCAGGTAATACAATCCGGATATTCGAGAGCTTTGGCAATATCAAGTTTTATGTGAGAATCTTGAAAAAAATTACCTGAAAATTTCCGGAGGCTCTTCAATTTAACGTAAACAGTAATTGAATATGGATTTGGTTTCAAATTCCACTGGAAAGAGTCTTGACTTAGTTGTTATATAAAATCATAATGGATGTTAATCATGAGTAAAATAAAACACTTTACAATATGAATTTGTGGAACGTTTGTTATAATAAAGTTTTCACGATTCGGTCCAGAATTAGTACAGAAACATCTCATATTGATTTTCGGCTAGCAAAGTCGTAATGTATTATAGATACAAAACTTGGAAAAATATTTATAATTTTTACAATAGAACTATTTTTAACATTGCAAATTTATCAGTGCCACTTATATTGTTTAGAAAAATATTCAATATTACCCTATCCTGCCTATAGATTATTTTATTCTGCTTCTCGATGCTTGAAAATGTTCTCTATTTTACAATAATATTATAAAATATAAAAAATGTGCACATTCATGTCAGCAAATGTACATCATCGTAACTGATTTTTCTTTTTGTTTCAGGTAAGCAGCCAAGTCAGTGCCATTTAAAAGTGATAATTAGTGAGTTAAAATTATACTTTTGTATTTGCCTTTTTTTTTAGGAATCCTAACCATAATATTTTGATTTTACAGAAACTGTATGTGAGATATTTATACATTGAAAAGAGCATACAGTTAACGTAGTAAATAGATAGTTTCCAGTGGAACCTAAATAATGTGTAGTTTTTTCAGCTGTATTTAGTTCAACTAAATTTGTGTTAGATTAGATATATATTTTGTAGTAAATCGAATTATACATATATCTATAATAACTACGAAATATTTAATTACTTCTGAACAATTACGACCCATTTCTTTAAATTAGCTATTTTTTAAATCGTTATTTACTAAAGAAAAATAAAACATAAATTCTAACTTGGATGCGATTGAAGTATTGTAAAACATTGAAAGTGACCACATGACACAACTGAAAATTCGACTGCGACTAATCAGTTTGACACTCATAATCAGATATGACAATGAATAACTGTTGTTTTGCAATAATTAATTTCTATTTTATTATATAATTTCTTGGCTGCTCGGAAATCATTTATGATCCTAAGATTTCTGAAGATTTTGAAAGGTTTCTGTTTTATACACTACACTGAAAGAAATAATGGAAGGATCCTGGCATATATATGGATATATCAGTTATAATTATGTGTAGATCAACTATAATATAGCTGATCTACCCATACAGCTGTCTGGAACTTTCCATTATTTCTTTCAGTGTATGGGTATTCTTTTCAGTGAAGAATTCCATAGCGATTATACGTATCCTTTATTTCTTTTTTTTGTGTGTATCTTAAGGAAATTAACGGATTTTAAGCTTTACGCACATATTTTTTCTGCAAACAACTCAAACGCTAAATTTAACATTTATTATATATTTGTTTTTATGGAGAATTATTAAACAGGAAATATTATTTTAAAAGACTAATCGCATTCAGGAAGGGTTTGGATCGAGAAAAAATTCTGATAGAATAACATATTATAAATGTAAAACAAACACATAATTACAAAAATCTTTAAATTAACTAATTCTTTGTAGTACACAAGAGGGTAAATTGGTAAACAGTGCACACAAAACTACATTCATATTTTAAGTTTGGCTGTGTCAGCAGTGGTGTCTGTAAGAAACATTTTAAGAAAATTATTAGTTTGTATTAAAAATGTATATATGGGGAAAATCGTCCTATAAGGATTTCCTTTTAAAAAATAATTAAATGCATTTTTTATTTTAACACTATTTTTTTTTATTATTATTATTATTTATTTTTGTTATTTTTAGTATCGCTTTTGTATTTTTTATTATGATGGAGCCATACTATATCGAAATTTTTAAATGACTTTTTTCAAAATTTCGTTTTTTCGAATCTTTCAAAAATAAAAAATAAAAAAATAATACATTCTGAAAAAATTCGGGGGTATTCTTTGACTTATTCTAGAATATAATTGTTCTTATAAAATTTTCTCTAAAGTCCATAGTTTTGAAGAAAAAAATGGTTAAATTTTGAAAAGGAATTTGTAAATGCAGTGGCCATTTTGAAACGGACATAGAAAATTTCAAATATATACCAGTGTATCTTTTAAGTACAAGTATCGAGTGCACCCTTGCATTATATTTTAGCTCACTCAAAGTAAGATATTGATCGAAAACTCGATATTTGTAAAAAAAATGTGTCCTAAAAAATCATTTTGTTCTACTATATATGTCAAAATCATATATAAATTTCAATTTTTTTTTAAATTTCCTTAATACCATTCGAAAGAGCGGCCTTGAAAATAGTAGAATAACCCAACTTGGTGGTGGTGGTCAAAAAAATTGTTGGCACTTACGATCAGGATTTGATCTAATGCGTGAACCACGAAACCAACAAACAAAGGGGTTTTTGTCTTGACATGAAATTTCTTTCTTTCTCAGTATAAAAAACTTTACTTACGTAAGAAGAAGAAATACAACTGAACTTTCGTGTTTTTTTAAATTATATAAATGGTAAGCCAAAATAGTTGAGGAATAACGATAAACGAAAATTTAGTTGAGTTTCATCTTATAGGGCGAAAAATGGTTAGTTCTACCTACTATCTGAAAGGTAGTTAACCGCATTCGTTAGACCACCTAGCTAATTGGAAATACTAATGAATAATAAAAACAGGAACAATAGTGAATTAGTAAAATGACATTATAAGAAATTCGTTAGATTAGGTAATAAAAAAAGTTATTTAATTATTGTAAGTTAAACTTGAATTCGTTGTTTATATAATATGTAACTATATAATGACATAATAATTGATAAAGCCAAGGTAATAGTTTAACGACATATTCATTATGTATGCATATAAAACATTCCACTATTTGTAAACGCAGTACGCATTAGATTAGTTCTACTAAATGTTTTGTTGACGTATTCCTTTGAATACGCAGCGAAAATAGTCGTATATATAGTCAACTTTACTAAATATAATATGTTAGCTTTAATAAAGATTTGCAATACTTGCATATGGCTGGGTAACGTTTCTAAATATTTTGTTAACTTTACACATTTAATAAAATAAAGAAATTGATATTTTCGAGGTTTACCCACCAACGTGTCATCAACGATTAACAAACATTTATCTATTTAGAAATAATCGGTACACCAAATTGCAGTTATATTAAGGACTGATCATAGTCTGCTGTATTCAAACCATCGTGAACTGTATAATCAGAATGGTGTGAGTTCAAATTCGACGTGCAGGTCGAAAAACCGACAAATCAAACAGCCGACAGGTAAAAAATCCGACAGTCAAAAAGCAGACAATCGAAAAGCCGACAGTAAAAAAACCGACACTTCAAAAAATGACTGACAGTTTGTCGATGTGTCTATTTTTTTATGTGATAGCTTTTTCACTTTCGGCTTTTCCAATGTCGGCTTTTCGACTGTTGGCTTTATGACTATCGATTTTCCGACTTGTCGGCTTTTTGGTTTGTCGGGTTTTCGGCCGCATTCCGAACTTGAATTCCCCTTAGCATTTTATCTCCGATAATTCCGTTTATTTTTTAATAACGTTTATATATTAAATAGTCCTGAGTAAGTAATCAATTAATAGAAAGGATTCAAAGGTTTCCTTCGACCTTTTTTTGTGTAACGTTCAAGTTTTATTTTTGTTTATTTGGTGCATCCTTATGGACAAGAAATCATCAAATTGGTTTGGAATAAACTATTGTATTTTTTCTGGATTTCTACCGTGCTTCATACCATCATTTTTTTCACAACATCCGGCTTCTTAAACATCAATAAATCGTGAATTTCGGTTTTTCCAAACGATCGTATTTCTGAGTGCGAATCTGTACTATCTGTATCTGGTGGTATAAATAGTTATACTAAAAGATAGGATGATTAGTAACTCAAAATTGAGTGTGGTGGATTCCAGATGGTGACATTTTAAAATGACGAAATAAAGATTTAAGCACATATCAGTCACGAAATAATAAAAATTATCCTTTTCATTATGTAAAAATATGGTGATTTTACCGTGTTACAGAAAATATTTGGTCGCCATCTTTAATTCGACGTATTGAATTTCGAATTATAAACCATTTTCTTATATTTCAGTATATAAGATGTCTCTAATTACGTAGAATACCGTTTCGGTCGTTGCTGTAAAAAACAATAGTTAAAATTATCACATCTTAAAGTCAGCCAATGTAAAATGCTCAAGTCTGTCTTTGTCTAAGTAGTCTTATTTACACCATATCCTAATTTCAATCAATTTTCTTATTTAATTACGGATTTCAGTCACATAAAATCAATCTAAGAAAGGATTACAAAACATCAGGTAAACATGCAATATCGATAGTTATTCCAAAAATCAATTTTATGTTTTTTTACCTACAACCCCTTGATAAATAAAAGGTAAATTTAGAGCATTTCAGGAAGAAAAGGGTTTCGAATGATTTTTGTATTTTCTAATTCATTGTATAAAATTGGTAAAATATCCGATTCAGTTCATTTATTTCCATGAATAGGTGTTATTTCTGTAGCAAATATGTTTCATCATTCCAACGAAACGTTCTTTCCGAATATGTGGTTGGAATATTTGATTGATCTTGCAATTTTTTTTTTATTAAAGCAAACCATTTTTCAACAATCCATATCTGTTAATTTGTCCATGTATTTAAAATTGTTGACTACTTCTTTTTTCCGTGATGCTAAAAAAAGTGTTTGAAAGAATTTCTTGTATATTTTCATGATTTAAATTGAAGCAGGCGGTTTCAAGTTGCACTTGGACTGGAGATAAAAATAATTGATGGCCAATATATTATATAAACTTTAAAAATAATTTAGTTTTTAATTAACACTGACGTTTAAAAATAAATGCAGTGATTTATAATTTCCGATTTTAGAAGAGAAAAAATTCGCAAATATTTTCTATGAAATTCTGGAGTGAAAGCGTAGCCAGAGAAGCGATAACAAATACGCACTTCGCAAAATACGCAGCCCGTTCACGCGGATCGATTAGACGTTTCGGGGGTAGGGTATGGTCAGGGTCATCTGCTGAGAAAAAATATCGAGCTCTCTGGTGCTCACCAATTCGGACAGTAAAATCGTGGAAATTCCATCCATCCTATATACTATAGGCTTGCGCAGTGATTTCAATGTATATACATTAACCATGCTCATATACGGTGTGTCCTCATAAAAATACATAGATATTGGCGAAAGTCGATATTTACGACGGTATTTTCCTCAATTCGCGGCATACACGGTTCACTGGATTTTTAATTACGATGAAATATAATCCACCAAAACTCGTTAAGAAAACACGAGTATACGTTAATAGAATTTCAAATGTCGATTAAATTTTTATTTTCTTGTCTATGCGTTTACCGGAGTGTCTTGATCACTTTAATTATTCTAGAAAGTTTACTTTACGGACTTAAATATGAAAGTATCAATTTCATGTAAATCACTAGTCTATAAATCTATAGGTTCATCAGGAAATCAATGTAGTACTAAGAAAAAATAGTACATTTTTCAACAAGGTCTCGAAGTAGGCTGTTGTAAGGAGGGAAGTCGAACGCGAATGGCAATCGAGGTCCGTAAAATACATTTTTCAGCACAAATTTCAAAGCTAAAAAATAATTTTGTTTTGTAAATTAAATTTAAACTGAGCGTTATCCAGCGCTGAACCGAGAGTGCCAAAGTTTTTTAAGGTATCTATGGTCCAAAAATTCCAAATTTTTTTAGTTTCGATATAAAAACAGACAGAGATGTATGTACGATTTTGTCCATTTTTTTTTCATAAAATGTTTCTAAAAAAAGTGATATCATAACTAAAAATAGATCAATTTGGTGATGATACCAACGACGCAATATAAACAAAAATCATACGTACGTCTCCGGAGTAATGTTAGGTTAGGTTAGGTTAGGAGTAAGGTCAGGATGTCGGAGATATTTGAGGTTATGTACTCGGAATTTTCTTTTATAGCATTAAGCATTTTTTAAATATTTTTGAGATTACTTATTGGTGCAATAATTTGTTATCCTTTTTAATATTTCCATCGCCCATCCTTAAAATTGAGCTTTTAATCGATCACTTACAATTTTTCGGTCAAAGTAACCACAATTATAAATCATACGGCTTATAGCAACAACTTAATAGCACTCAGATTACCAGTTGAAATTTTGGACATCGATTCTATCCCATGTCGGATTGAAAATAGCAGGCAATGTGTTTATGACGTTTTTGGAATAATTGTCACAATTTAACATTTCTATACTTTATGTGGGGTTAAAGTAATTCCATATGACGGGGAAAATAAGTAAATAAGGGGCAAATTTAGAGTATCCACTACATAACCTCAAAAAAAAACGCATTTTTCGAATATATAACCTGACATCTAAAAAAAACTTGAGTGTTCATCCTGGATTCTGATTCTATGCATAAAAATACCCACATTCTCATGACTTCCAAAACTTACTTTTATATAGATTGTGTTATCCAATGCATTTAAATCTCTAATAAAAAAGAATTCATAACATTGCAAATAGTACACAATCTAACTGAAATAATATGTTAGGTAATTACGAATATCATATATATTCTGACTTGACAAAATCAAAATCGCGGATTCAATATGACCTCCGATAAACGGCATCAAATTTCATACACACTTTACTTTCGTTAATTAATCATTTTGAAAAAATTTGCTTCGTTCTGTGGCCATTTTGAATCGGCCGTTGCTTCTAAAAAATATTCTATTAGTATATTATTTATGTTCAACAATCGGGATCACTCTTTATATATACATTTCATTGATAATAATCCGTTTCGATAAAGAAAATCGTGAAAAATAAAAAAAATTACCCAAAAAACATGACAATTTCTTTTTATTTTGCAAAATTGTTGAAGAAATAGTCGTTTTTTGGCCATTTTCTAGACGGGAATCGATAGAGCACACTTCAAAATAGTCGGAAATGTATTTTCAAAAAATTTAAACAAATTTCTACTGCAGAAACTGAGCTGATGTTGACGTACCTGCTTCTCTCATTTTGGGCAAAAATGGGTTAAGAAAGTTACATTCCATGCTATTGTCATGTGTGCTCTATCGGTTCCCATGGAAAAAAAATTGAAAGCAACGATTATTTGCACAACAATTTTGAAACATATCGGCTTCGTGGCTCAGGCGGTAGCGTACTGTACTACGAAGTCGTAGGTCGTGAGTTCGATCCCTGTCCGGGAAAATAAATTTTCGATTCCGTTTAAGGACGATTTCGCCCGTTGAGTAATAAAATAAAAAATAAAATAAAAATGCTATGATTTTTAGGTCTTTCTTTTTAATTTATTACAATGTTCTTCACTGGAACGGTTTCTAATCAATGAAATACATGCATAAAAGTAATCTGATTGTTGAACATAAACAAAATGCTAGTAGAATATTTTTTAGAAACAATGGCCGAAATTTTTTGTTTGATAATGATGGCATAAATATTATAACTTTAATATATATATTCGTATCGAATTTATATATAATCGTAATTATTTAACATATTTGTTGAACTTTGCAACCGATTTATGCAACAACATTGCATGCGTGATATAATTTACTTGCGATGACCATTACGAATCCATCATTTTTAATTTATCATCTCAAAATTTATTATAATCTTCGTACATAACTAATTAATTAGTATATCATCGGTATGAAACTAAAAAAATGTTCTTTGATCTTTATCACGGAATTAATAAATGAGATAATGTTCACATTTTGCATGTAGAAGGTACCTTTTAAGAGAAGATTGATGATCCACATTTTCTTTAAAAAAATACATAAAACGTACTCCGATCTAATTAATATTAATTACGTAATTAATACGTTAAAAAATTATTATTAATCCCACTCCTCTCTGCTAAACACTTATACGGCAATGCCTAACGTGACCTAGATATAATCAATTTTAAAATGCAACGGATGAGGATTTTAATAGAATCTAAACGTTGAAAAATCATACTTTTTATGCAGGGAATATTTTTTTGATCAAGTTTAATAATGTTCAGTGCCGAAAAACCATTTAATGAGGGATATACGCATGCTTTCCACGCCTATTTAATGTATTTTAGTTTTTTATTACCCATCGACGAAGTTTATTTGAAGAAAACATTGATAAAACAGAATGGTCTCTAATTTTTTATTTATAGTTTATGCTTCCTTCGATCAATAAAAAAAATGAGACAATCTTTATATTGAAAGATCCAAATACTAAGTGAGTGTGACCTAAGCGTATGTTTAATATTTTGAATATTCATGGATTTACCAAAATAATGTTTGATGGTTTCAATTAAATTTATATTAAAAATCATTGAAACGTTGTTTTTGTTGAACGTGGTAAACTGAGATTTTTATAAATCACAATATAAAATACATCTATTTTGATTTTAAACGTATTAGTGATACCCGAGTAAAAAAAATTTGTCTCTGAAAGATCTTTCCGAGATCTTGCGGGTTTAATCTCGTAAAGATCTCGCAAAGATCTCGCTACTGGGACGGAGCGAGATTGTTGCGAGATGAACAAAAGCTTAAAATGGTATGTTAAAATTATCGATTAAAAATAAAATATTTAAATAAAACAAAAAAAAAATTTATCACTGTCGGGATTCGATCCCGGGACCTTTCTGTCTTGAAGCAGCAACTCTAACCACCCTGCTAGTCGGTAATTTTCTGACTTGTAACAAATGACACATATCAATGCCGAATTTCAATGATCGATTCACTCAAATAAATACCTGTCATTTGTTATCCTTCCTAAAATGAATGTCTAGCCAAGTGGTTAGAGTTCCAGCTTCAAGAACGAAAGGTCCGGGATCGAATCCCGATAGTGATAATTTTTTTTTTTTTTTAATTTAAATATTTTATTTTTAATCGATAATTTTAACATACTATTTTAACCTTTTTGTTCATCTCGCAACAATCTCGCTCCGTCCCAGTAGCGAGATCTTTACGAGATTAAACCCGCGAGATCTCGGAAAGATCTTTCAGAGACAAATTTTTTTTATACACCATAAAGGAAAAACCGAATCTTTCGAAAATATATAAACCTTTTTAAATATCACCAGTACTGAAAAAATTTGTACACAGAATACATCCTTTTGTTATATAAATTACTTTGTCGAATTGTATTATAATAATTCAGTTTTTATCCATGACGTTCTCAAACATAAAATCTTTCAATAAATAACCACCCGATGGCGTATTTTAACTATAATTCAATTCGTCTCCTGAAGACATTACAAAAACTGAAATTAAATGTCAGCATCTTGTAAACATTCAAAATATTGTTAGTAATTATGAATTAACTTTATTACGAATAAAGTATATGCACAAGGCTGCACCAAAATTGATTCAAATCACTACAAAATGATGTGACCGTAGTAGTATATTTTACTTTATTCGATTTTCTTCGTAGAAGATTGTTTAAAATATCTATATTAGAGTTAAACCTTTTGGAATTAAACGGAATGCACATTTTGGAAAAGTGGGCAATAATTCGTCATTGTTTTGGAGCAGCTTCGTAAAAACGTCATGTCCTGTGGTAAAGCGATTCTCCAAAAACATCTTGGATCTATTTACAAAACATTTTAGTGTCGAAGTAGTCGGCGGTAGATGTAAAAATATGTGCCTATTCTGTGATATCCGGAATAATAACCATTTTAATAAACAAAATAATAACAACTTCATACACAAATATTTTTTTGAAAGAATGGCCGAAATAGTTTTGGAAACAAAGCATTTCTTATCTACTTCTTAATCGTGATAGTTGAGGAAATTTCAGAATTTTCGACAGATTAACAAACACCTTGACAATGTACTGAATTGCTGTCTTTGAACTTCAGAAAGGTAGAAAAACAATGAACTTTTCGATAACTTTTGTCATAGGTAAAATATAATTTCAAAATCGTTATTAGTGTCATTGCGCCAATTTTGCAGAAGTTATGAATAAAAGTAAATGATTTTTGTTATTTAAGATATGCGTATAAAAAGCATCGAATGATATTTGCCTCCGGAATAGTCTATTTTTCGTTCTAGAAGAGGCTTCTCTATTTTGTATTTTTAATTTATTCTAAATGAGTGGATATGTTTTGTATTCTAAAAAACGGGTGCAAATTCAGGTTTAATCCCGGTGTTCTTAAATGGCTTTAAATAAAGGTGAACAGCACATGGAATTTTCTTTTTTAATTTGATGATTCTATGATACTTATATACCATCTCTATGTACAAATTTTAAAAAATTGTTTCGAGGCGTTTTCGTTCTTCCTTGATTTCTTTTTGTTGAAATACATGCAAAAAAAGAATAAACGTCGCTTTTCACATTTATAGTCCACATGTTTTCCCACGAAATTCCTTACGTTAAAAATGAATATCAGATTGGAGCAATAACATTTAGATGGTCAAAAATTGGGAAAACCCTAACAAATTAAGATTGTTTGGATTCGTCTTATTTGTTTTCAAAAGTATTGAAAAATTGTTTAAATGTTAGAAATGAAAGTTGTAGATCTTCTCAAAATACACTCTAAATTTCTTAAATTGAAAGTTGAGCCACTTTCTGATAAAAGTGACTTTTTCACTATTTTTAAAGTAGAAATTTCACTTTACTAATAATGGATGGAAATCTGCCACTCTAATAAAGTTAAATTTCCACTTTAGAATAATGAAAAAGTCACCTTTAGCAGAGAGTGGCTCAACTTTCACTTTAAGAAATTTAGAGTGTACACATTTTATATTATATGCACTTTTGTATAGGTGTGATAGAAACTGAGAAAAATGACAATTTTATAGAAGTATTGTAAAATTACCATCAAAAACCTGTCAAGGTTGCCAATGATTTTCATTATATCTATGGTGCCTTACACATTTTGATACGCTGAAATTTAGAATAACAAAAATTATCGCAAATGGGATATTCATGATGAAAAATATGAAACATTGGTGAAAATTATGATTTTTCATCTCTCCCGGTTTACACTCTAAATTTCTTGAAAATTGAGCCACTCTCTGCTAAACGTGACTTTTTCACTATTTTAAAGTGAAAATTTCACTTTATTAGAGTTTATTAGCATTTCCATCCACTATTAGTAAAGTGAAATTTCCACCTTAAAAATACTGAAAAAGTCACATTTATCAGACAGTGGCTCAACTTTCACTTTAAGAAATTTAGAGTGTATTTCGTTAAATATTGAAATTCAATATTATAAGAAAACTCCATAACTCGAAAAATATATTTTAATACAAAATATGTAGGTCTTCCGAGCAGATCTACAACTTTTATTCAACATATTTTTCGACATTTCCAAATGTTGTGTAATTAAACGAGAATAATCACGAAAAATCCTCATTTTTGTCGATTTTTCATGACTTTCACCCCATAGATTGCACTTGCACTGATTTTCACTACACATTTGTTTTTGGTGTATCAAAATACGAAGGATGTAATAAAACTAACAGACAATCGTGATTTATTTTTGTACGTGTTATTATATATATATATTGCACAAAAATGAACCAAACGTAAAATGTGTACTTTGAGGAGGCTTTACCACTTAAATTAAATTAAGAAACATCCCAAAATTTTAACCTTTACGGATTTTTCACGATTTTCATCATATAAATTGCATTTGCGCCCATTCTTAGTAGGATATATTCGTTTTAAGCGCATCAAATTACGTAAGAACACACGTGTGTACTATAAAATTAAACGACGTTTTCGAAGTTTAATCTTTCCTTCAATGTATTGATTTTTCAAAAAAGAAATCAATATAAAACGAAAATGATTTTTAAAATTTTGCACACCGTGTAATGGATTACAATAACTTTACATTGGAAATAAATGTTGTTCTCATCGTGTTTATTGTATCTTCCCGCATTCTGTGTAATTTTAGGGAATGTCTGAATTATTAATAGCACATAAACAGCTATAGATTTTCAAAAATTAATTTTCTGTTGTGTACAACGAACCCAACAGTAGAATCATCGAGTAGCTCGCTACAATATTTAGTAACACTTTGGCCTTGGCATTTGCACGATTTCTTTCGTGTTTTCACTCACTCCGCAACTGCACGATAAGACATATCAGTACGCGTGCCATGACGAAAATTTGCGTAGCGCCACACATTTAAGGACGTAAGCATATCATTACAGTTGTAATTTACTTACTTTTTATAAATCGTCAGTATACATTTATTTTATCTGCATTTAGTTTTTGTAAAATTGAGTTGCAGCTGTGGACTGGTTTCGCGGCCTCATCGCATTCGTGCTTGCTAACTTTTTTCGCAGTTATGTAATCGACCTGTTTGAAATAAACGTAGCGGCCATATAAACTCACACATATGTATATATGTATTTGCGTTTTGTTGCAAGGCCTTGAAATTTTTGATACCGCAGGCGCCGTCTGCAACATGGCCCGTCGGAAGGCACTTGGATGCACGAATAATATAAGGGTCGTAGGATTCCTGGCTTTACTTGACATTTTCATTACGTTATATTTCTTTTTATTGTCCTCTGTTTCTTTTTCAGTGCATTTAGCAAATCAGTTAATAGATCTGAAAATTTTCGCAAGTAATTATTTGACACCTTGCTAATCGTAATCTTTTGTAACTTATCTGATGTTACATGATGATGCACCTCTTTTATATTATGTTGGCTTTATGTCATCATGATGTTGAATTTTCCATTTATGTCATGCACGTCCTGACAATTTGACACATCGGAAACGAAAAAAAAGGTAGTTACATTTTTTTAATTTACAACCTCAAATTTTAATATATACCTAGCGGCATATTGTTAAAAATAGACTTAAGAGAAATGGGTAATAACACACAAATGTTTATTGACAGCTGTATTGATGTGCCATTAAAAAATGACGATCTTTTAATCTCTAAGCGCAACGATGCAACGCATCGCGTCGATATTGACAGAGTTCTGAGCGAGCCATACACTTCCATATTTTGTAAAGAATACATTTCCGTAAAACAAAGTATTGAATTAAAAGATATACTTTTGTAATGCTGAATTTAATAAAAAAAAAACAGAATATTTCAAACACTGAGTTACGCTAAGCGTTTTTCTCGTTTTCTGTAAAAGGGACATATTTGTGTAGCATATTTTGTTGTTATTAACAGAATATGCTATGTAAATGTGGATAAAATTGCAGCAGGCATATTTTTTTTTATAACAACTTAAAAAACTAACTTTTCTATTTATACCGAGTGTAATAGTCGAAAAATTCCATACATCTGGTGTTTTTCATTACAATATTGGACACCAACCTATTGAGAAGTATCATCCCATATGTTTTTTATATAGTTTTAAGTATTAGCATAGATAAACGTTAATAAAAGTTTCAGCTTCATAGTAAAATTGGCCTGTAACCTGAATATTATTAGTTCGAGAGATTCCTCATATACATCGAAGTGTCTTTAATAAACTGAGTACGACTAGTATCTCTAAAGAATTACTGCAGTAATTCGTAAATTCTTATAATTAATTGCTATTAACTGCAGATCCTTCGTTTGAATTTTAAAGATAGTAGGCTTTTATTTTTATCGATTCCGATATTTTTGCCTTAAATAACGTCATACTTAAATCAAGAAACGTAAACGCAAATTTTCAGAACATCAGACTCGAAGATTTTTACCGCGAAGACCAAAATAATAATGTTTACAATTACGAGCGCTTT
Source organism: Trichopria drosophilae (assembly GCA_030407085.1). Classification (NCBI taxonomy): domain Eukaryota; kingdom Metazoa; phylum Arthropoda; class Insecta; order Hymenoptera; family Diapriidae; genus Trichopria; species Trichopria drosophilae. The sequence goes on along the minus strand of CM059582.1, from coordinate 156,995,623 downwards.
TTGCACTTTCAAAGAAGGTGTTTGACACGTTTGAAATATTTATTCTGCGTTTAGATCTCACGCTCTAAAAATAATATAATGTAAGCCAGACTATTTTTGCTGATCAATTTGTAAACTTGGAACCGTGATTCGGTGTTTGAATTGTTAATTAAAAAAATGACGAATACGTATTTCTATAAAATTGTATTTAATCATAATTATTTGGGGTACAATCTAAAAAATTTTATGTACAAGTAAAACTTAGTGTTGCAACTATAGAATCGACAGCTTTTTGTAAAATTACATTTATTTTGTCATTGCTAAGAGAAATATATATTTGCGAGATAAAGATAAATGTAAGAAGTTTCTTGTATATTATAATTAAAAAATTTTGTTTTTGTTTTAAGTACATTCTCCTAATATACTATGTTTAAATTCTGCTAATATTACGTAATCAAATGCGCCGTATAACATAAAATCAACACATTTTTATATATTGGGATGTCCGGAATGTCTATAAATAGTATATTTCGAATTTTATAATTATTTTTCAAACGTTAATTGGACACCATCAAACCAGGACACATAAAATCATAATAATATTTTATTAATTGATATACATGCGTGGTTCTGCATCTATTCGTGTCTATTTTTTGTAAAATGTTATTTTTCATCAGAGTTTTTAACATTTATACTTCTTTGATGAAATAAATCGTATATTTAAAAATTAATATATAAAAGGTAGATTTCATCTCTGTTTAAAAATATTTTTTGTTATCAGAGAGCAGAAAAAAGTAAATATGGTTTACTTTAATGCCCATGCGTGATTTTATAATTGCAAGCAGATTTACCTGCGAAGTGATTGTTACATATTCTTTAATAGGTAGTTTGGAGGATCATACAGATTTCGAAACGTCATATTATTTTAGGTATAATTTGTTCTCTTAGCTGAATGCTGTCGGAAATTTTTCATTGGGACATTTAATATTAATGCTGCATTCGAGGTAATGTTTAATACTTTTAGCAATATATCTTTCAGTTGTTAATTTGAAGATTTGCACTCTACAGATTTCTTACAAAAAAGAAATCATTAATTGAAAACCACGAGGCAATTTTTTTACTGTAAAGAAATGATAACACTAAAAATGTTAAAAGTAGGTTAAATTATTAATATTTTCTTTCTTAAATTCAAATTGATTATTTGTTAACCAATACCAATGCATTAACTTTAACCATTCGATTTACACAGATTTACTTCCATTAAATATTATTTTCTTAATGCAGCAGAGTCCCGGTATATTCACCCATTCGGTTTCACGCCTTCCCTTCCCGTCTCGTTATATTTACCAAAAGAAGGGGAGTCGCTACTCCCTCTCTTCTTAGACGCGTTATGTTCGTGACGTCACAGGATGCGTTTCCTGAGGCCCCAGCCAGCAAGGTGGGGGAAAAAAAGAGCGTCAACAGGTCAATATAATGAGACAAAACCCGACAAATATCCTGGAACGTAAATGTAGCGAGCCTCAATTTTACCGGGACTCTATAACTGTACTTCACAAATGGCACATCTGATTTGCTAGCAGCGATTCGTGCAAACTGCGAGTATGGCAGCGATCTGATAGGATAGATTTTCGAGATTCTGGCATAAAAGAACTGAGTACAGAATTCATATATCTTTCAGTTATTCTACTTAATAAATGCAAATAATCCCATAATGTCCGTGGAAATTATAATTTCTTAAAGATTTTGTTAATTGAAATATACCGAACTGTTTTGTGCAATTATCCAACATATCGCAAAATGTCATATTTTATAAAGTTACATATGTGTTTTTATCAATGGCACATAAAATATAATAAACAAAATAAATTAGCAATATATAAATATTGATTCCATATAATACCTTTAATAATATGCAGGTCTACAAAATGAAATTTTTTTTTATTTTAGATATCGAAATGGTTTCCAATTTAGTTTTTAGGGCTGGATACGATCCCGGGTTCTAAAATTGCCTATCACGTCAGGGTTTTGTTAAAACGGGGGTAAAGACTCCAAAAAGAGGGTTTTTAAAAGTACCGCCATTTTCGTTATATTCTATACCTATAGGGATTTGCAAGGTCGCTGGTTACGAATCTGATGTTGGTTTTTTAAATTCAAAATGGCGGATCCAATATGGCTTAGTATCATACAGCTAAGGTAAGACTACATTTTTTCGCGAAAACATCAGCATAAGAGACATCTATACATATTTGGATTTTTGTCATTTGTTGTTACGTTACAGTCGAACTGGCCTGATTTGACACCTTTCACCTTTTGAAAAGGTAACTATTAAGGAATCGTAACTTTAAATGAAAATGATTTTGGTATTTTTCAGTCATTAAATTTAAGTAGACAATAATAGTATTGTCGAATGCACGTTCGAACTATCGCACTTTGAAGGTTGTACGTTTTTCTTAAGGTTTTTTTTATATTTTTAGAGTTTCATCCCAAAACATTAAGAAATTGAAGAAACTCAGTATTTTCCACACTATTACAAAAATGTTTGCATCCAGGGAAGACGACCAAAGAACCTGCTGCTGAGCATACTTGATTCGTACTACACCTATATTTTTTTAAATTCTCAATAGTACAACGCTTTTTTCTAGGTACATAAATTAAAACAATAGCTGAGTGTCACGTAAACTGTTATCACAGTTACGCAATTATTTACAATGTTATTATTTACCATATATATTATTGTCTACTTAAGTATAATGACCAAACAATACTAAAATCATTTTCATTTATTTTAAATCGTTCGAAAAGTTTTTTGAAGACATCTGTTTCTGTAAAACATAGATGAATACTTGAATCATAACTTTATATCACGAATGTTTCTTATAGAAATTTTTTACTACTAGGAAATATTTCGTTAAGATATAAGATATACATTGTTTATACCCGGATAAAAATTGTTCGGACATCATCATGCATAATTATTCATTTTCAAGCATTAATTTTGAGCTGTAATGTAATTTGCATTAAATGCAAATTAAGGCATGATTATGCATCATTAAAAAAATGGAAAAAGGTTGATGAAGGCGGATTCGAATTTGGGACCGCGACGTACAAATCCAATGATTGAATTACTGAACCACATTATATTGTAGGATATAAAGTATTCAAGAGAGTCTGTGGTGACTATTTTAATATATTCAAAGAAAAATGATTATTAAAGCAAAATTATACAATTAAACTAACAAGTTTCTTTGTTATGAATTATTTAACTGAATTGTTCCTATTTTTTTCAGTAAAATGTTCCAAACCATGAAAAATATTTAGTATTTATTGAAAATTCTTATACAATTCATTACATACACATGTTCAATACATATTCGGTAACAACATATAATAATAATAATTTGCCTTTTTTGGCTACAAAAACAAATTTACAAAATTTATAATCGTAACCAAAAGGCTTGTCACAGCCGAAAGAAACTGGTTTACAGACTGACCTTAATAAATTGCTAACTTTTGTTTAAGAAATATCACGACGTAAACAAAAATTTAGTACGATGATAGAAACAAAAATCATTTTTGGAGAATCATTCATAGTTTTTTAGTAATTTTTTTTGCGTGTAATAAAACGTATTTATATCTGAAAAATACACGTTTGCCTATATCTGCAATCGCAGCAGTTCATGTTAAATTTACTACGATGTAAAATTTCTAACCTCGAATGTAGTTATTTCGTCACATATGGAAGCGTTTTTAAAACTGTACACTCAGCAAAATTTTCGGCTGCGTTTGCTGGAAACCTAAGTTGTTTAATCCCTAGTAACCCAATTATCATTTCGGATGAACAAAAAATGCTCATTATAAGGTAGTTAGACCCCGGCATATAGTATGCTTAGGAAAAATATTTAATACCGTTTCCAAGAAATTAATTTTCATTATTAAGGATATTGCTGACGAAAGAAAGCATTATTGTTCTTAAAAAAATGAATCCTCCAAAAATAATTTGTTTAACAACTTTTATTAATGACACACATTTTCTTTTTTTGGCCAGTTGAGAATCTTTTAAAAATGAATGGATTTTATCGAATGTCAGCTTATTTTGTCGAGAAAACCATTCTCTGTAACTTTAACATATGATTTTTTGAAAATTTCTGAAGCTAACGTCAAACATCTGTATTTATTTAAAAAATAAATTATCTTTCACAACTTCTGAAAAATTTTAGTGATCAGGTACAAAATTTTCAAAAATTCGATCGGTAAAGTTGTAGAGAATCTTTTTCTTGAAAAAATAAGCCATCATTTATTACAATCCATTAATTTTTACAAAGTTTCAAACTTTGAGCGATAAGAAGAAAGTTTGAATCATTAACAAATGTTGTTTATCAAATTTTTTGGCAGGTTACAATATTTTTTCAAAGACAATAATACTTTCTCCCTTCAATAATGTCATGATTAGTGAAAAATAAATTCTTGGAAACGTTATTAAATATTTTTCCCAAACATACCATATCGTGGGGTCTAACTACCTTAAAATTTGTAATCAGTGAAAATTTTGTTTAATCTCGTATCATTAGCAATATTTGTCTATTGTTTCTATCCAACTTTGTTGTTTATATTGCTATGCAAATTCGTTTAACCTTTTGAAGCACGGTGTAGCATACACGCTACACCTTTTTGTAATTCATTATTTACATATTTAAGGTAATTATTAATAAATTTTGCTGCAATTTTTTTCTTCCTTACTTCAAGAGCATGTTAAGAAACGTAAATAAATCAATATTTTTAATTAATTACCATGTTATATTGTTTAAAAAATTAAACAAAGTGTAAAAATGGTGGATTTTTTACGCAAAATATATGTGGAGAAGAAAACGTCACTCAAATATGATGTGACTATGGGTAGTCGGGGGTTTTCGGGGTAGTTGATTACGAATGTAATTTCAGATTTTCAAAATTAAAAATGGCGTATCCAAAATGGCCGACTGAAATCGAGGGTGAACAACTTGTTTTTACGTTTCGGTCGGCCATTTTGGATCCGGCATTTTGAATGTTGAAAATCTGAAGTCAGATTCGTAATCAGCGACCCCGAAAATTTCCGAGTAACAAATTTCAGCTATTTTCAGCGTAAAGAAAAATGTATGCTTCAAAGGGTTAAACTGAAAAAGTAAGTTTCTTTTTCAATCAATACATCCAAATGTTTCGAAATTTTGTCCAAATGAAGGAAGTTACCAATCATTGCACTAGAGAGCAACGCCAAAGCAATTGCGAGTAATAAAAAACCGTTTTAAGTTGTCGTTCTGCTACCAAAGTCGATACCAAGACTCCAGTAGACAATTCACGTTTTATTTTTGTTCCTCAGCAACAAAAAAAGTGAAATTCGCTCGGTGACGGAGCCGCTTAAAACGGTGAGGCATGCAAGCTCCAAACTAATCTCCGCTATTTCCGAAGATCGTCGACGTCAGCCGAGGGATCCATTATAGCGACATCGCGGAGAAACCGATCGCAGGAGAATCGCGGCTTTGCTGTGCGTCGGCGTCACACACATAATGACGCGACGTCGTGCATCAAGGACGCTTCTGGTTGTCTTTCGTCATCGGCCGTTTCCGCCGTTGCTCGGCGTCTAAATTTGCGAGCGTATGGCGCGGCGCGGCGGCCTTCGCGATCGCAACTATATAGGCTCCTAGTAAAGTCAAGTTCAAGGCCAACCAGATAGCTGGCTCGCTACTATATATATACGCTCCATACACGACGTCGCTCGTCGCGTCGTCGCTCTGCCGACGTCGTTCCGCTCCACTCTCCGCACCGCTCCTATATAAGCTCCCCCGCGGCCGAGAGGCGGGAGGCACGCGGCTTCAGATTCAGAGTCCCTCCACGTACATTCCAGAATGCCGCGAAGGGGTTCGGACTTATGCAACCCTTATGCTTTCTCGGGGTTCCTCTGAGGTGGCTAATGACGACCCTTTCAGATAACACAACGGTGCACAGAAAAAAATAATTAGTAGATTCTACCTAGAACTTATGTAAAATTTATCGAAAAACGTTGAGTAACCATTGTCAATAAAAATAATTAAAAGAACAATCCTAATTTTCTGCAGTTTATCTGGAATTTATCTTTTAAATGTTTGATTAACACAATGATGTATTAAAATCTAATCCAAGTAAACAAATTCATATCAGTTTTATATTTAATATAACTGTTGTCAATTTTCTTGTGAGTGCTCTTATAGAATATCTAGCCTAGTTTTTCGTTAATCTGTGATTAAACATCATTTAAAAACTCATTACTTAAGGGCTACAATACTACTTATTTGTACTCTTTGATTTTTTTTAAGCCTTTAAATCAGTTACAGATTTATTCGTTATACATTGAGAGAAATATGCTTATAACAAATTAGACATGATATTGAAGTACATTACATAAAATTTTGCTTTTAAAAGAGACTCGGTAAATTTTACTTAACAAAGTTCGGTAAATTCTACTTATGATTTTATTCCGTGTGAGTGCCGATTTTTCGAGGTCTTTTGGATCGATGATGCCACGTTCGGCTCCCAGTATTGAAAATTTCAATACTTCTGAATTCTGTTTCTTAATCCTTGTAAAAGTATTAGAAAGTATAGAATATAGAGAATTTGAATGCTTCTGAATTCTTCGCTGTGTAATCGGATTCTTCTCCCGTTTATAACAAAAATAGTATATTATTTTTGTTTTCAATTTTTAACTTTTTATTTAATTTAATTGCTCGTAATGCATGGTTTTAAAATCGTACTGTTTTTTTGGCATTTTTGACCCTCTCCCCCTCATCCGTACACAACTTTAGCCATTTTTAATATACACTTGACATAGGAAGTAGTTCCTGACTTACCCTCCAAATAGTAACGTAGTTTATGGACGACCACTAAGCAGTATTATTACAAAGCATTCTCTAGTTTCTGGATTGAAAATGCTCAAGATTGTCTCAGAGAAACGCTTCTGGAAGCATTAGGAAGGATTGCCAAGTTTCTGGAACGAGAAAGATCAAGAAAGTCTCACAGAAATACTTCTAGAAACATTCCTAAGTTTCTGGATTGAGAATCATTGAGAAAGTCTCACAGAAGCATTCACGGAGAAAAATAATCAGCAAAATCAGCCGAAAAATCCGCAGATTCTACCAATTTTATCCTATAGGGACAGCTGTTGGAATTCCGTTAGGGGTAGCCGATAATTTCAGCTAAATTTACTGAAAAAGTCCGCAAATTTAACGGAACAAATCTGCTAATGTAGCGGAAATTTAGAGCTAAGCGCGAATTGAGTAGGGTTAAGGCTACATTAGCGGAATCAAAACAGCTAAAATTGCATATATTTTCGGCAATTCCAGCGGAAAATTTTAGCTCATATGAATCAGCTAATCCAGCGGAGTCATTTTTCTCCGTGTTAGGAAGCATTAACTCATTTTCATTTCGCAGGAAGTATTCAGAATGTTAGAAAACATATACGTCGATGCTTCATTCAGAATAGGGAAGTATTGGCTTTATAATTGTTATGCTGAAGCATTGAGAAGCATTCAAATGTAAAGTCGGCAATTCTTGTAATAGGATTTGGAATTATTGACGATAGTTAAAAAATGAATACTTCTCATTGTTTCTCAATCATTCTTCTTTGACCCGGCTTAGAAAACTATACAATTAAAAGGCTGGTGTGCAACATTGTTCATTCAAGTGCACAGCTTTCATCTTCCTTTTTGCGTGAAGATAAATATGTGAGCGCCTTAAAAAAGTGTAGAATTTAGTGCATGTGGGTAATTCTCGGAAAACTGGCCAACTTCCTGAAAAAATATGTACTTCTTCTACCTAAGTCTAAACATTTTTTGCAGTATCAATAGGTTTAAAATTGAATATGCTCACTGCGTCGATTCTTTACATGAAACAAGATATTTTCTTCAGTAACGCGTGTTTTTTGACAGATTATGTCTAATCTCTTTATAGAAAGCACATTGGAAATATATTCATTGATAATGCAATTTCTGGATAATTTTCTGTGTAGCATGATGCAGAAATTCGCGGATAATTTCATATCACAGGGATCTTTTGCCTACATGCACATGAAAAGAAATAGATGTCTCTTGATAATATACTGATGGTACCAGATAACATCTGATAGTACCCAGTATCAGTATGTTTTCGGATACAATATTTTTCTCTCTGTGCTCACTAAAGAAACATCATTCAATTGAATAGTCATTTTTTAATGTAAAGACGGAATTTTAGCATTAAAGACGAATCGTTTAATATTAGTATTTAATTTCTTACATCAGAATCCACCATTTGTTAATAGTTAAGAAATGGACATTTTGAACTCGACGGCTGCGCAAATTCACAAGTAAGTCATGGGACATGTGTCTTATACGATGTATTTGCTTATAAAACTGGAATATTTCAGTCGAAGTATAAATAATCGCTTTAATTTATTTGTTTTCACAATAACATCGAATTGCAATGGCACTCACTCGTTTCCGAAAAATCAAACAAAACCTCCGTGTTGTCATTTCAGGTTACATCACGATGCGTATCGACTACACCATCATATTTTGTAATTATTAGAAATCATGACTTTATAGATAGAAACGTATAGTATTAAAATTATTTTTTAACTATTCAGAAATATTTATTTACATTTAATAGATATTTTTTCATATAAAATGTTTTTTTTTTATAAAATAAATGTTCGCTTTATACGAAATGAATAATTATTTCATACTTGAAAGTTACTCTTAATATAATAGTGGCTCAATTTTTGAATCGAAGGTATTTAGAGAATACGAGATAACTGGATTCAAGTTTGTGACGAAATTTCATCGAGCATCAGCGTGGTTATTTATCATATTTATTCGTTCGAGAATTTTCTAATATGGGGTCTTTTTGTCAGTGGAGTCTTGGAGGAGGTCCATTTCGCTATTTTTCTACTGTTTTCGATTTACAAGTCGTTGCAAGTACACTGAAAAAAATGTGTATTTTCAAGTAAATATTTAGTTGAGCAATAGCGAGTAAATATTTATTTGAATTAAGAAAATATTGTCTTATACATGGTAAACCTAACTTTAAGAAAATATTTGCTACTATTCAATTAAATAGTTATTGCACATAAAATTTTGTATCTCCGTTTATTTCATCCCTGGAATTGTTCAATTTAAATTCTAATCTATAAACTACTTATATAATTAGATATATTTAATACGGCCAAAAAGGTAGATAGGAATCGAAACTGATTTTATTAAAAAGCGACTTGATATCGATTAAATTTTGATATACGAAACTGATCCTACTTTGATTCAGCTATTTGGTATGAACAGATCAATGTTGATCAAATTCGTGTGTACTTTTTCCATTCTCTCATTAGGTACAAAATAAATCGTAAAAGGTTAGATTTAGAGAGGAAAGTGATCCTATTTTTGTTAAAATAATATGTAGTCGAATCTGTCTTTCAATGTCATAATGGTCAATAGATAAGACATTAATCAGAATAGATCGGATTTTTATCAGAAACTGGATCCAATTTTTATATAATTTCCATTAATGGTAAAAAATTGCAGATCCTGATATCAACAACTCTTAAGTTTTTTGAATGAAATTTCAAACACGGAGTTATGAAAAAATACTTTTTCGTTAGTAAATATGCGAAACAAAATAAATATTTTTATTGTTCTTACAGATATATTGTAAATTGTTCCAAACAATGTGTCCTCTGAACCTTAGAATACTAATAAGCGAAGGATTTGTTCAATTTTTTATTTTACCAACAACTAAAGTCTAATTGGGTTAAAATTACTTTCTTATATTATGAGTTGATTAATACATGAATAGTTTTAACATAAATAATACATAATCACTTTATTTTTCTGCCAGCAGAGTAATTGCAAGAAAATCTAAGTCCATTTCTAAAATATACTTTGTTTGTTTTCAACAGGGTACCAGCTTAAAATGCTCTTAAAATTGTAACAAAAATATGAAAATATAATAGGACAAAAACGACTTGCAGTCTTATTTTGTATAGTATATTTTGGCGAGGGGTGTGGACATTGACATGCCTTTGCACGTTATTCCTGAAAATAGAACTGCAAAGATGATTCATAAATGTCTTTTTAACGAAATGTAAAATTTCCTTCAAAAAAGGTTTTGCAAGTCAGTAACTAGAAATAACAATTTTGAAGAAATATTTTCTCTGATTATTCCAAATGATCATACTTCTGTCAATGATTATATCCTTTACAAGATATTGAAAATTTACCACTTGGGAAGTGAAAATTACGAACCACTGTAATTGAAGAGTGAGTTCTTACACTTTAATAGTAAATTTTCACTATATGCGGAGTGAATTTTTATTTCGTGGAGTGAATTTTCACTCGTAAAAAGTTCACTCTTTCAATAGAGTGGCTCAATTTGCACTCTATTAATTGTTTATCATAACGCCAAGGAAAACACGAAGTGAAGGTTTAGCACAAACTCGGTTTGCGTTAAGCACACACCAAACTAATTTTTTTCTGTACCGACTTATAAATATCAAATTCATCGATTTTATCCTTGAAATGCTTTAGACAAATTTATTCATTTTTTGGGACTAATTTGTTTCGGAAAGTAAGGAATTTATTATTGTCGCTATTATCATAAATATTACACTTTTTACAAAGAAAAGTTCTACAAAGTGTCGGGTAGAAATTTATCCAATTTGGTATTACACAGACTTATTTGCCAATAAATATCTTTAACGTAGGAAATAATGAGACTGGATGGAATCTACGGCTAAAAACTAGACTCATTATTTACTAGGATTCTTTGAATGTAGTGTACATAGAAAAAAAATAAGTCTTAAAATTGTTACATCTTAAATTCATCATCAGGTGAGACTTAATTTAAGCCCGAAATTGCCTTAATTTTCTTAAATTCAGTCAGTGTTTTGGCTTACTTTCAGTGCGCAAAACTGACTTTTAGACGATATTTTGGCTTAAAATAAGATTTATCGAGCTTATGGCATGTAAGTTAGACGTATCTGATTTCAAACCAAAATATCGACTGAAAGTCAGTTTTGTTGTCTGAAAGTAAGACTTTAAGCCTCAATATTGACTGAATTTAAGAAAATTAACGCAATTTTGGGATGAAATTAAGCCTCACCTAATGATGAATTTAAGATGTAACAATTTTAAAACTTATTTTTTTTTGTATACATATATTATCTTCTAATTACATTTGGGTTAAAATGCGTTTAGTTACTGGGTCAGAATTTAAATTTAAGTCGATACTTTCAGCATGTGAAACCTATGTCAGAGATATTTTATTTCAAAAATTAATATTCCAGTTGCATTATATACCTGTAAAAGTAGGTTAGGCTTCAAGAGCTCTTGTCAAAAAGATATCATTCAAAAAGTGTCAGTTGCTAGATAAACGAGTGCTTAACCCTTACCAACATCCAGATCAACTCCTTTCTTGAAGTTATTTTGTTTTATTTTTGAAGTACTTAAAATATGAATTTTTGCTTTCATATATACGTAAGCTTAGAAATATAAACAATGAAATATTTTTCATTATCATGCTTATTTCTTGACATTGATAAATAAAGTACGAAAAACATGTTTTTTTTGTAGAAAAAATATATGCCGAAAGTAAATTATTGCTTCATCAAGACGAAATTTGTTACTTGAGGCTCATTTTGCAAAAGCAAAAAGCATCTTGAACTAGGCGAAATATGATATGCCATTTTGAATTTTTAATATCGTAATCAGTATTTCGCAAAATCTCCGGGTTATAAATTTCAACTGTTTCCCGTGTAAAGAAAAATTTAGTGGCATATGTACTTGAAAATACTAAACTCATGTTATGTAATTTCAGAATAACCATTTCTTGTAAAAGAAGGCTTCAGTGGTAGGCACTAGATGGCGTTCCACTTAAAAAGTGAACGCGCGTAACATTTTTTTTTCATATGACGATACATAGCTGTGATACCTACAACAACGGAACTACTGATTTTATGTTATTTAGAGAAGAAAGGTATATTAAAATTACTTATTATTAGTCGGCGATCAACTTTTTATAGATAATAATTGACAGCAAAAAATCAAGCAAGAATGATTATTTACCGAATAGATTTCTTAGGCCATATGTGTTAAAGCCGTGTTTAAATATATTTTAATTTTACATACGCAAGCGATTAAATTATTTTGTCAGATATGTTGAGTATTTCAAAGGGTACTCTAACTTTAAATATTCAAGAAAAACAGATTGATAGTTATTATTATCAGTTTCGAACGACTAAAATTAGGCGCAAGAAAGCATGATTACATTTTGCTATAAATTTGAATCGAAGATGTCGAGAACTGTAAATTAAGATCGAATCATTACATCTTCATATTGGCCTTTGTTAACTACAATAATAAGAGAATTGAGAGCAGTCGTCTATTAGGAAGCGAATGCTTTCCAACTAAGTTTGCATCTGTCTCTGCCATTGACATTATTTAATAAATCACGAATATTGAATAACATTACCAACTTCCCGCCTAGAAAGTTTCTACCAACATTGGAACATATTTTTTAAAATTAAAACCTAAAAAAAAGGTGCTCCACATTGACAAAGAAAAATCCGTAACATATCTCGGAAATTTTGAATTCCATTCGTCGATTGCAATTGATGGCACAGTTCACTATGCCGATTACTTAGTCGTGATTTAAATCGCTCCCCTGATCCAAATAGCTCAGTTACATTATTGCTATTGGAGTAACCGGGGCAAACGTCGCCTGTGTCGAAACGTAGTCATCTCCGTTTTCCACAGCTTGTGGAAATATTATTTTGCAACCGGCCAATCATTTAAAAATCATATTTTGAAAATTATTATTAAATTTTTTACAATGCCGGATCTTTGTTATTACTTATATCTTTTTCTTTTTGATGATTTACAGTGCCGGACAAAATTGACAAAGCCTATGACAATATTGACATCAAGGGATCTATATTTTAAAGTACAATACCGCTTTCAATTGTTACATTTACTTTTATTTAAAAATTCTTGTTTCTAAGATATAAAATTTTCAAAATATTGAATGTTGTAGTTCTTTCTTCCCAATGTTAACAATGACAAAAAGTTTAGCAAATTTTCTTATATATTATAGGTTTATTAATACTATATTTCAAGAACTTAATTTTTGTAAACATTTGCCAATTTTTTTTGTTTGGAGAGTTGCCTTTTTTTGGAAAAGCGTTTGAAAGGGAACAGAAAATTCCACAATAGATAAAAAAAATTTACTTTTTCATGTTTAACTCCAGTCTAACACTTCAATCTAAGAAGATACAAATAAGTAAAGCAAAACAGGACAAAAGTCTAGAATTTTACTAGGAGTAAAAAGATCTTGGTACCACGAAAATTTGGTAAACTATTGACTGTTAAAAGTGGGAAGAAAATTTAACATTTTAAAAATTTAACAACGATAATGTCTGCAATAAAAGTGGATCCATTAATTATTTTATTTGTATACAATAAACAGTAAAGATTCAGAAATGCGACACATATTTTGATAAGCTACATAATTAAGAGTGTTTACGACGGTAGTACACCCAAAAAAATTGTTCTGATTAAATACGACCGTACTATTCTTTATTTATTTATAAAGTTACCTAGGAATACTTGCGAAATCCGTTTTCTTTAATTAATAAATGTATTGTTCCAACATATTTCAAACAGGTAGATCGATTTTCTTTCATGTTTTTGTAATAATCAATGTATTGCTTCGTATGTAATTTTTGATCATTCAGTAAATAATTGCAGTAATTGTTATACCAGGCATCACTGAAGACATAACTTCCATTTTTTAGGAAAAATCGTAATAAGAACAATCCCTAGTTACAAAACAGTTGACCAATAATGATAGGATCAAAAAGTGAACTAATTATTATATTTTTTTAGTTATTTTCTCACTAAAATTAGACTAGTTCCATACATGAAATGTTGGGCCCTTTGTACTGGAGAATTTTGAAAAAAAAATGACAATGTGTTTCGGTGGTATACGAGTTGAGTACAGATATGCTGTTATGTTAAAACAACATGTTTATAAGTATGGAGAATTAATATTGATAATAGATTTTATTTTAAAAATAACAATACCTAATAAAAAATTACAAACAAAGACGTATTTTTAATATAATTTACAAAAAAAATTGTTTACCCATTGCCTACTAAACATCTAAAGAAAAAGCTTATCAAAAGATTGTTTTCTAAATTTTATTGAAAAGCTTAAATAAATAGTAATAACCGTTAATTTATATATTAACAACATTGCATAAAATTGTGCAATTTATTATTGTCGATTTTACTGTGTAAATATTCGATAGTTAGATAACACCAACGAAGAATATGCGGAAAAATATAACTGTATTATAATAAGCATAACAGAGGATTCTCGAATATAAATATACTAAAAATATTCGATTTTATATATAAATAAATTTACCTATACAATTCGCATGTAGACCCATGTTTTTATTTTATTAATTTTTTCCCATAACATACCCAATTTATTTGATATGTGTATTCTTTTTTAATTTGCATCTTAATTTATTAATTATGCAAAACTATAATTATATTGATAGTACTACAAATTTATCCGATCACTATTTTGAGCTATTTTTTGGGTATATTAAAAGAAATAATATTTCGAAACTTCCTTATTTAACTTCCTTATTGAGACTTTGTACTTGTAATCGGTAGATTAACGTTAAACCGAACAATTGATAGATGTATTACGTCAACGGAATCTTCATTTTATAACAATTAGTTTTTACTGTCGAACTTTGAAATACTTAACTTATGTTTAAAGTTAGTGAAAATTACTTTTGGGTTTTTTTGTATTTTTTCAGCCTCATCATGAACTTTTAAAAGAAGGCAACAATCTATGTGATTCTTATTAAAATTCAAAGTGTTCACACGATTATTAATTTTTAACCAATTTTTATTGTTGTTAATAGTTATTAAAATCTAAAATTTTTTGTTGTGGTCCATTATACAGGGTACCCCACACTGCACGGACCATATTGCAGGGGATGAATCTTGACAATATTCTTTGCAAAAATGTTTAATTCCGAAATTCCATCCGACGCGTAGAATTTGAATGGCGAGCCTTCGACTTTGAGGAAAAAAATCACTTTTTTTTTGCAGTAACTCCATTAGTTTTTTCAACCAATGAAGGCTTATTTTAAAGATTTTTTCAACTCCTACATTGATCTCGGAGTCTTTTTAATCTACAATTTTTTGTCCACGAATTATGTGGTTCTAACTCGTGCTGCTCAATGGTTACGCGAAAATCACAAAAAAAAGTTGAAAGTTCAAGCTTCTTCACATAAGTGGAAACAGTCGCAATTGATCAGCCATTCAAACATTCAGGGATAACCTATCATTTTTCTTCGGAGTGTCTACACTTGTGTTTTTTAATATCTAGATTTGTCACCGCTTTGAATCAGTTCACGTTATGGTTCAATTATTCATATGATTAAGGTTTTATTTTTATTACGTGATGAGTATTCTTCATTTAATGTTGTAAATTTCATCTAAGCAGTTATTGTGTTTCTTGTAAATTCATTTATATTTATTGACGCGCGATTTTTTTATTCTTGATAAATACAAAGAAAATATTCGAAAAGTACATAAACATTTGTATTTTGCTTACAAAGGAACCCTCTCACGTGCATCTCTCGGATTCCGTTCAAACTTGGCATATGGAAAGGTAAGCATAGTTGATGAAAATTGGCTATTAGACTTGGGTCATAAATGAAAAGAAACAAAATGGCGGCTCAAATACGGTAAAAAGTTCAAAAAATAAAAATTCGTCGAATTCTTTTGAAAGTCTTCGGGTTTTTTTTTCGGACGACGAATAATTTCATGATGTTGAATTTCCAACATTCAAATAGAAGATTCAGTATGGTCAATGATATTTTGAAAGTCAATTGAATAGGCTTGAAACTCATTGCCCGAGGGTTTTTAGAGGAGCTGAAATTGAATCTGAAGTTGAATTCAGAAAACGCAAATTGCATTTCCACACTGAGAAAAGTGTTTTTTACCCAGTATTAGAATTCTTATGTCCCCTAAAATATAGTATTTTACGCATAGGGATTGCCATCTTTCTACTACCTGTTAAAAGACGAAGATTTTATATTATTCTAACCGATATGTCAGTTTATTTTAGCCTTTTCTCTTTAACTAAAAGCAATTTTTGTTTATGGAAATTTATTTAGCAAATTAAAATATTAAAAATGCCTTCTTTTAGTCATAATAAAACATTCTTTTAAAATAGGAGAGTTTAATACAGTTTCGTATAACCTGTCAAAAACAAATGCTGAAAGACGGAGGATTTTCCTAGTTATAATATTTCTTTTAAGGGCTATAATACACTTTTTAAAAGCCAACGGATAGTAACTGATAAAATACACTTTTCTCAGTGCACTGTGACGTATGCTTATCATAAAAATCAAACAGATCCAATAACAATGCAGGAAAATAAAACTTACAATAAATTATAGTTTTAAAAAAGTGAAAGTTGACGTGGAGCTTGATCAAGAAGTCATCAGCATAAAACCTCTTTTTGCGTCAACTGCACTTTGTTTTCAGTACATTGGTACATTTAGTACAATTTATTTCCCTATCTATTAAAGAATAATGTAAAAGATTTTTCTTATAAATAACAAACTTTTAATAAAGACTCCTTAACAATTCCCCTTGATTGATTGTCAGTATATCATAGGCCATATTGCATCCGCCATTTTTAATTTTGGAAATTAAACTTCTTATTCGTTATCAGTAATGAGTTTCAGGCGGAATCGATGAATCTTTTTGATTTTTTACCATATTTGTGCTGTAATTTTGTTTCTTATTATTTATGGCATGAAGTTTAGTGGCACACGGAGAAAAATTTTCTTGGAAATTTTACCATCTCCGATGGTAATTTTCGAACAGGCTTGTAGAATAGAAAAAATTGCCATTTTTCCTTCTAAAAATTCGTATATTTTATTGTAACTTTTACAGTTTGAATAGCAAGAATTCCAAGCACTGATCGTCATTTTTGTCAGAAAAAATGGCAGCGTTTCACATTCTCCAAGTCTGTCCCAAAATCACCAATTGAAATCGTAAAATTTCCAAGAAAGTTTTTCTTCCTGTATCTTTTATCAATTACAAAGACTTTTCGATTTAACAAGTTTAAACCGAATTCAAGCGACGCACCTGAGGAGTTCCTTTGTTAGCGGCAAAATTTATTCCTAGTTAGTAATTATATTTTTAATAATAAAATATGTATTTTTGTTTAGAATGTTACAACGTCATTTTAGTAGGTATGTCGATAATCTGAAATAGATACGTTTCCGAAGTACGGCTAAAAAGTTCATAACTGACAAATAAATTTTACTAATAATTTTTTGTCGACAAAATTCACGAAATGCTGTATTCGCCATGAAGAACTCTCCGTATCCGCAGATTCTTGGAACGAGAATCTAAAAATGTCCTCAGTTTAGTCGCGCTTATAAATAGTGTTCATCGAAAAAAAGTGCAATCGCGCATTGGTGAACTTCAAAGCTGCGGCCGAGCCCCCGTTTCTCTTTTTTTTTCCTAGTCACTCTCGACACCTCCGCCTTCTTCCAGGACCTTTGCCTTCGCATTTTTTATCAGGCTGTGAACAATTTACCAAAAAATAATTGTTGAAACTATTTGCACACGTACCAATTTCGCATTACCATAAGGCATTATTATGTAAACTATACCGAAAGAGACTTAATTTGCTTTTTCGTATTCATCATATTCGTGAGGCACTGCCTTAAGATACTTTTATTGGTACAATTTTTTTAATTAAACGGAGATATCAACAAAATATAGCCGAAGTAAAGGAAAAAAGGAAACTTGTCTGTACGACAAATTTTCAGGATTTTCTTTTTATTATTTACCAATGATTTCCATAATTCATTATTGTAACTATTGGGCATTGTTTAAAAAAAATATAAATACACGATTCCATTCCCATCTTTAAGACATCATAACTCAATTTACTTCCATTATCGTTACTTATAAAGTATAAATATCACTACACATCTTTTATTCAAATTAAAAATATACTAGAATATGACAAATCAATTATAATAACTCTTAAAATCTCGTCGCCTTCCTTTAAATGGAGAAATAGGTATTTTTTTATTACAATGTAGCTTCACTCCCCATAAATTTTCAAAAAATAGGTCTGGTATTTGCATAATTGTCTAAGTGACCTCAGTAATTTTTACTGAATTATTATTTATTATTATTGCATACAATCTTCTAAAATAATTTGATGAAAACGTTAATTAACTAGTGTTTTGGCCAAAAACACTACCACAATCGATTTGCTAAAATTCTCGGCGATACCGATACGTAGAGCATCCGAGAATCTCGACATATTTTTAATTTTTATTGTTTGTTGAGTTTGTTTATATTTTCATTTGTTTGAATCGGAAAGGCAAGTTATATATTATATATGCATGTGAACGCTATTAAACATCGAGATTTTCTGTGTGTCGCATTTGTTTTATTTTTAAGTGTATGAAACTTCTTCAAATGACATACCCCTCTCATTGATCCGTTTCGTCCCAAAACGACAAAATTTGTCGTCGGTTTTCATCCTCCGTAAGTTTATGGATATTTTTAAAATATTGTTATCAAATGAAGGTTTCCTACAGTTTTTGGGTATGCTCTTTTCCAGTTTGAAGTCTGTTTTTCGATATGACTTTCCATTTTTCAATTATGACTTAAACGAAAGAAAACGTGAAAAAAAGCGAAAACTTTTTCTGTAAATTGCAATTTTTATTGCGAAGGAGTTCCGTGATCGCGACATATCTCATAACAATATCTTAAAAATATCCATAAACTTACCGAGGATGAAAACGGGTGACAAATTTTGTCCTTTTGGAACGAAACGGGTTAAAAAATTTACACAGGGGGAAAAAAAGGAAACCATAAAAAAAATTAACAATCGTTCTAAAATATATAATAGTAGAATTAACAATGTAAAAAGTTGTTGTTGATTGAGGTGCGGGTCGAAAAAACGACAAATCAAAAAGCCAGTAGATAAAAAGCTGACAGTCAAAAAACCGACAATCGAAAATGCGACAATAAAAAAACATATACCTCAAAAAATGACTGTCCGCTAGTCGATATCTAAAATTTTTTTATGTGACGTCTTTTTGATTGTCGGCTTTATGACAGTCGGCTTTATGAATGTCGGTTTTTAACCTATCGGCCTTTTGATCTGTCGGTTTTTCTACCGCACCCGTTAATTGCAAGTTAAGTTTACAATTTAAAATATTCTTAAGTATACTATACAACAACTATTTTTATTATGACAATAGATTTTCGTTTAGTAAATTTTGTTATATCTATTTTAATATTCGCGTCGTTTAAAATTACCTTTATTATATTGAAGTACTCTACTGCACATTCAACGATCGGGAAATAGTAAACGGAACAATACTATTGTCTTGTATACTACAGAAATATATAGATAATTTTATTATAATTTAATAATAGTTAGATTAACAAATTCTTTCTCCCCATATAGTTTCTAATGATTCCGCAGTAATTGTGATTATCTACAGTTATTATATAAAATGGAATATTTATTACTTCGACCCAGACTAAGTCTGGACGAAGTATTGAATTTGGTCACTTCGGGCAAAAAAATTACCATATAGTTTTTCATCAAATGTCGACGTTTCAGACCCTAAGGAACCCAAATCAACAATAAAAAAATTTGTGTCCGTAATCTTGTACGTACGTACGTCCGTACGTCCCGTTTTTTTGTCTCGCGATAACTCGCGAACGGATAAGCGTATTGACATACATTTTTTTTTAAAATACGCGTCTTGGCATAACTTAGATCTGATTAGATTTTGGGGCAGATCCACCCGTCCATTACTAAAAAAAATTAGCCCCAATTAAGTTTCTTTGTAGTTTTTTGCATTTATTTTGAAAAATACAAATTTTATTAAAAAATGTTTCAAACAAAAAAGATAGAGCATGAAATTCTCTACAAAAAAGGTTCTATGCATTTTCTTCCTAAAGTCAACGATAATGCCATAAAAAATGGTTTAAAATGTTTATGACTATTGTTTGAAAAAGTATTGAATTTGGTAATCGCGGCACAAAAAAATTACCCTATTGTTTTTCATCAAATTTCGACGTTTCGACCCCCTACCCCCCAGGGGTAGTCTTTGCCAGCCCCTCGGGCGCGGTGACCACCTACGGGCGCAAAGTTCATTTACGCCCTTGATACGAAAATAACTATTTCGATATATCTAAAAGATGTCTTATAGATATCTGTAAGATATCCGTCATAGATCTTTTCGACACTTTCAAGATATCTTTGACGAATTATATGTATATATATTGTATATATAATATCATAATAATAGACAGTAATTAGTAAAACACAGTAAACATGTAATATGCATCGAATAGTCTATTACAATACAAGTGCTTGAAGTAAGTGTTTTGCAACTTTTATTTATTAATACTTCGGCTGGCCTGTTGTCGGAGTCGAAGTTTTGAAAATGCTCATTTTCAATTTTCATACATATAAGAAACACTATATTGTTGTAACATATCTATCGCAGCCACTTTGACCTTAATATGATTGGACCCCCAAATATCAATATAATTTTATAATATAATTGAAAGCTGTTAGTAAACAAACGAGTCTTAAGGAATAGCCGACTCTCCACTGGGTCGAAGTTTCTGAGCGAGCGAAGCGAGCGAGGCACCACGCCAACACTAGTTTTGATATTCAAATAGTATTAGTACTGCATTTGCATCATTTGTGAAGCATACTTAGAATATTGCATTTTTTCCAAATATTGAAAGTAATAAACACATAAACAATTTAATTTATTACGGTGAAATAAAATATTTGTCTTGCATTTCGATGATTGTACTCATTTTCTGATCAAATAGAACGGGAACTGATGGAAACTGTTTATATGTTTTCAGGTCTGTATGATGTCTGGAACTGCCACAGAAAACATGATCGGAAATAGTAGATCTATACCGAATATCAAACAAGAAATCGAGACCCCAACGACGCCGAATCAGAACTACCACCAGGCATGTTCTCCTTCCACGACGTTACAACATCAGGAGGTTGGTACCGCTATAAATAAAAATAATGCAGAAGTTTATGATTTGCACAGTTGTATAAAATGATGTATTAAGTTTGTCCATCTTAATGCTAGTAATCTATAGTTTTGGTGCACTAGTACTACATCAGTTATGCTTTGTCAACTTACTTTAGGAATGAACTGATCGATGTTTTAGTATAAACAGATTAATATTTGTAATGTGAAGTAAAATAAATGCTCATAAATACAATTTTATTAACTTAATCTCAAGATAAATAAACTGCATCTTTTGGCATTGGAATATCACATACACGTTACACGGTAAAAGTGTTGCCAAAAAACTTTCAGCATATGTACATTAATTCTTCAGGATGTATGTCCTTATATAGATCATATATGTATAGATATATAACATTAAAAATTTCATGACATTTAAACAGTTAAACAGACATGGCAATATTAATAACGTAATCCGCGAGAAAGCTTATGTACACTATTTATAATTTATTTAATAAATAATTACATGCAAGACTAAGTAATTGTTTATTATAAATAATTGTAGGGGAAGAAAGCTTCTTGTTTCTTATTATATAGGGCCAAAAAATAAAGCAACTAGACTCTTATCCAGTATTATGTGAAAATCTAATTGTGCTACTTTTACCACGGATAAATAAGTTTTTTTCGTGTTTTATATTATTGGAATATTGTAACGAAAATTCACTTCCTCTGGAACATTTTTGTTTGTTTCGGAAGCAAATCGGCACATTGTATTTCTCTTTATATTTTTTGGCTCAGTTTTTTCCGGATATTTTTAGTAATTATTTATTCAAGTTTTTTTTTGACAGTTTTTGGAAAAAATATTTTCTTTAACAATTGCTGAAATGTCCCGAAGTTAAGGATGTCAGAAAATGTTACGAATATTACTGAACAGCCACAAAAGATTATGGTTATTTCTTAAGAAACTGTAACTAAAGCCAAGAGTTCAGTAATTCTTTGATATTGTTCAGTCTTTGGAAAAATTGCCCTATAATCTCAACTTTAGAACATTTTGGTAATTTTTGTAGATAATATTTTTTAGTATAACACATTTCAATTTTATTCAAAATATTTATAAACAAAGTAAAGTAACTATCAGAACATTCTTATATGTACACTGTTCGTTTTCTGTTCTCACTTGATGGACTTATTTTATACTTTAATTAAGATTAAGTCTAACACTAATTTTCCCCCCATAAATATTATATTGTTCAAGTAGTTATTTAAAATTCTCTACAGTCATAAATTATATACATTAGAAAAATCAATTCCTAAATTAATACAGGAAACGCGACTGAAATTTGGAATTAAGTAAGAAAATTGACTTAAACTAAAATGTAGTGCAAATAAAATCGCTTAGACAAGGACAGACTTATGCACTATGCATTGGCGGAGTTTAACATGTAATCATTTTAAGTATTTGTTTTTTCAGTGTAAATAACATTTAAGATGATTGCGTTACACATAAGAAAACGTTGAATGTTAATTTTTAAACATTTCTATTATATATGACTTATTTATTACGATGACCATTTATAAAACACGAATTTTTTAATATTATTTCTATATTACTTTGTTGACTGAAAACACTTTGATTTCTAGTATTACAATATAATAACATAATTCTTATTACAATGAAGTATTTTACTTTTTATTCTTGGAAGTTTTTTTAACAAATGTTGAACCCTGACTTACAATTTTAAATTGATTTTGACAATTTAAACGAATAATTAAAACTAGTTAATGTGATAAATGAAATGTGTCTCTTTATGTTTCTTTTCATGAAAAGATATTTTCAAGAAATGTTATACTTCTAAAATGGTAACATTTAATATCTGTTTAATGCAATCAATTTAAAAATAAACGGAATATAACAAAAAAACGGCTTCTTATTATGTTTTTCTCTTACTAGATTTTATACAAACAATGGTCAAAACTAAAATTTAATCTATCTACATTGCAGTCCTTGTGTACGAAAATGGATATGACAGATTACAGCGCCGGAGGTGGAAGTCCTGGTAGTCCAGAAATGCATCATTGTTCCTCGACGACGCAACCTCTTGGGACTCCAGAGGTAAACCAATATACATATCAATTTCCATAAGACGTATGCAATTTATCCATTTAAATATCATAATTGGTTTTTGTATTTATTATAAATTATTTAAAGCCTTTTGAATTGTTATAATAATTCTGAACGAATGTCACAATGTTTGTGTTTTAATTCAGGCATGGTTCTTTATACGTGACATTTCCAAATGAAAAATAAATTATCTCTAAATTTCATTCCGGTATGCCCACAGAAATTAATTTTATTTGCGAATTCAATATTGAAAATCAGTTTGGAATATTTGGAAAGCGCTTATTTTGTTCATTTTGATTTCCAATCATGCGTATCTGTTAAATGTTTTGAATGTTGTGCTGTTAATATAATTTTTATAAATATTTTCAGTGCAAATATTCAAAATACTGATAATACATGTATTGTGTTTCCTTTATAAATTAGCTGAAATCTAAATTTTTAATGGTAAAATACTATACTATAAAAAAATTATCAATTTCTTTGTCATAGTTTATTTCTTCGTATACTTTATTTAAATTACTTTGAAGAATGTAATGTGATTTTAATGGATTCAAATCGAGTTCCTTTTATAGGTCGTTTGATGTATTTTATTTCAATATGCACGGTTGAATTTAAACTTTCAAATTCTTGTAACCTGAACGAAAAAGAAAAATAATCAATATATTTCTCCACGTTTAGAAAGGGAATTTTTATATTTCATGATCACGTTCCAAATTTAGTATTTTTGCATACGCAATAATATTAAAAATTCACATTGTTCAGTTGTGTACCGATAGAGTTTTTTCGGTAATGCTTGACGACGATGCATCAGATATTCAGATAAATATATAGTACACAGAAAAAAATTTACTTGACAAATTCAATTACTATTGAGAAGTTAACTAGAGAGTAGTTAAAAGAAATATATTTTTGTTGTTAGTATAACTTTGTTGATGTTGTTAATTTTACTATCTTTACTTAAGTTAATATTATTTACCCAGTAAAGGAAAAAGTATTCCGAATGATTGGAGATCCAGAAATGCGATACTATCCATAAAACTCAAAAAGGCATATACCATAATATAATAAAAAAGCAGCCGACAATAGCTGCACTAAACATAATCGCACTAAAAAAACTTTCTAGAAAAATTCTTAGTTGATTTGAGTACTTTTTAACTAAGCAGAGTAGTTCGATGCACTTCAATAACATTTGCAGTTACTACCGTAAAGAAGTTAAATTAACTAAAAATGTAGTTCTGCAAAATTCATTTAAAAATATTTCGCTCCCGCATGTTGAATAGTTTTTAGTGCAGACTCTAAAAATTGTTTTTAAATGTAGTAGAATTAACTACCAAAATGTCGTTTCCATAACTATATTTTTTGTTGATTCCTTTATGGTTGTGACTATAACCTATAAAATTCCTTTGGGGACCTATTGATATTCTTTCAGTAATTAAAAAGTAGTCAAATTAACTCAGAAATTTGTTCAGTGTACATTCTGTACTTCACGAATATTATGAATTAAAACTCTCATTGGCCTAAGTTTATGACGTTTATATGGCATAATGTGATAGTAAGCATTGAGATAAACAATAGAAAATCGTATGTTACAATATAAAAGTATTAATTAGTTATTAATTTACGCACCGTGCAGGATGGCCGTCAAGAAGAAGATATGATACCAAGAAGGCTGTGCTTGGTTTGTGGAGACGTTGCCAGCGGGTTCCATTACGGAGTTGCTTCTTGTGAAGCTTGTAAAGCCTTTTTCAAAAGAACGATACAAGGTAAGGGGCTTTGATATTCAATTTGAGCATGGAATTTTTATTTTTCGTCCAGATAGCACTGAACATTTTTAAATATGAACGACATTCTATACTGAAAAATCATAGACATATTTGAAGAATTCTGGGTTTTTTATATATTTAAAATTTAATATATTGTATCTGTGGTAGAAATGAAAACATTTTTTGTACAATTCTCGTATAACATTCTTATTTATCAAGTTAAAGCTATAGAAGAAATGGACAGGGTAAGAAAAAATGGACAAATTTCTACCAGGGATTATTCATTTTGAATTATTGAAAAGTGTCGAATTTTTACGAAAATTTTTAATATTTCATAAGTTTACTTCAAATACCGTTTGAAGGAAAATAGATACTATTCATTACTATCTACGTGTTTAAAATAAGGACAGGCGTCACTTAATAGTTGTCATTTCTATCTTAGATATTATACCTTATTATCTTCATGTTTACAAGTTTGTAACATGGAAGTATTACTGCCACTAATATCTCGGATAGTAACAATAAATATAATTATATTAACCCATTAAGGATCAAACGGACACTTTTTCATGTAAGTTTTCAACGCCTGTTTGTCATGTGTTTCCAGAATTGAAAAATTCTAGACTACTCATTTCTGACGTCAAATTTGTGGAATTTTACGAATCTGCGATTAAAATTTCAGAAAGGTGCAAATCCAAATCGCTCTGTTCGATTATTTAAAAAAAAAAAATTTTTTTTAAAGTTTATGTACTAAATAGAAGCCCATGAAATAAATCTACTCGCAAATAAGCTTTTATGCATCCTACCTACAAAGATGGCGAATAAGAAAAATTATTTTTATAACGTGTTATTTTTTTCGACGGCACATTTCAGGAATGCTGGCGCACATCTTATTTACAATAACAAATTGTATTATCGAATATATGTATATTAAAGTTAGGACTGCAGGTATAATAACATCAAGCATATAAAGTTTTGAAACATAGCTTTTATTACATTCAATCTTGAAATTGAAACATTTTTATAAATAATGGGAAAAAAATTATAAAAAAAACAAATTTGTCGAAGTTAGGAGTGTGAAATGTATGACCAAAATTGAAAATGTAATCTTCTGCATATTTTGTTTATGTAGCTAATTTTCAATAGTCAATAATAATTGCTTTCTTACAATATTTTCATGATTCCTACTGGATTGTTATTAGATACTACTAACAAGTAGGGCGTGGCATTTTTAATTTTAATTCAGTATTTTGCATTTATCTTTTTTTTTAATTGATAAACTTTAGATCTATTATCAGATCCATTTGCTGTGAATGTTGCAAATCATCAATTTTTACACATTTTACCATTTTTGCGCTTACCTTAATTCTAAATTCGAAAATGTAGATTAACCTACTATCGAAAAATGAAGTAGCTTTATGCGTGTACTCGATACGTTTTATTAAAAATAAAGTCTGTGTAAATCCGGTTGTAAACAATACGTGACCGCCCATATTGTCAAAGCTACCTACTATTATCTCATGTTACGAAGTGCTTTTTAAATTTTAGTAAAGCTGGTAAATGGATTGAAAACTCTAAAATGTTCATATTGAATGCGTACCATTTCAACAAAGCATCCTGAACTTGATTGAAAGACTAAAAATAATTTAGTAGAACAGTCCGATAACTGTTACAATCAGAAGCCGCCTTTATGAAACTAGTCCATTATACGATGTTAAGAGCACCGCGCAACATTGATTATAATTATGCATATTGTTGGTATTCGTATGCAGTTCCCAATATTCATTTATTAAAAGAGTTTAGAAATTAAAAACAGTTATTGACTTTTGTTTGCCTTATAAATTGAAATTGAAAAATGAGAAATGTAGTAGAAATCGTTATTGCAATGCACTTCTACACTGAAAAAAAAATTTCTTAATTTCAAGTAAATATTTACTTGAATAGTCGCAACAAAATATTTACTTAAAATAAGGAAATATTTTCCTAATTTAAATAAATATTTACTTGCTGGATAAAATCTAATTAATATTTAGTTGAATTAACAAACTATTTTTCTGTTATAAGTAAATATTTTGTTGCGACTATTCAAGTAAATATTTACTTGAAATTTGGAAATTTATTTTTCAGTGTAGTTTTGACACTCCAAAATGTCAAGTTTTCTATAAATAAAGCTGCATGTTTATGGCGTATTACACGAGTAAATATGATATTGAAAATGCTTTTGATATTTTTCCTCTTTTGCGGTCAGAAGTTGCCTATACAAATAAGAAGTGTCGTGAAGATGCAGGAAAAATTAATTAACCCATTAACGTCCAAGACGACGAGATTTTTGGCTTATTTTCAAAGCTCTCTAGCAAATCTCATAATGAAACAAACTTACTTTACTACATTTGGGTATGCTCTACCGATTTATAGCGTCAAAATTGCGATTCCTTGCCGCAGAAACACAATGTGGCCGATTTTCTCTGAAAAAGTACCGAAAAATCGAAAATTGGTTTTTTGGCCATGGTAATGCATGGCGATCCATTCCAAATTATGGACAAACGTGGACAAGTAAGTTGCAGTTTAAGGGGAACATTTTTTATTGAACTTCATTCAGTTTATCCTATTAAAAATGGCGGAAAAGTTCTAAAAATACGTGTTTTTCCTAAATATTTCTGTAATAAATCGATATTAATAAAAATTGTTGTTTTAAAATGGAAAATTTCGATTTATTAAATACTCATGGTCACTTTTTAATACAATTTACGATGTTAATAATTGCGGATTCATTCACAGAACGACCAAGAGCACATTTTCACGAAAGTTTCACAAAGGATATGATACGATTTTTTTAATCCGGAAATAATGTAATTTCCAATATTCTACCCGCCATATTGGATTCGCCCTTTTGGATTTTGAAAATTCCTCATTATATTTCCGATCAATATAATCCTAAACATAAAGAAATCCAATAAAAAGATTACCGACGAGACATGTGAAAAATTCCATTATTGTTTTCATTTCTGAGGCCGCCACATTGAATCCGCCATTATTAACATCGCTAAAAACATTAAAAAGTATTCAAGAATATTTAATAAATCGAAAATTTACATTTGAAGATACAAATTTAGATTCATCGCGATTTATTTCACAAAATATTTAGAAAAAACACGTATTTTTACAAATTTTCGTACTTTTCCGCTATTTATAATTAGATAAACTGAACAGAGTTCAATAAAGAAATGTTCTCTTAAAACTGAAACTTATTTATCCACGTTTGTCCATAGTTTGGAATGGATCGCCATTTATTATCAATTTGAAAAAAAATTGTCGAAAATAGATTTTTTCCGATTTTTCGGTACTTTTTCTGATAAAATCCGTGATATTGTTTTTCTGCAGCAAGAAAAAGCAATTTGGAACCTATAAATCAATAAAGCATACCCAAAAATAATCAAGAAAGTTGGTTTCATTGTGATATTTTAATTTTTTGATTTGTTAGAGAGATTTGAAAATGAGGTAAAAATCTCGTCATCTTGGACGTTAATGGGTAAACATAATCATGACAAAAATACAGAGATTCGATATGCTGGAAGTTGAACCTGGGATATTTTGATTTGTTGGTCAAATGGTCGACTAAAACTGCTGAAAAATAGGAAACTGGATTTTGCAAAATTCCATCTAAGGGCCTAGCGGAGTAAGCAGGTAAAACCTACCCCCGATCATACAGAGCTGAGATTAATGTCACTAGTTAGTACCAATACGACAAAACTTTCCACCAAATATTATTTTAAAAAATTCATTTTTCTAGGAGTTATGGGGGGAGAAAGAAAAATAAAGAAATGTATTTTATTCGAAAACCACTTGACCGAATTTGATGGAAAAAATATATGTTATGTAGACTAATAAAAGTAATTAACAGTAAAAATTTCAAAGATTTTTGCCAAAAAAAAGACAAAAAAAAATTTTTTAATTTTTGAATATTTTTTTTAGGGTGTCATCTTAGAGGTACCGCTTTGAAATTTGTACGAAAAATTCTCTTCAGTATCCACTATAACATATATTTTTTTCAGATTTTTTGAAATGGTGGAACATAGTTAAAAGTGCGATAATCACTCAGGCGTACAAATTTTTACTGTTAATTACTTTTATGACTAATAGTAGAAAGGAATGAATAAGTGGCAGAAGTTAGTAACATAGGAAACATTGGTAGTGTCGTACCGAGCATTTTTTTTGTATTTGTCTTCAGATGATCAGAGTATAAATAAAAACTGATAAAATTGAGATTAACGTCGAGTTTCAGTTCTATCTGGTGGAGAACTGTGAATAAAATGGTAAAGTAGCCAGTAATTTTACAGGTAATATCGAGTACACCTGCCCGGCGAGTGGCGAGTGCGAGATCAATAAGCGTCGAAGAAAAGCCTGCCAGGCATGCAGATTTCAAAAATGTCTGCGTCAAGGGATGCTGAAGGAAGGGGTGCGGTTGGACCGTGTAAGAGGCGGACGACAAAAATATCGGCGCTCGACGGACCCCTACATCCCAGGCAAGACTATTACACTCGAAGGTAATTTCAAACTACCAAACATATTTTCTCTTCAATTTTTGCTTTTTTACGACTTGTGTTAACGTTGCTGAAAAAACTCGTTTCTGCAACGATTGCACTAATTTTCATGTCACTCGATATTCATCGCTTCCAAGCTTTTTTTTTTAGCGTGGAACGTTAGGAGGCTCTGAAAGAAAACCTTTAAACTGTAAAATAAATGTAAATGTATATACAATTCAAAATGCAATAGTCGATACATTGTGAATCTGAAAGATTACCCTTTCACTGTGGCTTCAAAAATCGGGAAATGGTACAAGAAAGCCTAAAAGGATAACACAGGCCAAAATGAAGCCAATCTCCATACCCAGAAACTGGAGTATACTTTCCCGAACGTTCTCAATGAGCTGAATGCAAATCTGACAGCAGAATTGTTCCATCACGTCTGAATTTTTAGATATCCTAACCTAAAAGTGCAAAAAACACTATTTTCGATCATATATTTCGATCAATAAGTTTTAGGGGGAACAAAATGCTTGATAACACGTTGAGAAGAACCATATTAAAGTATTATTCATCAACTTTAAAATGCTTTTCTAGTAATTTCGTACGATTTTTTTCAATGAGTTATCAAAGTTTTTGTCAAGGCACCATTATGATTTTCGATTTTTGCACTTTTAGATTAAGATTCTCAAGATTTTTACGCCATAGAGCAATTGTACGACCAGATTTTGGTTCAGTACATCGAAATCGTCAGTTCGCATTCTGCATTCTAATCTAGTTTTTGTCAAATTCCGAGAAAAAAATTTATTCAACCACAAAAACTTGTGTTTTTTGTACTTTTAGGTTAGGATATTTCAACATCTTGATGTAATAGAACAATTTTTAGCAAGAAACTTGGTCTCAGTTTGTTAGTTATTTTTTTGCAATTAGAAATTTATTTAATATATGAAAATCATAATTATCCTCTGACAAAAACGTCGATAACTCGATTTAAAAAAATCCTATCGGCATTATTAAAATAGCATTTTAAAGCTGACAAATAGCACCTTAATATTGTTCATGTCAAATTGCAAATAATAATTTGAATCTACCACAAAACCTTCCTGAATATAAACAAAAACATTGTTTTTGCACTTTTACGTTAGGATATCTCAAAATCTTGACGTGATAGAGCAATTCTGCGGCCAAATTTGGATTCAGCACAACGAAAACCTTCGGAAACGTATAGTCAGATTTCTGGGTATAAATTTTGTTGGCCTGTGTAATTGTTAGATCCAGTCCAAAATGGCGGATGAAAATGTGAATTCTTATTCAAGTTTGTAGAAAGTCAATAGTCGGGAGTTTGAGGTTGCTGATCATGAATTCGTTGTCTGATTTACGAAATTCGAAATGGCATTTATATATTATATGTGTTAACCAAAAGAAATTTTATGAGATCTATTAGATTATCGAATTTTGAAAATTCTACTTCAAATTTGTAATCGGTAACCTCGAAAATCTGTATAGGTTTTTATATACCAAATTTCAAATAATAGTAGTAAAATAATAGTATAATAATAATAAAAGTAGCTATTTGTTTATCCTTGCATGGAATTCTTCTGAAAAATATGCTTTCTTTTAGTAGTAGTTTGTTATTAACAATAGTTTTGTTTTTACTTGAATTATGCAATATTTTAATTTTTTTAACATTTAATCTTGGAATCTTAAGAATATAATTATTATACATTTTTTACAATCGAATGAATTTGATTTAAAACTGTAATATTTGCCTATATTTTTTATTTATATATTTATAATTATATTTCGCCGTAAATGAAAACAAAAATTCCATATTTTCACTACTTCTATTAAAGTTGACAATGAAATATGTAAATATTTCAACAATAGTTTTATCCGCATAAATTATGTTGATTGTAGTTTTGAGACATCTTAGTAAGTTTGTTTAATCACGCGAGTTGCATTTCAAGTCTATTCCATGCTTAACAACAAATTATTAGTTTAATTCGCTTCATTAAGGTGGTTAGACCCCAGAATATCATATGTTGACGAAAAATATTTAAAAACGTTTCCAAGAATTTAATTTTCATTATTAATAATGTCGTTGAAAAGTGAAAGCATTATTCTTCTTGAAAAAAAATTGAAATGTGCAAAAATAATTTTTTAAGTCACTTTTGTAATTGATTCAAATTGTTTCCTCTTCTCTGTTAAGAATTTTTTTAAAATGAACGGATTATAACGAATGACGGCTTATTTTCTCCAGAAAAAGATTTTCTTTAACTTTACCGCATAATTTTATAAAGTTTCTTTGTCTGATCACGAAAATTACTCAAAATTCGTTAAAAGTAGCAGTTCTTTTTTAAAATAAATAGAGAGAATTTATCGTTGACTTCGGAAATTTCAAAATACGTACGGTAAAGTTGTAGAGAATCTTTTTTTGGAATAAATAAGCCGTCATTTGTTAAAATCCGTTTATTTTAAAAAAATGCTTAACAGCGAAGAAGAAAAAATTTGAATCAATTACAAAAGTGACTTAACAAATTATTTTTGCACAATTCAATTTTTTTTCAAGAAGAATAATGTTTTCACTTTTCAACAATATGATTAATAATGAAAATTAAATTCCTCGAAACGTTATTAAATATTTTTCGTCAACATATGATATTCTGGGGTCTAACTACCTTAAAAAAATGCTTTCAGTACAATCAATCAAATATGGGATTTTAAATCAACAAGATTGTATGTTTCACTATTATATTAATATTATTTCAAAACACCTATGTCATATATTTTTATTAATTTAAAATTAAAAAATAAGTTTTGTCGACTATGATGAAGGAAGGACTGGTCACAACGGTTGTTTATGGTTTGTTTCTAAATTCTTCCTTTTTTATAAAATTGTAAAAAAAAGCAATCCAGCTTGACATAGTCTACATTTGAACGATTAAATTATTTGTATTAATTTTAATTCGTTAGGCTATTATATCATATACCTTTTAAATTAACTGTAATTTGCATAATTTTATGTAAAAATATATTTACTTACATAAAACCATTTAGTAGTTTACTTTAGTGCGTAATGGATTATCGGCTTAGAACTCAATACTAGCGTCTTTGATGTGACCTGTAGTGTTTATCAATGTTTATCATCAACAGTTAGCAAATATTGAAATGTATACTTAAATGTGGTTAGAGTAGTATAAATATGATATTTTTATTTTTCCTCACATTTTAGCCGCTAATCGAATTGGGACAGCCAGTATTTAGATGCGATATCGATATAAAAATAGGAACTTTTACACTGATATTATTTTTTCGAGAACAAAAAAAAACATAATGAAAAAATGCGTACGGCCTCTTAACGCGAAGCGCATGCATGCGAGAATTGAATGTGCGAAAGGTGTGAATAAAACTTTTTTTTTGTTTTGGTGTTTCAAGCTAACGTAGGATCGGCCGGATATACGGATATAATAAGTAAGTGAGCTTCTATCAAAAACATAAATAAGAATAAGTATAGCCTTCCTGCCTTGACATTGTCATCCATTATTAACATTTTTCTTGTGAAACATGATTCGGATACTATATGGAATGGCTAAAATACTAGTTCGCTGTAACTTTATAAATAAATAAAGAATAATTAATTGTTTACTATTAACCCTTTGCGGCGCAGTGGTAACCCAGATTACCACCTTCTTAATTCACATCTTTTCTGTTTAGTTTCAATGCTTTCCAAGCAATATTCAAAAAATCTTTTTACAGTGGTAGAGGGGGCTTTTTAGTACGTAACGAAAAGGATAATAAATGCAATTACGCAAAATTATTAACAAGTATAAATAAATTAATTTAAAAAATCGTCGATTTTTAAGAATGAAATCGGTTTTGAACGAACTAAAAGGTAAATTACAACCGAATTCGGTACTCGGGGGTTTTTGGGGTCGCTGATTACGAATTTGAAGTTGGTTTTGAAAAATACAAAATGGCGGATGAATTTTTAAAAATTCATCTGATTTACTCGGAACTCGTTACTCGGGGGTTTATGGGGTCGCCGATTACGAATCTGGCCTCGGATTTTGAATATTCAAAATGGAGGATCCAAGATGTCCGATGGAAATATGAAAATGTACCCGATATTGATGAAGCTGTGTACTCGGGGGTTTTTGGGGTCGCTTATTACGAATCTGATCTCTGACTTTTATATTTAAAATTCCGGGTACATAGAGTATCAAGTTTTATCTCTATCAAGTAAATTTTTACATTTATGTAGGCCATCTTGGATCCACCATTTTGAATTTACAAAATCTGACTTCATATTCGCAATCAGCGATCCCAAAAACCTCCGTGTAACAATTTTCAGCTGTTTTCGGTATAAAGAAAAATGTGCGCCGCAAAGGGTTAACGTATATGTTTTTAGTTTATTTTAAGAGATTTTTAATTTTTGATAATTTTTAACATTTGATTATATTCGGAATATCTTTTCGGTTTAGTGCATAAAAAGTTACGAATAGTTGCTCAAATAATTAAGTATGTAGTATTGTTTGAAGCATGTTACAGCGAATTGGCTCTTTACAGTAGAATTGTATTTTAGTAACAAAATAAACTTATCTTAAACTTGTGAACTTAATACCTATGAATACATTTAATTCTAGATAATAAAATGGTGGAAGCACTGGTAGCATGTGAACCTGACATGCTCCAAGTATCCAGTCTGTCGCATACACTGGATACGGATCAGCGAGTACTGGGTCAGTTATCTGATCTGTATGATCGCGAACTTGTTGGAATAATTGGTAAGTATATCTATAAAATGACGTGTGACTTACAAACAATTTGATTGAAAACATTTAGGTACAAGCTCAATCTCATTGTGGTTAATAGTAATGACAATATTTCTCCTTTAAAATATATTGAAAACTTGCCGCCTTCCTAGGCGTAAATTTGTCTAAATGTATTTTTATTTTTCGAGATTATGTTTTCCTTCTAGTGAAATAAATCCATTAGCTCTAATGTAGAATTATTGTAAAAGAAAAGCACTATAGAAAATTACATTCTGACTTTAACCCTTTGAGGCATACATTTTTCTTTATGTTGAAGCGACTTGAAATTTGTCACTAGGGGGTTTTTCAAAATTCAAAATTGCGGATTCAATCTGTCATATTGTTGCATCGTGAAAGCCGTCATATTGAATTTTATAAAACCAACATCGGATTCGTCATCAGCGATCTAAAAAACCCTATTATGCCAAATTTCAAATCATTACCTTAAAAAACAGTGTCAATAATGAATTCTTTCGAAAAAATCGTGATTTTTCATATTTTTTTATTTATAGATGATACAAAATAAACAATTACACCTTAACAAGTGCGTTTATACATTCTTCTATCACCATAGTAACAGAAAATACCAGAGAAAAACCGATTGAAATGCGTTAACTGAAATTTAAATGAGCAAAATCAAAGGAATTGAAGTGTAACGTAGGTTAGGCAAAGGGTTAAGAAAAGAAATTGCGTTTATTAAGATTATCCCAAAGTTTGGGAAGTATGAAGGACATTCATTTTTTAGGTATTTAGGGAAGTTAGTATTCCTCGACAAATATAATTCTTCCGTTCCCATAAGGCTGACATTTTATTAGAATTAGTTAAAAATCAATTAATATTCCTTAACTTTATAATACTTTATAAAAAAATTTAATTTCAAAGGATTTAGGTACTTTTTAGAAACTGAAAAAAAATCTGACCTAATCTTGTCATATTTATCCTAGTCGAAATTAAACCATTTATTAAGTAAATATGAGACAGCTTACACATTTACTATACTAAAGGTGTAGGGGAAATGGATAGTGTAAGAAAAAAAATGGATAGATTTCTACTAGGGTAGTTCGAAGACATTAGTCACTTTTGTTGTAGTCGTTATTTATGCTTCAGCTGTAGATATTAAATTTGTCAGTTGACTAATCGTTTAGTTAGTTTTTCCGTGTTTGAGAGCAAAATAAGTCGTCAACGTGCGTGAAAAAAATTTATTATTAATGTGGTCATTTCAAAATTTTAAAGTAAAAGTTGCAACACTTGGACAAAAAACAAATTTAACACAATTGTTATATAATTCAATATTGTACGAAACATACGTAGGAAGAAAGTCAGAAATAAGAACAATTAATAAATATTAAATAACGTATAAAGCTTGGATAAACTATTTAACACCCAAATTATTTCTAAAGCTTCAATTTTTACTACACTTGGTAGCTAAGGTTTTCGGTGTCGCTGATTACGATTTTGAAGTCTGATTTCAAACATTCAAATTGTGGATCCAATATGGCGGACGAAATAATAAAAAATCAATCAGATTTGCTAGAAACTAGTTACTCGGGAGTTTTCGGGGTTGCTAATTACGAATCTGAAGTGAGATTTCAGATTATGAAAACCTCCGAGTAACGAGTTTCAAGTAAATCTGTTTGATTTTTAGTTTTTTCATTCGTCATATTCCGTCCGCCATTTTTAAGTATGTAAACCAAATTGATAATTAGCTGGCCCAAAATAACACGTGACAAGTTTGATAATAATAATGTTATTTACTATTATCTCGTTAATTTTCAATTTTCGTTGCCTTATGAGAGATAATGTCTAGTACATCTGTGTACTATTTTGTTGATTTATTTTATTATTTATATATTTATTTTTATTTCATTTTTTTTTCGTTGTTCGAGAAGTTTTCACTACTAGGCGTTAAAGAGTTAAGAAGCAAACATTAAACTGTATAGTTCATAAAATCTATTTAAAATTAAAAAAATTTAAAAAGTATAAAAAGAAAATTTAACTAAACAAGTGTGTATTTAATTACGAATATAATAAAAGCAGATAGTAAAAAATAATAATTAACGCTATACAAGCGCCGGATTCTCTGAAGATTGTTAAGGGGGAAATACACTTGTAATGACGAAAAAAAGGCATTTATCCATTTTTTTTAAATACAAGTTTCAAACATTGAAATGATAAGAAATATAATCATAAAGTCTATAAATAGATTTTTTTCGTTCACTTATACGATAATGTTAATTTTTTACGGCGTAAGTTCTAGAGACTGGCATTTTAATCGGAAACAAACCTGGAAAAAATATACGTTAATAAAGCGTACTATTTTTGGTTGAACTAAAATAACTGAAAACAAAAAAATCCGCAATTGGTAGAAACAAGCACTCGAAATTTTACTTATATGTTTTTAAACTAATTTTACTATTAAAATATAATATTGTATAAAAAAAGTTATTTTTTTTAGTTTAACTACTAAGTAATACAATAATAAAAAATCTATAAAATCCAATGAATGGATAATTTTTTTAGTTATCTCATTCGCCGATTCAGAAAATGTTTTTGTTTGTTTTTGAGAAAAACAAATTTAAGAACGGGAAAACGATGCTTGCTTACGATGCGATTCCAGGGATGGACAAAATCACTTTGATTTTCTATTTTGCACTTTCACCATTGTATTTTACGAATAATTGACGAACTTTTCAAGGGAAAAAGAAAAAAACAATTTTTTAATCGTTTCAATTGTATTTTCTCTGTATTTTCCTTTTAAATTCCATATATTTTTAATTGTAATCCAAGCTTAGGTTATTTCAATTTAAACGTGATTTTCATTGAATCATCAGGATGGGCCAAGCAAATACCGGGCTTCAGCGGCTTAGCACTGAACGACCAGATGCGTCTCTTGCAAAGTACTTGGGCGGAGATCCTAACGTTTAGCCTCGCCTGGAGAAGTATACCAAACGGAGGTAAACTCAGGTTCGCGCAGGACTTCACGCTAGATGAGAGACTCGCTCGTGAATGTCATTGTATGGATCTTTATACACATGTAAGTATGGTTTTGAAAACTTAACCCCCAATTAGCAACTAAATCAAATTGT
Organism: Trichopria drosophilae; assembly: GCA_030407085.1. NCBI lineage: Eukaryota > Metazoa > Arthropoda > Insecta > Hymenoptera > Diapriidae > Trichopria > Trichopria drosophilae. Next base: position 156,958,212 of record CM059582.1, on the reverse strand, counting down.
CCAGTTTATTTCAAAAACTATTTTTATGATGAACATACACGATATGATCCCAAGCGGGAGATAACTGAACATATCTTTGTCTTAATTGGACTAAGGGAATTTTAGAGCCGTATATAACGCTTCTAATGTCAGATTTCTAACCTATAAATCTACTCCTAGCCAATATACCTGTACAAACTTGATAAATTGGCCGTTAGCTGAAAACGGTCAGACCTTAAAACCCAAAATCGGGTAGGGAAGGCGGGGGGTGTACCGCTCACCTAAGGAAAGTACCGCTTTTAATAAATGCATAAATAATTTCAGATTTGTTTAACGATTGAAATCGATTCTATAAAGCCCCAACAGTAATATACAAAAAGATCTTGTTGTTAACTCACTTGTGTACATTCAATGTATATGATTAATTACAAGAAGTTCCATTTCAGATATACATTATTTTAGTGCTTTCTGTAAATTTATTTGATCAACAATATGTAAAATATGTCATAAACTTTCTGAGCGGTGTTACCCACTAACGCGCTGCGTTGAAAAGTAATGAATAATTATAAATCAATGTTGTTTTTAGTAGTTTACCAAATACCGTTTGATAATTAACAGTACTACCAGCCTATTTTTTCCCATTGGGTAGTAGTAAAAAGATGGAAACCCGTATATTGTAAAGGCCAATTCATATCGTATTTATGTCAGCTACGTTACAAAACTTTCCAATTTCTTTTAATCAACTTTTAGCAATAAACAATGTAAATTTTTTCTTGAAATTAGATTTTGACATAAAGTTCTTTAGTCAAAAAATATAAAAAATAATTTTAACTTAACGGAAGGTTGAAAAATATGAGTGAGCGGAATTACCCACTGCGCGGCACAACCCCCTCCTCCCCTAGTACTAAAAGAAGACAGGTGCGTTTTGAAATCTAGTTGTTTTTCACCACATAAAATAATGTCAAGTACAAATGTTATGAAGCATCTAATTCACTCCGCGATAGTATTATTTCAAATCACTTTTTCAAAAATGTATCTTTGCGTACCTTTTCTACTGTTTTATTTAGCGCCCCGAGCGTCAGACCGGTTTTAAAAATGATAGAAATCCTATAATTTATATTTCAAGTTTCGCTTTAAACGTTTTTTTTCGCTTTTCTTAGTTTCAACCTATTTACCTATTAAAAAATAATAATAGAAAACAGATTACCTTGTACATAACCGAAAACAAACATTTAGATATACCGTTTTTATATTACTTTTAATCAGAAGTTTTTTTATGCCAATATTATATTTTATATATATTTCTTTCTAATATTTTATGTCAGGTTCATAATCAGGTACAACGAAATGCTTAATGACCGTAGAGTTTTTAGTTGTTTATTTCTCAACCGGAAAGAAAAAAGGAGAAAACATTCCTTTAGCGTTTACAAATGGAACTATTTTGAAAATGCATTTTGCAACAGGATGTTATTTTGTGCTGTTCAGAAGGGCTTCTCCTTTTCCAAAATGTATATTTTTTGCGACTCAGCTTCCAGAGGTTACCGAATTCGACTTATTCCCAATGCCAATGTTGTCACATTTTTTACAAATCCGTTACCAGCGCCAACCGCTAATATCTTATGCAGCCATTGCATTGTCACTCCCACGTGACCCATTTCAAAATTCACCAATGAATTTCGATGTTGAAACATATATTGTTTCACTTTTTCCATTTCCCAGCTCAGTGGTTCGTGGTATCATTTCCAACTGAAACTACCGCCTTAATTCTAACTCTTGTCACTCCCTGGCCTTGTCAGTGGAGAATTCGCCGCATCCTTTTCGGGACCGAAACCCTGATTATTATCCCCGTGGATATAGTACTTCAGTCGTCAAATATTATAATGTATCTGCAAACAATATTACTAGCATCCGAATAGTTGTCAGAATTGACTCTTACTGGAGGGAAAACAGCATTTTATTGTGATGTAAATAGATGCTCAAAAATGCCTATAATCGAATTTTTTACCCATTTGACCTTCAATATCTGAAAAACTAGAGCCAATTGGCTATTTTGGTTGTTATATTTGGCTTCTGGAGTAAAACCCCTACCAAAGTCGTCTTTTATTTATAAGGCAACAAAATTTTGTTGGGCTGTGTAATTAAAACCCGAAAAATATTTTTTCGCAGTGATAAAAACCAAAATTTGATTTTCATTCATTGTCAACAATTACAAAAAATTCTATATCGAAAATATAAAAAATATCCATATCACGAGTCATTTTCTATCAAATTTATACTGGTCCTTTTGTAATTAGTAGTTTTAAGCATTCACATTGCATTTGAATAGTAGGGAAATTTGGAATTGGACACATTAGGTAACACCTGTAACAGTAGATAGATAGATATTTATTTATTACATTCGCACTGTGTGCGTTTACAATGGACTTCATTTTGCACATTACTCACTGTACATACTAACTACACTTTATATACTAAATTTTACTTAACTCCTCCCCACTTCACTCATTTCTCATGTACTTAACTCTTCCCCTCTTGCGTTAAATTTCTTCTTTCCTCGACTTTTTTCATCCATTCATACCCTCTTCCATCTTCATTTAGTACATCGTATACTCTCTTCTTCCCCATTTCTCTATTCCATAACATCTCACATGTAACAGATTCTTCTCTTCTTTTGCCACACACTACATTTTCTGTGATTTTCTTCCATCCCATATCTGTTTCCTCTCACTTCACTCCCACATCTCCATCGTGTTATCGTTGTTATTCTCCGTGCATCTTTTTTGCTTTTCGCCTGCATATATTTCGAAATCCCTCCTATCCGTATTTTCTCGTACTCTATACAATATCTCGCCCCTCTTGTATGTCTATTTCTTCCTCTTTCTTTATCATCCATTCCCATCTGTTCTCTCCTAGTTCTTTTAGAGCTTCCTCGCTTACACCACATCTCCGCACGTACTTTTTTCTTTCTTCACTCTCCCTCGACCATTCCCCTTTTCTACTCTCTCTATCCCTCTCATCTATCCTCCTTTCTTTCCCGCACCCTCTCCCCATGTCGCTTATTTGTCCTTTTCCCAATTTTTCCTCAAATTTCCCCGCTCTCTTTCCCGTTTCTATTCTTATCTTTTATTTCTTCTCTTACCACATACCCCGGAGTATTTCTTCCTACCCCAAGTACCCATCTCAAATATTTCTCTTGTGAACCATTCTTAAAACCCCCATATCGCCACTCCAAAAAGTAGTACACTTTTCACTAAGCTATCGAAAAGTTTCATTCTCCATTTTATATCCCCTTTAAATTTTCTCTCTCCAAAACTCCGCACCCATCCCATTACTGCTCTTGCCTTCCTTACTCTCTCCTTCACATGTTCGTCTTCGTTATTATTCTTTCTTATTACATACCCTAAGTATTTTATTTCTTTCACCTCCTCTATTTTTTCTTCTCGCCACCACCAATTTCTCTCCTTTTCTCTGGCACCTCCTGCTGTAAAGCCTATTATCTTCGTCTTCATTATGTTTGCTTCTAATTCTTTCTCCATTATGTATGTTCTCTACCTCTAAAAGTATTTGTACAGTATTTCTTAGGTGATTATTTTGTATTCGTCTTTTGAGTAATATCTCATGTTACAATTAATGAATTTATTTGTCAACAGTGTATACAGATCGTCGAAAGGGTGCAACGACTAGGACTCGCCCGCGAAGAGTACTTCATGCTGAAGGCCTTGATATTGACGAATAGCGACGCGAGATTGGATGAACCTCAAGCACTCTATTGTTTCCGTGACTCGATTTTGAATTCGTTATCGGACTGCGTGAACGCAGTGCGACCCGGACAGTCATTGCGTTCGATGCAGAACATGTTCCTAATGTTGCCTGGCCTCCGTCAGGCCGACGGCATTGTCAGGAGATTCTGGTCAGGGGTCTACCGGACCGGGAAGGTGCCCATGAACAAGCTCTTTGTGGAGATGCTGGAAGCCGCTTGTTACCGATGAGTCGACAATCGACAAAACCAACTTCCGGTTTCTAAGGCGGGAAACGAGTAAGAAGACGCGCGAAAGTGCTTTCACGGACTGAAATAAAGAGTCTATATTCTTTTTTTTTTATCGAAGCACTTGCGCGAACGGTTCGTTTTTAATGGATGGCGTTTGGCCGATCGACGGGTCGAAGCACATCCGGGTTGGAATTCTGGCTCGTAAAAATAGCGGCGAATTCTTAGGCGAAACGTTTTCGAAAGTGGAACTGCGGGTACGACCATTTTTTTGTATGGAATCTACGTGCGTCCCGCTGATAAATGTAGGTGAAATACGTTCAGGGATCTTTATTATCTAGTTATATCGTTACGGAGACCTCGCAGGACCTCCGCCATACCGACAAAGTCTATATAACAACCGAAGTAGTCGATCTACCGCCGGCAAATCGCGGGGAAGAAAGTATGTACCAAATTCGCGTCAAGCATTGGTGACAAAATCATACGGAAGTCATAAATGACCTAAGATATTGACCAAATCCGAGGGCCAATCCTCGAGACGGATAGAATGGACCGAACTGGTCCGTATGACTCCCATACGATTTTGTACCAGTTTTTTTTAGTTTCTTCTGTCCAACTGGGCCTTCTGTTTTGATATTTTTAGTTTTACCACAGGTCCTTTGTCACGAGTGCATCACGTAGGCAGAAGTAGACCGAAGGTACGGAGTGTACTGACGTTTTTCTCACCGCTAAAGTAAATGAAAATGTTAAGATCTTCCTCGGATTGCTTTGTGCAAGATTCTCGCTAGTTAATACTGAGAATCTTACCGCAGACCCGCCGGATTTTTCATTACAGACTCGTGACCAAGATAAAGCAATTTGTTACCGTTGTACATTTCTTTAGGTAAAGATTCTAATTTTACCTACTCTTAGGTTAAGTAATACGGAGACCTTTAGAAATTTGATGAGAGTTAGTTAGTAGGGCCGTTATATTTTTAATTATTATATTATAAGCTCGGATAAGATAAGATAAGATAAGATCCGACCGAATTTATAAAATTCTTATTTTCATGAACATTTATTTTTGTAACGAAAGAAACCTTTTTAGGTTTACAAAATTTTTAGTTTATCGTTTTGGAAGAATTCGGCGTTGGCAATCGCTCGATAAGAATTTGGACTATTTTAAAAAGATGTGTTGCTTCTTTTTTTATTACTATTGAACGTTAAGCAGAACCCAAATATGCGTCAGTACCCACCTTCGAGAAATCTTCTCTCGCACTTTCATTAGTCTTATATTCGTCGAAGGACGATCCGTTTGGCGCGAAGATAGCATAAAGCGCTAACGAAGTAAAATGGCTGTTAACCCACGGCGAAATTTCGCGCGATTTTGGATTCGAGTTACGTAGTCGTAACGACTATTTTTACTGACAGCCTGTTTATCGACGTAAGAGGTTCCTAATCAGTCCAGATCCGATTAAAAAATATTCAGAAGTTAAAAATCTCTTAATATTGATGCGTCGACAGTAAAAATCCAGGCCAGTATAATTCGTTACAACCACGAACGTTTGACTCGTTTTAACTGCTTTTTTTTCTCTTTTTCGAAGCCTTGGAAGCTTCTTTAACGAACTGTGATATTCGCGTTGTTCAAGCGAGCAGCGTACATGCGACGTTATTCTCCTCTATTCTTATCACTTGTAACGTTCTATGCATTGTGTACATACCCATACAAAATATGCACTCTAGAATTTTTTGACTAACGAAAAATTAAAATTCTTCTTTTCTAAACTGACATTTTTGCTACTAATTGAAGTATAAGAATATACTTTTCTCGAACTATAAACATAAAGTACTTAAGATGAAATTATAATCATGTTAAATTAGAAATTTTTAAAATATATTTTTCATTTGTTTGATAACCATTTAAGAAATATAAAATTCTTTTATTTTAGAAAGATTTAATAACATATAAAGTATGCTTAATCAACAACTAAGAAAGAAAAAGGATTTAAGTAACAGGTTCATTTTAGGATTATTATTATTATTTTTGTTTGTTCATTGAATTAAAAGAATTTTAGTTTTTGATTAAGTATACAACTAGAATAATTCTTATAAAGTTTTAAAATATTTTTACCAGTGCAATTTGTTTAAATTCTCCGCGATTTCATCCTTCGACATGCCGAAATTCCTAAGAGCGCAAATTCGCCGTGGTGGTAGAATCGTAGTCTCAGGGTTGCATACATACAAATAAAGAAACAATAAAAATAGAGACCTATGAATATTAAAATAGAGACACGTGAAGAAATACGCAACGGAAGCGCTATAATAATATAATGTATATTGTAATACCGACTCGTACGTCGTGTAGTAATTACAGCTTCTACGTTAAGAGATGGATCTTATAAATGTGTTATGGAAAAATACAAAAAATATACTTGACGGTTAGTAAGTCGCGCTGGGAGAGACATTCGCGAGACGTTTCGAAGATATTTTTGACAATTTTTCTTGGTAAGATAGACTTTTTTTTTTTCAAACCTTCAAGCGTCTCGCGTTTTCTTCCCCAGTCGCGAATCTAAATTTTAAGCGTGATTATGCGATTGCTTGAATATGTCGAAGAGTTGTTTACAGTGCAGTTTTAATTATCGGCTTAGTTTTAATCTTTATTTCGAAGGTTCATTTTCGAAATGAAGAATTGAACTAAGAAAAATTTAAAGCGTTCGTAGGACGAAGACGTTAGATGACTCTTAATTAGCATTCATTTTTGCAGGTGAGCCACATTTACATCATCCGTTTGAGTCGTCGACGTCAGTAAGATTATGATTTTTTCCAAATTTAATCTCCGTTTAAAATTTTTAATCGTAATGTTAAAATTTATTTTTTAATTCGAAATTTATGTAACGTTTGCAGGGATGCGAATAGGATGAAACGGGAAAGAATAAGAGATGTAGTAAATTAGGCAGGACATTTATATACGATTGTAAAATGTAATAAACGTCGTGAGTAGAAGTAAATAGTGTAAATATGTATTCGTACATATCGGTAGAGGGGTTTCATCTTATTTGCTGGTTGGATTTTAAGTGAAGGATGCGAGACGTAATCTTGCCATATCGACGACTCAGCCTTTTCTTGCTGTTTGAAGACTCGGTTGATAAGTTAGATCCTTAACGATGTTAACAATAACGACAGACGATAATAATAAAGACGATAATAACGGTAATAGTGATTAATAAGACCGCATATTGAAAAAAAAACAAAACACGGGCCACATTCGTTCGTCGATGTAAATGAATGCCAAAGGATGGGAAAGCAATTTCTTATCACGATTATAAATATGTACGTAGGTACTTTGTAATTACATTCTAGCAGTCTCTGTATAATTTTTATAAAGATATTGAATGAATATGTACATGTGCATGTATATATTCATAAACAAACCAGGAGTACACAGGCCGATATACACACAAAAGTCAAGAAAAACAGTCCAATTAATTAAGAGTCGAGACATCACTATTGTATTAAGTAAACGGAGTAAGTGTGCGCACTTGGATAATTCGGACACCGGCGTGCATGTCCGATTTACGTAATTCATAAAGATTGTGTTTAAATAAGACAGCAGCACCTTTGAGAGTAACGAACAAATAAAAGGATGTTAGATGGAACAACATGTTATTGTGTATTTTATCTATTTTAACCTCGACATTTTAAAAAAAAATTAGTGCACTTTAACCCTTTCAGCATGTGTATGATAATGTCGAATTCGTAGAAACATAGGGAACGTATTTTAAGATTAAAATACAATTTATTTATTTATTTATTTGTTATTGTTGTTAAACAATCCGAGTTGAAAAATCATGTTTTTTTAACAATTAATTGGGCTGTGCAAGTATGTGACGGATTTATTGGTTGAGAAAATTCACGCATATTCTATAAATAAAAGTAAACTACATATATTTTTGTCAGAATTTTTCGCACGCTCAAATTTGAAAAATTAATTATTTAATTTATTAAAAATTAACATTTTGAATGCACTTCATTGCAAAAGAATTAATTATTTTATTGCATTTGTTGTGCTGTTTTGAAAATAGTTTATTTCGTTGAAAATTTGTAATGAAACAAGAAGATAAACGTATAGAATATATGAAAATTAAATTATTATTTATTTATTAACTCTTTCCGTTTAATCGTGCGCACGTATGTTGCTCCACACGTGTCGTGCAAAAAGTATGTTGGACAAAATATTTGGATCCGCCATTTTGAATTTTAAAATTCTGAGTTCAGATTCGTAATCAGCGACCCCGAAAACCCCCGAGTAACGAATTTCATATAATTCGAGTAACTTGTAAAATTTTGATCCGCCATATTGGATCCGCCATTTTGAATTTTAAAATTCTGAGTTCGAATTCGTAATCAGCGACCCCGAAAACTATAAGATCACGAAATATAAAAACCATCGGTTCAATAGAATAATGTGCCCCTGAAAGGGTTAACTCGAGTTCAGCATTTATGTCTCGCATGAAACATATAAAAAAAATCGAAAGTACACGAATTTTATTGTTTCAAGGTCGCCATTTCGAATGGTGATGAGATAATTTTCAAAAAATCTTGTAGCTTTAAACTCCACTATTTAGAAATTTAGAAATGCAAAATGGAGTATTTGTTTATTAAAATGTTTATTTTCTGACTTAAAAAATGCTAATCTCGATATCGCAGCTGATCGTTTTCTTAAGATATCTTGAAAAACTGCAGAAAATCGTGATTTTTATGAGTTTTTTGTCTTTACCTTACAAATTACTAGTCTGACGACAAAAAGTATCAATTAAAAAATGAAGAGGATAATATTCTCCATAAAAAAGGTGAAATACATTATTTTTGTAAACTCTATACTTTTCGCGTAAAAGAATGACGAATTTTTATATATATATATATAAAATAATACAATTCTCTAGTTGAGAGAAAGCACTAAAATTTTTTTTTGAGTGTGGCGCAGTAAAAATGGCAATTTTGAAAATAATCACGTTTAACCTGTATAGAATCATTTTTAAAAGGGGCACATAGATGAGTGATAGCGTAATTTGTTCGTTTTTATGTTAGTAACAAATTGGACTCTGAGTTAAATCGATGAATAATATGGCATGAAAATTATAATAGATAATCTAAATTAATTTTATATTTCTACAAAACTTATCAAGCAGTTTTAAATCCCTGTAGTTTTTTATCACAAGGAAGCACATTGATCAGACTGTGACTATTACTTAGTGTATTTACTTGACTATATTTTGTACTTTGAAAAAATAAAATATCTTGCATGGCATAGATGTAGCACAACACAGTTTTAAATAATTTGTAAGAATCGCAAGTTAAATTTTTCGGTTTTCAATTCGGAAACGTCTGTAGCAAGCGCCTGTGTTTATTAATTGACTCGATATCGTCCAGATATATTATTTAAATGTGTTTAAAACGAAATATCAACATATATTAAATATATTTTAATAGTGAACATATTTATTTCCGTATATCACTGAATCACAGAAAAGTTAAAAGTTATGACTAATGACGAATTTTATACGATTTATTTCGACGCATTTACAAGTTCATATAAAGATTTTTTAGCTTTAAAATCCGCTATTTAGAAGTTTATAAATGCAAAATGGAGTATTTACATTTACGTTTAATTTACGTTAATTTACGTTAATTCAAGTTTAAGCAAATTTCGTACATTTTCTCGGAAACAGTGCCATTTAGACAAAAGTTTTCGTGACAATATTGCATATAATAAGATGTTTTTTTCCATTTGAGTAATTTTAAATATTAGAAATAATGTCCGCCATTTTGACGCCGTCATTACTTTTGAAAATCTGACTACAATTCGTTATCAACGACTCAAAAAAAAAAAAAAAATAATAATAAACATATTGAAAGCTACAAAAATCATTTGTAAAGTAGCTTACTGATTATTTTCAAGGGTGCTATTTCGAATGGCGTGGTCAAAATTAGCAAAAAATTAACGTTTACACTAAAAAATGCCGAAAATATCTGAAAAAACATCAATTTTTTGAAGTATTTTTTTTTTAATTTGAAATTTATATGGGCAAATCCACAGAACTTTTAACTTTTCTGTGATTCAGTGATATACGGAAATAAATATGTTCATTATTAAAATATATTTAATGTATGTTGATGTACTTTGATTTTCTCAAAGTACAAAATGTAGACAAGTAAATACACTAAGTGATAGTCACAGTCTGATCAATGTGCGTGCTTGTGATAAAAAACTACAGGGATTTAAAACTGCGTGATAAGTTTTCTAGAAATATAAAATTAATTTAGATTATCTATTATAATTTTCATGCCATATTATTTATCGTTTTAACTCAGAGTCCAATTTGTTACTAACATAAAAACGAACAAATTACGCTGTCACTAATCTATGTGCCCCTTTTAAAAATGATTCTATACATGTTTAATAATTTTCAGTTTAAACGTGATTATTTTCAAAATTGCCATTTTTACTGCGCCACACTTAAAATAAACAATATTTTTAATTATTTCTTTTCTGTGATCGCTCTCAAATTTCATAATTTATCAAAAAATTATGACGGCATCTTTAGATTTTGCAAATTGGTGAGCACTACTCGTTCCGGATGGCTTTCCTTCAACGGATCTTCGTTATACGATTTGCAGAGGGTTTTAAATACATTTCAGTAATTGTATTCTGAACTTTTATAGGTTGATGATTACAAATCTGAATTTACAAATTTGAAATTCAATATGGCGGACCCAATATGACGGACAAAACTATCAAAATATAATCTAAAGTCGACGAAAATCGAAGATCAGAGATTTTTGCGGTCTCTGATTATGAATCTGAAGGTAAAATTTTGAAATTCAAAATGGTGAATCCAATATGGCGGACAAACTTAACAAATACGACTTAAATTTGACAGAATTTCTTTTTTTTTTATTGTATAAGAAATTATAAAAAGAAAATAATGTTAATCTGTATCCTATGTATATTATACACAGTTACAATAAAAATAAAATCGTTAATTTATCTACATATTATTATTATTATTATTATCATTATTATTACTATGGACATTTTCAATTGATTTTTTAAAATTTTTAATCTCGACAACTGATTCGTAAACGACAACTTCAAAAATCCCTGAGAACCTCGCTTCATTTTAATCAAGCAATTTTTCATGTTTTGGTTCGCCATATTGGACCATCATTTTGCATTGAAATGCCTGAAAGATATGCACACATAATTTTATAGATATGAACAAACAAAGGTTACAAAAATAAAATAAATCTAAAACCAATAAAGTTGTATGAAACTTCATAGGGTTCAATTATAGTTGTGCCATGGTCTTATAAATGTTTTAACAACTTAAACGTTCGTAATATTGCAATCACCTTTAAAGAATCATGTAAAAGTTTATACAACGTGGATAGTGTATTACAATGCAAGAGATGTGTATGAATTTTTAAAAATGTTTTAATGACTTGAAGTACATATTACAAGATAAAAATCACTGTAAAAGTGTTTCTACATAAAGTTTCTAAAGCTGTATAAGCTACTTTTTAGTTGTACAAATTTCAATAATGGTATTTTTAAAACTGTTTTCAGCAGTTATAGAAATTTTCTTAAAACTTTGTACTACTTGGGGAATAACTGTTTTCCAATATGAAAAACGTGCAGCTACCAATACGTAAGTATGCCACTTGAAAAAGTAACTTTTTTACCCCTGAGTTTCCTTTTGGATACTACATTTCTAAAGCTCGTAATGTTAGTTCTACGACAGGCATACAGTCCGTACAAGTGATATTTTTTTGAGAATATTGTGTAGTATATGTCTGTTTCCCCTTTTTTCCTTTAAAATCGAAAGGGGAAAAAAGTTATAAGACAAAAATGAAAATTTACTTAACCCTTTAACGCAGACAGTACCATTCATTTCTTTCAGAAATTTTCCAAAAAATAGTTGTATATAATTCCTAATAATGACATATATTGATTTCTGTTTCGGACTTAAATTAACTGTAAATGAAGTTTAATGCCAATTTTCGAAATATTTCCCGTCAATAACGTGGAGCTGAATTTCTGAACGTTTTTACAGTCCTGGAATTAGTCTAAAGTTGCGAAATATATAGCCAGTGCAGAAGTTTAGAGAAGTGTTACTCCCAGATACCGCATATTGGTCGATACATTGAGTTTACTGTTATCCAAGTTTGGTGTCCCGAAATTATTGACCCTAGTAGATTTTCTTTGCATCCCTGAAAGTTGAGGAACCATCCCACTTAGTCAACATTACCAATTTTGTTAGCATATTTTTCGTTCCTTGTTTGTAGCTTGCTGACCTTCTTTGCCTTCACTGGTTGTAGGTACTTGTAGGAAGTACATTTCTTTTCGAGCTCTAGACATATCTATGAGTGAAGCTATGGAACAACTACTAATGTAGCACACTGTACGCTGAGAAAAAAAATCCATAGTTAAATCGACAATATCACATAGTTGGAAAAATATTGTTAAAACTACTATGAAAAATAGTTAAGTTTACCACTTTCATGTCCGATTTTACTATAATTTTGTTACACCAACTATCTCTTCATAGTTAAAAATCAACTATGTAGAATGATTTGAATAAATATGACAAATATAGTTAAAATAACTATAATCTAGGGTAGTCCTCATTTCACACTATGTCTCGTAGTAAAGCTTTATATTTACTATTATTCATAGTTAGAGTTTGTATTTACTATAAATCCATAATAAAGACTGCCGCACTACGTGTGTTTTGATTCCACCAGGTGGCGACACGGCGTTCGTTCGCTTTTTTTCTTCGATACCGTGGCTCCCGTTATTGAAGTGGATTTTCATTTGGTCATAAGAAGGACCGTCCAAGATATGATAATACATAATGCATATCGTATACGCACGTGTATCTGTAGACTAGTTACTCGACATTGAAACTTTTGTGTATAATGGCGTTGCATAATACATTTGTTAACTGGCTAGAATGCGACATTCACAAACTTAGCAGAGTAATCAGTTTTTGTTTTTCTCTTTAATTCTTTTTGTTTATCTTAAACAAAGAACGAAGGGAGAAAAAGTGAACTTTTCATATGCTATTATGTACATAGTTTACAAATATTTTTAAAAAGTTAATATCGACTCCTTTCCATAGTTTTCATGATAATTTCTCTCAGTGAAGGTAGTCATTTTCTGAAATGACTATTTCAAAAAAGTTGAGTCTATTTGTCTATTATGATAAGTATCATTTTCAATCATGAAACAATAGTTAAACTTTACTATTTCAGAATAGTTTTTTAACTATTACCATGCCTAGTCCTCATTTCGCACTATGATACTTAGTTACAAATGGTCATTTCAACTACTTTTTTTCTGAGTGTAATAATTAAAAGAGAAGAGAAGGTACTCGTCCATCGGTTTTCGTGACTTTCAGTAATCTAATGAAATTCTAAGTGCTTTGAATTCATTCACATTATATGCCCTACTGCGCATTACAGCTATTAATATTATGTAGGGTTGATGTAGAGTGAAGAAACCAGAAACAAATGGATATGGAGACGGTTAAATTTTACGGTAATATAATTAGTATATCCTGTTTACGGATGGCATTTATGTCAACTGTCGTTCTGCGTATTTTGAAGGTTCTGCTCACAAACCATTCCTATTGATAATCATGTAAGTTACTAGTTTCCTTTTGTGTGTAAAATCGTACAGATATATATCCGACTCACTGCAGAACATGGATGAGTTTTTTATATTTTTCGATTACGCGCCCCGTTTTCGCGTTCTGTTCCTACAATGCTATTTGCCATTAACTCTGGCGGCAAAAATTGAACTACTGAGATGAGTTTCACATACAGCACACTATGCAGTTTTCTATCATTGTGTATTGTACGTTAAACTCACCTCAGTAATTCAAATCTGGCCACCAGAATAACTGCGGAGCAAATATAGGTCCTTTGCTCTCCTAGACGGGGTACATAATTAAAAGACGAACTGAAACCTTCATGGAGAACACCCCAGAAGTAAAATTGATTCAAAAGCAGCAAAATTTTATGATTACTCTCTTTAGGACCTCCAATTTGACCTCAATAACAAAATTAGTGTGCAGCAAAAATGTAAAGGATTTCACACTACATGCAGGTAATCGAATTCAAGATCATTGTCCACACGGAACGAAACTTATTCCAAGATAATTTTATTTATAAATTTTACTATAACAAAGTTAACTTTGTTGTTTAGTATGATGTGACAGTTGAAATAGCATGGTGTGTTTCTGTGTGTTTATGACTAAGATGGAAAGACTTAACAATCAACACAAGCGAGATATTATGATCGGATGTAATAGTACTTGTTGCACCAAGGGAGTGAAATGGTCGTTTTACGTCCGTAGTGCAAACAATATTTTTCGATTTAGGAGGAGTAAAATGACCATTCATTCTAGTACACTAATTAAATATGTTTACGAATTAGTACGACGCGCAACGCTGACTAGCAAGTTATTTGTTAATCAGTAACGTTTGTTTATAATGGAAAATTCGTGTAATACCCCGTAATTTGTATTTACAATTATCATTTTCTATAATCTCCCATCATTATCATAATGTATTGTAATGTAGAAAACGATAAGAAATCGTATTTATCGTTTTTTCGAAAAAGTCGCCTATTTTCAGACTGTTTTAAAATCCGTATTTCCCGCCCCCAAAAGGAGGCGTATAATGGCCATTTTACATCCCCTGAATCGAAAAAGAAATGTAGAATTTAATTCAACCGAAATGAACCAAAAGGCTTAAAACATTATGATACTCGGCTCTCATCCAGTGTCGCGAAAATTTAGATAATGTAAAATATCTTTGAACTATTTTCTTCAGAAATTCAAAATAAGTCCTTTAAATGACAACCTCGGATAATATAACCATGATAAATTAGAAAAGAATCAATTAAACTATATGTCATTTTAAATGATTTAAAAAAATGTACATCGGTTTATAGAACGTCCCTGCTTTTCGAGAAATAGATTACATTACGTATATTTTGGAGATTTTTCGTCCCTTATTTTTTTTGTTTATTAATTTGTTTTTCAAAATGTGTTTTTTAAGACCAGTTTTACTATCAAATTATGAGAATCAGAGAAAATTGTGTATTGTAGGTTGTCAACAAATGATCGAAAAATGTTTGTTAAATGAATTGTGTACACACTTATAAATATAATTATTGCAGCAATTCCTCAATTATGCATGTGGAATATATTTTACAGCAATACGTCGTTTCTTACTCACAACGTAAGTACGCATTCAATACCAAATAGATTTTTCAATAACTAAAGTAAATTTTGAATAGAACTTTTTTTTGTTATTTTAATACACTAGTATTCCAAACAAAAATTTAAAGTTGTAATGAAAAAAATTAATTTAAGATGTTTCATTACATATGCCGGCATGTTGTTATTTGGAAACAAGCAATCAATACAGTCGTAATCGCATCTGCCGTACCGAAGATGCTCCAATTCGCTTCGTTAATTTAATTGCAGTTCAGTAATGTAGACCTATATTTATACAATCCTAATTAAATCCTTTAAATCAGGTGTAAACCACGAACAGCGAGGCCGGTAACTATTCAACGCCTGCGGGTTGCAAATGCCTTAAGAGCATCTATAGGGTGGTTGAATAGACCACAAATCATACGAAAACTCGATGTAGATCGTTCAATTGTATACTAATCCCGGTTAATATCTATTCGGATATAAGAAGCACATTGAATACAAAAAATTATGATTATAAAGCATTATGTAAGTAAAAATTATATCTCTAATGTATATGTAGAATATCATAATGCTTTTAACATTTATTGTACTTGCATAACATTCATCGAATTGAGGTAAATGGCTCGCTTTTTATGGTGACATGTAAAGAAAGCACTTTATATTACACGTTAATAGCAAAAATGAAAAACAAAACAGCACGACCAAAAGGAATTAACATTTTCTGCGCGAAAACATCACAATTTGAATGATGTAAGCAAAAACGAATTACTTAATGTCAGAGAAAAAACGGTTTAATCTTTTTAGCCATTTTTACCCTGACGAAAAGTTAACCTATTTTTACCCTCAGGTAAAGTTAATCCACTTTTGTTCATTAGCAAAACTGAATTAGCAAAACTTAATTTGCTTTTCTATCAATTCGATTCATGAAGAAATGGCGGGCAAAAATGAATTACAATTTCTATGCGAGCAAAAATGTCGTCAAATTTTAATTCCTGTTTTGCCCACAGCCTAAAATTTGTTTCGTTTTTACTCGCGTACAGTATAATAATTCATTGTTTAACCCATTTTTAATATTAGCGTATCATATAACAGATACAAATTTGTCCATATGCGTCCGCGTTAATTATCATCTTATAAGATTACAAAAACACACTAAAATTACTGTTTTTTGTTTGTATTCACTACAGTTTTATTCAGTATTCTCTTCACTAAAAATAACTTTATTTTTAGGACAAAGGACAGGTTATTTTCCCCCGCATTAATGACGATTTGTCTATTTGCGGGTCGGTTCTCGGGTGGAGAGGTACAGGACAGAGACAGACAGTACAAGACAGAAACTATAGGCACACACAACACCCACCCAGAGCCAGTCCCCCCTCCCCAATATCGGTACCAACATTCCGGGCATAGAACTCGATTTTGTGTGATTATCACTCTCGCTGCACTTGGGCGACAAACTTCGCACTCGCAGAAGATAATTGCTCCCTTGTTAGATAATATACTATTTTACATGTCAACTGATCGAATTGTGAAGTTGTATATTTAGCTGTAACTTTGTCAATTTCTAGAATAAATTTATAAACTCCATATCTATAACTTATTTCGACTGTAGTTTCATGATTACGTTCTCTTGCAGGTCTTTTTAGAAATTATCATTTCTAAAGGCGAAAAAATGAGTATATATTTGATTATCTAACAAATTTTACTTGAAAATGACCAACCTAAGGAAGAGCCGACATCAAAGTGTTATAAATTGTGTAAATTGCTGTGAAATTTCATTTGAGCATCAATATACATGCACGTTATAAGGTATATCTAAGCCTGCAGAATATGGAAATTTTGTGAAAATTTGGATAGGATGGGAATGGCAACGGGATATCTATATATCTGCTTGAAATCATACCTTTCAAGAAGCATTTCTGAGCATCAATATCCAACGTCGCAGCTGCCATATCGTCAACACATACGAGTAAGCCTAATATCAATGTTCAGCATCACGGCATGCGGTTCGAATAATGTCGTATACGTATATCAAGCCACTTAGCCCATTTACAACTCGGCGTGTTACTTCGCACGCAATAATACATTGAATTACTTAAGCGTTGGAAAAATGTTATGTTTTTTCATCATAAGAAACATTGTCTTGTTACTCTATGACGTGAATCTGTTATATGGATTTCTTTAATTTTTTAAATTACTTTCAATTTTTTTGTCAATAAGTAGTTCGCACTGACAAATATTGTAACAAGATCTTGTAATAAATAATTTCAATTGCATTTCGGATTATCAGTATAATTCCAAGTTTGACATAGAATCAGTTGCAGTATAGTTGAAGAAAATGGGGCTAATTTATGATTTTATTAATGCACTGATTCAAGAGTGGTCTTTTTAAAAATAAATCGTATTTAATCGTATCGCACAGACATTTTAATAGACTTTCATCAGGTGACATATAGATGTTTCGTTCTCGTCAATCAAGTACGAACATAAACAATATAGTTAAGAGGACATTTTACAAATGTAATACACCGGGTGATAAAAAATATCTTATTTGGGGCGTACTTAAACAATAGTTCGATGTTGTTTTCATTGCTGAAAAAAGGATTTTTCCAATCCAAAGTTATCCGAAAAGTGTTTGGAAGGGTAGAATTTATATGCAGATTTGAGAGGAATGCATATGAAATACAAAATAGTGATTTATATACGATTCCTATACGTATTATTTATACTGTATTTTTGTTATTGTTTTTCATTATCCGATGTTCTGGGAAAAGTTGGCACCCGTTCTTGAAGTAAAGGAACAAAAATCAGTTTTTTTGCGAATAATTGTCCAGTGCGGAGCGCACTTCCGCGATTTGCGAATCTGGCGAGGCTCCTCTAAGGAGAGACAATATTGGTACTGGTTCTCTAATTGCTGCCTTCGTACGACATTATGTGAGTAATTTTTTTTACTGAATATTTTTGTATAAATTCGACTTATTGTTAGTGAGTCGTGCCTGGGTAAGGGACCATTCAGCCTCATGGATGAGTCCGTGAACGGCCCTAGGGTGAAATTAAACACCAATCACTACACATTTTACATTTTAATTTAAATACGAAGATATTCAGTGGAATCCTCAGAGAGAGAATGGCCAAAGGATTGAATAGGAGAGATGGGGAAAGTAATATGACCCAAACGAACAAATATTTAATCATTATTCAAAAGACTCTCACTTCGTCGTACCTGCCCTTACAAACAGTATTTAGTGTTACTTAAAAATTTTAGAATATTTGTTCCTTCAGAAACTCGGTTTAGAGAATTGTGGATATACTGAATGAAGAACAATTTGTAGTATATTTGTTTATATATCATGCATTTTCACTGGGTTTAATAACGTGATTCGATTATGAGATTTTATTTCTCAGTTTTTATATTTTTACCAATATAATGTATTAGCAGGTTTTTGTGGAGATAATTATATTCCTATATCAGACAGATTTTGTTTGACTATTGTTACCACTTTGGGTATTACACTTTTACATTTTAGTCATTTTGAGTTCGTTTGGGATGTGATAGACCATCATCTGCAAATTCTTATACTTTCAGGGATGTTGTCAGTGATATTCTCTACAAAAATCCAGAATGAAAGAAGACAAAAGAGAGAAGTATTTCGTCTCGTGGAATTCCTTTCCTTAATTTTATTCTAAATGATTTAATTTGGCCTATTATTTATTGTATAAAGATTATTGCTCTAAATAAACACCCACATCAATCAATCATATTTCCGCTAATTTTGCAAGTAGAAGTTTGCAGTAAACGTTATCAAAGGTCCACATATGTAAATATGACCACATACAGGGTTGACCTCGGCTGACGGGTCATAGGCATCCCATGTTAAAGAAGTAACTAGATCATCAATCGATTAATCCCGTGGTAATTAGGGTTTGCTACAGGATTTTCATTTCTCACAATGCATAACAAAACAGAATTAAGAATTGTAGCAAAGCCCACAAGTTCTAAATACCGCGTGATTAGTCGGCAGATCTAGTTACTTCTTTAACATGGAATGCCTATGACCCGCAAGCCGAGGTCCACGCTGTATGTATGTCAAGAACAGCTGTAGCTCTTTTCTTGCCGATGTTCCATGATCTGCTAGAAGTACAAGGTTTGTGTGCCTATCAGAACACGAATGGCATTTTTTGAACAAATTAAATCATGCTAGTTTATAACAAAACGATGTATTGTATTGCGTATATTAATGTTAAGAGAGAAAGAGAAAATAGGGATAGAAAGAGAGAGAAAGAGAGTTAGGTAGGTATGACCAAACAATAAGTGTTCGGGAAATAGGGGCTTTATGTTGGACTGTATATGGCGCAAGTGCAATAAATAAATAGAGAGCATCCCTGGCCCCGGTGAAAGGGGGTGTGAATGATGAGAAAGCCGTCGTCCTCCTATTTCTAAGGCAGACGTCAACCAAACAATTAACTCGGGCAAGAAATGTCACGCACAATATAAACTTGCTTAATCACTACGAGATTGCTGATGTTTCGTCCCGGGCCCGCTCACGGACTCGTCAGTGGGGCTACGAGAAGCGGGCCCTGCCCCAGACATCGCATGCAAATATATGTAAATATATAACCGACATATGAATTAAATGCATATATTAATTAACAATAACCAACCGACTAATTGTTCCCGAAATCCATGTACATAAATTATTACTTACTCACAGACAAGTCCGAACAGCGTCCCGGGGTCCACAGTCAGCCGTCCGCACTTCCCGCTTGTCTTAGCCCAAGCACTGTCACACGCTCGAGATCTGATCGCTTAGGATCTTTTCGATAAACTGATTAGTAATCCCCTCTCCGGGCTTATTTATATGTTCCAGGTAGTCTCCCTTTGGGCCAAGACCTCGGGAAATCCAACCAAACACAATTAGAAACGGGGGGGGGGGGGGGCTCCTAACCGACCCCAGCAACCCTTTTTTGTGATTATATCCCGAACAATAAGAGTATCATCGACACGACGTTGTCAATTTTCCGATTTTAGGAACACGAAGTATAGTCAGATAGAACAGTCTGTCGATGCTGAACATCCAACGAAGACGCTCAAGTTCTTGTGCAAATTTTAGTAAATTTATCGAAGATCCTCGAAGTCACATACGGCAACAATTATGGATTCGGCCAACCATGCTCGTATCGTCGCCTTTTTCAAGGAGGACTTTCTTTTTCTGAAAGTTCCATCGATGACTTAATTTTAAAGATACCAAGTTCCAGGAACAAAAGTATCTGAAAACTGAGTATCCAGCGTATCTAATTAGAAGTCGACTAGATGGAGTACCATCTGACAATAATCGTCAAGCTTCAGGTTTTATTAGTTATTATTAATCTTCTCTTTCTCTCTCGCGAAATCTTGAAAAGGCACAGATCCTGGGCTTAAATTGATGTAAAATCACCTGTAAATACTTTATTTGAATATATGTTTTCATCAATTCTCTTTTGAGTTAATATTTTATTTAAATACATAAATGTGATGGAAGTTATAAGTTTCTAGCAAATATATTATTGCATTTGCCACAACTATTGCTATTTTTAAGTAAGACTTTTGGGGCATTCCATGTGAGATCGCCAACGTTTCGGAGTCAAGTTTCAGATCTTATTCAAAATTGAACTACGTTTAGAATGCGTAAAGATAAGCCTATCCTATAAATTTCAACTCAAAATATTAATTTGTTCAAAAGTTATTGATAAAAGTGTAAACGACAAAAATGAAATTTTTAAATTTAAACCATTTTTTAAACGGCCATAACTCGAAAACTATTATTCAGAGAAAAAAAATGTCAAATTCGAAAATGTGCAGAAATGCCTAAATTTTTTACTGGTGTAAATGATATAAACAAAATATTATTGTTTATAACAAATTTTCAAGATTATTTTGTTGTAACTCAATTTTCGCTCGACATGCCATTTTTTTTTCTCGTGACATGAACAAAAGTTGTTCGCAAAAGTATTTTCTTTAATTTGGCAAAATTTCAGTTTGTCATCTTTGAAACTGGCTTTGTAATGTTAAGAAAACCGAGCGCATGAGTGTCCGCACGCGCCGGCCGGGCCGCTAACAGGTACGGACAACCCGGCCGTATCAGCGCTATTCCCCCTTTCCAGGTATACATTACATTCCTATCTGTGTTTTTATCTCTATGAAAATATATTTTTTTACAAAATGCTTTTCTGTACATTGAAATTTTGAACATTCTGAAAGTATGCAATTTAATTACATCGACTTTCCTTCACGCTTTGCCCAGGCTTAGGACTGGCTAAATTTATGAAATTATATTTATTTTTATATTGGGATGCTGCACCATCAGATACGTATATAATTTTCTTAATATTTGGTCATCATTATGCAGATTTCAAAATAGAAGCTGAGTGGCATATTTTTGCAACTTCACATGGTAAAAGCGCATGCGACGGTGTTGGTGGTACTGTAAAGAGATTGGCATGACGCGCAAGTTTGCAGAAAGTGAACGACGGGATAAATAGCCCAAAAGAATTGTACATCTGGGCAACACAGAACATAAAAAGTATACAATTTCAGTATCGCACTCATACTGAACACGAAAAAGTATAAGAAGATTTAAAAAACAGATTTTCAAAAGCTAAACAGATTAAGGAAACAAAAAGTTTTCATTCGTTTATACCCATAAATGGTATCGATCCTCCGACAGATATTTGTGTAAAATTATTTTCGAATTCGACTAATTATGAAATTAGAAAGATAATGTAAATGATTGACACATTTAAAAGCGTTAAATGTAAGTTTTAGTTTTAAAAATGACAATGACTATTACGGTCAGCTTTTAAACGCGCCAGAACGCAAATCTGCCAGTCCTAAGCATGGGCAAAGCGTGAAGGAAAGTCGATGTAATTAAATTGCATACTTTCAGAATGTTCAAAATTTCAATGTACAGAAAAGCATTTTGTAAAAAAATATATTTTCATAGAGATAAAAACACAGATAGGAATGTAATGTATACCTGGAAAGGGGGAATAGCGCTGATACGGCCGGGTCGTCCGTACCTGTTAGCGGCCCGGCCGGCGCGTGCGGACACTCATGCGCTCGGTTTTCTTAACATTACAAAGCCAGTTTCAAAGATGACAAACTGAAATTTTGCCAAATTAAAGAAAATACTTTTGCGAACAACTTTTGTTCATGTCACGAGAAAAAAAAATGGCATGTCGAGCGAAAATTGAGTTACAACAAAATAATCTTGAAAATTTGTTATAAACAATAATATTTTGTTTATATCATTTACACCAGTAAAAAATTTAGGCATTTCTGCACATTTTCGAATTTGACATTTTTTTTCTCTGAATAATAGTTTTCGAGATATGGCCGTTTAAAAAATGGTTTAAATTAAAAAATTTCATTTTTGTCGTTTACACTTTTATCAATAACTTTTGAACAAATTAATATTTTGAGCTGAAATTCATAGGATAGGCTTATCTTTACGCATTCTAAACGTAGTTCAATTTTGAATAAGATCTGAAACTTGACTCCGAAACGTTGGCGATCTCACTTGGAATGCCCCTTTTGCAAACTTTCAAAGATATGATGTGAGAGCAGTTTGTCTCATTCCGATGTTGACCCCGGAATTGATTTTGGCCAGGTATAGAGGGATTTCTTTAAAAATATTCGATTATAAATTTTTCAAAGGAAATGCTTATATTTATTAGGAAACTATTATACTATTTGATAATCTATATTTTCCAGCAACACCCAAGTCTTAAATGATAAGATTGATACTATTTTGATATACTTACAATTATGGAATCGCGTACATGTCTGTAGACTTATTAGTTGGTGCAGATTAAACAGAACTTTGAACTCTCTCTTGCTCCATTTCTTGATCATCTTTTTCTGGTCTTAAAAGTGATGACCCATTGTATGTAATAATCAAAATGTTATAACAATTTAAGCATGATTTTGAAAATGAATCATTTTTTTTGTAGATTTTACGGTAAATTACTCATAACCGATTACAAGTCCTTTAGATACCAAATATCTGCCACTTTGGATTTAGTGAAACCAAATATTAAATTCATAGTCCGAGGTCCTGAATATCCCTCAATACTTTTAATTGTTGTGTTTATAAAATGATGCATCGCACGTAAAATCATCCAGGTTTTTTAAGATTAACCAAAAGAGTTAATATGATGGAACAAAATGGACATTCAAGTCAGATTCAATGATCTTAACGAGCGACATCTGGTTCGGTTAAAGTAAACAACCACCGACTTTGTTGTGCGATCATGTAAGATAATTTATGAATTTGTTTTGATTTAAATATTTTCTTGATATTTGGTATTCTTTCATTGGACAATTGCACATACTAATTTATCGAATTAACTATCGGAAATTTTTTAAAACTTGATATGATTATGTTTCTAGGAATTCATAATTATTTTTTTAAGAGAAACTACTCCTGAGTTTTGCAGTGACATTTTTGCTACTACGGGAGCGAAAGTATTTATACCGTGTGTACTCATATATTTACAAGAATTATAGGCGGGGTTGGTACAAAACACTCAAATGTTTCATGTCGTAATTAAATTCAAGGTAAAGCATGTCCACGTAGTAATTACATTGCTTTCCTCACGCTGGAATATAATTGTGGACGCGAACAAGCATTTAGGTGCTGAAATAGGAAAAGAAACAATTTTTGCCGATTCTGAATTCTACTTAAAACTATATTCAGATCAATCATGCATAATAAATAAACATTACAGGTTTATAACTCCAAGCTTCCGGTTACAGATTAGTTTCCAAAATTATTCTTGGCGTTAGCAATAACGGTATTTAACCTTAAAATCTTTCGAAATTCTAGCAGGAAATAGGAGTACACTCGTTAAAATCTAAAAAAGAGTAAAATCGAGATATAAAATGGCAAACTTTATAAAGATAGTTGTGTGCAGTGAATAAAATACTCAATAAGTAAATTACGCTTTACTCTTTGCTCCAAGAAATAAACATTTTCTGCCGTTTTTAATAAATTAGATGGTATTACTGAGAGTTTATTTTTTTTTGTTTTTTAAATTAGAAACTCGTCTGCATACAAAATTCTGCAGTATCGAAATATGAGGTCACTGTTTAGTTCATGGCAAGAGGTATTAACAAATCTAACTAAAATATAAGTAAGTACAATTAAAAATGCTATAAGCCTGTTTAATTCTTTCTGGGTGATGTAATCAAACCAAATAAGAGGCACAACCCATCATAGTTACTACAACTATTTGATTTTTTAATAGGAATATTTTGATTTAATAATATATTTAATCATTTATTTTTATTTTACTAATAAAAATAATGTACCGACGATTTTAATTCGTATTATATTTTTACATGTAAAAATTTAGATATTTTTTCCGCCTTTCTTATTTTGTTTTATTATTGAAGTACCTTTTAAGAAACATAGAGATCGACAAAACACGATTCTAACTACTCGTATTGTAGCCCTCATTATGTCAGGCGAATCCTTATATCTTACTTCCTTATTATTCATTATTGGAACAATTCGTTCCACGTAGGCATAGTAACGGTGGTTGATAATCGATGATGCCTCGAGCTAGGTAAGTAGTGCCTGAGTGATGTCACCATTGTTCGTTTGTACCTTCGCCATCTTTTGAGTTTTCTCAATATTTTTTTATATATATTTCTCCCTTCAAGTGTAGGATTATCGTGTGACCATTATCCACGTTTCGAAAATGATGGAGTTGGATTTCCACTCGCGCTCTGACGCTTTCGTCGTACACGTTGAATCGTGAAATTGAAACGGGATATCTCTCGTAGAATACGCACATGGCGAACCGGGAATCGGTAAGTTTTTTAACCGTATACGTTTCGTATTTGTAGAATGCCGAATTTTTAGGTAAAATACTCTCCTTTGCATGTGTCGCGATACCAGGCCGGATGCTGGTCCAGGGCCGTGTTGCTAGATATTTAATGAAAAACAAAAAAAATAAACAACGAAATTAGCAAACGAATGCATTCTTTGGTTTCGGTTGGTTGCGGTGCAGCGATTCGAGCGGTTTACGTGACATTCGTGACATTCGACGCCCTTGCGGCTAGGAGTTTGCGGTTATTCCCAACACATTGACCTCTATTTACATACAACGGCGTGCACGAAACGAGCCAGTGGGGAAATCGTTGTCTGGTTTTGGCACTTTTCTTTTGTTTTTAGATCGGAAATAGCTTATGGAAATCTTCTCAGTATCGAATAATTTCGTGCAAACGCCCAGATTTCCTATGTAAATCGACCGTGCTTTGCTGCCGTGGATGCTTGAAGAACCTTTATAGTTTTTATTGAATTCTGTCGTATTATTTCTTACGTAAGATATCTAATTATTCGATTCTGAAATACGTTATGTTTCGATAAAGTTGTAAATAATTAGAAAGTATCAGTTTTTTTGCACCCTCTAATGCCCAAATGGACAGACTGTACACATATTTTATCATCGTTTTATATTCAAACAACAATTGGATGGTTTTATATGCCTACGTTACATAATAAAATAAGTAATTAAATGCATTTTCATGTACATCGAAGACGCTGCGATTGTGAAAATAGACAATGAAATCCAATTTTTTTATGGAAACAAAAAAAATCCCGCGTGGAAAATTATTCAGGCTGGAATAAGGTCCTGATCATGAAGCTTGTGAACAAAATCAGGTCTTGACATGTCCCCCTATTAGGCCCTGGCATATCGTGTAACGCTTTTTCTGTTAAGGCCCTGACCAGGCAAATGTACGGGATATAATCAGGACCTTACAATGCCCAATATTTCGCATTATTTCCAAATTTCATGGTGAAAACATTTACAATAGTGTTACGAAACAACAAATTAATTTTTAATGTTTTATTACTATCTGACAAGTAAAAAGGCTGCAAAATAAAAAAATACTATTTATACATATATATAATTCGTATATATACGAATCGTATACATACCCATTACATACAATGTACAAAATGTGCTGTGCCGAAACGTCCTACAAGTACTCATATACAAAATAGAAATACATTTCCTTCATAGGAATGAAGTAGATGCGCGATCACGTCTAGTGGCGACTGAACGAATTACACAAAATTTTGAAGTTAAAAAATTCAGACGTCATTTTCAGGCTCTGAGCAGTCCCCCTGATCTACCCCTGATTTGAAATTTTCTAAAGCAGTTCACGATTCCCGGAAATTGAATATAAGGCTAGCCTTATCAATTCATAGTTTGGTCTTGATATGGAAATTCACAGGCTTCCCTATATCAGTTATACTTTATTTTAACATAATCAGGGTTTAATTAGGGCATATTCAGGCGAACCTGATCAGCATAACTGACTGGAACCTGATAATATCTTGATCTGGGTACATTCAGAAGTACCTGATCAGGAACGCCTTACTGGGGCCTGGTCAGGCCCTGGTACATATTTAGACTGCCTGAATAAATTTCGGCTACGGAGGATGTTTAATTTTAAAGTTCTTACTTTTTATGTTTAGACTATGTAAAGCCTTACCATTTCCTGAAAATCAAAGGAATTATTTAATTTTGAAAAGTTATCAAACGTTATTTCAGAATTAACAAAATCTAAAATGTGTAAACATATACCTTCTTGATTTAAAACTACCCGGATTACTACTCTGTTACGTTATAACATCATCAGATAAAACCAATATTAGTAGTGAACATTGCATTATAATAAAAATTTGCACCTAAAACATTGTATTTTTTTAATATTTAGACAACTTTAGCCGCGTCGTTCGAAAGGGCGATTTCAAAAATAGCTAAAAATAGATGCTCCCATTTTTAACAAGATTTTATTTTTTAAACAAAATGATCTCGAAATCCTTATTGCAAAATTAGAAAGCAGTTATTCATACAAACTTTGAACATCAAACCTTTTTCAAAGACCCATTTATTTTAAAAGTCTAATAAAAAGCCGTTCTTTTCAGGAAACAATAAAAACTCAAAAAGTTTATATATAAGTGTTTGAGACGAAAACTCGTGTATATCGGTCATAGCCGCGTGTTTGGTTCGTCTTGATATTCGTCATGAAGGGCCCATGATTTTAGCATTTATTTTGAAAATTTGATCACTTTCTTGGACCCTTTCTCTTTCCCCTTCCTTTCCTCCTCTGTCTCCCCTCATTGTCCTTCCCTCTTTTAATAATATTGTGAACATTGCATGTTAAGCGAGGCATTTCTCGGACTCGATGTCACAGATTTTGTCTCCAATTTTTTTAGGCATTCTTTAGCCAAAATAAATATAGCAAATAATTTTTTTTGTTGAACCATATTTGAAAAGTTACAAGCAGTTAAAAATCGTAAAAAGGGCAAAAAGAGAAATAATTCTCTGCTTGAAACGCACATATCTAAGGTTCCTTTCGTCGTATCGACATCAACCGATATTCATTTTAAGCGTCAGAACATGTACTGTCATTATAACAAAAAAAATAATTTATAAAAAATAAAAAGTCCTATTTTTCATGAACCATTTTGAAACGTAGCTTTCAGCAACGCGAGTTATTTTGAGAAAAATAATTACCATATTGTTTGACAAGTTCTCTGCAAATCTGGTAATTTTCAAGATGGAGCAAGGATTGATTCTATTTTTTTACAGCGATTGAGGTCAAAGGTGCGCACGTGCTAACTATCTTATGATCATTTATTTACGAAGAGTAAATGGTTGTAAATTACAAGTATATTGTAAAAAAGTGCGATATTATGAATATTTTTCGGTTTTACAATTACAATGGTTATGTTTATCAGAAGTAATAGTAACAAATTTGAGTATAACTATTGAGAAATTGAGAAAGTTCATTGATTTCCTCTAATAATATTGATCGAAAGACTCTACGTCGTAAATTATTTGTTTCAAACTCAATATAGAGTCTGTCTTCGAAATATTGCCCTTGGATCATAATCAAATATCTTTTTTGTACAGTCAATATTATAGTATTATCACAATTGATTATTATATGCATATACTTTTAACCATTTTGCAACGAATACTATTGATTACACAGGTTAACTGAAAACAGTTGCACTATTATCATTTATGATCATTTATTCTTCATAATTAAATGAGTATATTACCAGATTAGTAGAGAATTTGATTCAGAAAATTTTAACTCGAGGT
The DNA here is from genome assembly GCA_030407085.1 of Trichopria drosophilae. Classification (NCBI taxonomy): domain Eukaryota; kingdom Metazoa; phylum Arthropoda; class Insecta; order Hymenoptera; family Diapriidae; genus Trichopria; species Trichopria drosophilae. The sequence continues at coordinate 156,929,811 of CM059582.1, read as the reverse complement.
GTTGATCTTGAATGTTAAGTTTCAAAATTGTATTGTTCATGAAAAATTTGATTTTTTATTATTCAAAATTTACTTTTTTTATGCATGTACTTGTACATACTACATATAGGTTTTAGCATGGGCCGTTCGAATTTACCGAACATATTCGAGTGATATTTAAACACTAAAATATATCCATTATAAAACAATTTTATTCGGATGCGTACTGTTTGAGTAATAAGTCATAAAGGATGAAAAACGTATATTTTTCAGTAATTTGGTTTCATTGAAGTTAACATATCATGTATGCATAATGTGCACATGTCAGCATTGCTTGGGAATGTACACAGAGAGGATATTCGTATATGTTTATACTGCTGGTTCAATTGTAGTTTCTCAATTTATACCATGTATTTTACTTTTATTAACAAACATGGCTTTACAAAGGTGTATTAACGTAAATGGATTAAATCATTATGAGTAGTGTGTATGAGGAGTTTTTAGAATGTTACGAAAATTGTTTACTAATGTTTCAGACCAAATGCAGACGTGAAATTCGCTTGGCAAACACCATGTACCAATACACGTACATTTAACAGTTACATTAAGATGGGAGGCATATTTTAAAAAGATAGTTCCCAACATCTGCAATAAGATGCATATTGCAGTTAAAATAAAATAATTATTTCTTCAAAAATTCTATAGGACAGACATTCACTCATTTCTTATAGATTTTCATATACCTTGAATATCTAAAAAATGGTAAGCAACTTTACATATTTTAAAAATATATTAGATTAAAAATGAGACAAAAAAATAAAGCTATAAATTTTGAAAATCATTTGTCGTCGGTCCTCCACTTATATCCATATAAATAGATAATGTTAAAGGCTTCTAAATAATAGAAAACACTAGTCAGATAATGGAAAGGCGATATCGATACAATTTGTTTCATGAATTAGAAACTTCATTTCTCGCAAACATCAACATTTTATCCATAAACTTATCTTTTACTTTAATTTTTCTTTTACTTCTACCATAATTGTTACTTTTTCATTATATTTTGAAGATAGTTTCCGGGTCTGAAATGAAAGATAAAAATAACTTAAATTTTATGATACGTAATTCTCCGTTAATATCGTGTAAATACGTTTTATTAAAAAATGATCTATAAAGGCATTTTTCACAATATACCATTTTCACGGTTATAATGGAATTCCAAATCCTTGTGATTTCGTTACGTTCGCTCGCCCACCCGTCAGTCACATCCTCGTAACTTCAATTGCTAGCCAATTTTCATGAAATTTTATGGAGAGACGAATTATTCGAGGTGCCATAAATATTGGAAAAAAGATACGAGTATCCAAGTTTCGAATATAAAGTACAAGTTTAGACTTATAAATTTACTCGTAATAATTTCTGCGTTTATTACAAAGCGAAGAAGAGCTAGCATTTTGCGTTGGGGTACGACAATATAATAAGGTGTATTTCTTTATTATTTGATGATTTTTAATATTTTGCAATATATGAATCATGATTTCTTTTTTTCCCCTTTTACTCGTAACGTTTCTATTGGTGTATTTTAGTTAGGCACTCGATAAATGCTATTAGAATGAGCATATATATGTACTGAAAGACATTTTATATTAACTTTTCTTAAATTACTTATGAATAAAAATTACGCAGAATAAGATTTTAGTGACATTCGAGGTACCTATATTTAAAAATAGTCGCATAGCGAGAGTTAAATTACGATGTTAATATATTATTTTTAATGGTTTATGTGGATATAATATTATTTCTAACATTAGTTATTAAAGTTAATACGTTACTTTATTCAATTTTATAAAATAACTATATGACAAATTAAAAACGTAGGAAATTCCCAAGAAAATGGTTGTTAAAATAACGAATTTTGCAGAAAACATTGTCCATGTTTGGTTCGACATCTTATAATATTTTACAATTCTGCTATCAAAATCGTGACATCAAAAACCCCTATATATGAGAGTTTGTCTTTCAAAATGCGGATGAAAACTGTTCAAACCTCGAATTTACAAATCGAGATAAAGAACAACACTCCTTAAGCCGACATACATTAAAATTGCAATGTTGTAAAAAATTTCGTGGCATGGTCCCTTGTATATCGGGAACACTTTTACGATTCAGTTTATAGAGAAACAAAATTCATTTTACATAAAAAAATGCAAATTTCTGAAAACAAAGTAATGAAAAAAAATAACGAAAAATCGATATTTTTTATGTATTTGTTTTGAAAAGTGAGGTTTAATTACTTTTTTTCTAATACTCTCAGCGACATTCGAAAACGCGAACGCAGAAATATCGGAAATGATAAATTATTAAGATAAATATAATTTTTTGGAAATGTAGTAAACAGTCAAAAGCAAAGAAAAAATGAGTGACTTCGGCTAAAAGGATATATGTCTAAGCTTATGTCTTTTGGTCCTGAAATATTTCCTGTGAGTTTCAAAAATTTTGGGCGTTTGGTTCGTCCAAATTGGGCGACTTATTCGCCCGGAAAACCTTTAAACATGTAAGAACGTTGAAAACAATTTTTTTGTGAGCAGATGCAGTTTCATAGTACTGTTAAGAAAGTGTATGCTTTGTCTAGTAAATGAAATTATTTATGTTGTTAATCGAAAATGGTTCAAAATAGATCAAACTGGCTCCAAACCTTTTCTCGTGTAATTTCCAACAAAAATAGTAAGCCAGAGTCCTACTATAAACTGAATAGTTTAGTCGTTATCACCGTTGGAATGTGTACTAGTAAGTTCATTGATAAGCAATGTAGCACATGCGACGTATTTTGTGCAGATTGATACTTTGTTCTCGGTTAAAATAATTATTTTTTACTAGGGCCATCACTGAATTTTGTATTGGCAATTTCACGATTTACAAAAACAGGTTTTAGAGCAATTTTGATCTATCTTGTACCATTTTTTATACAGAAGCTTTAGAGTAAAAAATGTATCTGTTTTGGAACTTTTAACAGATTTTATACACTACATGAATAATTTCATTGACTAGACGTAATACACCTTCTTAATAGTATTATCAAACTGTATTTATTGAAAAAAGATTATTTTTCACGTTCTTATATTTTTAATCGTAAATGGAAAAATCAAAAGTGTTCCGGACGAATGAGTTGCCCAGTTTGGGCGAACCATTCTTCCAATATTTTTTCTGTGTGTAAGCAATACATTTCTTTTATGCATTTAATCAAATTTTGCTGGATGTGGTCTGGTTTTGTAGTGGTCATATTATTAACGACCTACAGAATAAAGTGAAACGATCGATTGGTCACTCTGAAATAAAACTCTATAAGATGGAAGAACTCCAAGTTTCGCTTTCTTTCAGCACTCGATCCACAGCGAGGGTAGATACTCTTTTGTCAATTGTACAGAACATTCGGAGTCTGGTGAAATGAAAAGAGGAGAAACATATTTCTCGTCCAATCTCATCATACTCAATTTGGATTGAATTTCTAGAAATGTTCAAACAATGAATGGATAATAATAAAATTGGTGGAATTAATCAGGTGTAGGTCTACAATGTTCGTACAATGTAATTAATAAGTAATTTATATCTTGCTTTTATTTAGGAATCAAATATCGTAAAATATACCTGTTTAACTGTTGCAATTTTATAGCAAAATTATTCAATAATAAAATGGAAATTTATATAGAATAAATGTACATTTTATAGATAATAAACCAATACATAAATAGTGTCGCATCCCAGGTGGAAATTGAATCTCGTAGAAAGCTAGTTTCTCGTTAGTTTTCCGTGCCAACCAATTTCTAGATTGTAACTGTCTAATTTATCTAGTATATGTCTAGCTTCTGTCTAGTTTACGCCAAACTAGTAAAACTAGACAAATTCCCACCTGGGATTAACGATGTTATGAACGGATTATTATCAACCCTATTATGTTTTTTAAGTAATATCAAAGCATTGCTTAATTTAATTCCAATTAAGTACCTTATTATGACCTACAGACAGTTTCACTTGATGAAGATTATGAACCTTACCATCAAACTGTCATTAATAGTTACCTGCTTTATACGATTCTTTTTCTTCTTCTTTCTTACTTCGGAGTAGCTTAATTTAACATGTTAAATTTATTATGGGATAAAATGCAACGTAAAAATGTATATTTTTTCATTGAAATTATTTATTATTGTAGACGTGAAAATTTGATTATTTTGGCACTACATTAAAAATATAATGCGAATTAACTTTTGTTTTTTTTGTTTGCCATTTTACTGCTCTAGATATTATTATTCTACTAAAATTTACATTTTTTTGTGATCAAATATAAATTTCCATATATTTACTCTCAGGTTTTAAATATTCATAATTCTTAATATAAAACACTACAATTCATAATCTTACCGATAAATTTAGCATGATTGTTGCTAATAAAAAATTTTCTTGTTTATGTTGTTCGACATTAAATACAATTGAACATTAGAAAAGTAAATTAACTGCTGCATAGATAAACCCGAGTATCATTACAAGTTTGACTGTCAACTAAACCAGAATATCAGCAAGATACAGTACCAGCCAAAGTTCGTGAACGCTCTGAATTTTCAAACTTGTCAAATACTGCCTTGTATCTCGAAACCCTTTGACAATATTAAAAAAATTCATAGGATATCTTTTAAAGTACATTGATAAAGCTTTCAATTGGTGCTTTCACTTTTACTTTAGACATTATTATTTCTTAGCTGTCAAGTTTTCAAAATGTTGAATTTTGCGACTTTTTTCTTCTGACTTTTAACGCTGACAAAAAGTATAACAAAGTTTTATAGCAATTTCCAATTTTCATGTATACTGCAATTGAAGACCTTTAAAGAGGATTTGGTAAAAAGTCGCTTCGATTTTTCGTTTCATAGTTTATTCATGATTTTTTGAAAATTTTACTCGTTGAGTCGGAATTCTTCAGAAAAAGGCCAAAGGTTCGGGAACATATAATTTCTTCATGTTTCGGGAATCGCAATAGTACGTCTCTTCTCAATATAATGCAAAATACTAAAATTTATTTAAAAAAATACACTTTTTCAATGTTAACTGCAAGTCCAAGGTCCAAAATATAATGAAAATGAAATCATGGAAATAACTGAAATGAACATTAATCTGTCATATTTTACAGAAAATAACATTCATTTGGATTTAATTAATATTGAATGCATTTTTTTTTTCAAATTCCATGTAACTAAGAAATCAAACAACGAAATTTGAATAACAAAATTAATGTCATAAAGACTTAGATATTAAATTTTTTATACGCCAAATGACCCACTTTTCGTTTTACTACTGCTTTGTAGATTCTTGGCCATTCTGTCGACAAAAACGAAATAAAAGTCTACGAAACTTGCAAAACAAACGACAAAATGAGGATAACAAGATTATTAGTTATAAACACTAAATAAGGAAATTTTGTTTCATTGACGAAATAATAGTTTACAAATTAATTATGAAGTGTTGATAACCATCAGTTTTATTATCCGAAAATCGTTGTTTGATTTGTAAATTTTAGGAATTTTTATTGGCTTTATGTACTGATAATTATGTATTTGATAAATAGTAATCAGATGAGAATGAGTGTCATTTTTGGCGAAACATAACAGGTTCATTACAGTTATTTGTATGATTTCATTTTGATATATTTTGGACTTTGGACTTACCGTTAACATTGAAAAAGTGTATTATATTGAGAAGAGACGTAGCATTGCGATTTTCGAAACATGAATAAATTCCATGTTCACGAACTTTTGACCTTTTTTCGAAGAATTCCGACTCCAGAAATAAAATTTAAAATTTTCAAAAAATCTTAACTCTGAAACGAAAAAATGGCGGAAGGAAAAGAGTTAATAGTGAACCAGTTTAGACTTTAATAGGAAATACTCGTGTTTATATATTTTTTTATTATGATTTTGAGACTCATCAGTAAATGAAAGCATTTATTCTTATTTTACGAGTTCGTTCCATTCGGTACCAGTAATTGTTTCCCTCAAATCTACAAGTTTCGATTTCCGTAGCTAAAAGATAAGACGCGGCGCCGAGCATAAAAGGCGTATTAGAAAGTAATGGAAATATATGGGAAATTAGAGTACCGCAAATAAAAAATCCCATTTCACGGTTTCAAGATACAACGCTAGTATTTGACAAGTTTGAAAATTCAGAGCGTTCACGAACTTTTGGCCGGTAGTGTAACAATTAACATTTGTTATTACGGATAGGTCCATAACAGGGTTGGTGAAGAAAGTAAAAGTAGGGAATATCGAAAGAAATATACACTAAATGTATATACAAATAACAAGATGTATTATAATATATATTTTGAAATAAATATTTAAACGATCGTGTTTTGTTATAGTATTCGTGTAAATTTTTATATTTAGTCGTATTTTCATTTTTAAAGATCTTAATTCTTTATAATAAAAAATAAGAATAGAAATAAAAGAAAATTGCTAACTAATTAAGTTGTATCATACGCAGAAGAGGTATGTGTGCGTTCAGAGTTTGTTTATTTTTTATAAACTTTAATATTCTAACTAACTACCAATCCGCGGGTAGCGTACTGACCTTCCTAAATCAGCATACAAAGGTTTCTAATAAATTTACGAACAAAATTATTCTAAGAAAGTAATAACTTATTTTTATTTGTAAAACTATTAATTCTATATTTCTTCTTAAATTTTCTCGTTAATTTAGTTTCAGATTGAATATCCCTTTTCCATCAGCTAAACGTCAAAAACAAATTGATGAAAATTCTACTTAAGTATTTTTACAGAAAATAACATAAATCGTTGCAATGATAACATACATTTTCTCCTCAACTACTAGATATTAATTTTGCTTAGTTAATCTTAGTAATGTGTAATGGTAAGGTCGGTTCTTTTAACATAAAATAAAAATAATGACATACGAACAATATGTATCGAAATCTAATGATCGAAAATCTATTGATGTTAACTACACGGGCAACAATTTTACGTTACAATTTCCAAATCAGCTGTGGTATATTTTATTATTGTTAAATCTACGCAACGCTGTCGTTATTTAAACAATGGCGCGGGGTACACTTCCAGAATTCCACATTTTTAACTCTGTTTTGAAATAATCACCGCAAATTCCACTTTTTTAAATGTAAAAGACACAATCACAGATTCAATAACGTAAACTAGATAATTCAATAGCTGTAAATCGTTTTTGGAGACACTCCGCGTTTATTTTCGGGTTATATGTGGTTCTAAAATGTGAATATCGCCAGACGGCGAAGGGATTAACGAAAATCCTCAATCGTAAATTCTTCTATTACGAAATCCGTTGCACCGTTTGCGGTTTGTTTATCAAAAACGCTCTCTTCAGCGATTTCATTCGAAGTTGCAACTCGAAGAGGATGATTTAATTTGGCTTTCGCGTCCGTCCGACCTCCGAAAAACCAGCCGCGAAGTAAAACGAACCTTATACGGAAAATTCAATATTCGCGCACGAGTAGTAAGCAATTTTTGCATTTCGCCAATACTTTCGACGGTTCAGCCTCTATTCCATCCCGGCTGAACTTGTTCGAGTAATCGAGAAAATCGAATAGCGAAAGAGAGACGATATTCCGCCTCTCTCTTGCCGCCTCTCGCTTTCTCTCTCGTTCTCTCTTTGCATGCCTTGAGGTCTTAGTGATAGAAAATGGTGTACACCAATACATACTTGTATTATTATATATATCACGTCAGGAGATATTCACTTTTCAGACATGAATCGGACGCTCGTCACCGACCCGGATGAATCAAACACCATGAAGATTTTGCCAACATCTTGTACCAGACAAAATGCTGATTACCACACTAAAACAGAATCTAATTTTTGTTTGACGATATCACCAATATTACGAAGTTCTTCACCTACTCTTACAACTGTGTTGGTGCTGTTTCTACCAGTGCTGCTCTTGTCTGTGACGACAGGTATAAGATAATGATTCTCGTGGTAATTAATGATTTTGAAGGATGTTCCCCGCAAAATCCGTTTTCTGGGTAAACTCATTAAATTTGGAATATAGCTTCCTTTTTGTATTGTACGTGTCCTATTAAAATTTCAGAAAGCTCAGTCGTACCGAATTCGAGATATTCGACTTCAAAGTTTCCATTTTTGTATGGGATTTGGTTACTTTGGCTCTCCGAGAGCGTGTTTTTAATTATTGCGATAAAACGGTTCTGGGCATGAAAAAGTAGAATGTAAGAAAACATTTTATGACAAATATATATATAAAAAATGAAGCGTCCCAGCCGTACCGTTTCTGAAATAATTAAATATTAATGTCTATACGTCACTATATTTTTGACGCTGAGTGTACCGACGAGACTCGCAGTTGTGTAACGGCGTTGCCAGATCGCTGCCGTGTCTCCGGCGCAGGCTTGTGCTTGTGCACATGAACATGACGACCGGCGTGTGTGCGAAGGGGTCACGTGGATAGGTAGCGCGGACTAACTTTTGGACGGACGTTACCGCTGCAGAATGCTGGGAACATCCTTAACCCTTTGAAGCATACATCTTTCTTTACGCTGAAAATAGCTGAAATTTGTTACTTCGGAGTTTTCGAGGTCGCTGATTATGAATCTGACCTGAGATTTTCAAAATTCAAAATGGCGGATCCAATATAGCCGACGGAATTGCAAAAATTTATTTGATCGAGGTGAAATTGGGTACTTGGGGGTTTTCGGATTCACTGATTACGAATCTGACCTCATATTTTCAAAATTCAAAATAGCGGATCCAAAATGGCCGACCGAAATGTAAAAACAAGTTAGATTCGTAATCAGCGACCCCGAAAACTCCCGAGTACCCAGTCTCGTCATATTTGAGTGATGTTTTTTCTCCACATATATTTTCCGTAAAAAATCCACCATTTTTACACTTTGTTTAATTGTTTTAAGCAATATAACATAATAACTAATTAAAAATATTGATTTATTTACGTTTCCTAACATGTTCTTGAAATAAGGAAGCAAAAAATTGCAGCAAAGTGAATAATAATCAATAATTGCCTTAAATATGTAAGTAATGAATTGCAAAAAGTAAAACCAATTTAATTTTTTTAAATGTATTAAGTTCAGGTGGTCTTGCGACAGCTTAAACTTACTTTTTCAAGGTTGGTACCATGGAGACTTTTTATTAGGACATTCCAAAAAGTATTTTCCCATAGTTTCTTTTTTATTTGTCCGGGGCCACTTTTCCATTTAATTAGTGAGTGGTCCTTTCCACTAAGGATATTTTTATTAGTTTTGATAAATAGCGAATGTTTTTTAGAGGCAACCCCATCCATCGAATTGGAGGCAAGGAGTTGCATGGACGTCGATGAGGCGATTCTTCGAGAGTACCTGTCAACGTTGAATTTAACCAATGACGATAACGTTACAAGCACGCTCTACGACCACGAGGACGCTACCGGTGAAGACGGCCAGGAGCGGGATCTTCCCTTTGGTGCGCTGAGGTCCGATTGGATCCGGCTGTCTTTACTACGAGATGCCCAGTCGGACGAGAGTTTGCGAGAAATGCTACGACACCTCTCTAGACTTTTGGTAATGGCTTACTTCCAGTCACAGGATGACGACGCATCCCAGCGGTCCTCGATAATGCAGCAGATCCCGGGTGAAAGGTGACTACTACCCGAGACCTCCAAGCTCGTTTCCAAGAGGGTCGGCTTTTCGTTCCGCTTGAATTTTTTACACACCTTATTTTGAAAGAAAGAGATTTCTGACGCGGCAGGCGAACGGGTCCGTATAAAGACAGGTACCGGGGACGGAGCTAGAATTTTCAGAAGCTGAGGCCCAGACAGAGAGATGGATGTATGAAAAGTTGAAACACATTCACCCCGCGGACGAGTCAGTCCTTTAATAATTCAGCACCTGATTCATCAAAGGAGTAAGGAGAGAATAAAGGGGCACAGTCGATGACTTACTACTCGCCAGTTTCTGCTGCACGAACTCTACCGTGCTTCAACGTCTGAGAACGCGAGCGGAAGTCGTATTACTTCCGGGGGAGAAATTACGTAGCCCGTGTCGCGCGACGTCGGAAACTTTCTCTTCCGATGCTACTAACTCTCCTTCCTCCCTCTCACTCCTTCCTCACAGTCTCGTTATTCCTTTCTTCGTAAGGAGCCATGAAATTCCGGTTGGGAATGATCGGCATTCCACCCGAAACTTGGCGATGCAAAACAAGCGTACATCTCTCTTAATTGTTTCGCGGGTTGAGGCGAAGATGCACACGCACGCCCCAGGAGATCTCCTACAGCTTTGTGCTTCTCAGCAAACCCCCTTCTATACAAAATCATGAACGAAAATTTCGCGAAATGCAAGGAAAAAATTAGTCAATTTTATCATTTTTCGTATTTTTTATGTAAAAATTGTATATATTGTAGCAGACAAGAAATCGTGAAATATGGCAGGTTCTTACTGGCGTCTATACTATATTACTTATACAAGATAAGAAAAACAAAAAATTGATTAAAAGCGGATTTAACATGGAGGGCGTTAAATATTAAATATTGATTCACTATTGACTGATTCCATTTCAAATCATGCAGCGCCGCCGGGGTCATGTTCTCGGAACCCGCTGATATTGAAATATGCGATTCTATAGTAAAAATGAAGAGACACGTATTTCACCGTTCGCGAAAAAATGATTCCCTGCGATACTAGAAGTAGGGGAAGTTAAACACACATTCCGCAGAAAGTAATTGTTATTTTTACAAAAACTACTGCCCAGCCGAGAAAAAAAATGGTATGTTAATATTTCTTTGTGCTTTTAATGTGCATATCCCAGCTGCATAAAATGGCGCTAAAACAATCTGAAAATAATATTAAATAACAAAATTGTTATCTTAAAAACACCACCTCTTAAAATTTTCATGTTTTTTTACAAGTTAATGGGTCCATATGTGACTCATTCTCAAAGTTCTAGCTCTGGTAAAACACTCCGTAATATAAAAGAAATTAATCTATGAAAAAATAAAATTAACTATTCATCTACTAATTTTTCCGTAGACGGTATTTTCTTGTAATTTGGTGTATAAGGCTTTTTGAGGTTGTTGATTATGAATGCGGTGTCAGATTTTTAAAATTCAAAATGGCGGATGCAATATGGCCGATCACAAATGTTGCAAAATTACAGGTTTGTCTAATATTGGTATATAGGGGTTTTGTAGGTTGCTGATTATGAATCCGATGTCAGATTTTAAAAAGTCAAAATGGCGAATGCCATATGGCCGATAAAAATGTTGAAAAATTATAATTTTATCGAACGTTTGGTATATAGGGATTTTTGAGGTTTTTTGAGATATTTCAAAAACAGCTTTTAGTTCTATGAAATGTTTGGTTCACCTTGTGACATATTGCATATTGCATCCGCCGTTTTGAGTTTTTAAACTCTGACACGGGATTCGTAATCAACAACCTCAAACAGCCTTATACACCAAATTACAAGAAAATACCGTTTACGGAAAAACTCGTAGCTGTTAATTTTAACTTTTCATAAATTCATTTTTTTTATATGACAAAGTGGTTTACCGGAGCTACAACTTTGAGAATAAGTCACATACCCATTAACTTGTAAAAAAAATGAAAATATTAAAAGGTGGTATTTTTGAGATAATCAATTTTTTTAATTTTCAATAAAAATGGACGCCATTTTGTTATTAAAAATATTTTCAAATTGTTTTAGTGCCATTTTATGCAGCTGGGATATACGCATTAAAAGCACAAAGAAATATTAACACCATTTTTTGTCTCGGCTGGGCAGGAGTTTTTGTAACAATAACAATTACTTTCTGCGGAATGTGAGTTTAACTTCCCCTACTTCTAGTATCGCGGGGAATAATTTTTTCGCGAAACGGTGAAATACGTGTCTCTTCATTTTTACCATAGAATCGCATATTTCAATATCAGCGCGTTCTGAGAATATGACTCCGGTGGCTATGCATGATTTGAAATGGAATCAGTCTATTGCAGATTTTCGCAAAGATTTTTTCGTATTTGTTTTGTATGAGAAATAAGTACTGAAGTCGACATAAACTTTCAGGCTATTTGACAGTCAATAAGGTAATAAATAAAAACAAAACTAGTTAGAGAAAAGATTTTTTAGGTTTTTTTTACTTTCTCCCTCGATTAATTGTTTTATTTCAAAAATATTGGAATAAAACAATTCTCAGATCTGATATTAAGCCGTTTTGAAAGTAAATGTAGAAAGAAAAAGTAAACGTATTCAAAAAATTTTCTTTACCTAGACAATGTAAATGTTCCATACTTCAAACTTTGAGTACTCCGTTTATCAAGCGAATTTCAAGAAAACTTCCAGTGAAAAAATTTGCAACAAAAGATACGAAGAAGTTGAGCAGGAGTTAAAGTAAAATAATATAAAATTTGAAATCTTAGTTTTTCTGATTTATTAAGCAGGATGTGGGTATTTTTATTTTCCACGTGGATTTAGTAGTAAAATTGAAACTTGGCACTGTTTTAAAAATTGACAATATTTTTCCAAAAGAATTCGTGTGCATCCAAGCTCATTCCATTAAGAGACGTTCAATTATATAAAAGTTTATGTTAAGATTTTCTATAATTATCTGAGGTTGTCCTGAAAAAGGATAAAAATGTACCTTTGCAATGGTTTCAAATTGTTCGTTCTGTTACGCGCTTCCGAAACCGTACTTTTGAATATTATAAAAATAACATGGTGTAAGCATAAACAATTATTTGGCATATTCCTTCCTTGTCTCCACTAAATCTCATAATTGCATTCCGCACAAAATTTGTTGCATCCTATAAATTTAACAAAGATTGAAAAAACTAAATAGATAATATTACATTTAGTTATTACACTACACTGAAAAAATGAAATAGTTGGCACAGTTATCTGAAGACACAGCTATTGTTTTTAATTAATTTTACTATCTAAATAGTGACCTCGACAAATGAGGCAAGAAAGTCTACTATTTCAATAGTAAAAACCAACTAAAAAACATAGTTGTACCAGATCATCCTATTTAGATAGAAAAGCCAACTATTTTCCGTGTATAATTTCATGTCGTACTGTACAAGTATAAATATAATTGAAGTTGATTTCAGAAAGTAAATAACATTTTACTCAGAAGTTCTATATTGTTATTTAAATTGATAAGTCAGTGAGTAGCTTAGTTGGCAGTTCATTCGATTGAAGATAAAAAGTTCCCGGATTCAATCGGAGTGTCAAATCTCTGCATCCTGTACCTCATTTTTTTGTATCATGTTTCTCCCTCATTTTTCATGACACGATTTGTTTGTCATTTCTCTGATTTAGTAGCTAGTCAAAATGTGTAACTATGTCATCCAAATTCAGAGTAAAACAAGAAATGTTCTTAATTATTCTTTTCTTTCATGTAGATCCGAGGATATTACTTCAGAGCCAGATGACATTGGAGCACTTTCGACACTAGAAAACTCACCTTTTAATTCAATAACAGAGGACTTAAGTACAGAAGAATCCGTCACTCCCGTAGTTGAAAAAAAGGAAGATTTGAGAACCGAGGTGCGAAATTGTCAGAAATCCTTACAACGATGTTTAAGTGGGCATGCCTGGCTCGTCAAAGAAATTCATAACGATGCCGAAACTTTTAATGAGCAGTTGACGTCAACGGAAAAGACAATGTTCGAACAAATCGATAGCGGGACGGAAGTTTTCCGAAACTTGAAACCTTCCGAAGCGTCGATGAGCGTTCGGCATTATCCAGCAACGCAACGGCTAGCGAATAGGAGGTGCTCTTCAAGCACTCCGGCGACATCCCTCGTAGACTCGAGTACCGATGAAACGAAAGAGGGTTTAGACCGCGAAAACTCAACTGCGAAGCCTTGTGCCGGTACTTCAGGAGTTCAAGAAACCACAGAATCTTTCGCTTATATCTCGAATCCTTCGGATTTGAATGTGGAACAATCTACGCCAAAAGGGAGTGGGGAGCCTTTATCGGATTCTTCCTATTATGAACAGCAGAGAGATGGAATTTTTGAGGAAATTAATGCGAACACTAAGGAAGACGGAATGGAGTCGAACGAAACTTTAACAGAAATCGCCGGCAACTCCTCCTCATTGGAGCAGTCCTCGAGAGTTATAAAAGAAAGTAATAAGTCGAGCGAGGAAGTACTTACTAAAAGCATAAACTGGTTTGTCGCGCCAGGCAAATCCAAACTAGTTAGCGAGAAATGGGGAAGCAAGGAGATTGAAATGATGATTTCTGAAAACAAAAATATTTCTACGCTGAAACATTCGAAAAGCACCGGTGACGCAGAGGTGACGGAAGAAGTACCGATCCAAATAACAACGATCGAAGGGGCTGGCAAGAAGAAAAAGCTGATGGAAATTTTGATCAAAAACTTACACGAAGTTTCGCGAATTGTGCCGGAATCGGAGATAAATTTTTCCAGTCCACATTTAACTGAGGTAACTGAGAGCAATGCTGGAAAAACATTCCCAGATTTCAAGAACTTGACGATGCACAATATTAAATCAACCGTCGCTAAAACTCGGCCTCCCGAAAACGTTAAACTCGAGGACTACTATGTACCAAACTCGAACATACCCTCCAATGGCTCAGGCACAGACTATGTTATTTTACTAAAAACAGCAGCAAAAGGTATTGAACAATTTAACAGAACCGAGGAAAAAGTTTTTTCATCAAGCGAATTGACTGCAGTCACTCAGAACACGAAAGAGCGAAACGAAACCTGTAGCATGGAAAACTTTATGATCTCTGACGAATCCAGTGAAGTCAGTAAAAATCTTTCGGAAGTGAATGGTGCCACATTTTTACGCCAAACGATTTCGATCAATCGATCGAATTTAGATTCGGACAATGCCACGAATTTCAGCGGTCTTAATTCTCTAAGATTACCGATTGCAGAGATTGGCAATGAGAAACTTGCGGAAGGAGTAACCGAAACGGAATTACCGTCGACGAATATCGATCGAAACTTTGCTGATGACGAACAGCGAAATGGAACTGCGGACCTGATAGAATTCCACGAGCCATCAAATGCGGATGAAGAAAGCCAAAATGTCCCGACCCTCGAAAAGACTAGTTTTTTATCGGCTTTGGAAGGATTTTTCGGAAGTGACCCCGCCGAACGGCGACGTTTGTACGAAAGTATGACGATGAAGACGAGAACACGATTTGGCGAATCGGAGGCGAGTTTCACGGAGAGGTATTCAAATGGAATTACATTCCCATCTGATTCCACGTTTGATTCTGCGAGCGGCGGAAATGGAATGGAAGATCGATCCACCTTCACTGCTTCCTTAAAATATTCCGATACTACGACACCTTCGCACCGGCGATTGTCGAAAGACTACGACGACGATGTCGAAGGCAAGGAGAAAATACCTCGCGACAACGTATCGACCGGAGAAGTCGAGTTACTCACGAAGGTTGGCAACGTTGATTCCACAAGAGCCGAAGGAATAATTATGACTTCCGAAACTTCCGACAGTTCGTCAAGAATGTCTCGAGCCTTTCCAGACAGCGAAAGTGACTTCGCCGATGAAATTTCCGAGACGAAACGGATAGTAGCAAACATCAAGTGGTTGAACAAAGAGGACGCAATACCTGGAGGGATCGAAAAGAACGTCTCTCCTGATAAAACTATTTCTTTCACGAACAATCTGAGTTCCGGTTTGATATCACAAGGAAACAAAGAAGTCGAATCAAATTTGCAGTTAAATTACGGATCAACGTTGAATCTGCAAGAATCGAAAGTGATTGAAAAAAGCGAAATGAAAACATCGGAGATTGCTTCGGGAAACTCGCTGTCCGGTGGACAAGTTTCAAAAACTGGCCTGCAATCTGGAAATTCATCAAAAATAGATGCAACTGACGGCGGTGGATTCGGAACTGAAATTTCAGTTCCTCCGATGGAAAACATCACGTGGGAGAGTCAAGGTGCTTTGAAGAGTATTGAATCTTACCTGTATGCCGCTGCTCGCACGTCTGAAGAGCCATCTCCAATAAACCACGACGAGGAGATTTCGTTCGATCGTTCGAGGGGAATTGGAAGGACGCGGATGAATTTACCGAATACTCGTAAACAAGAAACAACTGACGTGAACGCTGAGTAGCAATATATACGTTTCTATAGACCGTGGCAGTCGGGAAAACACAACGGAAGGTAAATATTTATACCGTTACCTACTGCGAGTTATTTGTAGATTGAAAAACACTCCAGTTGTGTTCTTTTTTTAGCGTTTCGTTAGCAACGACGTTATGAAGTTCAATGCTCTTCGATTCGATTTTTATTCGAGTCCAGGATGATTGTAAAAATTTAATTGGATACTACATCAAATTTTTTACATGCTCATTTTAAGAATTTAAAAAACCTACCTCGACAAAATCTTCTCATGAGTTCAAGAAAAAAACGTAAAGTACTTAACTTCATTCAATTTACTTGAGCTATTAGCATTTTGAGAGTATATATACGTGACATGAATCGTTACTTTTAAGACTTAATTGGAATTGCAACAATATAGGGGTTGAGGGCAATTTCATGGAGCGATAAAATCGCTACGACAGGTCTTCCGGATAGTTTCGCGATTGCTGAATTTATTGAACTGTTTTACGAGGAGATTATGTGATCATTGTGACCAGTTGTGTAAACTGTCGAGATTATTATAACTGGTTACGAAGAACGTTTTCAAACCATTAATTAGTGGCATGAAATTTCACGTGAATCCATCGGCAACGATTTTATCGATTCCGCGGAAATGAATTGCTCGTTGCCACACCTCGTCTTGATTTTATTGCTTTATAAAATTTTAGCTTTATTGTTGGTAATAAACTGATAGGAGTTTGTCGGACCTGTGATACTTTAGACGTTGTTTAACGTGTTACTAAGTTCCCACCGACCTTTTGAAAATAAACCATTCTGACTGTAATTTGTGAAGCTCTAATTTGAACGGTGCATATCCTCTTGCTATTCACGTAATCTTATTATTGTTGTATAATTAAGTACACGACGAGTCTGAGACTTTTGAGTTAGTTTGGTATCAGCTTTTAAATTATGCATACGTTTATGTAGATTTTGACGTGTCCTCAATTAGGTGATAATAAAGTCCATGTTTAATTATCATTAGTCAATAAAGAATGAATCGATCGACAAATTAATTAGTTTAACTCTGAAAGGAAACTATATATAAGTAGACATAAAATTGTGAAGTTTTGTTGTATAAGAGAATGATATAATTAAAATTTTAATTAAGAATTATTGTAGTATCTTCTAACTCATTTAGTTGGTATTTTTAGACGCGGAAACGAACGGCGAAAAGCTCAACGTCGTGCCCGGGGCTCGTGTTCACGACTTCTCATCTCTAGGAAGGAAATTCGTATTATTATTTTACAATTCTCAGGATATACAGCGACCAATAATGAATTCATAACCAAAGAGACGAGTGCGGCTGCCGATTACTTACGAGATTCGCAGCTGGTTACGTTCACGGGACTTTACGATTCGTCGTAACCGGATTTTGGTATTATCGAATATGCGATGATAGGAGCTCTCGCTCGGTGATCGAATCAGTTTTCAGGATTTCCCGATCTCGTTTCCCCTAACACATATCGCCCGAAATTTGGGCAATCCGGCGTGCAGAATTTTTATGCGAAATCTTTCTGTCCCCTCATCTTCCCATTTCCTCGTAACTTTCCCTTCGCGCCAACCCCGCATCAATTTCACACATTTTCCTCGTACCCTATAGGATATCGCTATCTTCATTTATACCGATTTGGTATAGCTTGCAGGTGACCAAAGATGCGTATCGCGTAAATGCACTTTATGAACATTTGCTGCAAGTTTACGGCATCCTTTATGGTAGGAACTATACTACGGGTCCAAGGGAGAATAAAACGATGGAGTCGGTGGAGATATAAACAAGATTGACGACATGTGAAAATTTAAATGCGACTATCGGACTAGTCGAACTAAAATGGATTAAGCAGTGGATTAGCAGTCATCATACACTGTTGTGCCTTCCCAGAATACGACAAACGTGCCTCAGACGTTAAGTGATTTGATTGGTTCAGGTCAGTTATAGGAGATTATATTAGTCATTAGTTTTATACATATATATATATATACTATATTCTTGAATATCAATAGAGCATATTTTAATAAATCACTTGCGGTTATTCAACAAATGATTGTAATGACGGATAATCGTATGCGTGTAATGCAGTTATCTAGTAATGAAAAAACTAAGGCAATGAAAATTGTCCCATTTTTTTAAAATGAAATACATTCTAAGAAAATATATCTATTAATGTTTCAGGAATTTAAATATTTTAATGAATATTGTGCGTGAACTATTGTGGATGTGTATTTTAGAGATGAAATTTAATAATCAATTACGAGTTCTATGATAAACAGTTTTTGGCTGCGGTTTCGCGGATTAAACCAATTTAACAACAAGAAAAATGTATTATTTAATAAGGGAAGAAAATTGTATGGGATGTTTCAGCGTAAAATGACTTTTTTTAAAGAAAATCATCATATGCAACAGGCGACTTACTTTATTATCAATTCAAAAGTCTATCTCTTAGCCGAAATATTCCATGCGGGCATCTTTCCAAATGGTAACCCGAAAGTACGGAAAAAATAAAAACGATATTTTATATACTTAAGATTTTGTAAAACATTAGTATTTTCTTATTGATTTCAAATTCGTGAAAGAAATGCTACATATTTTCCACCAGAATTTACAAAAGAAAACCAGCGCGTTATAGAGACCCTCGAACAAGAAAACGTAAATTGATGAAAATAAAGGTTATGTTGTGACATAATAGAATTTCCTCAAATTCATTGTTTTGACATTTACTGTTTAATTTATTTAAATTAGGAGGAAACGATACATATTGGATCATTTTACATGCCATTGGAAGGAAATGTTCGAAATATATCGGTCTAATTAAAGTGTTCAGTTATTTACATTTGACTTTTATATTTGAATGGCTTTAGATTTTTATTACAGCACAGAGTAGATCGTAGTATCATTAAACCTCAACCGTTAATTGTAACGTGAATTGGAAAGTAGATATAAGTTTTGCCACGATATTAATTCATTCCGTTCCAATCGTGTAAAAATATGTTGTTTATCTTGTACAGCTAATTTTAAGTTTATTTCAATACATCAGTATACTTTAATTGTAAGAGTATATTAATTAAGAATTATGAATATGTACGTACACGTTGTTATTCTAGATAAGTATGTCAAATATTTACTATCCTATAACTCCAAATATATAAATGGATTTTATCTATACTAAAAATATTTTAAATTCAATGTGTTTATTTGTATATTAATAACGACAAAATGTAATTATGTAGTAGTGTAATTTTGTAAATAAAACATATGCAAAACCGATATCTGATTTTACTAAAATGTTATGAAGATATTTTTCAATCATTTGTATAATTAGAAAGAAATGTCTGAGCTTTTAACGGAATATTCTCGAAATGTTACATTGCAGACAAGATTTCAACAGAATTTACTAATGATTTTTGTGAAGTACAGTATCAGCTTTGTATTCGATTAAATGTAATAAAAGTAAAAACTTTCGTAGAATATTGATATTTTTCTGGTTTGCTCTTAAATTTTTATTTCGGTTGTAATAACATTTAAACAGAAAAATGTAAAATAAAGTATATTCACTGAAGTACTTAATAGATACTTTGTACTTTAAAAATACAGATTCAGAAAATGAATCATTGATATTGGCATTATTGTTGTAAGAACATTATTGGGCGTTTATTAATAAGGAATAAATAAATAAATAATTAAGTTCCAGTTTATAAAAATTAACGATGTTTCTAGTTCATTGTTTATGTATTCAATTCCATTAACAAATATTTTTTCACAATTTGAGAAAATGAATTGATAAAAGTTCTTATTCATTTTTTATAATATTGTGTTACATAAAAAGGTGAAGGTTATAAGAAGAAACAAAATTTCAGCATTTCTTCTTTTAAAATAGCTACTGCAGCAGTTAACTCTTCAATATACATAAAGATCACATTAGGGATGTAATAAATTTATCATTAAATGTATTTTTGTGAAATGAATCTAATCTAAAAATACTCAAAAACCATTTAAAAAAAAAAATGAATTTCGTGTCCATGAAATTCAAAACTGAGTGAAAATTACGGACTAATACCCGGCGGTATTTTTGGTGATATTTGAAATAATGAATCGTATTCCCTTCAGCTGTTGACTCCCAAAAACGGCATAAAATGTTGAAGTTTTTCATCTAATTTGTTTTCAAACACAGTGCCAATAAATTTTGTTAAACGTCCATATCCTACTATTGTCGGGTGTGCTCTTTCCAAATCTGGAAAGCATTTTTAATTATAATCAGCCATTTTTCCAATATGGCGGCCAGAACGCAAAACAACCTGAAAAAATCTTCTTTTCCAGAATAAAGGGTGTTGGTCGAAATCACGAAAATCAAATTCCGAAATGCCAGATTTTTGAAAAAGCTATTGGCTCCAGCGTATTTCTTTTTTACTTTTTTTTCTCAAATTTAGCCAAAGTTTCGAAATATTGTGTCTCTGCTGTCTATAAGTTTGATGTCTATATTGTAGATTTTTGTATTTCAAGTCAACTTCGATTTATACTGTTCAATCTTTAGGTATGTTTTCAAGATTTTAATTGTCTTCCATTTGAGTCGATGTTCTTACAATAACACGAAATACGTATATATAACTTCATCAACAAAAAATAGCGGTGTAAATTATTAAATAGAAATGTTGTAAAAAATTGTTTTATGGGATTTTCATGATCTTTAATATGAAAACTGCATTTGTGCAAAAGCTACATGCAACGCTCATCGATGGTAATCACTAAGTACATCCGAATTTTCTAAATCTTTTCCTTATTTTTTCAATTACAACAATAACTCGTAAAAAATGAATGGGCTCACTTTTGTTTGCCCTTTGTGGCCATATGTAGAAATGTTGAAAACATTGGAATCCCTGTTTCTAATGTCTGACTATTCACTGCCTTTTTCACTTAACAGTTGAAATTCACTTTCTATCCATACTACAAAGACGAGTAAAAAAACTGGTCATCATGAACATCTTAATAGACTTTTACTCGTGAATATTGTTCCCAACTTTTGTTATTAGAAAGGTATTAATGAATTTTGTTCGCAAATTACCGATTTTTTTGTGTAATAATTATTATTCGTACTCTCCTTTAGGGAAATGCGTCTTATGAAGACTTTTTTTTACTTAACTCTATACATTATTTATATGGAATATTATCACTTTGGTCGGAGAGGTCATTTGATCCAAAGCAATTCGACAATCGTCTCGTGTATACCCTTGAAACATTATCAATTCAAAATTATCCCTGAATGTAAGTTCATCAGTTAATTTGCGTAACTTTAAGTCGATTCGCCCGAAAGATGGAAAGCGTCACAAGTCTTGATTGCGACGATGAGGATTGGGGCGACCAAAGAAACTAATCATCCCGCTTAAGGTATTCGATCGGCGGAGTCTCGCCTGCCTTGGCCGAAGTGATTGGAACCGGGGGACTTCTAATATTAATATCAATCTGCATAAATGCATAATAATAAATTCAGTACCGCCGTCGGTCGTCTCGAACTCCTGATTTTGCGAATCGTGATTACCCCCACCTCAATCCATCTTCTTCTCGGTGACTCCCCTCGTCTATATTGGTCTTCTTCTATATATATGTATATCTTGAACTACTCATTTCAGCACTGGCTGGAGTCTCTTTGAACACCCGAGGATTTCTCACTCAATATCATCGACAGTTCGCTGGTGTTTAATTCGCCAATGCATATTCCTTTATATTTCTTTTCCTTCTATTGTTTCTTACCCTGTTTGCGGGACGTATGAGAGCGATCGCTTTCGGTATACTCTCGTGACAAATAACAGAAATTAATTAGTCGAAGCTTGCTGACGTCCGTAATTTGAATCTATGTGACTTTGAACCGCGTTCATTTTTCCCTCGGTGGTCGTTTCATTGGCTCTTGTGCGCAATAAGAGAGAAAGCAGTGCTTCTTTGACTGGGGAAAACATTCAGATACAAATGCAGGTACGAACGCATTTAAAATACGAATGCGTGATTTGCGATGAAGGAATATCGACGTATAATTGCTCTCCACGGTCGACGCGACCTGACGGAGATTTGTTTTATGCAAGTCGACGTAGTGTGAATGTATGCGACCGATAATTATAATTCGGTGAAAACGCCGTCGGAGAATAATTCATGAAATTGTAATTTATTCCGACAGCGACTACAATTTGCAGCGATGTTATTTACGATAGTAGGAATTATTTTACTGAGAATTTACGATGTCTTCATTGAATTCTAATTATTTATTGAAATCCCGTTAATTAACGAGGATAATGTTATAGCTTTATACGAATGCACGTAAATTTACGTCAATTTGGTAAAGAATAAGACAATGGATAAACCAAATTTCACTTGAACACTTAAAGACTTTATGCTGGAATTTTTAATGAAAATAGCACATTTTATTTTATTTGATATTGAAAAGTACCGGTAGATGAAGAGAGTTATGCTATTTAGAATGTTATGTAGTATTCTTGCATGAACTAAACATTCCTTATTTATTGAAAGAAATGCATGAAATAATTACAGAATTTTGCATCAATATGCTATGACAGGTAGGGAACAGAAAAATACTACAAATACTATGTATATTTGAAAATACGTTTCTTAATTTCTGATCATTTCCGCGTAGTAAGTCTTAATTTCACACAGGTTTTCTATACAGTATAATAAAATAATTTATTGGTAAAACTAACAAAAATAACTGCACTTCACATATAACAAATTAAGGACATATTTTGAAATATTTTTTCCTATTTATTTCAAATATGATAATACAATTTGGTGGTCAGACTAATTTAAGAAGCTATCATGAAAAAACTGTCCAATGATATGGTTTCTTCTAGTTGTTTGTATTTATTTGGGAAAACACGCACCCGTTGAGGGCGGGCCAGAGCCAAAATATTTAAGTTTAATTAATCTTTGTAGCGAATTTCACTTCTCTTTTCATTTCTGCTAACAGGTTTAAGGGGATATGGGTAGTTTTCCGCTGCAGAAATTGAACATGGAATTTTGTAGTATCGAACTCAATGCGACACGACCCCATGATAAGGAACTTTAAAAGCGTTTTTAAATCACATTTTTTAAGTCGTTAGTCAGATTTTTTCCGAATCCAACCGATCGTTATAAAATTTGTCACACAGTTGTCAGATAGGGTTAACTACTGCTTTAACGAAGAATTTTTCTTTTGACATTTAGAACTAATTTTGAGAATACATGAATGACATGGACAAAATTTAGTGTCAATAACTACATCTTTTTCAAAAAACATTCTAAAATACTCAATTTTCAATATGAAACAAATCATTTGTTCGCGCGTGCTAAGAAAAGCCTTTTTTATTTTAGATAAACGTTCGGAGATCTACGATTACTAACTTGAACTTACTTTTTTGTTGGAAGCGACCTCTTGAGCCAAATGTCATTGCCAGCTTTTCCATATTTTAAGATACTATTTGAAGATATATGTCTATATGCAATTTATTTGAATCGAAAGAAAAATATATCCAATTTTCGAAATAAAATATGACTTTCTTTAGTTTACAAAACCCGTTTAACGAATGAACTAAAATTATTAAAATAAATAAGTGGACTAATATTCAACGGAATTATTATAATAAAATTTAAATTATTTATTCTAATGTAATTTCAATTTAGGTTATTTTTCATCGCACCATAATTACGTTTTTGCGAATATAAAGTTTATTCCGTAAGCTTGGTTTTGAGGTTCTAATTTTGGTAAACTCGATTCAATATTGCCATTTAAATTATATTCTTTGTGATTTTCATTATTGATATTAAACAAACGTATATCTTTTACGATTTCGCACCGACTTAAGGGCCCTTCAAATTCTAGGTTGTGTAAAGAGCTTTTTAAATAATTTTACTTCTCGAAAATATTTATTGTCATCATAGCTACCAAGTTTGGTCCAATTTTTTTCGCTAGGACATAATAAGAAATAAATAACAAATTTACTAATTGAACCAACAGGTTGTGATGTAGTAATCTGACATTTTCCATAATCTATGGTTTATTTCGTATCTATGTTATGTATATTTACTTATTTTTAAGCGATAGAATTGATTCAAATATACTGAAAGCACAGAAAAAAGTGATGTTTCGTAATTTATCTGATGAATGACTTTCTATATTTTTAAAAATTCTTCGACGTAAATAATGTAAATTGATCGTATTTCCAATCATTGTTAATTGTGAAAATGGAAAATCTAGCGTGCAATTTATAGGAATTTCGTATCTTATACACGAAATGAGTTTTGTAAAGTTGCGAATTTTGTTTTGTAATTTTTCGTAGCTGGTATTTGGAGCGTAAATTAATATGAAATTTTATATATTACTATGCAATAACTTTAAACTTACGTATATTTATGTACATTTCTATATTGTGCAAATTCGGTAATGGAGAATAGAGGTGTAGATTGGTCAGAATAAATGTGTTTTCTTGTATAAAGCTTCATGAAGCTCATTTTTCTGTTGTAAAAAAGGAGAAGCTTCTCAATTTAAGAGGAAACCTCTTCAAAACTTAGAAGTGGATCGTTTTTTCCCGCAAGCGCACCCATCACTTTCAATGGACGTTTACGAAGATGAGTTATATAACGTAGGATAGTTGCTGTGCTAATTGTGCTGTAAACAGATTATACAGTTTGAACCGTGCTAAAGTGTCAGAAATACTCGACAGTTAATGCTGGTCCATTATCCTATAGTAAACATCCTTCTGAAGGGTCGTTGTTGTGTCACACATCGTATTTTCTGTATAATAAGGGATACATACAGAGAGTAGTCGAGCTCATGCGCTCTTTACGGTCTCTCTCGGTTAAAACAACGGTGATAATGTACAAGTATTATCTTACTCGGCTCTTTGCGACAAATAATATAGTCCAAGGAATCAACCAAATCTTAAGCGTCAACAACGAAATGGATCCTGTGGATAATCTATGTATTTAAACTTGGGTATTGGTATTTGTATTTGAATAGTTCTCGTGTATATTTGCCATTCAATTCCATGATTATTTGGAGAAATATTTTCCCTCTTTTGAGTGAAAGGTTTTTATTTTCTTAGATGGCATGTGATAGAGAACTAAAGGAAGAAGCTACCATTCATAATTATTGGAGTTCTTCCAAAATGTTGCAGAACAAAGTTTTGTGGGATTATAAGTACTTACCCTAAATGGTTTAAAACTTAAGAGTCTTAGAAATTTGTTAAATGTTTCGTAATTAAATGTTAAATTGTACTTATTAAGTAAAAATTATTAGGTATACATTACACAAGTAGGATGGAGAATATTTTCCTTTCAACGATGTCTATTTACATTCAATTTAATAGTATATGAAAAAAGTAGAAGCGATACTTTTTGGATCTCCTTTAGTTATGGAATAAACATTGTAAGACATATAACTTGTTGCGTGTATTGACTAGAACACTGTTTAATCTAAAAAACTTGTTGGTTAAATTTAAATGAAACCTTCTGTACTTGAGTTATAAGCAGATATTTCGAAACTCAAACTACTCTAAGAGTGTCAGCCTAAAATAACATTAACATTTTTATTTACATATTTAGGAACGTATTTGAATAGAAAATACAAATTTCATTGAATTCAAATTAGATAGATAGTTAAGATGAAAGGCTGTTTTTGGACTGTCGTCCCACTGTGTAAGAATGAATGGGTTGGCTGCAGCTAATTAGTTATGCTGAGTAACACGTAATAAAGTACATTCAGGATGGACGTTAATGTTTATAAATTGGCTCGATTCAAGACACTTCATTTAGAGCCCTGTGCATTTGGTACTGACCGAAAGGCTCACAGTCCCTCGTCTCTCTAATTTCTTAAGGGGCCCAGCCTAAGTAGCGTTTACGTCGACTTTGCCGTTCCAATTAATTAGAATCCTCTCTGTCGGATGATTTACGTTCGCGAATCCTCACTCTCAGCAATTTATTTTCGCCTTTTTTTCCTCATCTTTCTTTCGAACCACTTGGGTTTTCTATCGTTTCGGTGGTTTTCCTTTCTCGACGCGCTCGGTCGAGACATTAGTGTCATATCTCGATCGCGCGCTACGAATCGTCTCTCCTCTTTTCGCCTCTTTTTCCTCCTTTTGTCGTCTAGTTTAATGGAATTTTCCCAGCGGCGCCGACCCACCATAGTCAACGCGAGTCGGATAACCATTACCACTTTTTATTGACCTTTAAAATTTTACCGCGGCATTACTTATTAACGAGACAGGATTCCATTGCCGACGCTGCTTCTCTGTACTAATTGACTTTTTACGAGTTTGGAAACTACACACAAATGCAATACATTTTATATATCAAGATCTTGCTTTGGTACATCTTTATGTAAAAAGACCGTGTCGCTTGTTCTTGGGAGAAATTACGCGAAATCGGCTATAGTGGCTTTCTTAGTCGTTCCGAGTTCCTATTATAGTGATATATTTTAGTAACCAAGTATTCAGCAGTAGAGCTTAAATAGCGCACTAGCGTAACGTCATAATTTGTGAGTAGTATTTTGAAAATAATAATCGGGTTAAAACCAGGATAATTTTAAATAAAAATGAAGATTTGTGTTTTGCTACCACACTAATATCATGGTTCGCTTAGAATTAGAATAAAATCGGATAATAAATGTCAAAACTTCCATTTATAAATTCCGATTTAAATATTCGGGGTCTACTCTCGTCGGTCGTGGAAGAATTTGGTATGGTTTATTATGCTTGTCGATAACTACAAGTGACTAAAATAACATTCTAAATCGAATAGACCAACCCAAACAAAATGTACATAGTAACACACTTTCTAAATTTCTTAGTGTGAGAATTTACTCTTTTGTTAGTGAAAACTGAGCAACCCTCGCGAACGAGTGAATATTCACTCTTATTGATGCACCTATTCGAAATCGAAAAATCGACAAGATACATTTCATGTATTTTTTGCTCCTGAAAACGGATATGATGACAGAAATTGTGCTCGGCCATATCTTGACCGCTATCTCAAAAAAAAGCCAAAAAATGCCTTTTTAAAAAGTTTTTTGTATTTATTTCGAAAAGTAAAAATCGGGTATTAACATGTTGACAACAAAAATTGCAGAACGGCCAATTCTCTACAATATGTTATATACATTTATTTCGTAACTGCAAAAGAAAGCTCGTGAAATGGTGACAAATGTGACTAGATATACGTTTGTATGATGTTAGCTGAGTTGCTCAGTAGTAAGGTGGATTTCAGTTCGATCGTTGTGCAAGCGCTTCGGTACGTTCGATTTTCCCTAGATTCACGCATTGCATTTAAAGTTCAAACAATAGGATATAGTAATTGTAAATTTTTCGGAAAATACGTGAAACTAGACTCCCCTCCCCCCTCCTTTATATTAGACTAACCTCTAACCACACAGATATTGGTGACAACCAAACCCACAATCTGAATGACTGGATATTGGAGGTTAGGTTAATACACAAAATGGGGGTCTGGGAGGCAAAGCCCCCTGCATGCAAGCACTCCTCAGATTCAGGCATTTCTTTTTAATTTCAAAGAAAATTATATAATAAATTATGAACTTTTATAAAAATGCGTGAAACGCTATATCCTTTTGTTTGAAATTGAAACGTAATTCGTGATCCCGAGGATAATGCCTGCGTGCTGAGGGGGCTTCGTCACCCAGACTTCTCTCTTTTTTTTTAACCTAACCTCCAACCATGCAGGTTCAGGTAAAGCGAGTTCATCATCGAATAGTTGGGTTCATTTCCTACAACTATTTTTTCATTCATTTTTCTGTATGACGCTTACTTCGCCAACGTTTACCTTCCACATTATCGGCATTTTCGTCATTAATTTGTGGACTTTTCGTTGAGGTTTCGAAAAAAAATGTATAGAATCGTTTTTGTAGAGAATTTTCCGCTCTACAACTTTTATTTGAAATATTTTTTCAACTTCGCCAATTTCTGTTGTCATTTTTATTTTCCGGAGGCAAATATATGAAATGTACGTTGTCGATTTTTCGATTCAAATAGGTGCATCATACGAAGATTTACCTAATATTTTATTACTTAAAATGGTATTATAGTAAACAAGAAACTGTCAATATTTTCTATTTTGCATGCGTTCTACGACCTCAGGAATTTCCGCTAGTTCGGTTCGTTGTTTACGCACCGACCTACCTTGTGTCGAATTGTGCTTCAGAATACCCATTAAGTAATAGAGAACATTTATATATTCTAAAGTTCCTAAAATACCGTCCTTAAACCCGCAAGGTCATAAAAATTACAAATTAGTCATGACATTTTGTTAATTATTTTTTTTTTTTTTTTTTTTTTTTTTTTTTTTTTATTATTAATTATCGAGCGGAATCGCCCTTTTTCACTCAATTGTTGCCGAATTTTTGAATTCTAAGATTTTGCGAGAGCTGCAGATCGACTTAGAAAGATGGCGCCATACTTCACATTTGTGTATGAAATATAGGACTGCAGAAACCTACACCAAGTACAGCGGCGGTCATAAGTCGATTTCCGCCAGATAAACAATACTTTCGAAACGTAAACACAAACAACGTGGCTCGTCTTACCAACAGCGAACTGCTGCTTGTAAACGAAATCGAAAAATTGTTCACCAGATGGGGATCGAACTCACGACCTACGACTTCATAGTCCAGTGCGTTAACCGCCTGAGCCACGAAGCCGATTATACGGTTAAAACATATTTTTTTCGGCGTGTCTTGTAAAATTATCAATCACTTGTGGTTTTTTAAAAATACTTCGAGTAATCCGACAAGAGAATTATATACAATTTATACAATAATTAAAACAAGTTGAAATTTGGCGGTTTATGCCCTGCAATTGCAACTGATGGTAATTTATTTATTCAAATATTTCAACATGGATAAAATATATCTACTCTTTACAAATCATTTTGATACGCAAACAACAGCTTTTTTTTAAAATATGTTTTCAATGAAAATGTTAAAAATGCCAATTTAAGATGTTAAATATACGAAAAACATGAAGAAACCGAATATGCGTAAAAAATTCAGAAAAATTAACGTGGAACTTGGAAGAACATTCGGTAGACACCGGGGTTACGATTCTGGGACCTTTCAATTGCCGGTCAGTTGCCCTACCACCTGTTTTTCCAAATTCTCCGTTGTTTTTTCAGAATTTTTCATCGGTAGCAAAACCCACGAGTAGAAGAGTTTATGTCTAAAATGTTCCATCGGTGGCAAAATTCTAATCGAAACAATGGTCCTTTTATTGAAATCTTCCATCGGTGGCGAAAACGCGATTTATTATAGCAATTTATATATTTGGTTTTATTAAATAGACACCATACGATCTAATATAAATTATGTTCTTTTGAAATAACAATTACAAAGATGTAACTATAAACATAGAGGGAATCGTTGCAAACAACAATAAAATGGTAGACCTAAATGAAAAAAAAATATAAACAAGTTAAACCGAATAAAAGAGCTCACTGTAAAAAATATAATACATCTAATACTGATAATGAACGCTTTATTGATTTAATAAACATTTATTAAATTGAATGCATGCAAAGGAAGCAGATATCAAAGTCCGCGTTAACTTTCGTGACATTTTTAACAGTACAAAATAATATAATGAAATAGTTGCATGGAAGAAAACAAAATACCATGATAACATTGAATAATTTATGTTAACGTTATCCCTTAAAACGTGATTAATTAATAAAATGTATAAAAGAGTAAAACGCTTATAGAGACGCTAGTTTGCAGGCATCCTTAGATAATGAAAAAATTCGGCATTTACGAAAACATGCCACAACATATAACCATGAAGATTCTCATAAATAACTTAAAGCGGAATAAAAGACATTATAAACAATATACTCGAAATCATATAATGCATTTTAAATTAAATGAAATTGCACCGTCATCCCATTAATATCTGCTACAGGTCTGATCGCCTTCTGCTTTAATCCACTGTACGGTCCGCAGGCCATTGTGCAGTAGATACAGATAAGAATAGTTAGACAACTGTACCGCAATAGACATTTATTGTAACGTCTTTTTAGGTGATGGCTTTTCACTTTGCCTTCATAATAATAAATTATATTAATATAAAGATGTTTAAATGAGTACGTTTATTGCATTATATTTGATAAATTTACCCGAAAACACTTGATAAATATAACTTTATCCTAACTGCTATGTAGCGAAATTCTTTAAACGAAACAATTAACAACTTGTGTTGCATGTTATTATGGTTAAAATATTTATTAGTACACGAAAACAACGTATTATTATATAAGAGGTACATTAATATAGAAAATAAATGGTTTTCACGATATTTCAAGCGCATATTTGAATTTAGTCAGTAAAGAATTTTACTTTTTATCCCTGTATAATTTTTTGTCGATCAATATCATAAATTTATAATTAAAATACAAAAATTCATAAAGACAAGTTGGAAATAATTATTAATTTTAACAAAAATATTTTTTGTTAGCGTCCAGTTTCGATTTTTGTCAGTGTATATTTACTTCCATTTACGTTACTCGTGAATGTGAATATTTATTCTTATCTTTATTATGAAATTTAATATGCAGTTAAAAAAACAGGCCAAATATTCAGTAGAGAGTAGTTTTAGAATTGTTTATATTCATTGGCACGATCAAAAGTATATAAAAACTTGCTTTAAAATTTCTTTTTTACTTGTGTAAATGAAAGTTCAGAACCCTGCAATCGATAGAACGTTATTACTTATTTAAATAAGTGCACGGTAATGAGAAACAAACATTATTACCGATCTGTACTATCTCCTTAATTCCAACTTGAATTATAGTGGAAAATTGGATTTTAATTAATCCCTCCATTATATTTCAAACGAACATAGAGGACTCGATTTCATAATTTCATAACCTATAGAATCGTTTCTTTCTAACAATAGGAACCACTATTTATCAGAGAGTGTTATATTTTAGTCAAAATGAATTCACATCTTTTTATATAAAATTATTCATTAAGGAAATGTGTTGTTAAACAAATAAATTGTTGTAAATTAGTTCAGTTTTATGTTATAAATACTCATATCTGATATGTTCTGTTTAGCTTATATTATTTTATAACTCTTATATTAATATTCTATTCGAGAAATATTGATATACCGGAAGTTATTTATGTAATTCGCACAGCATAATATATTCGTCAATTATTGTAACCTGTTACCAATCCATCGAGTAAGATCTGAATTCTTTCACCCCATCTCGCTTTACTCTAGTTTGCGGTAGTGCGATAACGTGTTACTCCTCTGCACAGCAGACGTACACGAAGGCTGAACGTAAATGGCGAGGGAATATGCTCTCTCCTTTTAATGGGTGAGTGCAAGGACGAAGTCAGAACTTACCTAATCCTAACTATACTTACTCTACTATAATAGTAATACCACATTCACCTCAAATATTTGCTATCGGTATAATTCAAAATTTTCAATAATTTTTTTTTATATATGTAAAAAATAGGACAATAGGAAATAATAATTAAGGATTTATAATTTGGTAATTTTCGAAACTCGTACAGGTATTGTAAAGCTTCTAATTATTTACTTGACTATTTATTCTGAAAAAATATGGAATGTATATACACATATCCTATTTTTTTTTCTTTAAATGGGTAATTTTCTATAAAAAGGTGCATTTTTCTCTCTGCAATCTGATCTGCAGGAATATCCTAGAAGGTATATTTTCAATCAAATACATAAGACATTTCAGCGCTTTCAAATCCTGCACATAGTGGAGCCAGTGTTAATTTTTCATATTTTCATGAAATCAAGGGACATTGTTATAACTATATTTGTTATGAGTTAAAATTAATGTTGTTATTCTGTCGGCATTGTCATTGTAATCATCTAAAAACCTTCAAAAGTCAAGTGCGACACCCATGAATATTACGAAGTAAAGTTAAATTTAACTATAGTGTTACCCAGAATTTAATTTTTGAGTCTATTCTCAGTTGCTCAGTTTTAAATTAACCCTTTAAGTCGCAAATGTGCATAATTTGCACACTGATTTTAGCAATATTATATTTATACAATAAAAATATTTTAAAAATGGAAACATCTATATCCGGCTAGTTTTGAGGTACTGAAATTTTCGAAAAATTACGTTTACCACATTTTTTTACAAAACATTGAAAAAACGCGATTTTTTAGCCACAGTATTTTTTTAAAATTCATTTTTAACTATGATACCCATTTCAGATGACCTAACCAGAAACGTGTTTCCGATTTTTTTAAATTCAAAATTATACATTCACATATTTTGATTTATTTTATTTTTCATTTCAAAATGGCGTCTGAACGTTGAAAATAGTTGAAATTGCAGAAACTGCTATTATTTCGAATCTGCTAGGTCTTCTTTGTAGTAAAATCGTACAAATAATTTATTACGAGTTTTGTGGGATCTATTTTGATTTACGGAAGCAGTAATATCCCATAGATTGTTAATAATTGGTCAAATTTCACACCAATATTGGTTGTAGCCGAACTCGAAAATTAAATTTTATGGGATGTTACAGCTTTCGTAAATCATAACAGTTCCTGCAAAACTCCTAATAACTTATTTGTACGATTTTACTACAAAGAAAACCTAGCAAATCCGAAAAAATAGCAATTTCAACAACTTTCAGCGTTCAGACGTCATTTTAAAATGTAGAACAAAATAAATCAAAATCGGTGAATGTATAATTTTGAAGTAAAAAAATCGGGAACACGTTTCTGATAGGTTAGAAGATGATCTGATACGGGTATCATAGTTAAAAATGCATTTAAAAAAATTTGACCTCTAAAAAATCACGGCTTTCAATATTTGTGTGAAAAAATGTGGTAAACGTCATTTCTTCAAAATTTCAGTAGCGCCAATCGAAAGAGCGACCTCAAACCAGTCGGATATAGATGTTTTCATCATTTTTAAAATTTTTATGGTATAAATAAAACGATGCTGAAATTCGTGTGCAAATTGTGCATTTGGGACTTAAACGGTTAAGTAACTGTCACCTGACAGAAAGAATTTATGCAAAAGATAAATAACACGCAATTGCATGTTTATCTATAAGATATAAATCTGCACTTTGTTAGACCAAGATGCTAACAGTTCTTTCTCGCAAATTATTGGCGGACTGAATTTGAATTTGGACCTACGAAGATCATGTCTGGTTTTAGAGATGTTTTAAAGTAAGAGTGCAAAAAAAATGTTTTTGCTCTATTTGAAGTCATTTCATTTAAAAAAATTTTTATTTTAATATTTTAAAAAATCAGAAAAGCGAAGTCAATCTGATGAACTATTAACTAAAATAATGCTGTTAATGCAACAATTGAAAATTAAACATTTATACGAAACTGGACTTTAGATTCATGTTCGTCCAGAAATATTCGATTCTTTACAGCCAGACCGATGCATTTCTTAGAATTTCTCAGCTATATCGAATTTTTTAAGTTAGCCATCATTTTTTTATTCATCGACCCCACAGGTTCTAAACACAATTGTACTTCAATATCGATGCAGATGCCTTGTTTTATCTGGATGTTAATGATAGTTTACGCCAATGAATCAACTGCTGAGCTCAACGAATTCAATGACATTCAGATTTATCAAAGGGAACGAAAGGTCGCTTCAAAATTGATTTTAGCGGCATATAACTACAGTTTTTTTTAATTTTTGTTATTAATTTTGATACGCCAAAAACCGTTAACGGTTTTTCACAATTGTGATGTTTTTTAAAATAATATTATCTTCTGATATTACATGCTCTCTAATATAGCAAACATGTTTTTCGCATTTTTACGTGTGGATTCTTAAAACGCGAGATGCTAGGGCTCTTTGAGACGAAATTGGAATACGTCGTATCAAAAACCTTCGAGAACGTATTGTCTCTTTCTTTGCTTCGAAAAGGTCAAGTCAAAGGGGAAAATGCGCGATAATCGGCACTATGGTGGGAGGCGCAAAAGTGCTCGACGCGACTTTATGCTGTTCAGTTCGTTGGCCTCAAGGCAGCGACTACGAAAAATCGAAGTACCACCCCCGGGGTAAAAATTGATGACGTTGATTGCGTTTCGAATAGATATGACTGTCGTCATTTTTGTTACATATTGGTATTTAATTGTAGTACATGGCACAGGTAGTTTCCTGTTTTCCACCCCATTAATTTCACAAATGCGAGTACGTCTACACTCTAAATTTCTTAAAGTGAAATTTGAGCCACTTTCTGACAAAAGTGACTTTTTCACTATATTTAAAGTGGAAATTTCACTTTACTTATAGTGGATGGAAATCTATCACTCTAATAAAATGAAATTTCCACTTTAGAATAGTGAAAAAGTCACTTTTAGTAGAGAGTGGCTCAATTTTCACTTCAAGAAATTTAGAGTGTATGTTGGTCATAATTAATCACAGTTTATTTATTTGGCTAACGAAGAGTTTTATTCCATCTTTAATAATGGTGATAACTATGAATATTTTTTAGTTTTTCAAACATTGGAACTACACAGAAATTACTAGCAGTAGGAGGACACATCTCTCCTGAATGAATTCAAGTGTCATCAAAATATCGCTTTAAAATTAACGTCGTATCTTTCAAAAGACATAAAAAATAGCAACACGAAATTTCATTTCCTTCTCAAGATATCGACAAAAGCTTTAATTTTCAATATTAAAATTCTGAATTTGTTATTACATAGCGTATACTTATATTATGTTGATTGGTAATGTTTATTTTTATTATATATTTACAATATATGTACACACACTCTATAACATTATTACAGTTAGAGATGCCTTGACGAAAATTCCACTACAGCCTTTTCGCAATTGAAAAACATATGAAGGGTCCTTTATTGAATGCATTTTGTATTTATTGCGATTGATTAAAAATTCCTGATGTATGGATTTACCGGACTGTTCAAACCACAAACCAAAAGTTTCT
Source organism: Trichopria drosophilae (assembly GCA_030407085.1). NCBI lineage: Eukaryota > Metazoa > Arthropoda > Insecta > Hymenoptera > Diapriidae > Trichopria > Trichopria drosophilae. Next base: position 156,894,692 of record CM059582.1, on the reverse strand, counting down.
TTGTTATCGAGACATTCCAAACATGGAAGAAGGTGATTGAGAGTGAGAGTGCATTTTTAATGATACATCAGTTGCAGCGAAGACTTTGTTCAATTCCCCAACACTTTTTTAAATATCTAAAATAGTTTTGTTTCTTTTAATTGAAAAACAATTGTGAACAATGTCGTTCTTGATTTTTAAAGATCCAATAAAAGGCTCAAGTCGTAACTTTGTGATGCTATTCTGAATACTTTCTTTGTCACAGAGTTTATCCGCGTGTTGTAAAAGTTTTTTGTAAACGATTCCCTCAAATATTCACCTTGGTCATTTTTTGGCATCACTTTTAGCTTCTTAGGCCATGTAAGAGCTGTTTCGCGTCCAAGTAGTGGAACCAGCCCTTTCCAATAATGGTGATTAACAAAACCTTCTTACAAATGCAATACCGGTACAACGCACTTCTCGATGACCTTTAGGTCGTCGTTTTCTTTTATTTTCTACTAAGGTAGCTATATGGGCAAATCTGCGAAACCTTTAAATTTCATGTCACTGTGTATTTTTGAGCATTTTTATTTTATTTTTCTGCGATTAAACTGGTCAACGTTATCAGGTACATTCCAAACATCGACCAATGTATGTAATACATTATTGATTAGATAAAAGCACAAAATTCATACCTTTGAAACCGAAAAATATGTCAAAAACGCTTAAAATAAAGTGTCCCCACAGTAATTTTTTTCCACGTTTGGTCTTGTAGCGATTTCAGCGTTTCTTTAATCTACCTGGATTTTTTACACGTGTCACGTCCGGGATTTGACGTAACACAGGGAAAGGGATGTTCTTCTTAATCATCCTAAGTATTAGGATGCTCAAGAGATGGAAAGGAGACAATAATAAAAATAATGATAATCGTAATTCAATTTATTTAACGAGGCTAACTACTTGCCTCGGGACAGTCAATTGCGAGTTTCAATTTGGGTCTTCTGATTCGGGGTTGTAATGTAAAAACTGGAGGGCAAAAAGGGACATTTGAAAAATAGGGGTTCTTTGACAATAAAGGGAAATATTTGGGGTTAGGAAGCACGAGCAACCTAGACATTTCGGGACTTGGGACCGTTGTGGGGACAACATTACAGTACTGTAATGTTGTCATATATTTGTCGGGCTAGGGAAAAAGGGGGCAACCAGTTGGCCATGGGGTGATTTTGTGGGGCGGAAAGTACACTGTAACTTACGTCGGGTTGGATTTGTTGGCGGGTGGCAACTCGTTGGTTCGCAACTCGTGGCTGGCAACCCGTTGATTCGCAGCTAGCGGGTGGCGGCTCGTTACTGGTTGCGACGGGTTGGCAAACTAATAACACTACTATTAATTAACTCTACAGTTGACTGACTGCTGAGCAGGGCGAGGGGGCCTCTTTTTATAGAGACACGAGTAGTGTCTGGGGCGGAACTTGGACCCATGTGTAAGGGCCAATAGGGAGCTTTCTTGAGGTGGAAGGGTGCAAAGATCTTCGGAAAAGCGGCGAGGGGAGGGGCGATACGAGCGAGCTGTCGCCGAGGCAAGACAAATACAATTTTATATTATTAACAATATTAATATCATATGCACAAATAGTTAAAGCCTTGTTTCTAAATCAGTTATTGATATTAATGAACATTAGATTTAAACAAAAAGAGTATAATGAAATAATATTATTTACGAACATTTGTTTTAAAGTGGTAACATTATTTCCAAGTGGATCATTAATATTAATAATTGTTACATAATTTGAAACAGGCATTTATAAGTGCGATTCAATACGTCAATTATAATTAAACAAACTTAAATGTTATTTAATATTACTATTCGCCTATGGTAATAGATATTTTGAAATGTAATTGAAGACGGTTTATGTAATAGTTATTAATGACGAAGAAGATATTATTGTAATAGTGAAGAGAAAGATGTGTTTTGATTTAACAGTTAAAATATAGTTCGGATATTAAAAGGCGAGGTTTTATATATGGCTTAAATTTAATTAATAATAAAAGTATTACAAGAGAAGCATCCATTATTATCAATATTTTTATATTAACTATAATTTTTTAGTCTTTGAATAAAGCAATTTTTGACAATATGTACATTTAACAATTTAGTTTAAATGAATAAGGATGATTCTTTTGTAACTTAATAAAATATATAATTTTAAAATATTTTCAAGAAGAAACTTCTGGAACATGAGATTAAGAGGGTTTCCTTGGTGTTTAAATTTAGATAAATTTAATGACGGTTTTTCCGCCAAATTGCATGTATGAGAATGAGAATAAGGATGCGGTCCCAAAGCGTTCTCACACTTGGGCCAGCTTATCGAATATGATATAATTTTCCCCAAGTTCTCATTCTCACATTTTCGTTAGCTCATTTAAATAAGTTATGATTTGCAGCTGTGTTAAAAGGAAACGTATGTTTCACTTTTCCAAACTGTTTTTTGAGATTTTAGAAGACTTCCAAAAAATATTCTAAATATATCGGGTGTTTAAAACGTACGTATTACGGCTCGTACGTTACACACGTACTAATAGACAAAAAACAAACAATTTGTACCGTGATAGAGCTATGTGCCCCTTTCAGGAAGGCTAAAAAGAATACCTTTAAAATGTGTCCCTCGTTTTTTTTTTTTAAAAAATAATTTTAGTTCTTTTTGGAACCGACTGCACGTGCAGCATATCTTTAATCGTTACGAGAAAAACGTAATAATTTTGAACGCGGAAAAAGGAGGAAATCCAGATGGCGTTTAAGAATGTGCTCACAAGAGAAGTCAAAGAAATATATGCTTGAAGGGAAAAAGCACTTGCGTAACTGGTTAAAATAATGTTCATTTTTCAATGGCACACCGTAAGTTGAAAACGAACATTATTTGCAATATGTGTGATCATTTCAAAAGGGCGCAATAGATGTAATATCAAAACGCTAAACTCTAATCGCGGTTTTAACCCTATGTATCACCATGGTAAATAAAGTTTTCTTTGATTTTTCATTATTAAATTTCATGTCAAGTTTTTTACGATTTTCTGTAAGTTTAATGATAAAATAACATAAATAAATGGCTAAAAACATAATATTTATTGTATTTTATTGAACGATATAATTCTCAAACCAACATGTATTTGAATGCAGACCAATCGAAAAATTGTATCATTTCAGTACTTTTTAATTATAAATTTTACATTCAAATTGATAATCGCATGAAGCAATTTCTCAAATGAAAGCAGTTTCTTGATGTGCAGCTTAGTTAGTATTCAAATTTTCGAAATTCAATATGGTGGCTGCAAAATAGCGGCCCCAAAATGTCGAACGTCACCTCTACATTTTAAACAGTTAGATCACTAATATAAAAATTCTCAGATGATAATTTTCACTCTTCAGCGTTACTTAAAAAATGAAGCACACTGTGTCATTTGTTACCTCTTAATCTATATTACAACATATAAAAATTCCAATAATATGCTTAACACATACATCTTGTTTGATTTTATGACTCAAAATTCAAAGGTTTCGCGGATTTGCCCATATATGTATAGACACTAAATATACAAATTTAAAAAGATAAAAATTATGAATACACATGTAATTATCGCATATAATAAAAACTTCAGAATTTTAACATTGAAATTTAACGTTTTGTCGATATCTTGAAAAGAGGATCAGCTCGGATTTTAAATGAAATTGCATTTTGCTATTTTTGATGTCCTTTAAAAGATACGACGTTAATTTTAAACCGAAATTTTTATGACACTTGAATTCGTTCAGGAGGGATGTGAGGGATTAAAGAGTGAACACAGGGAGGCTAACGCAGTAATCATTTAACTAAAGTGCCCCTTTTGATTTTAATAATAATGTTCATGTTTCTATATTTCCTTTACTTTATTGGTAATATATTTTCCGATTGTGGAAGAACAAACGTAAATGATTTTATCAAATTAAGAAATAACATGGTGTTTGCACGTCTGCATTTTAGTAAGAGACTTTGGATTTAAGCTTCACCATCTTTTGACTCCTATTCCGTGGAAACGATAGATCTGCACTAAAGGCGTACGTTAATTCTCAGAACATGCAGGGTGCAGAGTATAAGAAAGACTCTCCAATTACCTCCAGGTGGAAACGATCCACGTACATCCAATTCATCATGCTTACCCGATTATCGTTCGCTCTTCTAGTGTCGTCTGGAGTGGATCTTCCAGAGTTACCAGAAAAAGCGATTTCAGGCCTGTCACGAGTTTCAGTGTTCGGATGGTAAAAAGGACAGAGCGTGGACGAAGTAAGGACAACCGACGGGAAGGTACGCGAAGAACGAACGCATGGCTTTTTGCGGAACACCGCGAAATTTTTTATTGTTACCAAGCATGTTGTTGGGACAATGGAAACCCAGCATTTTATAGCGTCTCTTCGCTGGGCGAGAACGTTATTTTATTTCGCTATAATTCAACCTACTCTCACTCCCCCCCGTTCTGACTTCTCCCTTTCCACCCATATTTTGTAGTCTGGCACTGACTACGTACGCACCAGAGTGCTACTGTATTACTGTTTTAACAGTTTTTATCTTTTTCTTGCCTTTCGGTTCGCTCGCACAAATACAACGGGTACGAAAGGAAATGCGAGCGAGCTCTACCGATATATATGTATTCCGCGAGATTTGTCATCGTTTTTGGCGGATAATTAATTTTCCTATTTCATTTTCTCCCTTTTTATAACATTCCAATATTTTTTAGTGGAATGTGGTAACGATTTAATAATGCTTCAATTTCGAATATGGATTGTAATAAGATCAAACTATGCACATCATTTTAAAAAATCAGGTGGTATGTTTAAAACGGTTATTGATTAATGGATATATCAGCGTGAATAATTTCCGAAATTCTTCCTGTTTATTTCATATATCCAGTAGGTATATTACGCGACTGTTTTATCAATATAACGGTAATTATTCAATAATAATGCGGTAGCATTAAAATAAGCGTGAATTTAATAATATTTGTACACGATACGTTGTATATAATTTTGAACCGTTTCAATCCATCTTTCTTTGATAATATTTATGTACTTTCTCTGAAGTCGAAATTTCGAAATAATCTGATATTTTTTATTTGTTTCATGTCATAATCTGATGAAATTTTTTTCTCTCTATATTCCATTAAAAGATGAAAAACATTAATTTGAAAGATGGCAAAGAAATAAAAGAAAATTGCATTTAAAACTACGAAATCTCAAAATTGTATATTTATATTATAATATATTTATATTATATTTCTGATAATAGTCCGTTAAAAGAATATAAACATATATTTTTAACATTTCTAACAAGAATAATTTTTTACTAAAAATTTTATAAAACTTCTTTGTTACGTTGCAGTAATATGCACTTTATGGAAAATGTTCCTAAATAAAATTATAATTTATATATATGTAAATATATTATTACACATTTACGTAGTATTTTACAAAAATATATCATGTTTTCAGAAAGCATTGGCCAAAAACATTTTTAAATTATTGGTGTATTTTTATGATAGTCAAAAATCATGTATATTTTTTCTAAATATGCGCGTAAAAGTGTCAAAAATTGTTGTTTATCGCCGTAGCGGTAACGATGCAGATGAAAATTGTCTAGCAAAACTGTCTAATAATTAATTGAACAAATCTCACATTTAAGCAAAAAATTACTTAAAAAGAATACTTTAGAAATGTCTAAATCTTAGGCATTACACATCAATGTTGGATAATAAATGTCTAATATCTTGTTGCAATTTCTATCAGGGTGATTCCATCTTTGAATCTGATAAAACAAATTTCCTGTAAATATTTTGTTCCTTGGGTTTGAAATATAATTACAATAATTTTAAAGAGTATTAACTTTTTTTTAGTTACTGAAATACCGGAAATTATGCAGCTGCAATATTTTTACTTAATTAAAAAGTCAGTACATAATTATACTCGGAAGATCAAAGTTATACAGGTACAATCCCCGTCGATCGATTTAATAGAAATGTACATAGGGTATAGTCTGGTTTGTAATTTGGAACGATCTGTATCGCTTTCGATTTTAATTTAACGCTCATTCAAATGTGAAATTAAAACGCAGCACTGAATACACCGGAACAAAAACTAGGTCATGATCCAGCGAGTTTCCCTTCCTGTAGACGAATATTCAAAGAGACGTGTTTACTTGAACATTTCAGTGACACGTAGCATGAATAAACGAAGTTGAGAAAAGGCGAGAAAGAGGCTAAAATAAAAGGCATGGACGAAGAAATATAGGAGACTGAATGTAGAATAACAAAAGAACGAATAAAATAAGCACAATTTCTACGGCGGTATGCAGGAAAGACTCAAACTAAACTGCTTATTAGTTTGTTTTCTCCTTGTTCCTCCTTTTCTCCACTTCAGAACAAGGTCAGATGCATAAGCTAATTTCTGTTCTCCAAATAAAAACAACGCAGGCTGTACTTCGAGAGAAACTATTGATGTGGAACGAAACTGGTAGCAATTGGCTTATTATTGTCAATTAAATATATAATTTTATCAAAATGAATATATGGTCAATTCTTACAGAACTTGCTTTATTTTCGGCCAGTAAAGTTGATTAATTGATCATTAATTTCATTACATTTTTTAATTTGATACTCAAATATTACCTTATTTAAAAATACATTCAGAACATCAAAACCCACCGAAGACATTTTATGTACCAATACGTTTAATGAATAAGAATGTCCACTCCGTCGATTTCTACTCGCAAAATAGGAAATTTATCATTTTAATACCATCCATTATAGAATATAGTAACAATTTATGTTTCTGGAATTGTTGCCATCTTTAATTTATAACGAAAAATAGCATGAGTAATTGTAAATTCTAAACGCATAAACTTAGTAGATGTACTTCTAAAATTAGTATATATTAGAGTCCTTGTATATTTATCCACTCGGTTGCTCGCCTCCTCTTCCCATCTAGAGAGGCCCGGTATATTTGCGTCTCGCTATATTTACATCCCAGCATATTTTCCCAGTTCCGTCTCGCTATATTTGTCTGTCGCCGCTCTCTTTTTCCCCATCTTGCGCATTGGGGCCTCAGGAAGGGACTGCTGTGATGTCACGAACGTAACGCGACTGAGGAGAGTGGGAGAAGCGGCGCTCCCCTTCTTTTGGCAGATATAAGGAGATGGAAGGGGAAGGCGAGGAACCGAGCAGGCAAATGTACCGGGACTCTACTGTATTTACGAAACGAAGGGGAGCGCCAGTTCTCCCACTCCACAGCATGCCCTTCCTGAGGATTCTACCTCTAAATATTACAGGACAAGATATTATCAGACAAAATATCATGCCATAATATTATTTGGACTCAAATATATAACATAATAATACCTGCGGGATCATCCGGTGTCCTAGCAAGACACTTACACTTTTTATTGAAAGTATATTCTACACATCTCCACACAACATTTTTCGACATTAAACAAATAACCCTCGTAAGGAAGCAATTTCTTACCCTTCTAGTTCAATACGATGTAACGGCATGACTTTAACAGAATAACTCAAAGATGTACGAGCTAAACAATGACTGAAACTAATAAATGTAATTAGTAACCAAATCCAAGGAATTTCGATATAATAAATGTGCTCGCAGTATCATCAAATTCATTCGTATTGAATGTTATTATGACCAATAATAATCGATAACTCGTTCCGCTCTAAATGAAACTGATATCGATAGTCGGTATTCACTTCTTCCATTAAAAAATTGGTAAAACAAAAATGCTTTTACCATCTTGAAATTACATTGACAACAGAATCGATCCTTTTATATAGGTATTTATGTGTTATTAACAATAGTTATTTTACTGCCGTATGAGATTAATATTAATTTGTTGTAGCATATATTACCATAAAAAAAATGATGTCCATGAATATTGTTCCGAGATAAAACAATTTAACAAAAAGAATTATCAAACAAAATAGTTAAATTTTGTATTCTTCTTATCCAATTTGACAAAAAGAAGCTTGAGAACCCTTATTTTGATGAATCTATCATTACGAAAAGAAATTTAAAAAATTGGATAAAAAAATATATTTTTATTTTCTCTTGTAAAATTTGACATACTGCAAAAAAAAACACAGAAACAACATTTACATAAATATACCAAAATTATTATTGCGGTGTTTACTGGATAAATAATAGCTGTATCCGCATTTGCTCAATTAAAATAAATCAAGTATAATTTAACCACTGTTTCTAGAAAAGTCGACGATTTACTATAGCATAAATACTGATTAATTTGATAGAGATACTCAACATTTTCGCATGACATTGTGTATTTTTGTAATTCACAAGTTTTTAGCAAATATAGTTTTTAAGCTACATGCTTTCAATATAAATGTCATATATGGCATAAAATTTTAGTTTGTATTGGCCGAATAGTCGATCCGACCTTAATTAAATGAGAGAAATAAAGGACATACGATAATATTGCGCAATATAATACATTCGATAAATTCAAAGTAAAAAGGAAGAAATTTGACACTTGTAACTGGAAAAAATATATTATGCATTTTTCAGTTAACATAAATATAGTTGTTAACTCTGGTTATGAACAGAATACCTGTCAATATAATTATGATTTTCTAGTCTAAACAAGAGTCGAAAGGACTATAAAAAACATTTAATAATAATTAATGTAGCGTCAAAGAAATTCTGAAAAGCCTTCATTGGAATTGATAGTGTCTGACATAAATCGCCACTTTTCACTTAATTCGTATATTATATTCCGTCGATTATTATGACGCTGTCCTATACAACTGCGGTAGTTGTGTGTCAGGAATGAACAACAGTTATTTGCTATGGTATTGCTATGTGTAATAAATGATGCCGTAATGTGTATTGAACCTTGAAATTTTAAATTGAAAATTGAATTCTGTTTTCAGTAGTGTATAGGCCAATTTGTAAATTGGCATAACGAATTGAAAAGATAGTTAGGATATTAAGTCGTTACCATTGAAAGGAAGATCCGAGAATGAATGGTATTGCATGGTGCTCGAGAAACACCTTGTCGATTTTCATTGAACCTATCCCTTCGAATATCCACACTTAAAGCAAGTACTGGCATATTAATCTTCGTCGATCCTTTGTTATGCGCTCGTGAAATTGATACGTTCGAAGCAACGTCGGTGTCAGTTCACGAAATAATTTTCTCCTAGGGCCTTTTCCCCTAGTCCCGCTCTAGAACTCCCTAATTCTGTCTTTCTTAAGGGTAACAAAATAAAGCACAAAGTCCTGCTTGTTAATTGGAACCATTCCCGAACTTTGCAACCTCTTTACCAGAGACACCCTAGAAATTACACTCTCGCGTTGAGTGAAGGAACGCAACCGTTCGTTCTCATCCTTTTGCTCGTTTGTTCATCACCATGACGACCTCATCTTCTCACTATCCTCTTTCTTCGACATAATTTCTTCTTCTTTCACAGTTTATCTCTCTTTATCTTTTCTCGACAGTACTTCGACTATCTTGCGCTGACGTGTCTCCATCTATATGAAAAGCAAGTGAAATGACAACTGAAATTCTCCCTTTGAGTCAAAATATATTACTCCTTTCTTTGGCGTTTGACTATCGTGATTATCCGTACGAGTACCACTTGCGACTTGTTACTCTTGATATTCTCTCAGATTTTGCAAACGGGAATATAAGTTAACTTCTGGTTAATTGAAAATCGAGGAAATTATTCGCTTACTAGCTTTTCACTTTTTTATTTTTCAATTTGAAATTATCTTTTGATGTTATGCTAAGCTTTCTTTAATGCAATAAAATATATATTTAAATAAGTTTTGCGTTTTAATTGTTCATTGTTATGGATAGGGAGATCCCACGTGAAACCGTCAGTTGAAAAAAAATCGTCACAAATTTAGTTCGTGATTATTTTCTTGCTTCTTTATCATGAGATAAGATTAAAGTTCAAATTTCAAACAAAAATTATTTTTTGCAAAACAATTTTTTAAATTTTGTTATTTGTAAGAAATACAATATTATCTTTTTTAATAGCTAAGTTGGATTGATGTGTATCGACATTTGATTTTGAGGACCTCATAGCATTTCAAAACCCTTCAAAATGGAAATAAAAATAAAAGAGGCTTTCACGCCTCTTTAACGGCATAATAGTTCAAACAACGTGAATATTTCTTCGAAAAACGTGAATATTTCAAAAACATCGTTTTTTCAAAAAATCTGAAATTTTTATATCGAATTGGTACGATAAACACCTTCATTTATAGGAAGTTTCTTTTAGTTCTTTGAAGCAATTTTTTTATGGTAGAATTAAAAATCTCAACATCAATTTTTACTATTTTGTCATTTTTATGCGTTTACTAAGTTTTTGTTATTTTTGTTTTTAAACAAGTACCTATACATCGAATAAATAGAATTAATTTTGATTTTTCTTTTCTGACATTTTCTTAAGTGAAAGTAATCATAATTTTACCTATACATCGTTTTCATAATACAATATATTTACAATTATGGAAGGTTTCGTTTAGCAGATTTCTCTAAAATTTACGAGTGATAGCTTTCTTTGCACATTTCGGTAAACTGTAAAAAAAAAGTTTCCTCTTTTCAGTGACGTGGGTTCACATACAATTTTATCGAATATCAGTGTTACAATTTGTGCTTCTATCGAGAACTTAAAATTGTAAACTTAAAAAATTATAAGATCCCGATAGAAAAATAACTCACTCATAAAAGAACCGAAACAAAGAACTACACGAAACTGTGCACAACTGTAGGTCTTTATTGTACCGATTCGGTGTAAAAATATCAGATTTTTGAAAAATGATGTTTTTGAAATATTCACGTTTTCGCAAAAAATTGTTTTGACGATTATGCCGTTAGAAATATGTGAAATCCGCTTCTATTAATTTTGTTAAATTGGTTTTTAAAATGCTACAAGCTCTTCAAAATGAAATATCGACACACAAATCCGGCTTATTGATGGTTTTTTAAAAGCAAAAAAAAAGCTCAAGCCTTATCCCATGATACACAACCAAGAACAAAAATCTATGAAATCGAATTTTTGCAATGGCCATTTTTACGTGGAATCGCGCTATAACGAATCGATTAAACGAAAATATTTATTAAAGAACATGTGGGAAACATAAGTAAAATTTAGTCTACTATCTAGGGATTATTGATGTTGACTATTAAACATGTGATGAGTTGTGAAACCCAAAAATTTGATTATCTACGGGCATGAGAAATTTTGGTGTTTCATAAATTACAGGCTAGAAAACCATTCATTGTTCTGTGGTTCAGTTTAAGTGAGGAGACAGATTCGTTATAAAATAGTACTTTTCGGTCCTAGGCCGTATAGTTCAATTTTATGGACCGAGTGGATATTGTGCGATCCTCGGACGGACAGTCTCCAAACCGAGGTCGTAAACTTTGACGGCCGAGGAGCGAACACCATTTTTTGATACACTATTCGCAAAAGTAGGAACTTTACCGACTGTTTTTAGTCCGTAAAGTGCAGTGAACAGTCCGTAAAATCACACTTTACGGACTAAAAGGAATCGTGTAAAGTAGACACACGTGTATCAAAAACATATTTTGATAAATGACACAGTAGAATTATCTCTTAGCAGATTAGCATATGTTTATAATTAATGATTGCTTGGGGCACAGCTCCAGGACTGTAATCCAAATCACACGGTAGATGATAATTCTGGTACACTTTAAGAAAACGAAATGATTTTAATGCAATAGAAAAAGATTGTATTTGACGAAAAACAAAAAGCCAATACGCCAGTAACATAGTTTTCGAAACTTAGATCGGAAAAATGATACTGCTTTTAAAATGTATTATTTCGTCAATTGCAATTGAAATTTCGATAATGTTAATATTAATATTAATAACGTTAGTAATTTTATTTAAATACTTTAAGGGGATTCTAAAGTATTCCGGCCATAGATGGGCATTTACACCAAAAAATAGAAATTAAAAATGTCTGAATCAATTTTTCAAAATTTCGCTCCGGTAAGGGCGTTTGCACTTTCTACATATGAACTTTTACAGAATGCCAAAGAGATCAATTATAAAATTTAATATGAATCGAGATTCATTGGAAATAAATACAAATCATCTATTTCCAATAGTTCTCGTACAATTCGTAATAAATTTGTTTGTTATTCGTTAGTTGTCTGCATAGTAATTAGAATTACCCTTACAGAGCCCGAATTTTAATAAATTGTTTGTGAAACTTTTATTTTCTGTTTTCAGCGTATATACCTACCGTATCAGTAGAACACTTTAGAAGCCCCTTAAGAAGGCAATAGGTTATTTTTCTTAATTGTTCATTTGGTATTAATCGAGTTTTTTTCTTAAAATTTAGAATCATTGTTGTAAAATATTATATTAGAAAATCGTGGTATGAGTTATGGCATAAAATCTTGGTATATATAGGTTTTTCGTATGGTATCCCATTGAAGATGACAAGCTTGAATTGTTGACCTGCCACTGCATGGGGAAAAAAGGAAAGAATAGCGAACACTTAAGGAAAAACCAATTTTTCTCGATAAAAGATTATGATAGAACTGAACTATATTATAAATAATATTAATAATTTGACATGTTATTTTTTATTCTGTCCATACTTAGGCGTGAATAAAATGATACGGACTTTTTTTTTAGTGTTTGACAAAAAACACGTTTTTGTTCATCATTGCCCACCAGCTGTGGTAATTGTAGGTGGCCAAGGATAACCGCAAAAACTTTTTTTGAACTCTCCGAATTTAATAAATTTAATATTATTTTAAATATTCCACATCCTTTCTTAAAACATAAATCGTATTTTATGTATCTAAAACGTAAATAGAGGCATTACATCAAAGGAGTGTATGACGATGGACCTTATTTCATTTTAAAATTGATGTAATTTAATTGTTCGTTGTATTGATTTTAAGGTATCGAGTCGTTGAAACTGTTGATAAATATGAATGCGCTTATTTCTTACTGCTACGGGTCCAAAACTGCCTTACTATTATATGTTACTTCTTTGCTACAAAAACGCAATAATTTAGTAAATTCCGTAAAGTAAGAATATTTTTTACGTTACATTAAATTAACAATTTTTAATTGACTCTCAACCTAATTAAATATCGAAAACTATGGTTTGCATTATTATGGATATTTGTGGGCTTTAGATGACTAAAAATGGAATTACTTACCTCAGAAAATTACATGAAAATGTGCTAACTCCAATTTATTGTATTTAAAGCGGTATAATAGTTTATTGATTGAAATTAGTTATTATACATATTTTATGTTGAAATTAAATAGTATATATATTGTACATATTTTGTAATATAATAAATTGTTGTATCTATGCCAATAATAAATATTTAGATATTCGACTATTCGACATTATCCGGTGTTCGCCATTCTCCTGTTATCCCCTAAATTTGATTTAACGAAACAATAAACCTTATTTCTAGAAATCAATAATTGAAAATATATTCTAAAATTATAAAAATAATTTATGTATGCATAGAAATACACCGAAATAGTGAAGAGGAATGTTTCGAAATTTAATCTGATTCCATTAGGTCATTTGCGAGATGTTGATCTCATTCAAGCTACCCGCTGAGTGCTGTGCAGAAGATCAAACATTTGATTTGGAAGGCAAGGGAACAGTAATAGACAATGGCATAATGCTATATTTATTCTTTTCTGAACAGTAACTTTAATTTGCGTAATGCATTCCTATTTATATCGAGAAACATTTAAGTAATAACCTTTGTCAAAAATAATGTACAGAACTGGAAAAGGAAATTAATTCTTGAACCTTAAAAATATGTTTCGTTGGGTGTGGATCGAAAAACCGACAAATCAAAAAGCCGACAAGTAAAAAAACCGATAGTCGTACAGCCGACAGTCGAAAAGCCGATAGCCGTACAGCCGACAGTCAAAAAGCCGGCACATAAAAATTAGGCATATCGACAAGCGGACAGTCATTTTTGGAAGTGTCGATTTTTTCACTATCGGCTTTTCGATTGTCGGTTTTTTTATCTGTCGGCTTTTTCATTTGTCGGTTTTTCGACCCGGACCGTTTCGTTTCTTTCTTTTTGGAGCTTTTTGTGGCCTACGTACTATAACATGATTATGACCATAAAGAATCATGTGGAGAATCATTTATTGTTACTTTGGTTATGATCCGAAATAAATTAACCCTTACATATCACATTTAGTTTTCCGTTAGTCCCTCTAAATAATATTCCATAAATAACAAAGGTCGATTTCGGAACCAATGGACCGTATTGTCGCAAGTACAGATTTAAACGCCACCAAGCTAATGGGGGAGGATGGGGTAGATTCCAACACCATACAGAAAATGAAAAAAACAGAGTAAACTCATGTTTTAAAAGAATAATTTTTATGTAACAAGAGTACAGTTTCCTCGTCATTATGTGTATGTTTTAAGGACCTGAAATTAGTTATTATGGAGGGGCGGCTACTTTATAGTTCGAGGACGAGAATGTACACATATTATGTATTTATGCGCATGCGCATAGGTATATAACCTTACTTTACCGTCCGTATACCATAAAGCACTAGAAACACGTTACACGCACATAGCCTCGGAAACCTCGGTGAACACCATGCCCGAACCAGAATTAAAGTTTTAGTTCCATGTTACACTATATACTATTTATATAATATTAATTAAATGATATAACATAAAATACGTAAAAGGCATTTATGGAAGACTTACAGAAACCTTATATAACAAAATTTATTACATAATTTCAAGTGTAAAATAGTAAAAACTGGAGGCGGTAAAAAATGTTATCCATGTTTAAGATTGGTATAAACTTGAAACACTGCGAAACATGATAGCATTACTATTTCATACCCGCAATAACGGAATAAAAGTTGAAGATTACATCTAAATATATTACGCGCGCATTTTCACGCCGCTTAAACCTGCAGGCGTCCCATTCAAAGAAATAAATTTCCAATAATTACGTCGGAAAGGAGCTTCAAAAAGCGGTCCCCTCTACGTAATTTATAATAGCAGGATGATAAAAATCTCTTCGTTTTCTGAACCGTGAAACAAAGTCGAATGCCGAAAACGTTCCGACGGTGAAAGTGATGGGCAAAAAGGACAAAGTAACTTGTCTGGTTGGCTGGGACGATCCCCCTTTTTCCCGGCCTCGATAAAAGCCTTTAAAATATCTTATTGCAAAGCGCGGAAAGAAGCGCGAAAGCGGGATGATTTTTTTCGCCCTGGTCTTCCCTACTATCCGCGTGCAAAACTGTAAAAGTTTTTAGTCCATGGAGCCATAGATCGTGAGCATAACTCACGTAACTTACATACTGCAACGAGGCGACGAACGTTTTTCGCGGGAGATAAACGCCCAACACTTTGTAAATCATGTCGTCTATTCGAAGCGGAGACTGAATGTTTTTACACTCGTTTATTCTCCCATTATTTAAGACTTATTTGACCTCTGGCATTGTTACAATGCAGAAAATCATCAGGATATCCAATTAATCATAATTTTGTTCACTCTTTACGGTATCATGTTGACTACGAGCTTATAAAATAACATTTTTGTTTCATTATTATCTATCAAAATCTATGTCAGTGTATCGAAAAAACCTATTTACGTCTTGTGCTTCTATTATGTAGAAAACAAAAAATAAGGTTTCGCATTCTTGGTTCGAAATTCAGGATGTTAAATTTTCTTCAAATGCCCCCCATAGCACTTTCGCTTCTGGAAAAATGCTACCCTGTCTGCAGTTTATGAGGAATTGACACGAAAAAGTATGTACTTGGTGCATGATAAAATTTACTTCACAGAATTTCGATTGTCCTTTATATTGCATCCAAATCGCTTTAATTTTATTATCGGCCCACTGATTGCGAATTCGGCCTATAATTTTGAATTAAAAAAGTGCCGATTCAGTAAAGCGGACAAATATATTAATATTTGACTTATACAGGGTGTGCCATTTTAAACGCTCACCCGAAATATTTTGAAAAATAAATGTTTTAGAGAAAAATGTTTGAAACAAAAGTTGTTCAGCACAAATGGGGCAATCGTTGTACATTACTGTTTTTGACCTTCGGGTCAATGGTCAAGGTTATTTGGAGGTGACATTGATTTTTTTAAATGGAAAGTCTTATTTTTTACACCGGATTCGGAAAGAGCGGGAAATTATACGTCGGAATGTGATATGATCGATATTTCGGCCAAGGTCATTTCAAGGTGAAATTTACATGTTCCGAAACGTCGAAATATCTCAGCGGGACTACATTTTTGGGGAAAATGTTTCAGACAAAAGTTTAAGGATTTTTCCCTGTCTATTTAATGGTACCATGGTATTTGACCTCGAACATGACCTTTAAAGTTATTTCAAGGTCAAGTGTATTTTTTTAAATGGGAACCACTATTTTTGACACCGGATTTGGAAACATCGGGAAATTTTACGTCCAAAATGGTACTTTATAATTTGTTGATGTGATCTTCGGAAGGTCAAATGTTGAATCGTTTGGAATCGGTTTATTTTAACTGTGGATTTTTGGGCAGACATGTAGTCCCGCTGAGATATTTCACCGTTTCGGAACATGTATGTTTCACCTTGAAATGACCTTGGCCGAAATATCGGTCATAGCATATTCCGACGTAAAATTTCCCGCTCTTTCCGAATTTGGTGTCAAAAATAGGACTTACCATTTAAAAAAATCACTGTCACCTTCAAATAATCTTGACCATTGACCTGACGGTCAAAACCAGTAATGTACAACGATTGCCCCCTTTGTGCTGAACAACTTTTGTTTGAAACATTTTTCTCTAAAATATTTACTTTTCAAAATATTTCGGGTGAGCGTTTAAAATGGCACACCCTGTATACTTGTAGAAAGGAACTACAATACTCGCCATGATGTTATAATTCTGGGTAACGCGAAGAACAAGAGAAATTGGGTCCATCATTTCCAATTTAAAATTACTATACACTATAAAATAGTGCTGCATCAACCATTTTAATGTTCAAGTTTTGAGTCTTCATATATGCGGCCGGGGAACAAAGTTTTGTTTCCTGGCCTCATATATGCAACTAGCGATACGCCATTTTGAGTTTAAAATATCAGTGATCGAATTTGTAATCGGCGATTCAAAAACCATCATTACGGAGTGCATTATGGCCGATTTCTTTTTAACAAATTGTAATGTTTTGAAATTATTTTCTTTTTAATTATTTAATATTAACAAATTATTGCTGCTATGTTTAGTAATTTGTTAAGTTCCTGAATTATACGGAGGTTCAATGGAGTTTTGGCTTATAAGTATATCATTCAATTAGTTCCGACTCTGTATTAGATGTGATTTGCTATGTTAAAATTTTACAAAACTATCAAAAATCTACTCTTTTCTACGCTTATTTTTTTTATTTCCATAATTATTCTTTAATACATCATTACAAACAATTAATAAAATGCAATTTTTTATTCATTAAACCTTTCTTTTATTGAACGATACATTTAATACAAATTTTGATAAGACCGCATTAGTACTAGCAAATAAATGACCTGATGTTAATTATGCAATGCAGCGTTATTCCAGTCGGAAATGCTCATTTACACAATGTACGCATCTAGTGGTTCGAATAATCGTGTCATCATCATATTCACGAGGGTTTAGTCCAAACGGCCTTTGTATATTCTAGAAGATTATATTCACAAATGCTAATCGACATAGTTTCGAATTTATAACAATTTTTCTTCTTTTCTCTCTTAAATACTAGATTTAGTCATTTCATTAGTTTTTGGTGATATGAGAAGATAGGTACACAAGTCAAGACATCATCGCAGAATAAATAAATTAACATTATCTTAAAAATTAGAAGAGCTTAACCCATTAACGCCCGAAGCATATTTTTTTTGCTTCAATCGAGTATTTCATATCAAAATCGAAGTTCAACAAAATTGAAAGGTACATATTCTACTATTTTCAAGATCGCTCTTAAAGATTCCGATGTCAAAATTGAGGTTTAGCCATAAGGAAAAGGTATTATCATCCAGTGAGTTTCGAAACATTTTGCAACAACATTTCGTAAAAATCATGCTAAAAATTGGGGATCTAAGAAATCTACCTGCTAATTGTGGTTTAATCACAATGAATTTGTCTGAAAAGATAACGAATTATCAGTGGCCCCCAATCTCCATTAATATTGGGATTTCGCTTCAGAAAAAGTTATGTAAATTTTTCCAATCATTATAATATTTCTTGCTAACAAATGGTGTTGTAACTAGCAAATTTAAAAAATGATGTATTTTTACTTTTTGATCCGCTGAGGTTTTCGTGTCATTTTTAAAACTATTTAGAGTAATTTTTTAATTTTGATTACAGCGCCATCTGTCAACAAAAATAATTATAATGATTAGAATTTACGTAATTTTGTCTGAAGAAGCGAAATCTGCAATAAAAATTGGGGATCCCATTTAACATTTTTAAGTTACCACTTTCATCACTTCCAGGTATAGTGAAGATGGGGATTTGCGTTACTTGCCATAAGACCCTTTTGAAACTATTGAATATGTGTATTTTTTTTTATTCGATGTATTTTTCTCGAGATATTTGACCATTTCCATACTTTTCGGACACCCTGGTATATTAACATATTACTGTTAATTTCATATATTATGACACTGGCGTGCAATATTGAACATGTTATTTCCTATTTACCCAAAATCGTATTCACGACTGAAATTCTTTCATAACGAGTAATAATTTTTTATCCGTGGAGTTTTTTGGTTCTGCGGAAATGTGAAGGGTCGAGAAATATTATATGCTTCACGTTGCCACGCCACGAGGTAACGTGGCGTAAAACGCACAATCTCGTTTCTTAGAGAACTTCAAGAAATTCAAGAGTGAAAGAACCAGACTTCATTTCTTGCAAATTTAATTCGGCATAGCTATAATTTTAGACGCTTTAAGGTCCAAATTAATTGAGAGTCGTTTATCAGATGCTTGAGAATTTCGTGGTAGAAGTCTACTGCAGTATGGAGTATAACACTGTTGATTATATTAAATGAAAATTTAAAAAATGAATTTTTAATAGTTTTTAAAATATACAGTCCATTGAAGATTTATAATGGAACGATCATTAATAACCCCAAGGAAATAATTAAAAATGTCACTTATTTCTGTTAGTACGCAGTTTATTTGTTCGAAAATTCTTTAAAATTAATAGTAATATTTCAGAATATAAACTCATCTGCGAATAAACCGAAAGTTGATGTGATTTGGTATTAACTAATCTGAAAAGTTATCGATTTATGCAATTCGTAATTTACATAGGTAAGAAAGAATAGCAAACTAAAATTTTTTTTTTTTATTATAACCCGACTTTTTTCTGTTTCATACACCTGAAATAAAGGCATTCTCACATACATAGTTTAAATAGAAACGAAAATTTGAGTTATCATCCTATTATGTGTAACATCAACGCGTAATTCCATTCCGTGCTGCTTACGTTTCTCATTTCTTCACATTACGCCATGTTTCAATCATTTCAATGATTTTCCTGTAAAAATATGCGTTTTAATTGTCTTCATAATAAACGCAACATTCACGGTATCGTCAGATTTTTTTAGGGAAACTGAAGATTCCTATATAAGAATCTAACATCTAGATATGTTAAAAGGAATACTATTATTCGTGTACAAATAATCGGATCCGTTTCGCAGCCGCAGTTTTTATGTTATTACAGCAACCGTTTTCCCCATGTGCAATAAAAACAATTACGCTCATATAGGAAGGTGTGTTGAATTAATTAACATTTCATTTGCATTGTGTTATTTTGTAGCGACTTTGAAATTACATTATGCTTTCCGGACAGAGTATAAATATATCCTTTAACCATAAATTAAATAATAAAGTTGCATGTTTGATTTATTTCATTTATTTGCTGTAATTATATCCAGTCGCCTTTTTGGATATTAATTGATTAAATTATATTTTCCACATTTGTAAATTAGTAAAATTAATCATTCATTTTTCTTAATTTTGTTCATATAATTGCTTGTAATGATACTCTTAAAAATATTTAAAGTGAAAACCACGTAATCTCACTATGCATAAAAGTGCCTATTGATCCACTATTAGTTGAAGTGGTCAAATTGTCACTTTTATACACTGAGGTTTCTGAGATACTAGAGGAAAATTGAATGTAATGGCATTGTAGATACTAAGCGTTTTTTACTCCAGACAGTTAAGAGATAATTTATTGTAGTCCACAATTTTTTAAGATTCAAATCGAAAACAATCTGTTGACATCGCATACAGAAACTTGCCTGTAATTGAACAAATCTCATGAAAAACTTCCGGAGACAGAAATGTGATATATAATATTAGGTTGATATTCCACTTTGAACGCTCGAAAAAATAGTCTTTTTTTAATTTCGTATGGCAAAACAAATGCTGCTAATTGAATCGCATTTTTTTCAATTATTAAGCATGTTTTGAAATATTTTATAAGATTTTGTATTCAGATTTTGGTTTTGAGGTATATACAAATTATACAAGAAGCTATAATAATAAAATAGTTTCCCTGCGCACACGATATCTCGTCTGGAGTTATCAGAAACAACAAAATAAAAAATATTGTTAATTTGTACGAGTACTGTTATGGCCTATACCTCAACCAATCATTTATATTGAAAACACAGCGAAATGTTGGCGGTTTAAAAAAAAAGAAACTAAAAAAGACGTTATTTGTCGACTTATAATACGATATTTTCAATATTCTTACTTGACCGAGATGTCGGTCGTAGCTAAGAGTGTTTTGAATAAACCATATACATTTTGAATCGAATCATTGAATAGTTTTTTTTTAATCGTGTACGTAAGCAACAAAAATGGTGTTTTGAGAAAGTTTTAAATACTTGTAATAGTATCAGAACACTCCAGCATATTAGTTGTTCTAAATAATTATTTATTACTATTTTTTATTTTGTTATTTATTTTTTTCTTTGTTACTTAGTATTGTTTAACCAAAATAAAGCAGCCCACAAACTTGATATTTTCAGCTGAATTCCATAAAAAGAATACGATTTATTTGTAATTGTAAATCTGTAAATATCATTGAATAAATGTTTTTAGCAGTAGTTAAATTTATTATATTGAAGCTCTCTTATACAATGAAAATTACATTTTACTACATTTGAGAATATTCGTTCAATGAAATAGGAATTTAGTAATGAATTTAGTCAAGATAGTCACTACTAATATTATTTCCATATAAACAAATATAGATATTATTGCATTGAGCTATTCTACCTATTCTTTGTTGATATACACAACTTATTTAGCTTTGTTTAGCGCACAATGTTCATGATATTATTCTTTTCCCAAAGGTCAAGCGACGGTATTAAATATTCAATTAGATAATCTTACTAATCGATATTTGAAAAAATAGAAGTACGTCACTTATGGTTAGTGAGAAGAACGTTGGCAATTGAAATTGACGGCGAACAGAGAATCAATGGCAGAATTGGAAAATTGATGAGATCCAATTGTGGAATAGGTGCATATTGATACGTAAGCCGACAAACCGAATAGCAAATCGTCAAACGTAAACTGTTTTGCACATGTTTGAATGAAACCCATTTTTATGCTCTCAGAATTTAAAGTGGAGGCAAACCTTACAATAGATACGAAAAATGATTTTGAAATTATATTTATTGAACCCGCTAATATTCGAAGTTAACTTCTAGAACTGACCGCGTTTATTTTATATTTTTAATCTTTTTTTTTATTCCTTTTTTGTTCGTTTTCAATAGGTAAAAAATAATTATCTTTGTGAAAATCGATTTCATATAATCCGTTCATTTTATTCGCCTAGTTTTGCTAGTTGTTGGAGTAAATCTATGCAACATTGAAAATATCAAAGGATTGTTCTAATTATTTTTAATGTTTGTATCTGAAAATAAAATGTTGTCATTTATCTTTTAAATCACATAAATATACGTATACAGGGTGAGTCTCCAACCTATATCACCAGAACACTAATCAATTATTTAGACAATTCTAAGAAACTTTTTTCTTTGAAAAAATGTCGGGGCAGCTACAGTTTTCGAATTATTCAGAATTGAAATTGACGAATTCGTCGGGGATAAATTCCACTTTAAATTCGCGAGTTATTACTCATTTTTCAATTTTTATTACATTTTTCTTACTTTTTTCTAATTTTTATTAAAATCCACGAGATAAAAGCAGAAACCCTAAGTAATGAACAATACCATCATCAGCATCCTGGTTTTGCGTCGTCATTGTCATAAGTCTTCATTATCAATATCGATATTAACAAAGTGTTATTACTCGGACGTTATAATCATCACTAGTATATGTATTAATATTGTAATCATTATCTGAGATGGGAAAAAATAGCGGAGTAAAAGACTCAAAATATTGTAATTAAATGTTCAGAACTAAATTATCTTTTTCGTTGACGGTGTTGCTATTTTTCTGTTGTATATAATTATATTATATTTTTATTTCTCTATTAATATTTACGGTTATCTTCATGGCATTCTATGTCAGATTTCCAGTAGAGGGGGCTTAAAATATTGGAGATGCAAAAATAAACGTGATTGTGCAGCACGCATGGCCTATATATCTGATTTTATTTCGGTAGAGTCTCCATTAACAATAATAGCAATGAAAACGAGCGAAGTTACAAACAGTAGACTTGTTTATTATAGTCCTTTTTACCCTGGACTTTTAACATGGTCTATTTTTCTTGGATATTTTAATATAGACATTTTGGAATTGTCTTTTTATCTTGTGGTCCTGGCATAATAGACAATATATTATATCTATTTGATAACATTGACGCCATCCATTCTTCAAAATAAATTTGTTTTGGTGATGAACTTCTGACATGTGATTTATGAGTCATAGGATACCCAATACTTTGAACCACTTACTGTGAGGAAATTAAGTTTTAAAATCATCTTTAACTATTTTAAGAATTAAGATTATAAGGTATACCATTTTAAGGATTTGCACATTTATTGGGCGCTGCGTCTAAGCCTAGGACTCACCAAAAAAATCACCAGTTGTAATATAGAGGTCTGAAGTGAATTTTCTTATAAAATAATGTTTGAGTATACTTGTTCTTCACTAGAAACAAAAAAATTAATTTTGTAAATGTCTTGATATTGGGAATTTTCTATAAAGGTGCATATTTATGTATTTGACAGTTAACATACTTGTGTTTTATTTGACTTCTGCATCAATTCATTGGGATTAAATGACATGTATTCTGGGCAATACTAGAAATTATTTTTGGGATCTCCGTGTCACGTAACTTTTAAAGGTATTTAACTCAATTTTCAAAGTATACCGAAAAAAGTACATGATACTTCATTGCAGATCAGTGTGAACAGAAAATTCATACTTTCTGAATAAATTAAAATGTTAATAAAATATAACCGCAATTTTTTACTCAAACTAACATCGATTATAAAAATGTCTTTATGGAAATATGAACAATGGATATTGGCTTAATTTTACACACCTACTCAAAGCTCTAGAGGACCTTATCTATATTCGATTAATGTTTCTAAACATACCATCACCGATGTCTCAGCAAACTAAGGATCTGATTGCTCAGATATTGTACGTAGATTATAAGCATTAATTGCGTGTCGTATACATATACAGGTAGTAAACACCTGGAACGTTTGTCTGCTTTAAATTTCAATTTGATTCAGTCAGTAACGTGTCGAAAAAGTAAATACGTTATTACTTATTTTGGGTTAGTAGTTATTACTTATTGTTGAGATATTATTAGAATTTTGTATTTGCTTTTGTCCTGTTCTGTAATCTCCGTGATAAAATTGACAGTCAATATGATAGAATGCTATGCAGAATGTAGGAAAAAATAAATGCATTCACTACTATATCGATCTTACGGATTTCCATTTTATTTCAATTGCAAGTCGAAATATGGCTAATTTCTGTCGATTTTAGGTTACTCCCAAGTTTTACTGTTTATAATTTATGATATAATCTATCTTCCTTGGTGGAAAATATAAGCAGATAGACTGACCATAACCCAGAATATAGATAGTTTTGCTGCCCAATATTACTTCGACCAAGACCATAGGTCTGGCGAAGTATTGAATTTGGTCAGTTCTCGCCAAAAAATTACCCTATAGTTTTTCATCAAATGTCGACGTTTCAGGCCCTAAGGAACCCAAAACAACAATAAAAAATTGGTGTCCGTTAGGTTGTACGTCCGTCCGTCCGTCCGTGGGCAAAATTTTGTATACGCGATATCTCGCGAATGGAATGACGAATTTAAAAAGTACAAACGGATTTGGGTTTCTCTTGGCCAAACTTAGATCTGATTAGTTTTTGGAGACAATGCATACTAGATTATGGGGAGGTTTAACAAAAAAAACGCTCAAAAAACACGTTTTTCCATTTTTTAACAAAAAATACAAATCGTACAAAAAAATATTTCAAACAAAAAATATAGAACATCGAATTCTCTACAAAAAAGGTTGTATTCATTTCTTCGTAAAATCAACGATAATGCCGTAAAAGGCAAATTAACATGAAATTAACATAAATTGTACATACACATATACAAAGCCTATGTATGTATATTATATACATTACATGAAAAACACAGACATAGAGGAAGCACGGGAGTGAGGCGGGTATCAGGGCGAAGGGGGGGGGGGGCATAACAAAATATTCACTGTAATGTTGGTGTCGAGTAGCCATGGGGAGGTGGTAGCGGGGAGGGGGGTTCGGGGCTTCGCAGGAAGCGGGGGAGCGTGGCGGGTATGCCCCCCCCCCCTCACCTGTCAAAAACTCGACTAAACCGCGTTTTTTAAGCATCAGTGTGAACAAGAAGTGCTCATTTATCAGTGCTTCGGCTGACCTGCGGTCGGGGTCGAAGTTTTGAAAATGCTCATTTTTAATTTTACTATAGGGTGATTATGCCAATGAATGGACGACTACCAATGAATGGACGATTTTCTACATATTTCTATTTCTTATGAATGTATGATGCTCAACATGCAACAAAATACATATTTTTATGTTCTTTGAACATTCAAAACAATATTTACACGGAAAGAAATGTACGGAGGGTACAGCCAGAAATATAGTTACTCCAGCCATAATATGGTAAATCCAGCCATTATTTGCCAGAAGTAACCATATTTCTGGCTGTATCCTCTGAAGATTTTTTCCGTGTACAGTACTATTGATCTTCCAGTGTTTATTATTTTGTAAAATCAAAGCAAAGTTTTAAAGCCATCCAAAACTGGTACTGAAAATGTCCCATTTGATGTAACTCGTCTATTCATTGGGGTTTAGCGGATTTTTGTACAAACGTATGAAGACGAAGTTAATAATTAAATAAAATCAAAGGTTGAACTACACGATCATAAAGAGCAGAGTCTAACGATTCTAATAGTGGTATCATAATTAAATTTTCATTAAAGAATTCAAAAGTTTCAATCGATCAAAGTGTGAAAAATGCTTAACCGTCCATTCATTGGCATATTCACCCTATTTAAGAAACAAGATATTGTTGATTTATTGATCTAAATGGAAATCGTGATTTGATCGATACGAAATGCGATGTAGTTGGACGATCGCAACAAAGATAGTATGATGTGGAAATTGTTCGATGAAGTCTGGGTTAAGTCGTAGTATCCGTTTCAAGTGAATTCATATGGAGGAATGAGATTTTAAGCTAGGGTTCGAAGATCATCGTATGCTTCAATGAATGGTTCAGAATTCAAATTCAAATGTTGACTCTACAGTTTTCGAAATTTCGTTATCGACGACAAGCAAGGAGCATTAGAGAAAATCGACGAACATTTCCATGACAACATCCACTTATATATCGATAGGTTTGTTCGAATTTCGTTTTTAGAACAGAATCGAAGAAACTATAGAAGTAGGGGAAGACGGGGCATAGCGGCGAACGGGGTGAACTGACGAATTTCAAATATTTCCATTATTATCATACTGATTGTAAAATATCATATGTGGTTTCTTTGTTTACACCAATATACACATTTTGAGGCACAATCTTTCATTTTTCGTTCTCTTACCTTCCTTTGGGAGTGAGAAATTTAATTTTTAAACAAAATTTTTAGGTAATTTTCCTGTACTCTGTTCTCAAATTGATTAATATTTTCATTTTGGCAGTTTAATAATCACTACTTATATCTTTTTTCTAAAAGTATATTTTTGGACTATTGTTTCTTTTTTATGTGTTTATAATGAGATATCGCTCCTGGAAGTCCAAATGATACTTTTGAGGATGTCTTTTTTCGGTGATCCTTTTTAATTCAGAATTCACTGTCGATGAATGCATTGAGTAACTCTATAGATGAAGTTAAAATAGGTGATCCTGATATAATACGAGTATTCAAAGCTTCCGAAGATGAATTTCTTTTCTTGCTGCTGTTGGAAACTTATGATGTATCTGAAGAGCTTCATTCGGTCATCGTGGATTTCGAAATTTTATTTTTATTAAAACAATAAAAACTTAAAAGTTTATGACTTGTACTTAATTTTATGATAGTTGTCTCGGAGACTTCTAAAAATAAGAATTCGCTACTTCACCCCGGTATCGCCGCTTCGCCCCGTGTTTTTTAAGTCTTTAAAATTGGCTATAGCTAGCCATCTGTAAATCATTTACCATAAATAACACGTATGTAAATATTGACTATGAAATTACCTATTAAATGATACTTTGCTCCATCCTAAATACGAAATTGAAGGAGAGATATATGATACACGGAATAAATCCTCGCCGCTTCGCCCCGCTTTCCCGTATAATATATATTTTACAATAACTTAGGCGACGACTCCTTAAAAATAATTTTGAGCGTACATGGATTTAAAATAAACTTATTTTACATTAAATTTTTTTCCGTTTTTGGCTTTTAACTATCATAACGTTGAAATAAAATGTCCCACACAAGACGACAATTTATATTAAAGACATATTTGAAAAGATAAACCATAAAGAAAAGTTATGCTTGTGTATTAAAATTTTGTACAAAAAAATTGAAAATCACTTTTTAAAAGCCACAAAAAAGAACGTAATAGTATTTTATTTTAGGGCTAAAATAGCCCTGTACTAAAGAGATTCACTAAGAATCCATCATGCCAATAATGAAATTGCCACCCTAGCTACAATTAAAGTCACCAATATTCTCTAAAACTCTTAGCTTTAAGTGTTCGTTAAGTGTGCTTGTCACTTTGGTCGTGATTCGTACCCATTGAAGTCAATTTTAGGTGAGAACCCAAAGATGCGCAACACGATGAGTTTCTGTCAGCGAGTGGTAGAGCTATTATATAATTACAGTCTGTCTGACGTAAGGCACATGCATTTCCCGAATGTGACAACACTCAGAGAATTGGAAAAGTAACGAACATCGATTAGCACATCACTTTGTTTGAACGCGTTATAAATTCTTTTAATGTAGAAGGAATCAGGTACATTGCTTATGCCCAGAGAGGA
This sequence comes from Trichopria drosophilae, assembly GCA_030407085.1. Classification (NCBI taxonomy): domain Eukaryota; kingdom Metazoa; phylum Arthropoda; class Insecta; order Hymenoptera; family Diapriidae; genus Trichopria; species Trichopria drosophilae. Next base: position 156,867,128 of record CM059582.1, on the reverse strand, counting down.
CGAATGGAATAAAAAAGAGAAAAAAGAGGGAGCTGATATAAAGGACTTGGTGGAACGGAGAGCGGAAGAGATAAAGAGAGATCGATATAATGTAGTGAAAGAGAAAAAGGGAGGATGGGACAAGGGGGAGAAGTCGCCATTGCTACCAACTTTGCGTCTCTTCGGATATTTATGGAAACCTATTTCGAATGAAGTCATAATAATTTATAACCGGTAAAAGCCGAAAGGAGAAAAATAACCATGCTGGAGTAGAAACGGACCGAGCGGAATAATGCCATCATGGCTGGTGCGAAACGATTGTGTCGGACCGGAATGGAACTCTGCGGTAGTAACAGGTGGAAGGGAAAGGAGCTTTGTAGGATTCTATAACTGACGACTAACCAGCAGTTCGCTTCCTGTACCCTCTATGCTATTTCGACATTAGTAACCTCCAACTATTCCTGACGCTTTGCGTCTCATTTACATGTCTCTGTAGTTGCATTCGCGCGCTAAACGTCGGCACCCTTTTACACTGGAGCGATGCAACTACTCTGCTCTGTCAGTCGATCCAATCGTTACTTTGCTAGTGCTGTTGCGTACGCGGCAGAATCTCCGGGAGTACTCCTCTCTCGGTTATGTACCCTCCGGCTACAGTTGCAGTTTATTGCTAACCGCAAGTGCACGCATAATTGCTCGAGATATTAACGAGTTCTTGAGTTGCTTGTACTTTAGACAACAACGACGTGCATTTACCGCCATCATTGCCTCGACATGTGGAAGCTTTTTCAACAACTGCCACGTTTGTTCCTTCAACCTGTTCTCGTAATATCCCGAGTTTTTCAGTCGAAATGTAGTTGAACCTTTGAAGTAGCGATTATTGATGGCACAATAACATGTTGTATTTTAACACCATATTAATATTTAGTAAACCGACAGTTTGGTTCTAAAACCCGAGCAGAGTAAAGAAAAACATGTTGGAGATTGGAAGTGTGCACAAATTATTTTCTCTGCAACTTTGTGATTTGCGATGTTTATATAAAAGAAGATAGTGAACGAGAAAAGAGTAAAGAAATGAGTCAGTAACAAAAAAATTCTTTCGTCAATCAGGCGAGTATACGATTTGCCAAAATTTTCGCGTACAGATATTAACGGTGCAGTGTGACAACACTATTTCACTATTTCAGGAACACCGAGCATGATTCAGCATTCCAATTGTAAACGTGCTTCAATGTTTAATTCGATATTCCATTTCCTAAAAGTGTGTAATACCCAGGCATCATTCTCTTTGAAGACATTTTAAGACTTTGGAGATCTTTGCTATATAGCCCAATTACACTGGTCAACGAATTTGAGACAATTTAATGTTACAGAGATGAAAATAGCTCATCTTTGTTAATTTTGGGTCGCTGAATCCGAATCCGATAGTGAACATTTTTTACTAGCTCTTGTTGCCATGTAGTATAGGGATAAAGTTGAAAAAAACGTCATATTTTCTCCATTGTTCGAGGAAGAATATCTTTCACTAGAAACACGATAAAAGCTTCAATGATAGTTTAAAATGAAGCTTATAACTTCTATTTCACGAAAAGAAAATTGTTATACCTACGACCTGGTAAAAAATTATTTTCTAAAATGGGCATTTGTTTTTATGCGTAAAATGTTATCTCACCTAAACTACCTGTTACTACTGCTCATTTTTGCTGCGCTGCTGACCAAAATTCTGGCGAGCAGGGGACTGTCTGAAATCGAATGGTACAAAGATTCATTTTTATGTAATACAAATGTTTCATAATATGTTTTTAAGGTTCCAGATTACGATTCCGATTACGTTAAAATTAAGATTTATCGGACGACAGCTATCAAAATCACTAACACGTAGTGACAAAATGCATTTATTTTTGAAATATTATGACTTTCGGCAATGAACATTGAATTTTAATTTTGAAAATGCAATTAAAATGATATCAGTATATTAAAATGTATGTAATTAATAGACAGATTTCCCAATCTTCGGGGTTAAATGATACAAACCACAAAAATACAAAAAATGAAAAGATAGATAATACGTACCTACCATCAGAAACTACTAACGTCGATTTTGAGTGTGAAATGAATTGAAATTCCTCCCAATTGATATCTCAAAATAGGCTAAATGATTTGGTTAAGGATTTGGGACTTTCGAAAAGTAAATCTGAATTACTGGCTTCCAGATTTCAAGAGTGGAATTTACTTGAAGAAGGTGTAAAAGTAACTACATTTCAGAATCGCCATACTGATTTTGTTCAATTTTTCAAGAAAATTGATTGCATGATTGTTTGTTGTAATGTCCAGGGCCCATGTCGGCGATGAGTATTGAGTATCACATTAAACAGTGGCGTTTATTTATAGAAAGTCATAATTTTTTTAAGATTTAAAAAATAAATGCATTTTGTCTTGGTAATTTTGATAGTTGTCGTCCAATAAATCTTAATTTTAACATCGGAATCGTAATCTGCAACCTTAAAAACATATGACCAGACATTTATATTACATAAAAACGCATCTTTGTACTTGTAACATTCGATTTCAGACAGTCATCCAATCGCCAGAAGTTTGGTCGGCAGCGCGGTGAAAATGAGCAGTAGTAACAGGTAGTTTAGTTGAGACAACATTTTGCGCATAAACACAAATGCCCATTTAAGAAAAAATTTTTTAGCAGGTCGTATAACAATTTTCTTGTCATGAAATAAAAGTTATAAGCTTCATTTTAAGCTATCATTGAAGCTTTTATCGTGTTTCTATTGTAAGATATACTTCCTCAAACAATGGAGAAAATTACGTTTTTTGCAACTTTATCTCCATATTACGTGGAAACAAGAGCTAATAAAAAATGTTCACTGTCGGATTCGGAACCAGCGATCCAAAATTAACAAAGATTAGCTATTTTTATCTCTGTAATATTTTTGTGTTGACCAGTGTTGTCTTTCTCTAAATGTAGCCAAGACTAAGTTCAAAAATCAGTCTCCAACAAATATCAGATCCCAATATAGTTTAAATACAATTTTAAATTTATCGTAGTCTGAAAGTTTTAGAATTAATTAGATTTATTTTTTGACAATAGATCAGTTGCGTATCTGTTAACCTATATCCCAGATGCAATAATCTCATTTCTCGTAAACGTAAAAATGGTTATAATTAATTCTAAGACATGGATTTGATAATTCACGGGAAATGTACTAAGTAACGAAAATGATATTAGAAGTTGTTAAACATTTTTGTATAGTGTTTAATATTTTATTGTACGCGAAAGGTGAAGGGTATGGTCTAGTGAAGAAATAGTTCTAATTTGAATGACGAAGTTGTCTATGTCTCGGACTTTAGTATCCTGCATATTTTCTACGCAGACCTGCTTGAATGATAAAATATCTACGATAGAGCTCTCTAAATCTGAATTAATTAAAAACTACTCATAAGAAAATGAAAAGTGAGTACCAAACGAATTAGTAATAATTTTTGCTAATAAAAAGTTAAAACCTAGTAATTTATTACTAACTCTACAAACTACTAAACTAAAAAAGTCAAGATCTACTTGTAGATTACTAGAGTTCTACTAATGAATTTGTATTCTCGTAATATTTGACAGTAAAAAACGTAGTAATTGATGGTAATCCACTTTTCGCTGTAGATAGGTGGTTTTTTCTTAAATCAAGTTTAGAGAGAATATCAATCAGTACAAAGGAATTCATCGAACGTTAGTTTTCTATGTATGTAGTGTGAGGTTCTTTGTAAGAATTCCGGCAGCTTTGCTAATTTTGTATATCATAAATGTTTAATTTATTCCATTCGGTTTTAAATATTTTATGATTAAACATAAGGTCGAAAACTGATACTGATCAATAACAGACTCGTTTGTTCTTATTCAATATATCGTCGACATCAACATCGATGTTTCCAGCTTGCTGAGCATAGATGAGAATATCTAGCAATGTAGGAAAATCAATGAAGCATGAATATTTGAAACAAGGGAGTATTTAATATTTCATTAGAGACGTATTTTGAATACAAACAATTAATACGTTAAGTAACGTGTTACCTTCAATAAAAGGTTTACAATCAGTATGTTTGAAAACACCTGATTTATAAAACACCCAATCACACGCAATTACTTAATTTACAACAATTCGAAAATGCGACTGAACTATAAGCATCATTGTTAGATACTGAACTGAATTTTAACAAAAATTTTTTAAAAATTGCGTAAGTATCTGTCCTCCGAAAATTACCCGCACAGAAAAATGTAAACATTCGGAAGATATATCCTGAAATATAAATTCAGCCTATGTTAGATATATTCGATATATATAGCAGATAGTGCTTTTTAATGTATAAATAATATACAACATACGTTACCGCTATTTATATCTAATTAGATATAAAAATTCAAGATCTATGTCTGGATTTATAGGCGAGAGTAAATATGACCTTACTAGACATAATTTAATTATAAAATATCTCTTTTGAATTAGAATTTTTTGCTCATAGTGGAGCCATGCAATAGAAAATCAATAGCAACTTAATTTAGATTGAAATTTTAATATAGCAACCTAATATTCATGACTCTCATTAACGCTACACACTATCCGGCCTTAAGTATAATTATGTTAATGTAGTCGATTCCTATCTTCATTCATAAATGCGAAAATTCAACAACGAAACCACACAAGTAAATATAAGTTCAGGATAAATGTATTCATGCAACTAACGTTTCCGGCACTTTGGCTGAAAAGTAAATGTCATCTAAACTGCGAATTGAAGAAAACGATAAAAAATAACAAAATATTGATAAATCTGTTGCTTTTTTAGCATTATGTAGTTATGTTTCTCATTCCACAGTTATTAAACATTTGTAATTGGAAAGATTAATACCAATGACAAATCCAATATTGTATATTAATTTTAATTTTGTTATAGCTTGTATATTTCTTGCGTATTTTAAACATCCTGAATGTTTTAAAGTTTAATGAAAATGCGTACGGTTTTTAAAATAATCCATACTCTTTCACTAGATTTTATGAAGTATGTTGTTAATCCGTATGAAACGCATATATGTTGTGCAAGTCAATGTTTGTTTTTAATTACTTTGTGGGTACATTTTGCATTTAAAACAGAAAGGAATTGTAATTTAAATAAATTAGGATTACAATATCTCAATAAAATTTTACTCTTGGTAGCAAAATAAAATAATTGAATATATCAGTAACGGAGTAAAATGAAAGAGCTTCATGATTTACGTAGTAGTTTGAATAATGCATGTCTCCGTTTGGATAATTTATTTCCAGACTAAGAGTAGACCTACATCAAATGCAATGGATAAAAACTCTCATTAACGTGATCATTCCAAGAACAAAAGGACTTTAAAAGGATCGATTCGTGTTTGTGAGCTTTTTTGCGGAGTTCACTTTTCCGATGAAATTCTAGAATATTATTGCAGTATAATTAGTAACGTACTATTGAAATGATTATTTCTACCTGTGAAATATTCTATTATGCAATTGATCTTCAAGTGATATTTAATTGACGATACAGTATTTCTATTTGTATAATACATGGATAGTAATTTTTTTCCGAATTTTCTGAAATTGAAACTGTTAATGTAATTTAGTTACAAAAGCAAAAAATTCAGTAAAAGTTTAGTAAGTTTTAGTTACTGGAATGTATATAAGGGGTGTACGCATTTTTTTCGTTCTAGCGTGCATAAAATAGTATTTTATCGCAATTTATGCTAGAACGAAAAGAACTATTGATTAATTTACATTTATTAATATATTTTACGTATCTTCAGAATTATTTTATATATATGATTGATCTAAAGTATCAATTGAAGGGATAAACTGAAGAATTGAAAACTGTCGTATGGATATCCCAAATAAAATTAGGTTTATCATAAAATGGAGTTCAATGCAGAATAAGTTTAATAATTTAAAAATATTTTATGATAATTATCTCACGTTATATCTCTGCATTTATGCATATGACATTGTTTCGTTATAAGTTTTAAAAGGTATTATATAAAAAGATATGAATCTTTGTTTCACAGTGCTATAGGCAGCCTTTAACAATACTCGATTCTAAAGTGGAATTCAGGTTCGTCGAACACGTTCAATTGACAATAGGTACATATTGCATATAATGGAAACAGAATACCTGATGATATTCTTTTCTTAGTATTAATAGAACTACTTGTATGGATAAGATAGGATCTTATCGTTTCATATATCGTCGATGAAAGATGTCTGAACTAATATTTGAACAAGTACAGATAATCGGCCAGAACCTCTAGCGAATTGCTATTTAGTGATATGCTTTAAAGACTAAAATATTGTACTATAGAAATTTATTTTAGTAATATTTTAAATAATTATAATTTTAAAATTAAATTTATAACTCGTATAAATATTCATAATCTACATTAAATAATAGACCAAACTGAAACTTAAATGTGAAAGATTTTCAATCGCAGATATGTTTATTCTCTAAAATATATTCAAGAGATACTCGTTTAAATTAAATATAAGAATATAATATAAAGAGTTAAAATAAACTTTGAAAATTAATGTACAATTATTATAATCACAATTTTTTTATAAATTTATTAAAAGAAAATAAAATAGAAAATAATTATGATATATATCTTCTTTGAATCTAGCATTTACACCTAACTCGCGTTTTATTTACTTCTTTTGTTTAATAGTGAGTTTTAACAAAAATTGATCGAAAAAATATATTTTTTGAGGAGTTTAGTTACAATATTATTATGTGTATAGAGATTATATGGGCAATTCTCAAAAACCTCGAATTTTATTATGAAAAAAACAAACTGTCTTTAAATCTCGAGCACACATCTGAAATTTTCAGTATACCTTTCTTCATCTGTTAGAATATAAAATCTAACAAGGTGCAACGTTTTAATGCAACGCACCAAAAGTTGCTGACGTTTTCACACGTTTCCTTAACCCTTTCAAGCATACATTTTTCTTTACATGGAAAACAGTTGAAATTTCTTACTCGGGGGTTTTCGAGGTCGCTGATTACGACTCCCGTCTCCAATTTTCAAAATTCAAGATGGCGGATCCAAGATGAAGGACCGCAAAATATGAAATGCAGACGTAATAAGTGTATTGTATTTCTTTGATTTTTCTTATTTTATTTTTGCTTTGTAACTTTTTAAACGACAAATAAAAAAGTGCGGCATGAGAATCATAGTTCAGCAGTGTATTAAACAATACAGCACACATATATTTGGATAAGATTTCCAATTTCAGACGATGTGCTAATAAAAAATATGCATTTTTATTTTGATTCACGTTTCGTAATCTTTTAAATAAGTTACATATTAACTGCCTTATAATGAGAGCACATAATCCTGCCATGTCTAGACTGATTTCATTTGTGGTCCAGAACACTATAAAAGTATACAGTAAGCAGTTTTAGGTACGCACCAACCACAATACACTATAAAGGTCGCGAGTATCAAAATTTCAGAAATGGAGTCACGCCACTTTGACTCTTGATAACTTTTTTCTATTGTAAGCATAAAATTCTAACGGACAGTATTCGATTCTGCTTTCAAAATGCTACAAATTCGTTCTCAATTCATATATGAATAATAATCAAAGCACCAAATTTTACAACATAAAAATAACAAAATTTTATGAGAGTCACGCTTTTATTTGTGCAAATATCTCAATTTCATTTGTGTATTGTATACATATTTGGCTTAACCACTTCACTGTTAGCCGTTTTCAAATAAAAAGTGCCAAGACTGGTACGAGTCAGTTTTTAAGATATCGAGAAACTGTGAAATATGGGTTCCTTTTTTTCATAAAACACATCATTTAACGTAAAAAAACTCACCTCCCCCTCCCCTTCACCCCCACAGGGTGCAAACACTTTTCTTTGTCAAATTTCGATGAGAATGTTAAATATGAGGTTTCTGGGATCGCTAAATACGAATATGATTTCAGAATTTAAAAATTCAAAATGGTGGATCCAATCTAGCGGACGAAATAAAACAATATTGTCTTTTTTCACAAGAAATGTGTTTATCTGAACATGATATCAAATGAATTTGAAGTGTGCATTGATTTATAGATTCAAAATAACGGATCAAAAAATACAAAAAAGAACAAACAAAAAAAAAAAAAAAATATGCAGTGCAAAATCCTCCCAGTACCTCCTCGATGTGCACTCTGGGGTCGTTTTAATTGACCAGCTAAAGGTGGAGGTCAAACAGATAATTTTTTTATTTTTCGAAATATTAAAAATTGAGTCCGCCAAGGTAAGGTCAAAATTCATTTTGCACATTCTATTTGCCATCTCGGATATATCATTTTCAATTTTGAAAATCTAAGATGAGATTCGTAATCTGCGAAACCAAAAACCGCCAACTAATGAGTTTCAAGCAACTCCGATGAATTTTTGAAAATTCATCTGCCATCTTGGATCCGCCATTTTGAATTTTGAAAAACTGAGATCAGATTCGTAATCAGCGACCCCAAAAAACTCCGAGTAACAAGTTTCAGCCGTTTTCCACGCACAAAAAAAAATTTGCTTCAAAAGCATACACTTGCAGCCGCCATATTGGAACCGCCATATTGAATTTTGAAACGGTGACCTCAGATTCGTATTCAGCGATATAAGAAACTATAGCATATCAAATTTCGTGCAAATTCATTTAAAATTGTTCAAGTTATTTCAAATGTACATATGGGGCATTCCACGCCAACTCACCCAATTTTAAAATCGACCATCACTAATTTTGTTCGTAATTTTTTTATAGATGCATTTCGGTAAAACAAGACTGGACAAATTTTTTTAGATTTTTAAAATCACTCGTTAACGTGTGAGAATTTTTCAAAATTTTGAAATTTTAGAAAATTGAAAATTTTTAAATTTCCACAATTCGGTTGCTACTTATCGTACAGTAACGAATAAAAATCGGAATTGTTCGTCTTGAAATGTACTTTTCTATGGGTATAATGAAAATTTAACTGGAATTTATTGACATGTGTATTTTTACGTGTTAAGTAAAAAATTCAAAATTTTTTCAAAATGGACATTTTTAATTTTTTTGAATTAAATTCACAAAAAAACTACTGAAAATAACGAACAATTTGCGAGGTCGTACAAGATGGCAAGTTGTTTCGTTAATTTTTTACAGATTTTTACATTCTTTTAAACAATTTAAATTTTTGCTAAAATCTCGAGATTTAGTTTATTGAATTCACAATTCACTGTTTTTCACTTTTTTTGTGTGTTTTTGATTTTCCGTGATTCAATGCATACATTGAAAAAATTAGAAGTTTTTAAATTGATTATGCAAATTTCGTTAATATTATTTGATACAGCTCTTTCCTTTTGTTTTAAATAAATCTGTGTGTCAAGGGTTTAAGAATTATACATGTTTCTTTTTCGAACTCAAGGCTCTTACTTGTCAGGTGAACATGTCGCTTATATCCATGTCGCATACAAAATCATTGGCATAAGCATTAAGGAATTTGTCATTACAATTATTGGCTGATGTAAATTTTGCCATCCGAATTTCTAGTATTATAATGACATTATATTTTCTCCGTACATTTTTCTCTGTATCATACTTTTATGTGTATCTTGTTTTTACGCAAAAGCTCTTAAATATATTGGGGCATCTTTTCACGATTACCGCTAGGTGTCGAATTACTAGCAATTAAAGCGTTCCCCAATTACATTAATATAGCCATCATCCGTGCAGGTTCTACATTACAGTCAAAATTCATTTCCCTGTTTTTTTTTCCCTATAAGAGTCATGTCCTTATATCATACATTCAGTGACAGATGTGTAAATCCTTTTCAAAAACCAAAACATGTTAAAAAAACTAATTTGAGACATTTATCGGCTGCGCAAATGTTACTATTTCCTGAATTGCCGAAAAATGTAAAAATTTGTAGTACATGTAGAAATGAGATTCAGACTTACAGAAATCTGAAAATGAAGTCACAAATATAGCGGGAAATACATATGAAGAAGTAGATCATGAAACACACAAAGTAATAGAAGAAATAGATCCTGAAATAGAGGAAACAACTCAAAAAGACTTCGAAACTGGCGACCCCAACTTTCAAACGGGGGACAGAAATCAATGTTATGATAAAAATCATTTAACGAGTCTCGAAGTCATGAATCAAATAAGATTTTTAAAATAGATTTCTAAAATAGATTATCCTGAAAGACGGAAAATCCTGAAAGTGAAAAACAGTGAATTGTTAATTCAATAAACTAAATCTCGAGATTTGAGCAAAAATTTAAATTGTATAAAAGAATGTAAAAATCTGTAAAAAATTAACGAAACAACTTGCCATCTTGTACGACCCCACAAATTGTTCGTTATTTTCAGTAGTTTTTTTCTGAATTTAATTCAAAAAAATTAAAAATGTCCATTTTGGAAAAATGTTGAATTTTGTACTTAACACGTAAAAATACACATGTCAATAAATTCCAGTTAAATTTTCATTATACCCATAGAAAAGTACATTTCAAGACGAACAATTTCATTTTTTATTCGTTACTGTACGATAAGTAGCAACCGAGTTATGGAAATTTAAAAATTTTCAATTTTCTAAAATTTCAAATTTTTGAAAAATTCTCACACGTTAACGAGTGATTTTAAAAATCTGAAAAAATTTGACCCGTCTTATTTCACCGAAATGCATCCATACAAAAATTACGAACCAAATTGGTGATGATCGATTTTAAAATTGGGTGAGTTGGCGTGGAATGCCCCATATATGATACATTACCAGTCGTGGCTCTTTTCTTTTTACACATATGTTACATTACCAGTGAAGTGGTTAAAAATATGTACGGTCGTCCTTTATTTTGGATTTATATAATCTACACAACACATATAACACGATTGTTTGGTAATAAACGAGCGAAGATGATGTGTCCGAATAAAAACTATCGAGTCACGATTGTTCGAACTAACTGAGAATTGCCCATATACCGGAGTGACTCATTTAAAAATGCATTTGTATCTAGACAATTGCCTAGGAGCTAAACTTCCTATCCAAGGTAATTTGTTTGATACTTTGTAATTTGATAAAATGATTCATTTGTAACCAGCATCCGAATAAATGTAATTTATTCATTTATAATCTTATCAGAATTTCAACAAATAAACACATACAATAGTATTGATAATTTCCATATATACCAGGATTGTTTTTGGTACCAGAACAGTATTGGGATTGATTTCGGACCACCTCGTGCGGACCATTCTGATATTTTTCACATATTAGGTTATCTTTCAGTAATAATAACCGACGCGATGAAATTTTAATTGCGTCCGCCCGGAAGTGGTAACCTTCGCATAAATGATAAACATAAAGGAACTTACGAGCAAATTGTCATTATTATGGCAGCTCTGTAGTCATACCACTAGTCTCAATTCAGACGATAGCACCAACTGAGATAAACACAAGACGGGTATGCTATGGTCGATCTATAGGGCTTCCCTAACTTTAGTCATAACAAAAAATAGCTTTATAAATTTCTGAAAAGATAATAAAGTTTCGAGCAGTAAAGATTTATGAATTTCTTTCATCTGTTATTTTGTAAATACGTTATTTTTGTTTCTTACATCTATTTTGTCTTAATTTTATGAAATATATGGCATGAAACCACGCTTCTTTATTCATCGAATTCATCGGATGACGCATAAAAAATAACCATTTAAAGCAACTATTGCTGCTCTAGCTGGCAGATTTTAGATAATGTTTTTATGCAGCTGGATGATATATGCGCCTCATTCATGATGAACAATATTGTGTTTTCGGATTGATATTGATTTCTCATTCTCTGTGCTATGGTGAACCGTAGTGGAGTGGATCGCGTATACTCGGGATTGTCGGGGTTAGCCATCTTAATCGCCAATTCATCACTTATCATTGCCTATTGAAGCAATCGCGCACGAACCGCAGCAGATAGTCGATTGATAGGGTGACGCAAGCCTTATCGGCTGTTGAACCGGTGAAGTGGAGTATAGTACACGGTCGATTCGGTTGGTAATGCAGCTTGGCCGACTAATGCCGACTTAACCATCCAAGGATGGGTGCATCGTATCCGGATCTCTAGTAGCAGCCTAGGCTCTGAGCCACGGAAAGAGACGAAGGATAGCGCTAAATTGATACGAACGTTCTCGCTGACGTGGATGTTCCACCTCGTAGCTTTCAGTTACCGATAACAACCCTTAAATCATTCTCGACCGAAAGTCGCCCAGTGCTTATTCGGCATCTGCGCGGCTATAGTTGCTTGCTTCCTGTTCCTTCGTCCACGTGTTACAGTCACTCATGCGAAAGCGAATTGTGATTCTCCGCAGTAAGAGAAATGTTTAGTAGGATTAACCAGTTCTCGGGTGAAGCATGGGCCATCTAATCTATATATCCTCGATTACAACTGCATGGTGTAAGATTTCTCATGTTCTTTCAATTTTACTTCTATAGGAACTAACGGTTCTAAAAATCAATTTGGTGATATTAATTAAGGAAAGTTAAAATATACCTAACAGATTATAATTATAAAATAGACTTTATTCTTACTTGACGGAGATTGTGAAAGCTATGAGCTGATAAATCATAATTTTAACTTCGGAATCGTAATCTACAATCACGCAAACATATTGTCCTGTGGACCTGGGACGGAAAGGAAAGAATTAAGAAGTACGGAATCTAAGGAAAAGCCAAGGCATGTCTTAAACGCGAATCGTTACACTTCTGCGCAAATCACTTACTTCGCGCACTTGTATCGTAATATACTATTTTATCACACCTATCTACGAAAATACCATTCCCGTGGTCTACGAACAGGAGATCTAGTAGACGAGAATGCGATGTGTGGGCTATAATAATTGTAAAAAGTACGTGCGCATGCGCAGCTGCTTTGTTACCTGTAAACAGCATTTCCTTTCGTTTTGTCGGTACAAAAAAATTAGTTTCGTGCAAATTTCGTAACAATTATTTATATCGAATAAAAATGCATCTTGCTACTTATATCATCTGATTTCAGACAGGTACTCGCTTACTACAGCTTTGAACGGCAGCGCGGCAAAAATTATCAGTAGTAACAGGAATTTCAGTAAGACGAAATATCGAATTTAATGCAAACATTCATTTGTGGCATTAATTTATTACTATGGTTCTTTTTTTTTAACTCCGTGCGCGAAATTGAATTTTTCACAATGGTTTTAAGGCGCAAAGTGATGGATTTGTTCACTGTATTTCGCATATTATAAAGAGTGTATGAAATACTTCGCATAATCAAATCACTTTTGGTGTTACAAAAAGAAACGATGCGCAAATCATCCGCTTCGCGCACTCGTACACGGAAAGTAAAAATTTAGCTACAGCTGTTAATTTTTAGCAACCACAGTGAAGGAATGACAGCTAAGAACTGAAACAAACGAGTTGTTTTACGGGCTAACTATTTTACGCTGAAATATGTTAGCAATGGCAGTTAACTTCTTCGCTATAACATACTGCCCATTTCAGTTGTCAGTTTCAACTTTTATTGGGGCTGACAATTTTTCCCTGATGCAGTTAGCTTTGAGGTTAGAAAATGAACTTAATATATGTACTGTATACAGATAGAACGTGTGAAGGAGAGTGGATTGTCGATCACGAAATCAGCTGATATGAGTGCTTCATTGTATATAGTCAGTTGCAGTAGAAGCAATGCTGGCTTTGTAATATATGTGTAACAATTTTTGTTATATTTTCGATATTGAATAACGTGAAAAAATTCGAATAATATGGAACTGAAAAATTAGGCGTTTCATCCATTTGTTTACTTTCGCTACCATCTATATTAGATGTTACTCATAATAATGATTTCGCAAAACTTTGCCATGTAATTTCATGATAACTTCGTCGTCATAACTCCATTTTTGTAAAAGTACGCGTATGTCACTCACGATTCCTTCCTAGTAGTCTGATAGATAAATGTACTCGTCTATACCTTTTTCAGTTCTTTTATATTTTCACTTTTTTCTTCACTCTCTTCTTCACTTCTTTTATCTTTCCTGCAGTTCCTACATGTACTTTTGTAAGATGCACCGTACATCCAGGACGATCTGTACACATTATTCACAACCACTGCGATCTTTATTAGCTATCACAGCTAAAACTTGAACAGACGTGGGTACTAACTATTAGTTTTCAATAATAGCAAACTTTTTAGAAATAGCAAATAAGTAATTAGTTGTAACTGTTAACTCCAAATAAACACTCTTGCAGATGTTATTTAGGTGTTACAACTAATAATTTTTAACGGTCTTTGCAGATTATTCGTTGTGGTAACGAACAAGTCGACAGCAAACTTAATTTAGCATTGGTAGAGAAGTCATTTTTTTCTGTCTGAGTAATATTTTTTTTATTTATTTTGTCACGCTTACTCAAAAAAACGCGCCTTTATGTGTCCGTAAAGCGGGCGACAAGGAACGCATTTGAGTTGGCTGTTGCCCGGCGGGTCTTTTTGCGATTTCGCGTCAACAACGGATTTTCTGTGATTCCGAGCCAGCTTCGCATTATTTTTATGTTTTAGACAAGTTATGTTGTGAATAAAATGTGTACATTATAAAGAAATCAGCAGTAAATTATATATTACAATTTTAGGCAAATACGAAAAGTTAGATCCTAGCCACATTACTACCTAATTTGATTAGTTAATTTAAGGAATTAAAACAGTGATTTTAGGAATATTACATAATTACGATAACGATAGATCATCGTGGCTGGTTCAATTTAATTCAACTTACAATTAATAAGATACACGTTTTACTTATTTAGGATACGAACCGGCTAAAAGAAAATATTCGACCTCTTTCCTATTTTCAACTGATAGTTTTCAGGAAACCATACTTTCATCTAGGGAAAAGTGTTGACGATTTTGTATATTAAGTGGTAAAAGTCCCGTCTTTTAGGCATACCTTTATTAGGGCAGGTAATAAATAGTTTAGAGTTAGATATAGGCGAGAAAAATTTAGCGAAACGTAGACGGAGTCTTACATGCAGCAGCCCTTCTACAGCCCTTCGCCTTTTAGGTAAGTAAACAAGTTCAATTTGAAATGCGTCGAAGATGTGTTCATATGTGGGTTATTCTTTCACAAAGATATTTTAAAAAATACAAATATAGCATTATGTGTCATCGATTAAAAGGTTACGTCATCTGTATTAATGAAATGCACTTTCGTCCAGTTTACATTGCACTCACGAGTAAAATATCAGGTCAGTAAGCATTTATTTTTATTCTACGATTTCAATTTAAAATGTCATTCAATATTAAAACCTTTGATCCGCCACATTGCAATTAAACATGTCATTCAGAGAAAATATCCTAAATATTAAATTCAAATGTTAAAATTGAACGTTTTCGTTGGTGTGTGGTTGAAATCCAAAATTTTCAAAATGAAAATTTTAAATTTTACATTATAATTAACAATACATTTTATCTGAATCGATATTTTCCGTAAAAAAATGGAGAAATCCGCGCATAAAAAATGAGATGGTCCGGAGGTCGAATTTTAAATCTCACAATAAATTACAATTTTGCTATTAGTAATTTAGTATAAAAAGACATTTAATTTTAATGGATTTTGTTATACGTATATTGCATCTTTCATTTTTGTTGAAAGTTGGTCCAAACCTTTTTCATGTTTTTATTATTCTTTGGTCGAAAATATATATTTCTTTGCGATGGTAGGGTGTTAGATAGTTAAAAGAGAAAATTAATTTTTCACCTATTTTTTTCGTTTATATGACATATAAAACAGAAATGTTCAATATTGTTTAGGTCCAAAGAGTCGCATACAGAAATATATTACTCGTATAGTAAATAATTTAAAAATATGCAAAATTCGAACTTAATATATGACGTGATGTCCCGGCCAATTTTATTTTTAAAAATTTATTATTGGACAACCATAATATTCTCGATGTCGAAATGAATTATTCGATACCTCCCACGTGGAAATCTATGGAGTAGTTTACAACCTACGCTTTCGAGTTTTAACAATATGGTGTCTATCTCTGCGTGGTTTTGTTTAATTTTTTCAGGCTATAAAAATAAATTATTTGACGTATGTCACTCGTAAAAATCAATCGATCAGTTTGTTGCGTGGT
This sequence comes from Trichopria drosophilae, assembly GCA_030407085.1. Taxonomy (NCBI): domain Eukaryota; kingdom Metazoa; phylum Arthropoda; class Insecta; order Hymenoptera; family Diapriidae; genus Trichopria; species Trichopria drosophilae. Next base: position 156,850,958 of record CM059582.1, on the reverse strand, counting down.
TTCTTTTATTTGCAAAGGACGGTATGCAAACACTACTTTTATTTAATGTAACTTCAATTCACCAGCAGTTTTTTTTAAGAACACTGTTAAGAATTTCTTCAATTTTAATGTTTTACATTTCAATTTTCAAGTACAATGTAACGCAGACAACAATTCTCGGATATTATAAATGAAAGTGCAGGTATATAAATGTACATGATGTGAGAATAAGTGATATTTGTTTTATGTGTTTGAAAAACAAATTAGTTTGCAAAATAATATAATGAATAAAACTAAGTTTTATAGTATAATATGGATGGTAATTATGAGGTGTACTATCGGTTATATTTCTTTCTCATTTACCATCCATGGATGACTTTCATTATTTTTAGTTATATTTTTCGTGAATGGTAACATCATTAATATTAGACTCTCTTCAATCCCTTCCCATGTCCCTTTCACCCCCCCCCCCTGTTACAGTTATGTCCCTTGATATATTTTTACAAATTCCAGAAAGCTAGTTGGATAATGTACAAAGAAATTAAATCAAATTTAAAAGAACTGTAGAAGGAGTATAACTTAAATTTTTAAAACATTCTTATGAAAATAACGGTATCTCCATTCGTGACCTTATACGGCGAACTTGTAATATTTTGTTAGCATATTTAATAACTGTTAGTCAAAGATACGCAATATTATACGATCTTACAACAGATTATGGCACCAAAATATTCACAAACAAAAATTGGCATTAAAAACTTCATATGTTTTCTTGGCTGAGTTTTGCTGTTAACAAATAAAGGACTACAATATAAAAGTTTCGAAAATTTTTGTTGAAAAGGATGCGAGATGTTGTTGAAAGTTCTTGTAATTAATTAAAGAATATCGTATAATTTTTTACAAATCCAACTCTTTAAAAAATTCTTAAATCTTGTGAGACTTTTCTTCGATGATGAAATTTGAATAACCTATGTTTTTTGAAATAATTATATGTAATTTTTACACAATAGTATTTTACGGAAAATCCAATAAAACATTGTTTTGCCACATATTTTGCTTCGGCAATACTTGTTTGGATAATTTTGGAACCTTTATTACATAAAATATAACCCATGGTATATTGCAGTGAAAACCATCTATTCAGGATTTAATCGGGTAACAATAAATATAGGTAACGAATTTAGTGTAAAGGAATAGCATTTACGAAGAACATAAAAGATTAAGAAATTTGGCAGTTTAACTAATTCAGTGGTAGAAATTTTGGAAAAACAACTGTCAAAAGTGGTACAGGCCTGCACTTGAGATAACGAAAAACGATGAAATATGGGTTCCATTTTTAAATTGAATGTGTCATTCAATGCATTAATACAGTTTATGAAGGTGGAATCGGAACCACCTGAGCTTTGGCGTTATTAGACACTTATAAACAAATACAGAGGTGTCCCAATGACAGATGGCAGAGGTCGGGATCGAACCAGGGTTTTCTGATTACGAAGCCGATACTCTACCAACTGAGCCACCGCCGCTCCCTAAACTATATATATTGTTTATTTATTGATTAATATGTAAATATAGAAGATCCTTTCATATATCATTATTGTTTTATATATAATCATAAAAGGAATCTTTGTCCCTAAAATGAATTCACCTTAAATGTTCAAGCATAATGATTTTTTTAAATTTTGTAATATAGTAGTCTTATTATTTTCAACCGTACCGTACTGATCCCCACTGGGGTAGGAAAAATCATGAAAAGTGATAAAATCGTCCTAAAAATATTACTTTTTATTTTATTTTATAAAATCGTCTTCTTTGAATTTTATGAACGAGAATAATATGTTACTGAATAGTTTTTATATGAGCTTCAAAATCATTGACATAAAGACTATAATAGCCAAAAACGTACAAAACGTATTTGATGTTATTAAGTTTAATAAATTTAGCAAGTTTGCAACATCTATATTGCATCCGTAATTTGAATTTTAGAATTTTGACGTTAAATTCAAATTCAGTGACACAATAAACATTGCTGTAGTAAATTTCATACAAATTCATTTAGAATTGTGAAAGTTAATGAAAAATGTACACATATGATCCATTCGTGAATTTTGCTTGTACACATATGATTCTTTACTACTCAAGTGTTATTTCTTATATAACAGTTAACACATCGAACACTAGATTGCGTAAACTGCGTCCATATTATATGAGCACTGAGCAAACTCTTTACGATTTGTGAAGAACATAAGAATAGTTTGTGTTCACACAAACCGTCTTGGTTTGTGATCAGCACTTGGTTTAGGTGGATCGTGAACACATTTTTCTGTAGGTCAAACTGTGCTGTATGAAAATAATTGAAATTTTATACACATTCTGTAAAATTAATGTACACTTGCTCAATATTCTTTCCTTTCTGGACCTTACATCACAAAAAATCACATTAATGAGCTAAATGATCTTTTTATTATTGTTTTTAGTTGGTAGGAATGTGTCTACGGTATCAGTAATGAATTTGTTTTTAAATAATATTGAATTTTGTTCAATAATCAACGGTACAAGTTATGTTATAATTGATAAACATATTTATTTATACCGATATGATTTGATATATATTAAACAAAAGAAATGCAATTTTATGCCAACCAAATTAGACAAAAAGAATTCTTAGAGTTGTTATAGGCAGACATAGAAAAATCCTCTGTTAGAATTAAATGCTAATTTAATATCATAGGGTATCAATAATGGTTTACAGAAGTCTTGGGAATCGAAAACATCACTTTCAGGACAAACAATCACAATTAATGCATCTACCTCTGGGATATTCGATAATTTTGCTGGATTAATAGGTAAGTTTATTTTTTAGTTTGCACATTATTTAATGCAACATAAACGTTTTATTTTACATTAAGATTTTGTTACTGGCGACAATTTGCTATAGCCAGAGGATCATCGATACACCTAGAAGGCAAAAGAAGATAAATGTAATAATATACGAAAAACTCCCCTTTAAAGAGCTGTCACTCGGAAAAGAAAATTTCAGGTGAGTATATTCTAATTGTTAATTACAGCTCTTCAAAAAAGATACAAAATGAAGGGTGAAATGACCATATACGGAACAATTGTTCTTTTTCTCGTTTTTGCATCTTATCTGTTGGAAGCTATTGTTATATTACATCTTTTACGTATTTCAGTAATAATTTATGATTTGCAAATAGTATTTCGAATGCTTTTATTGTAACAAGGTATCTACAGAGGTTACGGTTAATTAAAATACTTACTAATTTTTCAAATGTGGTTTTTATGTACTTTGTCATTTGTTTAAATTCATTAAATATAATCTTCACTGCTAGTAACTATCACATGTATATATCACTGAAGAAAAAAAGAATCAAAAACATTTTTGTTTGCCCGTTAATGGGCCTAAACATATTTAACCAAAGTCCGTCTACAAAATTTTACTATGGAAGAACAGTCTTTGGTTATATTTCCACGCGAAAATCTATTCAATTTCTTAGTGTATATAGAACCTTAGAAGTGATTCTGTATTATGAAGTTTAGTACAGAAATATAAGCTTTCTATTACATTTCTATACAAGATTACAACAAGAATTTGTAAAAGAGAAATTTACGTAGTTACGACGAATAAGTTTTCCGGCTGTGGCTTAAAAAACCGACAAATCAAAAAGCTGACAGGTCAAAAACCTACATTTAAAAGCCAACGATAAAAAAACCTACACTTAAAAAAAGTTACTTTTTGATTGTCGATGTGTCTATTTTTTCATGTGTCGACTTTTTTACCGTCGACTTTTTGTCTGTAGACTTTTTGACTCTCGGCATTATGACTGACATTTTATTGACCTGGCTACTTTTTGATTTCTCGGTTTTTCGACCCGCACCCAGTTTTCCTTGCTCACACAGAGTATAATATTTTTCTTTATTTTTAATTCTCCGGTTTATTACTTATTTCTATTTACTTTCAGTCATAGATTGAAAATACCGAGATATTAAGATACCATATGAAGAAATAAATGTAAGGTAAACAGTAATTGTATAAAAGATCAATTCAAATAAATATTACAAATTCTTTACATCGCGCTTGATTAAAACTGCAGACGATTGAGTGATTTGTAATAATTTCACGACATCGATTCTCGTTCTGAGACAGTTTTATTTTCAATTTATATTCAACACGAGCTTAATGATACGGGCAAAGATCACGGAACCCTATATATGCAGCTTTAGAATATATTACCATGATGAAAGTGTCGGTTTCTGCAGATAGTACGAAGAATTCGTACCGGAAGCGAGAAAATAAAATATCGTGTACAAATGAAGCATTGTAATTCATGGATTAGAGACTCAAGCGCGCTTATGAAATTTTTACGACACATTTTGCCAACGTGCTGCGCTGCAGAATAGCGGTGAGTGAAAGACAAAAGGTAGATATGAACCGAACAGGCGATAGAAAGCGAACGAAGAATAGGAGAGAGAAAGAGGTAGGAAGATTCATAATATCCGAGGAACTTTATATTACGTTCAAAAAGTTCCACGACCATAACACACGCCGTAGATTAAGGATCTGTCGTAATCTGCGAGATGAAGAGTGCTTACTATTTGATAATATGATTTTAAGAAAACTCCAAGTTATTAATTTTGATGCAAGAATTAATAAAGTTTAGCGCGTAAAATCTGGGGCTGCAAAAGCGTCAAAGTAGAATAAGTCAATGTATTGAACGTCATCTAAGGGCCGTAGTTTTCCCCGGTGCTCGGCAAGTTTACTTGTAACACAGTACACCTTTGAAAATTCATTTTAATTAGCAGTCTTTCTTTTTTCCATCACGTGATAAATATTACCATGCGTTAATCATATGGATTATTCTGTTTGGTTTTTTATTCATTCCTGCCAATCACTTTATATCGCGTAACTTATTTTTTGACGGTAATATTCATTCAGTACACTTTTAAAATTACCATTTTTATTTACAACTTTTATTATTTTTTTTCTGGTATTTGGTGTTTTGATTAGTGTTTCAATTAGAACAATTTCAATTTTACGCTTTTACAATAATTAATCTTTATTCATTCGAAATACTTTATATTTTTGAAGAATGAGGAAGGGATGTGTATCTTCAAATAGATTTAAATAATTTCTTATAAGATATATTTTCATAATTATTATAAGGTAACATAAATGATAATATGATAACACAGTCTAGACCGACGATTTTTTCCCCGATAAGAGACGACTAACTATTTTTAATAGTAACCTCATACTTCCTGTTAGCAGCGAAATTTCTTATTTTTCATAACATTGGACGTTGATGGAATGTTTAATTCAAGATTTCGTGAGCAATTTTATTTTTAATATTTCGGTTATAGAATGTATAAAATATATTAGTTCAGTCAAATTTTTCCTGCTGTTCTTACTAATTATTAAATGGTAAGACGATTACTTAAGTAGTAAGTGTCTGGTACGACACGTTTCCTTAGTACTTGCCGTCACTACTCATTCCTTTCATATGTCTTTACTAGACTTCTCAACTTTTGCATACATGTATAAGATAACACAGGCAGACAAAATTTAGGACCAAGAACCCTTACAATACTTTAATGAACTATTCTGACCTGCTTAATCCGTATCGACCTTCGAACGATACTCGCACCCATTAGTTTTAGCAATATTATAAAGTAAAATCAATAAAAAAGCTTATTTACTATATTTAAAGTCACATAACATTAAGAGATAATATTATTTTCAAAAAGATTGCCACAGTTTTGGAAAGTATTATTTTTCCCTTTAAAATCAATTTTGAAAAAGGAAATGGTTCATTGAATTTACTGCTTTTAGCAGTTGATTTGCTTACCCCTTCTACTGCGCTCTAAAAACTGAGAACATATAGACACCTATTACGAAGACTATGTCATTTAAAAACTTTTATGAAGACTATGCCATTTCGACTTGCCGCGTAAATTTGTCCATTATTGATGCGGAACATTATTTTTATATCGTGATTTTTTAAATATAATTTCCGCCGCGAAGCTGATTTCACAGGACTGCACCAAGCTGTCTCCTGCAGAGAAATAGAAGACTGAGACCAATGATTTCTAAAGGGTTAATTCATAAGGAATATGTTTCATTTTATATTGTTACTGTTAAAATTTGGAAATAAATGTTTGATGTTATTATGAATTAAAAAAAAAATTTTTTCACAGAGATTGTTATTTAATTTATTTACTTAAACTTTAAATGTAATTATATATATAACTTTATAGGAATAAAATATAAAAATAAATAATGTAGTATATGCAAAAAAATAAATAAACTCCTAAAAAGAAAACAAACATTTGAATCAGCGAGAGAAATGTTCATATTCACATTGCGGATTATCACGATCGGAAAAGTCTGAATTCTTTCGAACGATTTGCAGGGTTTAATATTTTGTTAGATACACAAAATATAGCGGAGTAAAATATAAATACACCGTAATAAATAAATATAAAAGATACTGGAAGCTATGATGTTTTATAAGTTTGACTACACTAAATGAGACGTACTATACGTATTCGGAGTGTTACGTTAGAATAAGTGAATGTGGTTATGTTTTCAATTGTAATGATATTTTTCACCACATAACTATGTGCTGCTGCAGGCATATTTATTTTTCTTTTAGCTGATGAAAGTCACTCAGCGTAACAGCTACCTTATAAAGTTATGTTAATAATTAAAAATGTATATCATTTATATTGAGATAATTGAAAATCTATATTATCCTTTGAGAGTGCCAATTGTATATATTTATTTTTGGTTGTTAATACAAAAAAGACTGCAGTAATATACAGATCGTAAAAGAATATATGTAAATGCTAAAGCCACCAGTAATTCATACTGCTCGGAAATTGGATTTAAAATTTTCCATTTTTGTTAAGGAATATAATATTTCATACCTTCCGAGATTCAAATTGTATAAATTAAGTTTTTTTTCAAAGATAAATAAATAAAAATTTGACAATATTTCTTTTTTATACTTCCACATATCTATTTTTTATTGGTTAATGTGACAAAAATTTTTTCATTTGCGAAATTAAAAAATGTGTGTACAGCCCCTACGATTTTGTAGCCGATATATTGAAATTCGAAAACTTGATCACAGATATGTAAAATTAGCGGCCAAAAATGCATAAACAACAAAAGTCGATGAATATTTAATATTTCACAGCCACCATATTGGACCCACTATACTGAATTTAACAAAACTAACCAGATTCATAATCAACGGACTCAAAAAACCCCGAATAGTGAGTTTTGTTCAACTAGAATTACATTCCCACTTGATTTAATTCGATTTGAGTAAATTTCCAATTTTTTCAGCGTTTTGACCGCTATTTTTGTAATAAGACAATAAGTAAAAAATATTGTATGATAGATTCCATTAGTGAATCCATTGAGTGCCCTCTTGTGACAAATTTTGTAACGAGCCGTTTATCTCGACCGCGCGGAAGAGAAAGAGCGGCGGGAGAAAGAGCGGAGGAGAGAAAAAGGGCCATTACAATTAATATCGACGCGAGTAATCAAGAAAATACCAAAGACGCGATGCGCGCTTTTTCCGCCGGTCGGCCATTTTGGATCCCAAGCCCACGTGGGATCCGAGCGCGCATTAAGGGACGTGCGCGCGCAATGACATGGCGCTGGCGCTGGTGCGCCTCTACATGCGCAGAAGAGGTGCAACGGCGCCCTGGCAGCGCAGCATAGAAAGTGGGCAATAAACGGGCCGAGTTCCAAGCTCGGAGCGCATGTGTCGCCGCAATGGGGCGCATGCGCTCCAAATTCAAATATGGGGCGGGCTGTCAAACTAAAGTCCAGCAAATAACATTCAAATATTTGACAGTTCCCGTCCCGATTCTTAAGAAAAAAGGAACTCGGCGACATGAATGGACATACGGATACTTACCGAGGTATTATAAGACCTGGTAAGTAGGTATCCCTCAATATCTCTTGTATTTTGGACACTCTTCTACAAGGAACTTCTTCTTGACTCCTGGTGACGACTCGCTGCCTCAACAACGGTCCGGAGACCCTGGCTGCTCCGGACAAATAAGTGGGCCCACACTTCAACATCCAGCATCACGCTCAATTGAAATGGAGGTGGCGAGGATAAATTTCTGACGAACAAATCCAGGAACTGACGATGGAACTCCATTCACCACAATTAATCACCACGGATGGAGAACCAGAACGGAATCAGGAGAAGGACGCCACAAGAAAGAAGACAACGTAAGCCTCTTTCTCTTCCGTTCCGTTAAATAATAATAAAATGAATATGTGGGTTTCAATTTATAACGTTACGTAACAAAGTGTTTATATATATATATATCTATGTTAATTTATTTATCTGTATGTATGTGTATGAACGTATGAGATGGATGTGTGTTCGTGTTAATAATTTATTTGCCGCGTAATTTATCCCCTCGTTGACGACATGACCATTTTTATTATGTATGACCCCACATCATTTACCGACGACTCGACAACTAGTTTTTAATCTTGACTCTTATTTTTTATATGTGCAATGACGACCTCGAGTGTGTTGGTATGAATGTGGTAATTTTTATTATATAACGAGTTCAATTATTTGTATATCTCGAAGTTATAAAATATATTTTAATTTAATGACCAATGATATTAATGACGTTTTATTTCAGCACCAACGATTCCAATCTATGATTTATTTATTTATTTATAATGATTGACTATAATTTGACATATATTTATTTTTATGTTTGGACGATTCGGAAAGGTTTTAATTAATTGACTCCGATTTGTTTCAATTTTGAATCAGTGGAAATACGTTTGGACAAATGTTTTGATAAATTTTACGAAAAATGCAAAAAAAAAATACGTAAAAAACGTGTCTTTTAAAATCTTTTTCAACAAAATATTGAAGATTGGAATTGAAAAAAAAAACTCCTTTCGAAATAGCGGTCATCGAAAAAGTAAATCTAGGTACTCTCGATTTCTTAAAAAACCTGTTTCATATGAGAAATAAACGCTGAAGTCGAAGTAAAATTTCAGTGTATTTATGTTTCATGTCAGTAAGAGACGAGGAATAATTTTGAATTTTGTCAGAATAGGTATTCTTACAGTTTTTATTTTTTCGAATCATTGAAATTTTACAAGTATGAAAGTATTCTTTTTTCAATTCTATAACATTTTTGTTTTATGGAAATTTTCTCTTAAGTCTGAAGCTTACATTGTTCTCTAATTGGTTAACGAATACTCCGAAGTTTTTTACAAAGTTTGTAAATAATTATTTTCAAAATTTCCATTTTTTCGATTTTACGAAAAATAAAAAATTGTATTATTTTAATCTGAAACTATACGAAGGTATTCTTTGACTCATTCCATTCGTAACTGTCCTCTAAAGTCTATAGTTTTGAGGAAAATAAATGTTAAAATTTGAAAGGAATTTTGTAAATGCGATGGCCATTTTCGGTCAGGCATCGAAAATTTCAAATATATACCAGTATATTTTTAGTGCAACTATCGATTGCACGCTTCTTATACATTTTTGTTCAGTCAAAACACAATTTTGTATTAAAAATTCGAAATTTGTAATATAATAATAATAATAATAATAATATCGACTTTATTGCCAAGGAAAAACGAATTGTACATAATGATACAACTTAAACCTAAACAAAGGGCGAGTCACAGCTTAAAAATGCTGTTTTACAGACTGACCATTAAATGTGTCTTTAAAAAGACTGACCATAATATGTTAGTATATGTGTAAAAATCATATATAAATTTCGAATTTAAAAAAATGTTTCACCACCATTTGAAAGTGTGACTCCGAAAATGGTAAAATCTGATAGGTTTGATGTTTTAAAATTAATTTTATGTTAAATAAGCGTTGAAGTAGGTGTAGATTTTCTACGTATTTGAGTATTAACGGATTAATATCAAATATATAATGAATATCAGAATTAAATGGAAAACGAGTGATAATTATTTTTATATATGATATAAGCAATACGACTATGAATGTAGAAAATTATATTATTGAAAAAAGTCGACATTGCCAGTAAACTTAACCGAATATATCATATCGCGATAAAATAATTTTTTAATATTGAAAATAATTCGATGGTGACGGGGATGTGTCAAACCATACCTTTATAAAGTTTTTTTTCACATAAGACTGTCGGTCTAGATGACGCAATTAAATTAGTCTGGAGGACGGTCACTATGACAAAGAAAATAACCTAGACATGAATGAAAGCCTATAAAAAACGTGTGTCCTCGAATATATGTTCTGCAGCTCGTTTACTCATTTTTGGTTAACGTGAGTCTTCGTTCATCTTATATATAGACTTTGAAATCCATCGGTAAATTGTTTATATACTAGAATGGTAAAAATTATTTAATTTTATTTTGTGTTTGCATATTTTCAGCAATGTCAACGAGAAAAATGTTAAAATATTCGGGTGAGAATAAAATTGAGATTACACGGGTTTTAGTTCACGTCTTTTCAGTAAAATCAGATAATTACAACTGCATCTTGAGTATGATTGACGGACGACGATTGTGTCATTTAATTCAACAATGGTTGAAATAATCCGAAGAATCAAAGTTATTGACAGGCGAATGGTCCGTAGGAAGTAATACTTTCGTCCATTTAAAGCGATAACCGAGTTAATAATATGATTTAATGTCTTGCTTGGGTGTTCACCGAGTGACGGGCATTACGTCGTTGTCACGCTTAAATGGTCGGGGGTCGATGGTGTAAGGGATGGCAAAGCGACGGCTGCTGCAGACTTCCCTTTTCAGGAAGGGATGCGTTGGCCCGTGAACTCGCAGATAACGCAGAATTATAGTCCTGGAATGGGGATCACCTTGCACGCCTTCCTCCCCCGCATCGAGTCTTCTCGTCACGTGGTGATATACGGATGATGTGCGTATCACTAAAACGCTCGATCAGATACATTGAAATTGAATCATACTGTTACGTACACCCCGACAATGTATCATCCGATTAAACTCCGAAGAAACGTCCAAGAAGCTTATATTCCGAAGGTTTATATAGTTGGTAATAACACCACGAACATTTTATTTTTTATTTACACGTATTAATTCTGAGTAAAGGTCTGTTAAGATATAAATATTAATAATTAATAACACAGGTCAACATGGTTTAGTTATTGGGAAGCTGTGGGTCATTTTCAGTCAGAAGTGGCCCAACACGTTAGGATTTTGAGATATTTGAGGTTATTTACTCGAAAAACACGTTTTTTGCTATTTTTGAGGTCATGTACAGAAGACACAACATTTTTAGAAGTTTTTCCTTTCATTGGATCATGTGATACTACTCTTTTTCTTTAAAGTGGGATGCGCAGAATTCCATTACGACTTTTCTTCACCAAGATACGCCAATTTGAAATTACGATATACATGTAAACAAATTTACCTTGAAATGCTCTTAGGGAATAAATTCAAGGGCAAATTCAATGTTATGAAACCTATATAAATATAAACAACTATATAAAATATGGATACAAATAACTAAAATGACTTTTCAGTATTGTGACTATTTTTTTGATAACGTTAATGGAATATATCTCGTAATTTTAAAATGGCCGTCACTTTGTAAGAAAAAATCTTAGGTGATCAAATAAAACTTCATTTTGAAGGGCAAAGGTAGTACTAAAAGATGCATATAGTACAGAAGGCCAAAAAAAATTGTTGCGTCCTGTACGTAACCTCAAACATAGCAAAATAACGTGTTCTTGGAGTACATTACTTCAAATATCTAAAAAATCTGACATGATGGACCAATTCTGCCTTCACGTTTGGATTCTACGCATACAATTACGTCGAAAATGACGAACAGCTTCCCAACAACATCCAAGTTCCTCTTTTTGACTTTTGTAGACCTGTGTAAGTAGACACAATATGTATATGTGATATACAAACTCCATACTCCGGTCTTATAAAAACGATATACGCTATCAGCCTGCCCCGACTTTTTCCTTTGTTTGAGGAGATTGTAAGATAACATTCAGGACATTTTCAAAAGAATTGTAGATTGTTTAAGATATTAATTATTAAAAGTATATTAGAAGAAGTGTGAAGTTCATTAAAAAAGAGACTATTTTGTTACTTTTTTTTCGTTATTGTAAAGGATGATGCTGTCACAGCAGTAGTAAAGAGGAGGGGACAGGGTGGGGTATGAGTAATACCACGTCAACTCATCACAGTGTTTGGTCGACACATACCGATTTCATTGAAAATGTGTATTGATGTACCTGCTAATATTATAAATAGGTATCTCAAAGGATTTTTCGATATTTGCAAAATTAGCTTGGTTATCTTTATATTAAATTTTTGCTTACTTTTCTTTATTCACTTCATAATTCGGAAATGTAAGTGCAGATCAACTAGAAATTTTTGTTACCATCTTCAATTAAATTATAAAAAAAAGTATGCGTTTTTGGATTTCAAATGTTTTGAACATAACCTGTTTTTTAAATTAAAAATGATCTTGAACACGCTGTAGTTTAAAAAATATACCTTTAATTTTCCTGAAAAAGGTTACAGATATTCCTTAGGCTGTCATTAATAAATGGTGAAAATTTCATTCTGGGACATAGTAGACTTTTCGAGGAAAAAAAATAAAATGTACGACAGTTTTTAACGTCACGCAATGCTTTACGGGCGACAGGCTTACAGGCTTTTCCTGCAATTAAACAAAACACTAACTAATTTGCAACAAAACTGTCCCGGTTTTGAATCTACTCAAAACAGTAATGAAACTTCGAAAACCACCCCCAAAAGTAGTTAAGTGATATACCCAAAATTCAACCCTTCTTAGCGCTACTCAGCATAAACGATGTGGACGTGATATGGTACTCATCTCTTCGCGGTGCTTTTTGACCGTTTAAATGAAGATTTAAATTCCAATGATTTTAGTTTTCAATTTTCGTTTCTGGAATAATAGTATGAATCTGCTGTGTATCACCAATGCACTTAGCTTTGTGAAATCTAATTTTTAATTCCTCTTCTTCCAGTTCATATTCACTACGGGAACAGAATTGTGTATTATGAAAGACACATGTGTATTATTCATGGCAGTTTTAGCCCAGTCGTATAAATTACGTAGTGTTAAGATTTGACTATTACTAGGTCTGTTCTTTTCAGTGTTCCTTCAATCCTATCATCGGAAAAATTGAATGTATCGGTCGTTTTCGAAATTTCATTACTGTTATGGGTAGATTCCGATTCGGACAGTTTTGTTCCATATTACACATAAATATATAGGTTTCATATTCGCATACGAAGATCGTGAGTATTTTGTATAACTGTGGGAAGAAACTCGCCTGTAAAGCGTAGTGCGACGTTAACAGCTGTCAATTTTATTTTTTTTCAAAAAGTCTACTATATCCCAGATTTAAATTTTCACCATTTATTAATGACACTCAAAAGAATATGTGTGATTTTTTTCAGGAAAATTGAAGATATATTTTTTAAACTACAGCGTTTTTCAAGTTAATTTTTAATTTAAACAACAGGTTATGTTAAAAATATTTGAAATTCAAAAACGTTTCAAATATTCCTCATTTTTTACACCCAGTACTCAATGTTGAGCATGGCTGAGTGGTTAGGTGCATCCTTGACAATATGGACTTAGTACGGAATCCCAGCATGGACAGCTAAGCTTTTTGAAATTGATTTGCGACTTAATAAGTACCGATAGGGTAGATGTACCAATTACTAGGGGCCATCTAACCTATTACTGCGGCTTGTGTGTTTCTATTTCTGCGGTCATAACCTCATATGAAATACATGTAATTCTTATTAGATCAAATCAAGGCATCCATAATTTAGAGCTGTTAGGGCTTAAGAAAGATATAGTCGTCGATAAAAATGAGTTTCTCAAATCGGAGCAAATTTTGGTTATATTGTCAGATCATTTCAGTTTGGGTTGAATCGATGTAATGGCGTGTCAGCCTAAAAATAAATATGAAAAGGTTCGAGAGTATAGATACTATTGTTTAATTCCTCTTTCTTCAGTATACAAAGATTATATTTTTGTTTAGAACCAGACGAAACTGTGTAGTTTCATATTTTTTGTTTATTATATATAACTTTTTTGGCATGGATCTGTTCATTTTATTATATGTTCAGAGCTATATTGAATGGAAATAAACGTAGTATATTAAATAAGTGTTTGCATTAGAGATTGTTAAAATTCAGTCAAAAGCGTATATACAGATTAATTAATGATAAAGCCGCAGGTAAATGTAATGGAAAATAATTAGTTTATTTTATAAAAACAGGCTAAAGCAATGCGAAATCTAAGGATTCCGATTATGATGCTACGGTCCTTTCGTGTGTCGGTCTACGATATATGTTTTTAACGCACGAAAAATGTAAAGATTGACCTTCTGCATGTGTAGAAAAAACTTTCATACAATAAATTAAAACCAAATCTTTCCACTGCTCATAAATATTAAAAATGCTTTTTTGCGGAATTATTTTGTAGAACCTTATCAAAAAGGTAAAAACTTCTCTTACAGAAAAGATGTCACATTAATTATTTCTTTTAGCCATGGAAATATATAAAATGAAATCAAAAGTTAATTTTGAAACAATTAGATTACTCTACATTTTTCGTTATATTTTAGTTGAAAAAATGAGACATCTTTTCGTAAATCATGAGATTTGAAACACAATATAACCAAATATTGTTATGTTATGAAAATAGATTTATTTATGTTTTTTTTAGAAGAAATAAACGTATGCTTGACACGTTCTAGCAAGAGATACGGATAACACAATTAGTCAAAGCAAACTAGAACCGCGAAGAGGTATCTGTTTCGTCTATTTCGTTATTCTACGTACTAAAGCACATATATCAACGATTAGCCATCATTTTGACTGTTAATAATCAAAGTAACTGCATAAAGAAAATAAAAGTGCTACAGAAGGATGTGATTCGCAACCTTGAGTCTGAATAGATAATAATGTTTTAGTTAGGATATGTATGTGGTGTGACTTCTTATAATATTACTAACCTTTCTCTACTAATACAAAAAAAAAATGTGATCTGACGACGAAGATCAAAATCCGATGAAAAATCTAAACAGTGAAAAATTTGTAATTTCAAAAAATCAAACGGATTACTTAAATAGGTTTTTGAATTGTTAAAAAATGACCTCATTTACACCTCAAATGAATGATCACTACAGAGAATACACAAATCCGGTTTCTGCGGTAAAATTCATTGTACCGAATGATATTGTGGTGATTGTGTTCCCAATTCGAATTTCGCGAGGTGTTTAGTAAAGTGTGCGTTAAATCAATAGTGAAGTTGATTAGTCAACATTGGTTTGAGAGAGCGATGCAGACAGGAGTGCCATCGTATAACATCCTCTCAACGAAATACTCTTATTGACAATCAATGATTTTGGTAAGTATAACACAGATATATACACGTGAATCAGCTTGCACGCATTAGTAGTGCACACATTGCATGCTTGTAGGATGCACTACTAATAGGTAGCGATTTATAGACACATTTTGCGATTGCAATGAATTCGTAAGCGTACACAAATCATTGAAAATGTTCACATAAATAAACCTTCAAGTATTTTAATTAAACAAATAGTAACTTAACATTGTGTCCTCCGCCTTCATAATTGCCTTATTTTCAAAATGTTAAATTGTAAACTTCTTTTTATTATATTTAAAGAAAAGACTTTAGAAAAAAAGGTAAACAATTATTTCTGTTAATCGCAACCAAGTCTCAAGTTTGTGAGTGCTACAATCCAACTCTTTTAATATCATTTTCAACAAAAGTCGCGATTATTTTTCATTCCGATTTTTTAAATATTTTAATAAGAATTTTTTGAAGATAGGACAAAATTTTAAAATCGATTGCAAGAAAAAGTGTAAATTGTCATCTGCCCTTGTTGCAAAAAGTACTAACATTTATTTAAAAACTAAAGCCATTATCAATGTTTTGTTTTTACTCCCCAGTTCGGTCAAATTTTTTATTTTTCATAGAATGCTATATTTTTGTACATAATTAAATAACATATTTTCTTAATGACTATATTACACTTTATTGGATTCAATCTGCAAAGATTATTACACAAATAGTTGCTTGCAACTTACATATACCAAATAGTCGTACCTCAGTAAACAAGAAATATTACACTTAATAAACCAACCATATATAGTATGTAACTACCCAAATGCCATTAAATAACGGTGGACCAACGCACTTCTGTGTGAACTCGGGTAATTAAAGTACAAATTGATCTCTCAATATGCAGCCCTAGTTGGGACGAAAGTACAAACTGGAAAGTGTTTCAGAATTTGTACGACAGTGACTACTACCCAATAATAGTGACAATTTGATATGAAAATTCGGGGACATGAATCTCAAACGCAAGGTGGAAATTCTATAAGTCTATAAGATTGAGAGTTATCAACGCTAAATAACCAAATGGCAGACCTGCCAGTAGTAATCTTATTCGAGCCACATACTATAAATGAAATACTGGATAAATTTCTGAAAGCCTTAAACGATGCAGCAAATATTGTTGTACCTAAAACCAAGATAAGCAATGTAAAAAGATATTACCATGGTAGAATCGTGAGTGTAAAAACGCCCTAAATAAGAAAAAAGAAGTTTTTAAAGAATTCAAACAAAATGTAATTTATAGCGTGTGCTCACGACAGGAAGGTCATTAAAGTAAGTAAAAAAGAACAGTCCTGAACAAACTACCTTTTACCACTTACGCACAACAGCCTTCGTAAGGAAATCTGGAATAAAATAAACTACATCAGTGGCAACAGGAGACATCGGTACAATATACAGGGTGTTCGAAAAGTATGGAAACCGTCCTGTAACCTTTGAAAGAAAATATATTTCGAAAATCGCTGAAACACGTGATACAATTTTCCGAAAAATCTATGTTTTCTGCGGGGTTCCAACCCCCCCGCCCCAAAGGGGGGGGGGGGCGTGTGGCACGAGGGGTGATGAATATCTTAAATGGCAACATGGGTCGAATGGGGGGATATTTGGATGGTCTTTTCGAGACGAATTCAAAACACTAGGAATAGATGGCGCTGCGAACAATTTTTAGCGGTCATAATCGACTTTTAAAACTTTTAATCTAGTAACTTTTGAACAAATGAAGGTTTTGACAAGTGCCGAATTAAGCGAAACTATTTTTCAGAAATATCTATTTTTACCTTTTTTGAGGTTAGAAAAACAGAGTAGATTCGTGTTTGGGAGGTCAGAATACATCGGATATTTTTGAAGTGTTAATATTTTTACTGTCGGTATAACGGTTTACAACGGTTTTTTGACCTGTCGGCTTTTCGATTTGTCGGTTTTTCGACCCGCATCCATTTAATACATCCACTATATTTTTATAACAAATCATATAATATTCAATAGTAATAATTTGTTTCTATGGTTGATTTCGATATGTTTTAACGCTAAGAAATTATTCGTTAAATTGAAATATTTATTTTGAACAAAAGACGTATATTTGTCTAAGAGGAATAATTCTGGACGGAATAATATACGTTCTAACGGAATAATATACGTTAATTTGTGAAATAAATATCAATAAAAACTACAATTTTAATGGAGCTCAATTTCGTCTTATTTTGTACGTTTGCAATTAATCTGCAGTTAACTTTTGAATCAATTGGAAGCAGTAGCCATTAAATCGTTCATAACTTTACAATTACGTTTGAGAATTGCTGTTGTATTTCGCATGAATTCTGGTAATCAGCAATGGAATCACAGCGAGCGAACCGCGAAGCGAACAAACTGAGATTCGCGGACCCATGGGATTGCTCGCAGGAATGACTGCAATGACCGAAGGTAGTAGACCAGTCACTCACCCTCTTGGGATTGACCTTATCGTGGTCTTCCCCTACGAAGGCATATACCTTTACCTGAGAGGATATTATGCCGCTCACATATGATTCGGTGAGGGCAATAATCCAGGGGATACACGAATATACACATTGCAGATGCAAGCGCAGAACTGATCTTCGCAAATAGCTGTTTCACGTAATAACCTTTTGTTTGCCCGTGTCAAACTGTAAGCATTGCGGTGGTACGTAAGATAACGACAACAATATTCGAGGGCGATAAAAATAAAATTGGCCTATAAAAGGCATGCAATCATATTTTTTATTGAGCTGTCATTGAAAAGCTGTTATCTTTTATATGACGGAAAAAAATTCACCTCAAGAAAAAAATTCTGTTTCCTTCCTGAATATTTTGATATAAAGAAATTTACTACTTCTTTACTTCGGAATATTTATTTGTGTTATTTTGAACGAGAAACTTTTAGTGTCCAGTGACCGTGATTTCAACAAGAACGTGTCTGATTTGAACAAGTCTATGTAATGTCTAATGTAAGAAGTATTTGTCATTTCCGCGTGTTCATGCGCGTTTTCATTACATTTGCAGTTTCTGGATCTGGTCAAGTTTATGCGTGAGGTTAATTCGAGAAAACGTGGTAAATTCATTGTGGAAATTCTTAAAATTGGACACCGGAAAAAATTACTAATGGTTATTTGTAATTTTCATTTTCATTCTGCTCAGTGATTAATTAAAAAAAAAGTCTGGCAAATAAATCCTGCCATTAGTATATTATATAGTCGTAAACTGCCATCTAATATAATAAAAGATTGTCTTTATTGTAGCTTAAATTGTGCAATGGCGAGGTACGCCAAATCGAGTTTTGCAGTCTCCAAGTATAGTAAATTCTTCACATTTTCACGTGAACTATTATCACATGTATATATATTACCTATTTCATTATAATTAATAATTATTTTATTAATACATTTATTTACTGATCACCCAAGGGGCTGGCACTATCCACATGCAGTTATGAGATTTCAGGTGAATTTATTGAAACCAAAAAAGTTAGAATGAACTAATCCGCTTGGTTACGGTAGTATCTTTTGGTTATCCCCCACAATGTTTGTCAGCCACGTATCGAATTCATTTTGTGTCCTGAATAAGGATGCACGAAAGATCGCCCAATACCGTACCCCAGGTAATAATTAAATATGTATTTATTAACATATACGTAAATGCAAAGATTTCCATAATTTTTGGACTCGTAGATCTTCTTAAAAGATGACAAATAGTGTGGTGACGGACTTAATTTTGGTAATTGTTAGTTAATGTTATCTAGCAATTTAATTCTGTATAACTCATAATATACTAGGAAGAATGACAATGAATTGATTTTAAGATTTAATTTATCAGTTTGCAAAGAAATTATTTATTTACAAATACTATTACTCAATCTTCTTCCAAAATATAGATTTTTTCTCTTTTATATATGTAAATTACAAGAGGAAAAGAAACTAAATGTATGTTGTATTATTTTCTATACAACTTTGTAAGTTTACAATTAAGTATTTTTAACATAATGAAGCTAATTAATGTATTGAAATGAACATCACGTACTTTAAAATAAATGGCATTTTCGGGGTTCAATATTTTAGTATTTAAGGTTGTTATTATTTTATAATAGAGAGCTTCATTTTAATTCTCAATTTTCGCAAGCACGTGAGTCACACATCAGCATATTATGTGAAATATTCTTCCTCCTTTTTTTTAGCGCGATCATAAATAAATAAGCATGTTAAATCAAAGAATTAAACTGAGAATATGAACGCGCATAGTTTATATTTTATATATTTTCTGAAAATTGTGCAAACTAAAATTAATGAAAGGAAATGACAACGAATGTATATATATTATGCTCAAATATTGTATGTTTTCTTATTCGTATGTTATGATATGTTTTAAATATTCGGGTTTACAATGGCTGATCTTATTTTAAGCTGTCCATCAGTAGTA
Organism: Trichopria drosophilae; assembly: GCA_030407085.1. Classification (NCBI taxonomy): domain Eukaryota; kingdom Metazoa; phylum Arthropoda; class Insecta; order Hymenoptera; family Diapriidae; genus Trichopria; species Trichopria drosophilae. Next base: position 156,831,069 of record CM059582.1, on the reverse strand, counting down.
TTGATCATTAATGTATCATCTCGAATCACGGGTAGTGTTACTTTATATAGTAAATAATATACTAAATAGAATCTTGTAAACTGAAACAAAATTTACCATACAAACGTTGTTAAAATAACAAGATCACTTCAGCTTCAAACTCTATGTTATAGATAGTAATTTTGACTAGTAGGTATTTGATACATAAATTGTATTTAATTTATGTGACTTATTGATTTCTTTGTGTCGAAATAATGAATATGATTTATCGTTGATAAATGTTCTTACGTGTATATAATTATAAAAATACGTGCACTTGTATGTCTGTCTATTGTACATAAATATTTTACAGATATTTACAATCAACTAAATAATTTTGATATAATTTAAAATCATGTATAATAAGTAATTAATACAACAATCTGTATTTTTGTACTCAACATCTGCAATACGAATTTTATGCATTTTAAATGCAAAGTTTTATGCAAAAGTTTTATAAGATTTGAGACTTTAGTCTCGTTATTTGTTCAAAAGTTAACATTTAGTAACAATTTTTATGTTATTCGTTTCACGGAATAGTGTTGGAAATAGTTTAACAGATGCCATCACAATATTATGTCTTAGGTCTTAAGGGGGACAACAGATAAGTTGAAAAGAAAAAATAAATCCTTTACTGCTTAAGTAGTAAGCACCAAACAACTTTTCTAGATTTATTATTCAGAACGAAATGCTAATCACTTAAGTAGTAACGGCCGATATTTGGTTCATCGTTCATATCTTTCCCTACTCAAGCATTGCCTTTAGCTATTTTTACGCGAATGGTTTGCTACCAATATTAACCAACACAATAACTTATAGTTCCATACTATTTAATAGAGTTCTGCGTAATTTTAACGATATTGTTACCACATTAAATTATGACTGTTTATTACTCATAATCTGATAGTTTAGGTAAGCCAGTGTTGATGGTTCCGATTATTCCTTTGTCCGGCCATCAGTAAGTATATACGTGACTTGAAAATATTATACAATCATTGTATTAGAAAATCAACGAGTACCGATTCAAAATTTTTACTAAAATAAAGAAATACTATAAAAACACCAATTCTTAGGCCATATAATAAAAAACAATAGTTTTAATTATTTATATATGTGGTATATAAAGTCAATGGTAACGATTCTTATTGTGTTACCGATATTAATATTTTAGAAATGTATCTACTGCCAGTTTCTCTGAACTGTTTTGCTATTTTAATAGTATGTATTTGAATATCACAGTTTTTACGTTGTCCATATGTCTAATTCACATGGAGATTTAATTTAAATGAATTAGATTTCTAGCAGGGTTTGATACAACATGTTAATTGCAATATTAATTACATTCAAATATTATTGCGGTCAAATTTACTCTCTTCAGTGATCTTCTTTATTTATAGTTTTATATTAGAGTAAACTGCTCCGTTTTAGACATAATAGATACTTTATAATAGACATTTAATGCATGTGGGTTCAAGTATTTCCCACGCTGCGTTCGTTTTTTACGAATTCTATAAAATATACAAATTTGTCTTCTAAGTAGAATTTCATTTTAATCCTTGTAAAAATTAATTCTCAACAGTACCTCTTTAAAAATGTAATGATACTTTCATATGAATTATAACATCGCCCACGTATTATTATAATTATAAATATCCATTGTACATGTTTTTTCGTTAAAAGAATGAATATGAATTGAGGTCAATTTTAACATGACGAAATAACAAAGGGTTTACTCATCTTTAAAGAGTACATAACCATTACTTTACTTTCAACTTGTAGATCGAGCTTCCCGCGCGTTTAACTGGCAGAATGATGCTAAATAGTGGAGTAAATCAATTATCAGTTTCTTATTTCTTTATCGCAGTGATAGAATTATTTAAATATTCGTACCTGGAATAAATTATTTTATAACGTTCATTAAAACGGAATCCGATAACTGCACAGGATGACCTACATTTTGCAATAGACCCCTGGCATAGCAAAAATAGGTTTTAAATTCGTTTTAAGCCACGTACATTTTTCAGAATTTTCGTTCATAGAAACGGTATAGGCAGTACTACGAACCGTCGTATGTAGGATTTGAACAAAAATGTAATGCCCGACCCGTGGGAGCAAGCTACTAGGGCGTGAGGGAGGATGGGCTGCGAAGAGACTGCCAACAGGAATTTCCAGCGTACAGCGATTCTCATTTTCACCATACCTCTTCTCGTTCATTTTTTTTCATAACTGTGCTCTTTCCAGAATTACGAGGGTAGTTCGCATTAATAAATTACACAACGATGATACGCTCGTTCGCGTTTTATGTCGTCACAACGCTAGCAAACGTTGCGAATGTCACTACCGGCAGTTCTTAGGAATGCATGTTCGAAAAGGGTCAGAATGACGAGCGAATTTTAGTTTCGAGAAAAACTCAGCTGAAGACTTTTTATGCAGGTAAATGCATTATTCCTTGCAATTCGCTAGAAAATGTTGAATTATCATTATCAACGATGTTTTGTAAATAACGCAGTGCGGAATATCAGGACGGACTAAGGAGCAATCAGACGTATATCGTGGTACAAATAGTCTCATTCACCCTCGTTGAATTAGTGACGTTTTCCTGCATGAAATATTTTTGGAAATATATGCATAATTGAACAGTATAAGAATAACATATTCAGGCCAAAGGGTGATGAATACGTAAAATGATTTTTCAGTAATATTATAAAAACATAGGCGAATTTAGGATAATGTTAATAATATTGCGCTGCGTCTGGTGTTAAAATAGTTTGTCTTATCGTCGTAAGATACCATAGCGTTCTATTAATAAGATTCTATTATATTTTAATAAGATTCTCGTTACTTAAGAAAGCATTGTAAACCGGACGAGCTACTCTTACTTATCTAGATGATGTACACTCTTATGATAGCATACTCGCACATCTGTAGTCTCTTTCGCTTTATTTTGTAATTTTATATTTCTTTCTGTATTATCATGTAGTTACCAAAACAATATTGCAATCTAAGCCAAAGATAACAATAAATAAATAAATAAATAATAATATTGTTTATTAATTAAACCATATCATCTTTCTAAGATCCATTACTAAATCTACCAAAGGCAAACTAATGTTTTCCAAATGAAATTTTTTTGAGAAAACTCTTTAAAAAACTAGAGCTTTTCCGCTTCTCTCATGGTATGTCTTCTAGAACGACTCCATATCTATTTTGATATTATAATTTTTAGTTTTATATTGGTCTTCTCGAACAATTTATTTTACTTCCCTGTTACAAACGATATAAGTGACTACTTTGAGGCACGTGTGCGTGCTAAGTGCTGCGTCAGTCGTTTCCTGATAAAAAGGGTCTCTTTGAAATGCTAAAGATTTTAAGTACTGGATCATAAACAATCAGATAATAAATAATATATTTTTTATGTGTATTTACATGTTTTTTACGGTGTTTATCAACTGCCCTTTCAATGTGAAGTTCCAACTGCGTATAATTTTCTCCTGATATTCTATAGGAGCAGACTTAAACGCGAAAAGAGACTCTCTAGGATTAAATATAGTTTATTCTTCCAATGGAATATAAAGACTCTCATAAGGGCTCTTGTGTAGTGATTAAAATTTAGCTAATAGACGTACACTCTAAAATTATTGGACTCAATTGCGGAGTCCAAGAGAGAGAGAGTAATCGTTAATTTCCACTCCAGGCTTCAATTTTACTCTCTTGGAGTCACTTTAGCTCCTTTGGGGTATTTCATGCTAGGTTTGAATCCCTTTACCGGCGTAGTTATATACTGCATAGAAAACTGGTTACTACGTGGCCGGCCGACAAACATGTTTTATTTCAACTCGCTACACCTTATGCAATTCAGAGAATTTTGAAACGAATACAAAAAGAAACTAGTGTTGGCGTGGTGCCTCGCTCGCTTCGCTCGCTCAGAAACTTCGACCCAGTGAAGAGTCGGCTATTCCTTAAGACTCGTTTGTTTACTAACAGCTTTCAATTATATTATAAAATTATATTGATATTTGGGGGTCCAATCATATTTAGGTCCAAGTGGCTTCGATAGATATGTTACAACAATATAGTGTTTCTTATATGTATGAAAATTGAAAATGAACATTTTCAAAACTTCGACCCCGACAACAGGCCAGCCGAAGTATTAATAAATAAAAGTTGCCAAACACTTACTTCATGCACTTGTATTCTAATAGACTATTCGATGCATATTACATGTTTACTGTGTTTTACTAAATACTGTCTGTATTATTATGATATTATATATACAATATATATACATATAATTCGTCAAAGATATCTTGAAAGTGTCGAAAAGATCTATGACGGATATCTTATAGATATCTATAAGACATCTTTTAGATATATCGAAATAGTTATTTTCGTATCAAGGGCGTAAATGAACTTTGCGCCCGTAGGTGGTCACCGCGCCCGAGGAGCTGGCAATGACTACCCCTTGGGGGTAGGGGGTCGAAACGTCGAAATTTGATGAAAAACAATAGGGTAATTTTTTTGCCGCGATGACCAAATTCAATACTTTTTCAGACAATAGTCATAAACATTTTAAACCAGTTTTGATGGCATTATCGTTGACTTTAGGAAGAAAATACATATAACCTTTTTTGTAAAGAATTTCATGCTATATCTTTTTTGTTTGAAACATTTTTTAATAAAATTTGTATTTTCCAAAATAAATGCAAAAAACTACAAAGAAACTTAATTGGGGCTAATTTTTTTTAGTAATGGACGGGTGGATCTGCCCCAAATCAGATCTAAGTTATGCCAAGACGCGTATTTTAAAAAAAAATTTATGTCAATATGCTTATCCGTTCGCGAGTTATCGCGAGACAAAAAAACGGGACGTACGGACGTACGGACGTACAAGATCACGGACACAAATTTTTTTATTGTTAATTTGGGTTCCTTAGGGTCTGAAACGTCGACATTTGATGAAAAACTATATGGTAATTTTTTTGCCCGAAGTGACCAAATTCAATACTTCGTCCAGACTTAGTCTGGGTCGAAGTAATTGTTCGTTTAAGGTTTCCATATCTAACGAAGAATGAGGGAATACTTCTAAAACTTTATTGTTTATTGAGATATATAGTTTATTATTTCATCATTAGATGCGGAAATCTCTAAAGAACAATTTCTTTTTTTATTCGTTTCAAAACCTTCAAAATTGACTATGTTGTAGCTAGTTGAAATAAAAAAGCCGGCTGCGTAGTAATTAATCCAGTCTATATGGCATTCAGTCGCCTTTCTTTTTTTCCGTATTTATTGACGTCATTAAACTACATTTTGACTCCAAAGAACTTAAATGTAGTCGAACCCGGCCTACCCCATTTTCTACTTCATTGGATTGAAATTTGAGTCCAATAATTTTAGAGTGTAAGCTAATAAATGTATTTTAAGGGCGATAATCCGTTAGAATGGGAATTTATTTCTTGTTCTCTTTAGAACTCAGTTATTTTTATAGTGTTTGAAGGAAACTGTGGAATAGCAGCTACTCCGTCACTGAAGTCTGCAGAACAAGACATTCAAATAAAGATAGAGATAACTGTACAGCGAAAAACAGAACGTATATTATTTTTCTATAGATTTCACACTGATATAGTTAGGCGTATAAATTCCAATCATACATGTCGAAAGTAATTAAGTTAGATTTAACTAAATTTCCCAATTCTTTAGAATGCAACATTATAGTCTGGCGATGGGTTTAACATAACCTACGCTGTCATACAATTGTTTTCTCAATTCAGTGAGATGTAACTACAGTAAAATGTTAGAATAATATGAATCAATGGCATAGGAACTGCGATATTTTCAATTTAAGGCTAATATAGCAAACAAAACCAAACCGTCTGACGAACGGTCCCGGTTTAAACACTCGGCCGTTCGAACCTTACACTTTATTGGTACTCATTTTTTTTTGGAAAATCTTTAAATAATACAACCTTTTTATCGTTACCATCATATAAAATGTTTCTCGTAAAATTTGAATTATTTCCGTCATCAAAAAAGATTAGCTAGGAAAATTAAAAATATGCATCCCAAACATCGTGATTTGCTCGTCTAACAATAAGACGTAAATCAAATACTTATTTATCATTTAATAATTGCAAGCATAAAAAATTTGTTTATTTCATTTGAGAACCAAAGTTTATTAAGATCGGGATATTATTTGCAATTTACTCGGTTGTTTAACAAAAATTTTAAATGTTTGCTGCTTTCTTGTGTTATTTTTTGCTGCTGCATATAAACGGATATATATGTAGATGAAGTTTACCCTAATTTGTATAAGATGTTATTGCATCTGTAATTCATTCACATATATTTATGTATTTTCTTATGACAAAAATATTAATTTCGTTATATATATTCGGACAAAACTGGAATAGCAGATTATATTAAATCTGCCTTGGTTGAAAGTTACCCCAAAAGTACCTGATGCGGAGCTAGCTTCGCGTTGCTAAAACTGTATTGGCGCTAGTTAGAAGAAGTCGAGATTTGGATTAGTAGAGATTAACTTCAAATCGTAGTTTGAGGTTTTACATTTTCAACTGCTTTACCTTTGAAAAGTCGATAACGACGTCATATCGAATTACGGAGTAGTTTTACTATAAATTATATGTCAATAAGCGATTAAACAAAAATAAGTATTGTAATTATTTGCGGCGAATAATAATTAATAAACGACTCCTCAATCTATAGCTAGCTACCATTGGAATAATGTCACATTTGCTAAAGGCTATTTTTTATATTTTTTTAATATAATTTGTACTAAATTTTTTCACTTGGGTAGGCTAACCTACGCTAGACTATTACTAGACAAATCTAGTTCCTGTCTAATGGCAATGTTAACATAGCATTTGCCTGGAAGAACGTGCCGATTCGTAGTCAGTTCCTGATCTGATAAAGGGAATGTCCAGTTAACGCCAATCTAGCGCCAAGGTAATTTCTATCAGAATTGATTTGCAATTACATGCATATTCATCCTACGTTCCCCACGGCCTTTTGTTTTCTGTCCTTTATGTGTTTCACGTGAATATAAGGTTGAACTCTTATATACAGGCTTAGATATTGGATCGGAGCAAGAAGTTCTTGTCCTGTTATGGTAACTATAAGAATGCTCCTTTTATTTCTGGTAATAAATAAGGAAACAGTTTCGGACATGACAACAAAAATCTTTTTGTAGGGTATATTTTATTGATACATAGAAATAGAATTCCAGTCGGTATCGCTACGAGATAGAACCTTCTTCATCTGAGCTGACGATCTTAATTTAAGAAAGTCAATTTATACTATCAATATTGAGTACTCACAATAGAACTGTACAGTTTACTCAAGTTATTGTGTGTTTGCGTATATTTTTATCGTCAGTTTATTCTTATTGATGACATTGCCCTTTTAGTTAGATTCCAATGATGAGCGATGCGTTCATTTACCTGAATCACTATAACTATGGTCTGTGAATATTACTAATATCTTTATGCATTTTATATGATGCCCTATTCGGCATTCAGCACATGGTACTTGAAATTTCTAATAGGTTTTTCGTGGTTATTTTGTTTGTAATTTGGTGTCGCGTATTGCATGTCGTTAACTAATATTGATAGTTAATATTTTCTGATTGATTGCAGAACAAAATACGTGCAGTAACGTTAGGTGATTGTGAATGAGGGAAAGTGGACTGGAATATAGACATGCTAACAAAAGTGACAGAGTAACAAAGAAAGCGTTAAAGACCGAAAGGGTTCACGGGGGACATAGTGGAGGTGCGTCGCTAAAAAAGGCACGTCCGTGTATGTTGCTTTGATCATCACGTAACGCTGTTCGGAGTACACATATACTGAATGAATGCCGAGTGCACGCAAGGGGGATACTCTTTACTTGCTTCAGTCTCTACAGAATCATATAGCTGGCCAACCGTTTATCGCCTTGTTCTCTACTTTGTCAAGCTCTTTCACTCACGCCTCGGTAAGTGTGGACGATTAGACTTTTTCTGCCCATAGAAGAAATAGTATGCCCCTAGAATTCTGATCAATTAAGAATACACTACGTGAATTCGAATACTAAGTTCGTGGATAAGGAAAATAACAACTTTCGATTGTCAATCTTTTCGGAGTATCTATTTAAATTTACTACATTTAGTCGACTGGTTAACACAATATATTAATAATAAATTGCTTATTAACTTCTGGTATGCACTCCCGAAAGATTTAGGCTACATACCTATTTGGTACTTATATAGATTAGTAGAATGTAACAAGCATAATTAATGTAAATGATTGAAATATGCTGCTGAGGATAGGCATGGAATCATGTGTCTCGATTGTTAATTTAATAAATGGTACCATTTTTCATCACCAACTTCTTTATTGTCTACTCAAAAGTCGAAAGAGTAATAGCACCGGAGAATTGTAGTCCTCACAAGTCAATTAGTTTAGCGTTTTAGGCTAAACATTTTCAAAATCCCTCTTTACGTGACTTAAACTTTTCTTGGTATGTAACTAAAATTGTAACCTTTAAACATTCACAAAAGTACGTACCTTTCATACTTGCGGGCTTGCAAAGCTGTTTTTGAAAAGAAACTGATCATCTTGATTGTAGTCACACTATTATAATTTGCTAGGTTTGCCTCGTCAAAGGGCGTTCTTGAAAATATTAACACAAAGTGGAACATGCTAAGCAATTTTCGTGTTTTTGTTTGTAGCATTTTAATAAACAAATAAAATAATGAAGGGGGAAAATCGTTAAAATAACGAGATAAACGACCGTCTTCTGGTCGGTCGGTTCTTTGACGATGACGCTCCTTTTGTGTAGTTTTTCCCGTTATCCCGTGGGAGTGATTAAAATTCTACCGGTGGTGCTCCGCGGTATCCCGACTCGATTTCACGCCGGTAATTGCGTAATGTAAACGGATTATTTTCTTTATGGGTTGCCGTTACCACGCGCTACTGGCAACGACGCCAGCGGATGACACGTGCATTATAGTTGACGTTACCTTCTAAAGTAATTACTTTCTGCAACATACGCAGCTTCTTCTACGTAAGTCTTAAGCAGGTCGCCGGTTTGGAACGTCGTACGGATAATACGTATCCACGTATGTGTCGTAACGCTACGTTGATAAATTGCTCGATAGAGTGAATGGATTATTGGCCGCTGCAGAACTGGGCTGACGGAATAAACAATTCCGATTTTCACGGTGTGCTGCGATGGCGCAAATAGTAAATCTCTCGGGCATGTGACTTTCCACTACCGTATAGAAATTGGCGAAGCGGTACTGGGTCGATTAATTTGGAAAAGCATTCAATTTTCTTCGAGCTCGTTCGCGAATTTGCTTCAGCAATTCCGTTTAAGCGATTCCATCCTGATGCAGGTGATTTTTAGAGTTAAAGCACTGCATATCTCTTTTTTTTCTTTTGCTCTCTACTTCTATCAATTTTTCGCTTCTCCTTTCTCCGATAATCTATCACTATTGATATTCCACGATTCCTACGCTACATAACGGGCTTTTTCTGTTCGCGTGTCTACTGTCTCTTTCCGAGCGTCATCATCGGAAATAGCGAGTAGAAAGAGACAAAAGACTTTTAAAATTGGGAAATGTTTGGCATGCTTGCCGTATAATAAAATTCTCGCGAGTGAATTATTTATCGTGCGTTTGGGAGAACGCTGTTTGCGGTATCGCATAAAAGCGATAACAGGAAGCCCATTATAATGAAATTAACAAATTTCCTGTCCACCGATCCTTCCTCTCACTCTTCGGTCGGACGCCCCCGCCAAGCTCGGCTCTTTTGAAACCTCGTCGAACCTCTCTTTTGTACGATGCACCACCCTCAATTACAATATACGTCAGGAGCAGGGTAATGGCACACGGCTAGTGGCAAACGGATGAGCTTTTCCGAAATCAAATGGGTGCGAGTCCTGAATCAACGTTCCTGGAATTTCTCGTTCATCCTCACGTAAGCTCACGAAGCTTCTCATTTATGGACAAGCATTATGCCAGGAGTTATGCCCTGCTTTGATTGGAATAATTAGTGATTGGAGGAACTCGCATCTCCCGATTCGTTCGAAACGGGTGGCGCGAGTGCGAAGGTTCCATTTCTTTTGATAACCGGACTTTTCACTCACACTCGAAAAACCCTTTCGGACGCATTCAACGGGCTGCTATTAATCTATATTCCTCTAGGCAACATGAGATTTCAACGTTTATGAAACGGCACCTGGATTTTCCGCAGCGCTGCTATGAATTAGTGCGATTTTTGCATTCAGCGTTCACATATCCTCTTGACGAGCCAATCCGTTTTCCTATTTCGACATTTTTTTCCGGCTGCCATTGCAATCTGAATTTTAAATGCGTTTGGAACGTATATGTTCAGCGTAAAAGCGAATCCTACAGGATGTCATTTAAAAGAAAGAAGTTTATTTTTCTCTTTTTTTTTGTTAGATATTACTTCTAACACTTACTTTCATCCTGATCTAACTTTATATTCAAAAACTTAAAGAATAGCCTTCATATTCAAAAACTTGTTGATCGCATTCAGAAGTTTCAGTTGTGATCTCCTTAATGTAAACATTAAACATTATTACTATTGTTTGGCGATAGATTGTGTTGGATTTATTCTAATACAGTTTCATAATTTTTAAAGCATGGCTATAAAGCTTCGCTTGTTTTACAATTGTATTTCATTTGCTTTATCTTCTCCGCTAATTTATGAGTTATAATTTATCTCTCGCGTAGAGAATATTAAGTATAATCAACCTACAACAAAAGATAAGCTAATCTAATGGTAAAAAATGCTATTACAAATATTTACTTTTTTTTTTAATTTTACTAATCCATTCTTTGTTTGTGTAGTACATTCAGTTACTACTAAGGTACTTACGTCTTTACAGACAGAAAAAACTTCGAAGGGAAATACTGAGGGTCCCACAGAAACTATTACTACAAAATGTTTCCCGTGGACCCCGCAGAAATAAGGGATTCAGTCGTGGCGAAGAAGTACGAGACAATAGTTTTATGTAATTAGTTACATATTCCATTACAAAAATCCATATGAATTACGTGGTCGAGAAGTTTGCCTATTATATGCATTTTGACCTTCTACTCTCTAAATTTGTTACATTGAAAATTAGGTCAGCCTCTGTTAAAAGTGACTTTTTCACTATTTTTAATGTGAAAATTTCACTTTATGGAGAGTGAAATGTTTCCACCCACTCTCAACTCTCCTGAGTACGAGTCTTTCTTTTCCTATATGGAAACAATGTAGTTTGGACGAATATACTCGTCCTTGTGCACAGGAGGGTTAATCAAGTGAGACTTTAGAACTAGTGAAAAAGTCACTTTTAGCGGAAGATGACCCAATTTTCAATGTAAAAAATTTAGAGAGTAGATACGATTATGGAGGTTAGAATGCCTCAAATTGAAAGAAACAGAAGTAAATTCAAAAATTACGAAATCACAAAATTTACCATTATCCCCTGGACGCTGGGACACTTCAATCTTAATTTTCGAATTTAGGAGGTCGAAATACGATTAATATACCTGTGTCGATCCGTGGACAAAGGAGGATGCCCACGGGTATTGGTGCTTTGCCCTATAGATGGAACCTCCATAATTGGCATATTCGGGGTATGATGGGAGGTAATACCCCATACCAAATTCGATGGCCCAATCACAGCGGAAGGTCGAGAAAATCGCCGTAGGAGTCACGGATACTACATAGAAAGTGCAGTAACGTAAGTAGTAATATGCCGCACCGTGCGTTGTTCGTACTGTTACTACTTCGATTCCTGCATTATAGTCCGTGGCTTCTACAGCAATTTTCGCGACGTTCTGCTATAATTGGGCCATCGAATTTGGTATGGAGTGTTACCTCCCATCATACCCTACCCGAATATGCCCATCATACCCGTGGATATCCTCCTTTGTCCATGGATAACATTGGTGAACCCTTAACTAAGTTGAATCTGGTCATGCAAAGACTGAACGGTCGGCAACTGTAACTTTGATGCAAATGTTGACGGCTAAACAAGTCAATCATCTGTATGCACATCTTGCAATTTGAGTTTGAACGTAATAGTTAATAAATACAAAAAAAATGAATATTAATATGGCAAGAAAATACGGATGACGTTTAAAGATCGAACGAAACAAATAAGATTATTTGCCGAACAACAAGTATTTATTTTAATTATCGGGACTCATTACGCGTCATAAAAAACTATTTATACTATTATCAGTGTTTCTCTTAGGTAACATATGTTCAGCTTTTGAGGTACCAAGTTTTGTGCTTCCATTCTAACTGGGAATTGAATGCCAGCGGGCACTCAATTTAGTATTTTTTGCAGCACAAGTGCCCCAAGCCATTAATTTTACATAGAATTTTGCGTGGCAATATAAATACACGTACGCATACGATATTTTCAATTACGAACATTTCAGTTCTATACGGTCGACGGGGCTTCATTCGCGTGGTATGAGAGGGATCGTTGGGTGAGGTTGTGGGGGGTCGGTTGGTTCGGACTAGCGATGGGCTCTGGAAGGGGGCGCCGGCTTTGAGGGTACTGGCCAACGAAGAGACAATAGTAGGCGGACAAAAGCATGATATATGGCGACCCCGTAGCAGTGGTATTAAAATCATATTTTTAAGCCCCACCTCAGCCACTTCAGCCCTTCCCTCTTGTTTCCCCGTTCCTCCGCTGCTTTTCATCCCTACCTGGAATGGTAGCGTTTCTATCGGCTCGCATTTGGTTGTGTTCACTACCATTCTCGCGAAGAACTGTTACGTGGATCTATGACCAACTGCACGCTGCAGCAATCTAGGTTGACTCAATTTTTGAATGGGTAAACATATTTTCATCTGGAACTTGCTTATTTATTTTTATACAATTAAACGAAATGCTCGACTTATATAAATAATGAAGTAGCTATTAAAAAACACATGTAGATTTTTCAGAAACTTAGTAGTTACATATGCTACATTAGCTGAACAGTTTATTCTTTATATCCAAATCTGTCTGTAAAGGAACTTTACTTTCTGAACAAACTGATTAATGTTATCTCGTTATAGAAATGTAGATATACTTTCTTCTGATGTGTATAAAACTATAGATCTGTAAAAAGGGTTCCTTATCCAGATATACAGTGCGTTGTAAATGCAGAATATAAAATTAAATTGAAAAGTTAACATTGTGGCTTAATTCTGTCTGTAAAGGAAATACTAGGAAGACCTGCAGGAGATTTATTTGAAGACTTCTTCTCACACCATTATCAAAAAAAAAATTATTATCGCAATTCGAGGATGGACACACAAAAACATAAACGATAGTATCGGTGCGTAAGAAAAAGGTTTCTTCCATATCTTAGGTAACAAGTATCGTAGACCTAATTAGCTATTTTCATTGATGGTTATAATGCATTATGTATATGAGCGCTAACTTTAAAATAACTCGGTCTGGCGGTGCTTTAACAAATCATAGTCGATGTTGCAAAATGTTAGTCTCCAACAATCATACCATAACGCAGTGGAAATCGAGACACTGTGTTTCGGATATTTGGCATATCCGTTTACGTGCACCTAACCGGGTTTCACGTTTTGATTTTATTTTTATAAAACAAAAGCATGTTTGTCAATTTCATCGAAGGAATATTTAAATGAGAATAGATATGTAAAAGAGTCGGTGTATTTGTATACGGACTTATCTCGAATTTTACTTCATTACGATCCGAACGTATAGACATCTTGTCCCGAGTGTGATAATCAGTTGATTTCGCCTTTCGGGGTGATAGACCAGGGTAGAAGTAGAGAAGATATGTAAAATAGCGGGTTGGACAGTAAACCGCAAGAATAATCAATCCCAGAATGAGAGAAAATGTAAATGCCGGATGTCGACTATATGCGCATACTGCGAGTACTTCAATCTCGCAGGATCTCACGTGAAACTACAAACCAATCCTCTTTTACCCCATCGTGCACAAATATTAAGTAATGATTGATATTCATTGTTCAGATTAATTCTGCATATTTTTTGTGAAAACACGATTCTCAGTTGTGACCATCCTGTTGTACTATGTAGTATTGTCGTGAAGTGAGCAACTTCAGATAAAAGTGTTCATACTATTGACTGATAACATCTTTTAACTGATTGCATACTGGGCGATCATACGCATCTTTTCCATGAGGATGAAGCCTTTTTATTATTAGAGACTCTTTCTTGGGTATATCGATAAGTCTAAGTCTGCTCTGTACATCTAACCCTGATTTAAGAATATGCAAATATATCTCAAACCCAAGAATCAGCAAAAATGAAGAACTTCATAGGGGGTATGACAATATCGTTATGAGGGGAGGGTATAGAGTGAGATTCAGGTTGCAACTTCATTCAAATCACACAAAGTAGAATTTATTAGGAAAGCTTCATTAATACTGCAAAAAATCTTCGCTATGATGGTCTTAGATAAATGTACCCTCTGACGTATAATGTGAGACCATACATGAGGGTAACATTATTTTTGTATGTCAACCGATGGGTGAATTGTTCTTTTTCTTTGTAAGTAATGGTAAAACGTCGCTTGCGAGGCCTTAATTTTATTGTGAGCTTTATATGTAAAGAAAGTGTTTTTTAGAGTCTATATGATTTTTAATTTATTAAAAATATAATATAAAAAATATAATATTAAAAAAGTTCTAATAGTTTCATATGTGGATTTTTTAATTCTTCGACAAAATAATAATATTGTTGTGTTGATTGCTGCAGTCAAAATAGTGTGTTTAGTATTGTTGTATTATTACTTATTATTATATAAAAACTGAAGAAAACATTTTTACAATATAAATTCGAGGCCCAAATATAAAACGCATGTTCTTCTTTATTTTTATATAGAATGGAAATTCACATAATATAATAAATTATTCATAAAATAAAATAAAAATATTTTCGTACCATCCTAGTGCACATCTAGGAGAGGTGCAAAGGTCCCTTCCCATATTTTTAGCAGACGTTTCAATTCTGTATCATACAATTTAACTGTAATGAAATAGTAATACCCTAGTAGAGAATCCGCCCTGAATTATCCTAGATTTTGATGATCTGGCCAGAAACCAGCTCTATAATATGGGTAGAAGACCTACTAAAAATAACATGAATTCTATAAGACTAAATCTTACAAGACATAAGACATTGAGACACCAATATAGTTTAACATGAGTGCAACAAGCTCCTACAACTTATCGACCTCGGCTCGATTCTAGAATCTCGAATACCTCTCGATTGAACTGCCAATATAGCGGCTGACTCTCAGCTGATTCACCTGCACATGCTGTCCCGACTGTTTACAAAGCTGCTGTAAAGATCAAAGTTTCATTTCGAAAGAACAACCGTTTGCATTTACACCTGTTCATTTTGTCGTTTCGAATGTTCCTTACCTATTATACAAATTGAATATAATATTTTCAGTATGCAATAATTGCCTTATGTCATTTTAAATATGTGTTAGTGGTCTAGCGGGTTTTCATCTAGAATTCGTGTATATTTCTACCGCGATTCTACCGAACAGATATACCCAGTCGCTAGGATAATGGCTTGCTCAACCAGCCAAATCTCTACCAGGGTACTAATAAACCGTAAGAGATACAGAAGATGCTGTTTTACAGTCTAACCCTAACTCGGATTTTTTTTTTATTTTCTATAATGTTTCAAAAGGATAATAGGCAATCATAACTTCTTGCACAATTCTACTAAATTAAAACTGTTTCACTGCTTCTAATACGTCACTTCGCGTTAAAATGAAGTTCAAATTTAATTATCACTCGTACAAGGCATAGTATACTATATAGAAGTGCTTTTCATCTGCAGGTTGTTCCAATTGAGCCTACTGAGATATTTTCGTGAAATATATTTCCGATTTTCTGAGCCTATTTTGCTGAAATTTAGCAGTAATGATATGAAATGTTGTTTTTCAGTTACGCAGCCAGTATTTTGGAAAACGAAAAAATTGTGTATTTAATGCTACATAATTACGTTTCACGGTTCGGTTATTTACTGCTTCGATAATATAGTGTTGTTACTCGCCTACCTCAAAATGTTGTCCTTGAAATTCAGGAGTATTCGGCAATTATCGCGAAAAAAAACTCTTTGCTATGTAAATTACAAACAGGACTGACTTTACACAATCCTGCCTTGTGCATTAATCGCAGCAAACTATTAGAAATAAACTTATCGCATTTCCGGTTTAGTATTTTATGTTGTGATGGTTGAGTGATGTAAAAAACGCTGGAAAGTGTTAGTGAAATAGTTAAAGGATAAAAAAGGATTCAATACTTTTAATTAATTTCGCATCCATTTTATACATTGTTATGTGTTTAACCAATTATTCGGACTGTACAGATATATAGCGATTATTATGAAATATTTATATTTTATTTGGTTTTCAGAGTATTTTGTGCGGTGCCTGACCTGCATGAGTATCGTATGTCTCGTAGGTCATATTCAGAAATTGCTTCCTCTATTTTTAATCAATATGTAGGGAAGTGGGCATAGATTTTTGGAACGAAAATGATTCTGATTGAAAAAAATATATACCTCTCACGAAAGGGAAAAATCGATTTCTTATTATTTTATTTTTATCAACGAATAACAGGATAGAAATATGAACTTGACGAGCTTATCAATGACTATTGCTTTATTTTTAATTCGAATTATACGTGCATATATACCGGAGTAACATTATAGCTAAGAATTCCTTTGCATCCCAGAATTTTCGGGATTCATGAACAATGGCACACTAATATAACTTTGGATTTTTCGTGCTTAAATATTGTATAGTAATTTTTATTTCCATGGTATGGACTCCAAATTATCGTCAAGGTTATATGATCTAGGTCGGTGTTGTAGATACAATTACCAACTCTTTTCATTACCATAACTGAATACCGATATGAAAATCCTAAAACGTTTGTCTAAAACCTTTCCTTCCAAAATGTACTCCGCAAAAGTTACGTTACCATATTTTTTCGATCATTTTGTACAAAAAACAGTATGAGCGCATTCTATTCGATCAGCTTCTTTATTTATTCATAAAATAAAACGCAATACTTGTAAGAGTGGTCTACGTATATAGAAATTCTATTTTGTGGTTAAAATCAGCTTTATATAAAAATTATTCATTTAGCAATCCTATTTTATCCATACATTATCGGCACAACAATTGCTATAATTTCTTTGTGTAACGGAATTTCCGTAATTTTTATCACTTTTAGTAATTCTACATTTCACAGGATATTATAAAGCATTGTAATTTTTGCATTTAGGTTCTTGTGATATTAAGTAAGTATTATTATATTGTAATGTATTTTGTAAAGTCCGCATATTGTTAATCCAAACTGTATAATATTGCTCCAATTTTATAGGATAGTATTACTAGGATAGTACAAAATAATAAAATCTTAAAGACTTAACTTTAATTAATTAATTTATAAAATTTAATTAATTAAATAATTAATAAAAAGTATTGCCATGTATTTAATACTGATTAGGTAAAATATCCTAACAGTAAAAATATACGGTATTTTATTTAAATATTACGTAATAAAATGAATTGAATTATTTTGTTGAAACAAATCAAACAGTATTGGTAATTATTAATTCTGTTTAAATGCGGTTATTTTGTTTAATACATTGTTATTATTTAAATGTACCATCTAAAAGCCAGGTCAAAAGCCACAATGTACTAAAGCTAAAATAAACTCTAGATCGTATAATAAACCGAGTTGGTCGAATGTAATGCCTCGGCTCACTTATGCTGTGGGGAGAAGTTTTGAATACGTTCATTTTCAGCAGATAATTAAAGGAAAAAATAATGACATTAGCTTTCATATGTAATTTGAAAGTTTAAATTGTATTAAAGTTAATATTATTTTACAGCTCTGCAATGAAGAGGACTGGGTTTTTGAATATAAGAGTTTTATTAAAAAAAAAAATTATATAATTAGTAGTAGAAATGCAATATTTTTAATCATGACAGTGTTTGAAAAACAATCGTTCGGTAATTTTTCTAAAAATATTTTTAGAACTCTCTACAGATATATGAGAAGTGATACATATGTTTGTTTGAACAATTTGTTATTGCACATCTATTTATCTATTGTCTGGACAATTAGAGAATGATTGAGAGATCAATAGATTTAAGATATTTCCTTGAATTGAAATTATGAGGTTGAACAGATAACTTATAAATTTAATTCCAAAGCAATTTATTTATAAAAAATAAAGCTAGACCTTAAAAAATGTCCTTTGCTCCAAATTTAATGATTCACTCTATAAACATACGTTACGTGTCAGTAGATATCCATTGTGGATTGTCAACTTGTATATTATATTTCGTTAAAAAAACACTAATGAAACATTATTATCTGTTCACTGGTAATTAGGACGATTTGTGGACGATGTTAATAATGTCCTCGTCCAAACGTTTATGAAATATATTGAACGGTCTGAATTAAATGTAAAATCAGAATTCAAGTTGAATCAAAATCTTGTCCTCTATTTAACCGGCATTTGCGACCGGCATGTCTTTAAAATCATTATATTCTGTGATAAAAAATACATTAATTATAATAAACAAGCGTATCAATTCAAATGTATATTTTTGAATTTACAAATGTTCTGAATGAAACTATATAAAAGTCCAATTCTGTCTAACTCATTTCGCATGAATGGAAGACTTAAAAACTTTATCAAAAACTGACTTATTATGCTAAACATTATTATTTTATAGTCCGAGTGAGAGTCGGCTTTTTTATATTTTACATAGCAGATCCCGTGCAGAATTTGTAAGTACCGCAATATTTTGGGAAATATCAGGCTAACGGTATTGAATTTGTCTTTAATAATTAATAATGGCCGCTTCCCATATTACATCCCATACTCTTGAATTTGGAAAGTTGATCCGGATTTCGTCTGGGTTGCGAATTGTGATGGAAGTGTGGAAAGATTATAACATAGTATAAAACAAATGTATGGTCAAAGTATGGCAGCGATCTCACATGCATATAATAGTGGAGCTCTGTAGTAACTTTTTATTTAATACAAAATTATTTTCTTATCTTTTTCTTGTAAATTTTCTCCATCGATTGAATATAAAAGAAGGAAGAAGAATAAATTGGTCATTAGTAAAATTATGTATGATGTAATAATAATTAACGATGTACATCAATTTAAAAAATAACATTTCGTTTAAAATCTGCAAAACATTTTTGTTTTAATGTGAATTTATGAAATGTCAAGAAAGTTATAAAATAAAATATTTAAAAATATGAAATACACGTAGAGCGCCTATTTTTTTACTGCAATTATTTCATAACTTCTTAAAAGTATTATTCAATATTTTATAAAATTAATATCATACTTTAATATTTTGCAAATTAATATTTAAATGGACGAAATTGTTTACATAAAGTTTAAGTAATAAAAAACCAGGGAAACTGAAAAAGATTGTGTCTGATTGAAATGCTATTTTTCAAAATGAGCGGTGCTTTTGATTTTAAATTTCAAAAAGGAAAAACTTTTACTCAATAGCTTACCTATCATTTGTACGGGTTTTCGCGAAAAATAAAAGCCACCTTTGACAATTTAGATATATGAAAAAGGGATATTCCACTTGGACTGGTTGAAAATTTGGGTGCAGCTCAAAAACCCGACACCCAAAAACCAGATATTTAAAAAAACAGACATTTAAAAAAAACAGACTTTCAAAATATGTCTGTATTTTGAAATGTTTGGTTTTTTAATAGCTCTTTTGGGTGCACCTCAGAAACCCGACAAATTACAAAATAAACATTTCAAAAACCCAACATTTAAAAACTAGAGGGTATACTTCAAAAACCCAACATTCAAAAAGCAGACATTTAAAAAAACAGACCTTCAAAATATGTGTGCAATTTTGATAGTTTATTACATATCTCAAAACTTGTGACATTCTATGGCTCTCTTAATTAGAAAAACTATTTAATCAATCAATCGTGAAATAATATTGAAATTATCACTTTGTAAAAGAAAACGGTTTTTCTTCTTTTATGTTGTTTATTCTACAATTTCGTTATGCTTTTTCAATTTGAATCACCTAAAATCACTGCATATGGACTATATGTACCCTACAGCTGACTAATCAGCAGTATGTTAAGTGTTATATTGACCACTTTGATGATCTTAATTTTCTTCGAAACTTCGAAACACTTTTCATCTATAACATCATGAAAAATTAATGCAATACCTCAAATCGAGCAGACGCGTTTCTAGTATTAGAGGAATGTAAAATGGAAAAATAAAATAATATTGCGACGTTAACATCTGCATTTAATCGTTGTATGGCATCTATATTTCAAATATTTGTATTCATGTTAATAAAAAACAAGCATAAAAAAATCTATATTTTCATTAAAAATTATATCGTGAATTTTTGAGAAAAGCCGAAACTTAATTTTAATACTATCTCATACTAATTTCGAGTGGTTTCCGGGACTTGAATAGCCCTTAACCGGGGAAGACAATTTGGTCGTTATGGAGTTGTTTACAAAATGATACTGGTGATATAATTTATAAAAGAAATTCTCACTGATAAGTATGCAAAATTGAAGGGGTTTACGGATCATTTACTTTTAAAGGATATAAAAATGATTTGAAATTATCGTGTTTAACAAATTAAACAGATTTACTAATATCTTATCGCGTTGTTCTAATAAATATATTGTGGGGAAAATTTTCAACTATTCAGCCTCACAAAGGTTAAAAGTTTCGTGGAGTTTCCCATACGCATTCATTACCATAAATAAATAAATCGAATTATTTTGATTTGCGGAAGACCCATGTAAGGGTCATTCGGAAATAGACGGGACACAATGATTAATCTTCGCCCTCATCGTTCACTATATGGGTCCAAATACGAACCCCAGTAATGACACGGAATCCAAATATCGTTTATCTCTGTTCGGTCGAAAAAAAGAAAGCAGTCGTGTAAAAATAAGAGGAGAAGGGTCGGAACGATCAGTATACAGTAACGTGGAAATTGAGAACCGCATCTTACTTTGGAATTCAGGGGGAATCTGCCCTGAGGCGACGACTTTGGTTATTCAAGCACCATCCCAAATGGAAACCCCGCTAAAGAATGATGTATGGTTTAGATCTAGCAGATATCGAACCTAAATTTCGATCAGTATATCCTGCTTTCATAAATATTTAGAATATGACGAAACGAGAATGCATATAAAAAAATTGTGAATTGAACCGATTATATGAGTACCGTATCTTTTTCCGACTCGAAAATATTATTGCTCAATATAAAATAGGAAATATAAAAGTCTAAATGTCTTATCTGCCTCTCAATTTATATTTTCATATGTGTATTAAAACTTATTACAATTTTATTCTTGTTATTATTCATAAGTGTAATTTAATCTTTTGGTTGCTGTATTGTGGTTTAATGAAAATCTCCATTTTCAAGAATGTTTTACATAAATGTTACAACTTATGCCCTATGTATCTCAGGTAGTAGAATTTCGGAAATATATTGTAACGAAAGTATTGTTAATAGATTACACAGGCCAAGAAAATGAGGGCTTTATGCTTTTTCAATACGCTGCATCATTTGTTCCCATTTTTAGAATCGAAAATGGCTGAAGAATATGGTGAATATGCTTCAGCTTTTGTAAAAACGTATGCAATAGAACATTTTAGATTAGCCATTTTTCTCTAAATTTCACACATGATCGCGTTTAGAATTGTTGATTCCAAATTTGCTGTACGAATGTACAAGTTCAAACTGGCGGATTCAATACGGCGCACGTAGAATAAT
Organism: Trichopria drosophilae; assembly: GCA_030407085.1. Taxonomy (NCBI): domain Eukaryota; kingdom Metazoa; phylum Arthropoda; class Insecta; order Hymenoptera; family Diapriidae; genus Trichopria; species Trichopria drosophilae. Next base: position 156,809,192 of record CM059582.1, on the reverse strand, counting down.
ATATTTGTTATGCAATAACAAATATAAATATAATAAATTTTCCAATATATTTAACGTAATAAAAGATGCAAGAATAAATACATTTGGGTATATTTCGTAGGATTTATAAAACGCTCTACAACGAATTGTACATTTTCTTTATGTTTTATGATAATATAACTAGAAGCCAGGATTGCCCTACAGTGCATCTTAAAGTAAATTTATCATAATTATTGTTAATAGAGTTTTTAAGGAACTATGTATTTTTTTTATTAAAACTTATTGTTCTGCTAAATACAAACATGCAAAATAAACAAAAAAAAAACATAATAAACACATAGCAGACATTCTTTTTTACGTTCACCACCAAAAGGCGAGTTGGACAAGGAAAAAAAATTGATGTTATGTTGTCGTTGTTTTAGAATTACTTTTTTTTATGTTATTCTCAAGAAATCAGAATCATTAAACATTTGAATTATTATTATAATAAAATAATTATTCGATAATTACTTAAAATATTATAACATGGCAATATCAATAATAATAACAATGTACTTTTTGCGTATGATATAGATATATTGTATAAATCGTAGAGTACACTGAACATATACATACAAGCAAAATTATTATAAAAATGTATATAATTTAATCATTAGTGAACGCTTAGTGTTCAAAAATATTTTTGGGTCCTGAATATTGTGTTCACCATTTTGCACGGTTTTAGTAGAATTCCAATGTTGTAATAGTTTGAAAAAATTCCAATAGATAAAGTTTTCTTTTTAAATGTTTTTTTACGATTTTCGTAAAATTTGACGCCATATTGTATGTCTGAAACTCAATTTATACCGCAGAATCTTGAGTAGTGACAGAGAAAACAGTAGGTCTCAATTTTTGTCAAATTTGATTTTGAAATGAAATACTTGATTGAAATTTAAGTAAAAGAAAGTACTTTCAGGCATTATTGGTTTATAACAGATCTAAGCAAATATTTAAAGAAAAATTCTTAAAGATTAATTCTTAAAGAGAATTCTTAAAGAGTTCTTAAAGAAAAATAATTAAAGTATTATTTTGTTATCTTAGTTAACAATTTTGAAAAACATTGTCGTTAATTATTTTAACAAAATAATTGCATTAATTACAGCAATTATGAATTAACACTAAATTACGCTTGGTTTAATTATTGTTTATTTATTATACAGATTACAAATAAAACATTTCATTAATTCGTATGGTTTTACAAAATATTGAAAAAAGTATTTCAAAACAGAATTTTGACAATTCTCTTAAAAAAATTTTCTCACTGTGCAATCTGTTTAGATTAAACGCACAGTAAAAGCAGAGTCATGCCAACATGGGCCAACAATGACCACGTATCCCCCAACTTTTTGACAGATTCTACAAATCGTAATTAAAATCTTGTTTCAAAGCATTATTTCGATAAAGGTAGTTAAAGCGTTAATGTCCTTATTATTTCGTCAAATCGATTATCGCACCAAATCGCGAATGTGTCATATCGCAAAATATCTCATTATGCAACTTTTGTATTTACGAGTTGCTCCGGTCCAGTGCTATAAGCGTAAACTCTGATATTACTACACGTTGTTTAATGTGGATTTGCAGGTCCCTGGAACATCGTTTCGCGCGTGAAATTCCTCGGTAATAGACTATTATATTATACCGTGTACACGTATACTCGTATCAATGATCGGGAAAGGTTTTACGTTTGCGAACAACACGAAATGCGATATGTGCGTCATGCATAAGTAAACACGATATCTATCGGAAGTCAAGAGTGAGAGAATCGAACAATATTAGACAGTGTAGAATGCATAATGCATTCCACGTTCGTGAAATGTGAATTAGATACTACGCAATTCGTGTATAAAGGTTGATGCTTCTAATGCCTTTGATTTACGCAGCTAATAATATTGAATTCGACATGGGTATCCAGAATTACGTGGATTATTACATTTTTATTCTAAACGCATAATCATTCTATATTGCATTGTGTCGAGTCGTACATAAGCTGATTCAATTATTGATACGCGTATGCTTCGTAAGGTATATTTAGGTATGTGAGGTTGATGATTTTAGTCATTATTACAAAAGGACATAAAATAAACAATTTCCATCCTTAATATATGACGGCAAACATAAGTGAAGGATGGTATGATACAAAAATAAGCTTCGTCAAATCCAGTTGGGTTTCTAATTTTTCACATACTAATGAATCACGTAGAAATTGGTATGAATCGTATTACTTCAAAACTAGCATTTATCTGATATCATAGACATTATGACTAATATATATTACAAAGGTACGTGTTCTGATACATGCAACATGAGCTCTCTTGAAGCTTTTTCAAAAATGTTTTTAGTTGTGTTTTTGGAGCCATGGTTGTAATTGTCGATAAGTTTAAAGGAGGATGTCCATGAGTATAAGTGATTTCCGCCCTTGAGATGGAACCTTCAAAACTGACAAATTCGGGTAGAGTATGATGAGAACTAAAACCTAATGGGAAATTGCAGTGTTTTATCATCTGGGAAAGTTTAAAAAATCGTTGTCAAAGTCGCGGATTATACGTAGAAAAATGCTTTATTCTAAGTAGTAACAGTCCGCACCTACCGCGAACAACACACAGTGCGGCCTATTACTACTGAAATGACTGCATTTCCTTACGTATAATCCGAGGATTTATCGGCGTTTTTTTAAACTTTCCGAGGTTATAAAACAATCGAATTGGCCATTAGATGTTAGTTGTCATCTTACACCAACGGAATTTGTTAGTTTCGGTGGTTCCATCTTGGAGACAGAAATCACATATACTCGTGGGCATCGTCCTTTCAGATTCTTTTTACAATATTTATAAGTATCTTTTGTTGTCATCATAATTCTAATGGTGTTAATACCTTGACATACCATACAAAACACTACCGAGTTATAAACATTCCTAATTATTCTTTACTTAGTAAATTTAAAAATGGCGAAATCCATTGCACTGATCAACACAATTCGATCGTGTGTTTTTATCATATATGGGTATATCACATATGTATTTTTTATTAAAATAAATTGATATAATACAAACTTTAATGCATTCTGCACGTTTTCATCTACGAATTCAATCATTTTTATAGTTACTGTACGTTTGCACAGCTATTAGATATATCGGTAAGAATCACATTGGGTTAAGAACACTATAAATATAATGAAACTTCATAAATTTGATCGCAATTTTTATGATTTCACTGTCACAATCGTAATCAGCATTTCTAAAAGTAAGCGCGTCTGCTTGCATCCAATTCCTCAAGAATATTTACTTGATTTAAGTGTTAGCAAGATACTCAAAAAATAGCACACCCACGTAATTTGCGCACTCACGATGGAGTCTTCGAAACTGATAAATTCAGTTAGAGTGTCACTAGATCTAACACCTAAAAGTTAATTCGATATATTATCACGCGGAAAACTTAAAAAAATTATGAAGAAATCGTCATTATACATATACCTAGTAACATGCAGGAATTTAAGTAGTAAAAATTACCTATTAGGACTGAAACATAGTACGCACTGTTGCAACTCAGATTACTGCATGGTCGGAAATCGCATTTACGAGTGGCCATACGCCTATGAGGTATACGGAATTGAGTAAATAATGTATATTAACAAACTCTAACAAATCGTTTTCTGGTTTTGTAACTTTTTTCAGAATTTCTAAGGGTTTACTTTATGTGAATAATACTAATATCATATTGTAAGTTTATTATCTATTAGGTGGAATGGTTGAAGGCTACCACGCAGGAACATTTGACTGTAACTGGGACTATGCAATACCACATAATTAAGGAAATAAATAGGTACTCTCTCCATTAAAATAAAAACGAAATTTACAAATTTTGATATATAAATTGATGCTGAATAACATTTTTCAGAATTTGGATGACAATTTTATTTCTTTCTATGCAATCATAAATTAAATGATTATAATTTATCGTAAGATTTTACACATTGTAATAAGCAAACATTAAATTTGGCTTAAACGTATCTTTTTATGTGAGTACGAGGGACTTGGCGAATTTAGATCATGAGAAATTTGTTTTTTAAGGTAATTTTTGCAAGAATCAAGAAAAGACATGCAGATAACAGGGGAAAACAAAAGGCATACGTGTCAGACGGTAAGAAGGAGAGAGATGAAAAGAGGCTGAATACAGGGACTTCTATAGCCTTACGGTTGACTAGAGTAAGTCGCCCGTTAGTTTTCCAGATGGTGATCTCAGCCCGTAATCCCATTTCTTTCGAGTTTAACCTCCGATTCTTCTTCTCCTTTCTCCGTTTCTCGACGAAACGACGAGTGAGAAACTTTCTTCCCGGCGAGGAAGACTAACAGAGAATTAAGGTAAATTCGTCGAGCGACGAAAGTTTGCGTTACTCGGCCCAAAATCGCCTGGCGTTTGGAGATTGGGTGCTTTTTACCTCGATATCCCGTCTTTCGTTTCTTGCAGATCCAAAAAGCGAAACTTCGGGGATCGGCCAAGATTCGCAAGTTTCGGAAAATGACGGCCAATTCCGTTATCTTAATGGCTTCTAAAAAAATAATCAAAATGGCTTACTTGCAGAAGCAACACGAGATCTGTTTACGGTTACAAATTGACTAATTTAGCGTGAGATGCCTCGGATTATGTGTGCCTAGTTCTCCAGGCTATGAAGTAGGTATATTACATGAACTAATACTTCAAAGTAGTCAAATATCGTATAGATGTTAATCTAGTAAAAATAATTTCTAGATATTTTTAGTTGTCATTGAATTGTCCATTTGAAAACAAATGCAATTTGAATTGTATTTTCCTGGTCATGTTTTTTCACCAGTCAATGTTTGACTCAGTCGACATATGATGTATTTTTTGTACTGACTAATGTTTAATTTTCATAATTTGAATTAATAGTTATAACTCGTTGATATAATATTGAAAAAATTATAAAATAAATTTTTATAACAGTAAAATGAAGAAAATAACATTTTTTTTCACTAACCATATGTCCACGTTCAGTGGGTGTTATTCACTGCCAGTGCAAATGTCCGAAAAACACTATCGTAAACATCATAATCATTATTTATATTTCGTTTCTCAGTTAGTGTTCGCAACATATAATATATATACATACATCAAACATTTAAAACAATATATATACAGGGTGTCAATTAAGCCCCGGAACGGCTAAATATTTTTACAAAAGGTCAAGATAATTTCTGAACTACTTTTCAACGAGGAATTTAACTGTATCATTTAATTTGACCTGGAACTTGACCTTCAAAGTCATTTCAAGGTTAGTTTAGGTTTTTAATTAGAAATCTCTTTTTTTGACACCAGCAATCGAAGAAACGGGAAATTTTACGTTTAAATATGAACTGGAACATATGTAGGCTTCGCCAAAAGGAATGAATTTTACTACATCTACGTCGGTATTCCTGGGTAATGTTAAAATTAAATAAAAAAAGTTGACCTTGTAATATAACCTTGAAGGTCATCTTCAATGTCATGCTCTGGGTTACTACTAAATATGCCTTATTAAAGTTATTAGTTTTTGTCGTTAGACAAACATTGAAAACCATCTATTCCAAAAGATATCCAGACCTTGCTCGAGTTTAAATGACGTTAGGTAACCCTCAAGATCAAACATTACCTATGACTTATTTAAACCTATAATCTCCTGATCTTAATGAAATTTTTAGGTTAACTTCTCGTCTGGGGCTCTGGGTAAAAAACGCAAGATTTCTTAGAATTTGTTGTTCTGTACGACCATATTTGTTCTTTCCTGTTTGCATTTTTTTGGTGCGGTGAATAAGGAAATTGCATCCAATGATATTAACGAATATCCTTCAAGAACGACGAAATCCTTGGTTGTATGATGCAAATAAACTATATTCTATACAGGACATTGGTTTCTTAATTTAGTTGAAAATATTGTTGACGTACTTTGATAACAAATAAGTAGGCGACCTGCTGTAGAGCCTATAGGTATGAGAGAAGCATCAATTAGATAAATTTGTAATAGTCTGTTTGAAATCGGTTTGGTGATATATTCTGTGAACGAATTGTCCACAGTCATTCGATTCGTTTAATAAAGTTTATGTAGTTTTTTGTAGCTTTTTGAAAGGCTCTAATTTAATGATTTCATATGTGGATTCGTTACTTATAATAATTAATTTTCTCGTTATAAGTCGTTTTGTCAAATGTCACTGTGCTCTTACATTTGTCAGCCATAATAAACATTACCCTATTTTTGCGTGTAGAATTTTTTATATATTATTTATTACAATCTAAGATCTTTTTTTATGTTTTATTTCCATTAAATGATATCTGTTTTATCTTTTGAAAAATTCATCTGTATTATTGCTAATTTTATCTGGGATATTGGTATTATTAATGATTAATAAAGTGGCAGCAGTAATATCTAGATTATTTAATAACAGAACAATGTCTTTAATAATTTCGACGATGTTATTATTCTCAATAAGTTGGAAATAGTTAATTTATGACTGAAAGATAATATATCAATCACAGTAGTCGAGCAATCAGTATTGCTCAAATTTTTTAATTATTTTGAGTTATTTCTTGACTGAATTGTACTTGTATTTTATTGAATTTATCTGTATGAATTACGTTCAATGTTGCATGTGAATTTTCTTTGCATACTTGTTGATTTCTACTAATTGTATTCAATTTTTCATATAACGAGGTTTCTGGTTTTCATGAAAGTATAGCCATATTAGCTTTCTTATTTTATAGAATTTAATAATTTCGTTGGAAAATTATTTATTTAATTGTTAAATGTTGTTTTACCTTGCTATAAATATAATGTTTCAAATTTAACAGTTTAGAAGTTTTGAAAACGACGTTGAAACAAAGTCTTATCTATTTTATTCTTATTTTTAGTTTAAAATAATGTTAGTATGTAATATAAAGGATGTTTAGTATTAATTTAAAAAAGTATTTCACTCTTTACGAAAAGTTCCAATTTTGTTTTCCTGATTTCACAGGAATATACACGCGGATGTATACATGTGTATGATATGCAGTCTACTTTTTGCATTCTTTTCATGTTCCTTCACGATCTAATGATGTCTCCCTTTAGTGTACATAAAATAAAGCCTCTAACGTAAATTGAGCGTTTCAAATTTTTTACTGTGGAAGTAGGTACCCTTTTACAGCAGACGTTATTTTGCGGAAATACGGGGATAAATATGTCTTCGTTGTACAGCAAGGGGAGAGATTGTAAAAATGTACATAAATAAGTTCATATTACATTCAAGCGTAAAAAAATCAAACATTATCTCACTCATATACTTATTAATTTAAAAAAAATCTGTTATTATCCAGTCTCTAGTATCTCAACATTAATGAAGATTTTTATTAAACTAACTTTACGATAAAGTTATACTGTACACCTTGTTAAAATAATAACGGTCAGTTTATTATTTTTAATCGCGATAGTCACGTTTTAACGATAGAAAAATTATAATTACGGTTTTACAATATTTATTCCTTAGTTTACATTAAAGCCCTTAATATTGGAGTACACTTTCAAATAGTTGTCAATAAATGAGGCACAATCAATATATTTTATCAATTAGACTAACCGTAATTAGTAAAGAATATTAATCAATTACTTGTGTAATATTTGAGAATTCTGATAGTAATACCGGCAAAATTCAGTATAACGAGTGTCTATATGCTAAATAAGTTTTTCTAGAATTCTATAAGTGGATAGTAAATAAATCACCAGTCAACTTTTTAAACTTTACCAACTTATACCTCTAAATAGATGTTTGCCATTTGAAATAATTGTAAAACATTCATATATAATAATATGATGAATAGTTATGATTCAAAATATCAAATATAAATTTTAAAGCTTCCATCGAACGGGAAAAATATTCAGCAGGTCTGGGGTCAAAGTTAACCCTTTAAGTCCCAAATGTGCACAATTTTCATATGGATTTCAGGATCGTTTTATGTATAAAATAAAAATTAAAAAAAAATAGAAACATATATATATCCGACTAGGTTTGAGGTAGCTCTTTCGATTGGCGCTACTAAAATTTTCGAAAAATGACGTTTAACACAGTTTTTTTACAAAAATATTGAAAAGAAACGCGATTTTTAGCTACAATTTTTTTTTTAAATTCATTTTTAACTATGATACCGGTTTCAGATTACCTTCTGATCTGCCAGAAACGTGTTCCCGATTGTTTTACTTCAAAATTATACATTCACATATTTTGATTTATTTTGTTTTTCGTTTCAAAATGGCGTCTGAACGTTGAAAATTTTTGAAAGTGATGAAAATGCTATTATTTCGGATCTGCTTTTCTTTGTAGTAAAATCGTACAAATAAGTTATTACGAGTTTTGTATGACCTATTTTGATTTACGGAAACAGTAATATCCCATAAAATCCAATTTAAAGATGGCGACTGTCATGTGCTCAGTAGAAATACGTGTATTTCGAGACAACCAAAATTGGTGTGAAATTTGCTAATCACCATCTCATAGGTTTCAGTCATCGCTAAACTCAAATCTTGAGTCAGTTTACCGAAATTCAAAATGGCGAATCCAATATAGCGGACCCGTTTTGTAAAATTTCACATTTCTGGAATAGGAAAAGTACTATCGTATTCCACTCAGATTTTCAAGTCAACATTATTCTTAAGATTTTTTTGATTATATAAATGGTTTTTGTGACAGTCGCCATCTTGAAATTGGATTTTATGGGATATTACTGCTTCCGTAAATCAAAATAGGTCATACAAAACTCGTAATAACTTATTTCTACGACTACAAAGAAAACCTAGCAGATCCAAAATAATAGCATTTTCGTCACTTTCAAAAATTTTCAACGTTCAGACGCCATTTTGAAACGAAAAACAAAATAAATCAAAATATGTGAATGTATAATTTTGAAGTAAAACAATCGGGAACACGTTTCTGACAGATTAGAAGGTGGTCTGAAATCGGTATCATAGTTAAAAATGCATTTAAAAAAAAATTGTAGCTAAAAAATCGCGTTTTTTCAGTATTTTTGTAAAAAAACTGTGTTAAACGTCATTTTTCGAAAATTTCAGTAGCGCCAATCGAAAGAGCGACCTCAAAACTAGTCGGATATAGATGTTTCCGTTTTTTTTTAATTTTTATTTTATACATAAAACGATGCTGAAATCCATGTGCAAATTGTGCACATTTGGCACTTAAAGAGTTAATAAAGAAAATACTAAAACTGTATAAGAATTAAAAATTGCATAGTTTATCTTTAAAATGTTTTGAGAAAAGTGTTTAAAATAAAACAAAGAACTAAGTATAACAAATATGTTTAAAAAAATATGTTGCCTTATTTGATCCCCTATATTTTATTTGCAAAAGCTGAAATTATATTCTCATTGAGAATTGGAAAAAATGTTTGCTACCCACGTTTAAGCGCCTTATACGTTCTTGTTTAACACTTGAACGTTATTTTTTTGTGCTCCAATTTGAATTCATAATAAGTAACCATTGATTTTGATAGCTCAATTTTGATTTTTTCTTTTGAAAATTGCAGAATAAATTTATAATAAATGATCCCAGTACAAATTCCTCTTAGTACAAATGTCATCCTAATTGAGCAATAATTTCATTTCAGCATGAATTTCTTCTAAAAATAGATGTATTTTTTTAACTTTCTTTAACATTATCAACACAAAATAAATAAATTTAACAAATAAACACAAAAATAATGAATAATTTTTAAATATTTATATTTCTTAATATCTTCTCAATACAATTAAATGGTAATTTGAAATGAGATCTCGATTAATAACTTCACTTATTTTTTAGGTCAGAAATATTTCTATATGCAAAATGTAATAGACCCAGTAAAATATGCTTTTATTATTGCAACAATGAGTTATGTAACGAGCAAAGAAGAACGCAAATTTTCCCCTGGGAGTCGATTGCAGACATTTTTATACTCTTCAAAGAATGTAGTACTTCTATAACGATTATGTAATTGATTCATACTCCTAGTCAGTGTAATATTACATTAATTAGTAAGTATCGATTAATTCCACCATCGTTTCAATTTTGCTGACTGATAAATTCTCTTATGAATATTTATAGCAGTTTAAATTTTCAAGTACTTATTATTTGACTTATATACTGTACGCGGGGTGTTTTTTAAAATCTACAAGGTTTTGGGCATATAGGGAGAAAATATTTTCAGATTTTATGAGTAGCATCAGTAATGAATATTCAAAAATATCTTGCAGTACATATATATTCATGCACGAATAGTCGTTTTTCAATTAACAAGCAAATTATCATCTGAAATCAAGTCTCGAGTAGAGAAATTTAATTATTCTGTACCTAATTAATAACTTGTTGCTTCTGATATACGAATAAGTTTTACTGACTATACGGATGTTTTTAAAGTGTAAAATATTTCAGATATAGCATAGAAAACATACTTACACTTTAACCTTGTACAAGCGTTTTTCAATTTATATTTTCGTTTGCTTTTTAAGCAATTAAAACTTCACTTTTTTGCAATATTTTTTAGAATGGCTTGAACAAGATATATTTAGAGCTGGCAATAAAAAAAATCTTCAATATTATTATGTGTCTTTATTGCTAATATGAAACAAAGTATTCAAACTGTAGTTATATTTAAAAAAAATGTTATACCGAAAAGAAATTATTGCTGAAATTGGATGAAATTTGTTGCTCAGAGTTTTCTTACCAATTGGTTCTGCTAGACTGCTATATACGATAGTGGTGTAAACCATATACCAGATGTGCAATTCGTGGCGCGGCTTCATGTCAAAATCACACGACTTTCTTGCGATTTTCATGTGGATGAGGGAGAAGTATAGATGTATAAAACTAATACGATTTCAACATGGATGCTGGTATAATCAAAATATGATAACAGAATCATGTTATCGTCGCGATATGATCATACGATCAGAGAGAAATAGTGCGAGGTCCGAAAGTCCAGCTCATATGACCTGTGCGTATTTTGGGTCGCTGAATGGGTCTGTTTGACCTCATCAGTCTGGGTCAAGGACAATTGTAGGTAGGTTAAATATAAAAAATCTATTTAATATTAAAGTAGAAGTATCTCTTCATTTTATCTTCAATCTCCCTTGAACTAGACCCGATGGCGTTGAACAGGCACCGGATTCGGATTCAGCTATCCCAAAAACATACAAACATACTATTTTACTTTGATATTAAATCGATTTCCTATATCTGACCGGTAATTGTCCTTGCCCTAAACTGGATGAGGACAAATGGACACCGGATTCGGATTCAGCGACGTATAAATACACTAGTTCATTTTTATTTTAAATTGATTTTCCACATTTGACCTTGATTTGTCTTTGACCTAATTAAAGGCCACATGTAAGGAATCAATTTAATATCAAAGTAAAACAGCATGTTTTTACGTTTTTGGGGTCGCTGAATTCGAATACGGTGTATGTTCAACGTGATCAGGTCTAGGTCAAGGGAAATTGAAGATCGAATATAGATATAGTTTTACTTTTATATTAAATTGATTTTCTACATTTGACCTTGAATTGTCCTTGACTTAGACTGAATCAGAAGAAACGGACATCGGCTTCGGAATCAGCGACTCCAAAAACGTATAAAAATAGTGCTTTACTATGATATTAAATCCAGTTTGGACATTTGACCATCAATTGTCCTTAAAGTGGACCTCATCAATGGTCCTTAATGTGGACATTCAAAGGGCACCAAATTCGGAATCAACGACCCAAAATACTTACAGATACTATGGTCTGGTCTTTAGGGCGCCCCACTTGTTTTTTCGAGGGTCTGTGTTATCGAGAACCGCGAACGATAACAGCAGGCATTCCGCATGTATTGCCACTATTTTATTAAATATGTTTATTTTAGACTACGAATACTTTATATCCCATCGAAATGAAACATTATAGTTTATCTTGCTAAGTAACTATTTTGGGGAAAAAAGAATAAAATTTCATTCCATATATAATCTCAATATAATTCTAACAATAAGTTTTAGTTATTTTTTGTTTTGTCCTCCGGCAAGGTTTTAAATTATTCACGTATTATTCCTCCTAAACGATTTATTTAATAGAATAGATTCATTTTTTGTCCAAGAGTTACGTCAGATGTTTGCGTTTAAGTAATTCATGGAATGCGAAAAGTCGCGAAATGTAAATAAACAAGTATTTGTTTGTTGTTCGGATTACCGTGTACCTTAATAAAGTGCCGTGCATCTTAACACCTAAACCGGACGTATTTAGGAAAGTTATGCCCGATTTTTTCTATAAATTAGTAAAGGAAATCTGAAGTTCACTCCTATCAGTGGGACAAAGGAGGGGGACCACAACTATGTATGATTTCCGCCCGGGTAATAGAACCTCCTAAACTGATAAATTACGTTGGAGTATTTTGATAGCTAATACGTAATGGCAAATTTTATTGTTTCATCAGGTAGGAAAGTTTAAAAAATCGCTGTTAAAATCCAAAATTGTACATAGGAAAATGTAGTCATTTAAGTAGTAACAGCTGGCATTGTGTGTTGTTCGCAGTAGGTGCGACCGTTACTACTTAGATTCCTGCATTTTCCTGTCCACGAATATTGGTGATTTCTGCCCTTAGAATGAACCCTACGAAACTGATAAATTCGGTAAGAGTATGATGATAACTAACCTGCAAACAGTAAAGTTAGATTATTTTATCAAGTGGGCAAGTTTAAAAAATCGTTGTTAAAGTCGTGGATTATACGTAGGAAAATGCAGGAATCTAAGTAGTAACAGTCCTGCAAACACACATAAAGCCCGTCGTAAATCCACAGATAGTGTGGAATTGTCTCAAAAAACAAACTATAGAGCCATATAGCAAATTCATCGCACATCCGTCACGCATCCGTCACGTATCGAAAATTTTTGCAGGGAATTCCGTCAAATGTGAAATCATTGTCAGATACTGTATTACAGCCATGCATGCAAAAAAAGTGTATACTACGGAAACCTTTTGAAATCACATAACATTAAAATAAAAAAAATTATAATTACATTGTAAAATTTCAGTCTTTGGATAGAATCGGTAGGATGAATAAGATCATGAAAGTGGACCATGAATGTGAGTGAAAATCAAAATCATACATGGGGTATAGTTTTCTTGCTAGCGGTGAATAGATACATTCGGGAAAGCTAATCGATCTGCAGAAGGCCGATAACAGAAGTTTACCAGCAGTCCTCTAACCCACCTCTCGCGTCATCTTTATCTAAGACCGGCTCTATCGTGGAAATTCTAATCGGTCCCTGGAAGCTGGAAGGACCCAGTAACTCGCCCAACAACCTGTATAACCAGTAGTCGAGCGCAGTACTACTTGGACTTCGGCTCTTGCTATGGACGTGGAAGTATATGGCGGATTCGTGGGACAACTTAGATTAACCTCGGCGAGAAAGAGGAAGCCGGTCTGAAGACTGAATAGTTTGTAGGGTGAGGGAGTACAGGGACAATGGAAAATACTAACGCCGAGCTACAAAGGAACTGTGCGGTACCCTCAGAGAACTGCGGTGAGAAAGAAGTGGATGGTTATCACCTTTATTATAAATTGTTCTAAATTGCGCACAGCTCTAATAAGACAGGCCAACAGTCTCGCTACGAAATTGATTATTTGCAAGTGTTCCAGGGCAATGCAACTCGACTCGTTTCATTACTGTTTTCAATTGCCCTGAAAATTGTTATATTTTAATTCTTTGTGATTTATCGTGCTAGAATAATATATATAATATGTTGAAGTCATTTTTATATATTATCTTCAAATAAATTTGCAATAATCAACAACAAAGTGTAAAAGTGGTTGTCCAATGTCCACGGCAGCGTTTACTTCTCAGAAAACAAATTTTTACGTTTTGTAGCGGAAGATGGGATAAACTAGAACAATCCAACATTCAAAACCGAAACGTTGGCAGAAATAAAAAACCGTGTAACATTATCGTACATCATTGTTTTAACAATTTTACTTGGCAACTATTTTGCAAAGAATCACAACATTTGCAATAGTTATTTTTTCAGTGAAACCATTTTTTAAGCATCTTCGACAGATTATAAGTGCTTCTATAAAGTCATATCATACTTTAAATTTGATTTAAATTAAGGTCATCATGTCACTTTTATAGGAACTCTCGCAACATTTATCCGTATAACAATCACCAATTTTTTGCACCGGATTAGCTGCCATTTACAACTACAAGGCAAAACTTTTTATGTTTTTCACATATTGTAAGTAAAATTTGTGTTTTAACTTAAGTATTTTTTATACTATATTGTCACATTGTTAAAAAATGTTTTTTTAGTAATAATAAACTGAAGAAGGCACACATTGGTTGCCGGAACGTTTTCTAAAAACTATATAGTCTCTATTCGATAGACCGTCACACCGAGAAACCTTTAAAATTCTTCATAAGAATTTTCTATAAATCTTTGACAGATGGTTTGAATACTAAATATTTTTTTGTGGTATTGTAAACCCAAATGATGTGAACTTCAGCGTACTGCAGTATTACAATTTGAAAAATGCTATTCAACCCATACTGCACAGTGGTAGTCTGAGAGTACCACCTAGTTTTACACTCAGTTGTATTGGGTTTTAACCTCCATAACTCTTTTATTATACCATAAGTTCGATATCAATGTGATCTTAATATACTGTAAAATATGTAGCTTTACATAACAAAATTGTAATGGTTAATTTCCTTATAAATATGAATAAAGAAGTTCCAAAAAGGTTTATTTAAAAAAAAAAACTTGAGATTTTGCATTTTTAAAGGCGCTGATTATAAATCGGACTTTAGTTTTTCAAAATTGAAAATGACGGGTCCAATATGGCGGATAAATTGTTTGAAATTGGGTTAGCTTGAAACTCGTGGGTTCTCGCGATCACTAATTACTAATCTGAACTTACAATTATGACATTTATAATAGTTCTGTGTTAAATATTAATTATTTTTTTTACAGAATTATGTAAATTTTTATTTTATTCTCTAAGATGTCGATATCTTATGCATTTGTTATTTTTTACAATATTTGAATACATAATAATTTTTTACAATAATTCAAGAATCCCTAAGAAGGGGGTTGAAGACAAATGTATTCCACATTTTTATAATAAATTTATATTGGAAGACAAATAAAAAACGCCTAAATATATCATTTTATTTCAAATTCTGACTGAATCAGCGGTAGTGTATATACTGATAATTAGAGGATATACACTTATTCACTTATTCATAGTGACTTTCAACGATTCCAATTTAAACTATAAAAATCAAAGCAGCCAAATTCAGTTTCAAAATTCTAAGTTCATATCTGTCCTCATCTCAGTGACCTCAAAACTGCCGAGTAGCAAATTGTACAAAAATCAAATCACACTTTTCGCGGCTTGAACCGCCATTTTCAATTTCGAAATTCTACGTTCAAATTCGTAATTAGTGACCCCGCAAACCCATGACAAACAAATTTCAGAGAGATAAAAATTGGTGCATATAACGTTTAATGAGAGTCATTTGTTTTATATTTTTTTATTTAAAATATAAATTTTCAAAAAATCGAAAAATAAAGAGCAAAAGAAAATTTGTTAGATTGTTCGATTTAGATAATGAATAATAAAAACGCATTTTATTGGCCCCGTCTTCCTGTATATCATATTTGGCCAGGTAAAATTAAATGTACATGGTAGATTTTGAGCTAAATTAAATATTTGTCCTATGCGTAAGAATAAAACTGCACTGCATATTAAAAATAATACAACAGAACGTCAATATTTTGTCTAACAGTATTTATGACTGAATAATTGTATTAGAGAGGAAAGGGTTCTAGAAGTAATGGGATGAAACGACATCCTCTAACATCTCATCGGTTTCTATAGTGAAAATTAAGCATATCTCAAATTTCAATCGACGTGTTCTGAACGTAGTCTGTACGAAATTCACTTGGGGATGTCATGGCTGGCTTTCGTTGTGTTGATGGCATAATCAGAGAATTTCGTTTTGAATTGAAGTGAAACACTTCATTAGCAGTTCGGAATCCTGCTATTTCTCACATTGCAACCTTAAATTAATACAAGAAATCAGACTGAAATCTTCAATTAAGTGAGAAAATTGACTGAAAGTAAGATGTAATGTAAATAAGACCTGTTAAATAAGGATAGATTTATGCACTATACGTTGGCTGACTTTAAGATGTAATCATTTAAAGTATTTGTTTTTACAATGCTGTCACAAGGGTTGTTTCTGATATTTCAGAAATAACAGCTTTGACTTTCATTACTTTAGAGTAAAGTCCTGCAAGTTAGTATTAATTCCAACTGTTAAATATATTTTCATGTAATTTGCATGCCATTTTTAAACAATTCGGATTCTAACATATAAGTATGATTTCTGAACTTAGAATTCGAAACGAGTGTTTGATACATTTTTATTTAGTTTAGCTATTTTCGGGATGATAATTGTAATATTTTAGAAATTTGCAATTGTAAGACATCTGCTAAAAAGTGTTCCAAAAATCAATTTTATTAAAGGACTAGAAAAAATAAATAATAAACAAATAATTTATCTCATTTCTACCTGTATTAAAAAATAAATTTAGTCATTGGGTTCACCATAAAATTACGATCAAAATTTCATGGAATTAGAATTTCATCTTAAGAAACAGATTATATGAAGTCGATTAAATAACACAGAAATTACAGAGATACAGATATTATAAAAATTATACTGTCTGAATCTATCGCAATAAATAGAGATGTTCCATCTTACAAAAGAGTATCTTCGTGACCTCGTAGACTAACAAATTAAAGTTCCTGCTCTTTGAAGGATATGTTCGCCATTTTCCGGTTTGCAGTGTAAAAAATGATAATGAATTTTATATCTGTGTCGTAATTTTTATACGCAAAATTAGTATTAATGGTGCATATACCATTGAATTTTAACTCCTGGAGATTAGGAATTTTACAATGAGCGGTTAGATTAGGTATTTTCAAACTTACAATGTTATAACAGGAGTGAAATATATGTATAGCAGGGGTTCCTTTTTGACCAACTTATTCCATTGCAAAATTCATTTGTTTTTTTACAGGATTAAAAAACATCTTGCAAGACGGCGGCGTGAATATATCGGCCAAATTTTGTTAAAACATTCGTAATCAAGAAGCAAATATACGTTTACTGCGTGTCTTCAATTTTTTGTGGGCTACGTAGTTATTGTAGAGTTTTACCGTTTTCTTTGCGATTATACAATATAATGGATTAAAAAGTAAGAAAGTCCTCAACGGCATTGTATAGTTGCAAGAATTATCAAAAACTAAGTATTAAAAACGCGGTTATTGCAATGAGTTTTAAAAGGTATATTGACTAAATTTATAAAAAATCGTTAGAATTTCACTATATACTTAGGACTATGTAATTACTAATCCCATGCAGCATGCCTACTTCCGAACTTCTTCAAGGCGTCCCATGATCCGATATATTCATCGCAACAGAATACTGCGGTATAGGTTATTAAATGCAATAGAAATAATAAAAACTTTATTTGGCTGAATTTCTTGAATTAATCCTTTTCATGCCAAAAGGCCACATTATTTTGTGATTTTCAAGTGAATATTTATCTGTGTAATGATAAGCAAAAAATTTTCTGACCTACTTCTGTCCGTAGTTTTCAAATCTGCTATTAGTTTTGTTCTATGACGTTTATTTTTTCAAAATGGCATGAAAAGGGTTAAAAAAATAATTATTTTTACTTCTTTAGATTGACTGCTCCTGTCACACATTTTATTTTCCGTGTAAATAAAGGGGAACAAAATGAAAGAGACGATATCATATGCTATTTGAAAATATGAGTATTTTACTGGAATTCCCTTGGAGTAAAATTCAAGATAAACGTTTGATAAATTTTAGGACGTCAGCTTGGCGATGGTGAGGAGGTACGACCTTTATACACTTATAGAAAATATACCGAGAAAGAAGTGGCAAGTAGTTCGTGAAATTGCGCCAAAACTGATATATTTCTCGTTCCAATCCTAATTTGGAATCGTATTACAAATCATCGGATCGACGCCAACGGCACACCGGCAACGACGACCGATGTTGTAACGCCCTCGCCCTTCGTCGTCGCCGTCGTCGTCGTCGTCGTTGCACCACCGTCGCGAACGTTCAATCGAAATCCGCAGCGCAGCAAACGAGGACCTGGCTTAGTTCACGTTGAAGATTAAAGGCGATAAGAGAGAAGGATCGTGCGAAACGAAGAGCTAACTCCTGGGAAAAGGGGGTGGAAAAGGGGCAGTAAGAACGAGAGAGGTAACTAATTTTAGCGATATTGGTTTTACGAAATTGGTTATTGATGATCTTCTTGCTCGATCGGCCTTGCAATAATGACGGGACCGCAGATTAATTTTCCTACATTTTTTTTCATTCGTTTTTCCTTCGATCGTCCGCTCGTTGGCAGCGCCGTGTAATATATGTATATCTGGCGACTATCAACCTCAAGGAAAAGCGTTTCCGCTCGAGCGCCACCGAGTCGAGACTCGCTTCAACACGCGATTGACGAATATTTTTCGGCTTGTCTACCGAAGCAACTAGCTTTTATTTTCGACTCGTGGCCCACTGGTTTTCCCATCGCCATTTTCCCAGATAGCGTCGGTTGGCCGGCCTGGGACCGATGCTCGTGCTACTGTGACGCGTCTCGCGAATAGTTGGCCTTCTGGCAGCCGTCCAAAAATCCGAGCGAAATGCGACTACGGACGCCGGCACTGGGGTTGCATCCCTCGGATTTTCCGGAAGGAATCGGTAATTTCGCTGGATTCTGGACGCCGCGCGGAATGAGTATGCGGGCGAGCTCGCGCAGCCACTGGTCTTCGTCGACCGAGCGTGTGCTCCGGAAAATTCGTACTTTCCCGGATTATGCGTGCACTTGAATTTCGTGGCATTAACGGTAGCTACTTTATATTTCGGAGGCTTTCAAAAACGCGAGTCTCTACAAAAAGGAGGAACGCGAACCGAGGTTTAAATGCGAGTTAATTGAAATACAGTTCAAAATTTGATGAACCTACTTTGTGATAACCTCGTTCTACCTCGGAAAACCAATTACTTGTTTTCAGTCGTTGATTTAGTAAATACCAAACCAACAATGTAACCTTTGAATTTACTGATATTAATCTCTGCATGTACATTAGTCCTCAAATACAAGTTTAAAAATATAAACGAGCAGCACTGGTGACATTTGAAATCCTACTTGTTCTCGTTTCTAAAATAATCGAAACAAAATTAATAATTTAAATAAATCATTTTCAGCCATGCATACAATATTTCAGTAGAACGTGAAACGCGAACAATTCGGTACTTGTGGTCTTCTCACTTCTTTGATAAATAAGAAATTGAATTTCATATATTTTTTTATATTATAAATAAATATAACTATGTATTTTAGCAAATAGCAAAAACAGCAAAATAAACATTACGTACCCATATATGTGCATCGATATGTGTAAATCCACAAGACTTTTAATATTTCACTTTAGAAAAAAAATAGAAATAAATGTTTGATGCACACTTTCCAAACTATTTTTTAAAATTGTATACACTGTTAACAGATAATAAAAATACGGTGATACTTATTTTTGTTGAAACTTACGTTTAAAAAAAATGTGACGCGCCCATTAAAAATATCAATGCTATATATAAGTGCGCTATACGTATTATAGAATTTATGATTATTATTAAGAATATACAGGGTGTACGAAAAGTCCCGGGACTGTTGAATAACTTTCGAAAGAATAAAAATTTCAAAAATCGCCGAAATACGTGATTCGATTTTTCAAACAAGCAATCTTTTGAGAGGGGGTTTCGGCCCCCCAACCTCAAGGGGGGCGGGGGGCACGAGAGGGGCCAAAAATCTTAAATGGCAACATGGTTTGAGTGGGGGCTCATTTGAAAGGTATTTTCGAGACGAATTCAGATCACTGGTCATAGAGGGCGCTGCGATCATTTTTCGGAGAGATACAAGTAAAAGAGCTTTTCAATGTAACGTTCAGAAACGGGTTGACACCCGTTTAAGAATATTGTTTTACACGATTTTAAGTTTTTTAAGTTTTTTAAGTTTTTTAAGAATATTGAATTACACGATTCGGCGACTTCGAAATTTTCATTTTTTCAAACGTTAGTACGTCTAAGATCTGAAAAAAGTCAAAAATATCTGCGAAAAATGATCGCAGCGCCCTCTATGACCAGTGATCTGATTTCATCTCGAAAATACCTTTCAAATGAGCCCCCACTCAAACCATGTTGCCATTTAAGATTTTTGGCCCCCCTCGTGCCCCCCGCCTCCCTTGAGGTTGGGGGGCCGAAACCCCCCCTCAAAAGATAGCTTGTTTGAAAAATCGAATCACGTGTTTCGGCGATTTTTGAAATTTTTATTCTTTCGAAAGTTATTCAACCGTCCCGGGACTTTTCGTACACCCTGTATATATATATATATATATATCGTTATATCTTCTTAGTAATATTGAACATTTGTTAAAATTAATATTATAGTTAAATGAATATTTCCATGGGAGAAAATGTTGACATGTTTGAGTTGTAAATAGCCAGTGGCACTACCTCAGACGTCATTTAAAATTGATAAATGAGTGTGCTAGACTGAAGGGACTTCTGAAAAAAAGATTTTTTTAAAACGAGGCCAGCTTTTAATTTTAAAATTCAAAATGTTGTGAAAGCCGTTCCTGCGAAAGCACATTCTATATATATTTGAAGTTATTTTGTACGATTTTTCGTGTACGAGATTTCACATTTTAGGTAAATGAAAACTTAATAAAGTTATTGCACAACAATTAGTACAAGATGTAATATCGAAAAAAGGCGTTAATTTTTTGTTACATTGTAAAACTTGATTATTTATAGACACATCCAGTAGACCCTGTCCTAAGTTATACGACTGGTGTTTTCCAAAATTTTGGATGTTTGTCTTAACTTATAGCCCCTTTCTATCCCCGTGTGGAAATAATGTGATGTAAGGAGAGGATGAGAATCCTCTTTGGACAAGATGAACGCATAACTTACGACAGACATAACTTTGGACGTTATAACTTAGGGCGGGGGCTACTGAACCAATATTGATTGGTTTCTTATTAGTTGCTTAGTAGTTATTATTATCAGTATGGAGGTGGGTCCCCAGACGCGGAGCCCTCCGCGCCTGGGTTGTCCATTTGCGTCCCTCCTTACATGCACTTGTTTTAGTTCAGTGCTAGCGGAAAATTGGTAGTCCCTACTTTGATAGGCCCTCCCGACACTCCACCTGGAGAAAGTGAAGGACTTCTTGGTACATTGGAAGCCGGCATGAGCCCGTCCTCAGAGCCTATCCATTTTCCATACCTGAATCTGAACCCTTAGAATGCATGGTTAGTAGTGAAGCTAGGATAAAAATTTAAAGTCAATTTTTTAAACTGCATGCGCTAAATACTTACATACTGTTCTAAATGCAAACCTAGCTAATGCTTACTTACTAAGATAAATGTGCGCGGTAGGGTATAAACTTGCGTCTACAGAGCACTGGATAGACTCGAGCCTCAACTCCTCTCGTACTTAAATCCTCTACCTCGCGCACTTATATCGTAATGCATTATCTGATGACTAAACATTTTAAGCGGTTATAATATGAAATAAAATTAGTACTCTTGCTGCTAAGTTTGAAAAATTGAATGGATATAGAATCTCTTTTATGTTTAAATGATACAAAACTGGTTTGAAATTGTGGTCTTCATTATATTGAACATATACTAATTTACAAAATAAAAATCATTTTTTCACAGATAATAAGTCACGATAAAGCCCTGTGGTAGATAAACGAACCAAAACAATGTAGAACTTATAATAAGTAAAACTAGATGCCTTCGACCCGAGTGCCTACAATTTTGGCTAAATTCGTATTGCAGTTCCCTGACGAAAGGCTGATGCTTCCGGGAATATTCCCATTTTAACACTGCCAGGAAAGAAGGCGGCAGAGGGTAGTTCTAGCATCGTTAGGTTCGAGTAGTTTCTATACATATATTGTAACAATATCTTGTTCCTTAAATAGGGTGAATATGCCAATGAATGGACGGTTAAGCATTTTTCACACTTTGATCGATTGTAACTTTTGAATTCTTTTATGAAAATTTAATTATGATACCACCATTAGAATCGTTAGACTCTGCTCTTTATGACCGTGTAGTTCAACCTTTGATTTTATTTAATTATTAGCCTCGTCTTCATACGTTTGTAAAAAAACCCGCTAAACGCCAATGAATAGACGGGTTAAATCAAATGATTTTACAAAATAATAAACACTGGAAGATCAATAGTACTGTAAATATTGTTTTGAATGTTCAAAGAACATAAAAATATGTATTTTGTTGCATGTTGTGCATCATACATTCATAAGAAATAGAAATATGTAGAAAATCGTCCATTCATTGGTAGTCATCCATTCATTGGCATATTCACCCTATATTAAAATTGAAAATGAGCATTTTCAAAACTTCGACCCCGACCGCAGATCAGCCGAAGCACTGATAAATGAGCACGTCTTGTTCACACTGATGCTTAAAAAACAAAAATTAATCAAATTTTTTAAATTAGCCCCCCCCCCTGATACCCGCCTCACTCCCCTGCTTCCTCTGTGTCTCTGTTTTTCATGTAATGTATATAATATACATACATATGCATTGTATATGTGTATGTACAATTTATGTTAATTTCATGTTAATTTGCTTTTTACGGCATTATCGTTGATTTTACGAAGAAATGAATACAACCTTTTTGTAGAGAATTCGATGTTCTATGTTTTTTGTTTGAAACATTTTTTTGTACGATTTGTATTTTTTGTTAAAAAATGGAAAAACGTGTTTTTTGAGCGTTTTTTTTGTTAAACCTCCCCATAATCTAGTATGCATTGTCTCCAAAAACTAATCAGATCTAAGTTTGGCCAAGAGAAACCCAAATCCGTTTGTACTTTTTAAATTCGTCATTCCATTCGCGAGATATCGCGTATACAAAATTTTGCCCACGGACGGACGGACGGACGGACGGACGTACAACCTAACGGACACCAATTTTTTTATTGTTGCTTTGGGTTCCTTAGGGTCCGAAACGTCGACATTTGATGAAAAACTATAGAGTAATTTTTTTGCCCGAAGTGACCAAATTCAATACTTCGTCCAGACTTAGTCTGGGTCGAAGTAATATGCTTATCAGCACCTGTTATGACTAGGGTTCAAAAGTACATAGGAATCTTAATTCAGCTTAGAATCATAGTTGCTCAAATAACACCGACCCAAATAATTAGAAAAGTAACAAGGTAACAAAGTAACAAAAGTAAGGTTACAAATATCTTTTGGAATTAGAACCAAAATCTTTATAGATATCAAAATCACAGTTTTGTGAACATTTAACACTTCATCCTATCATATTTGATGCATTTGAGACCCTAATGTTTGGGCCCCAAAGGCGAGGGGCCGGGAACATCCGGTCCAATGCGATACCCCTTCTTCCGCAGTCTCTAGCGCCAATCGGTCTCATAGCGGAATGCTAATCCAGCTCTTCTCATCTCAACACCGCGAGACCTATTTATGCTCTACGACACTCTACAAACTCCACCTAATTCCAGCCCACTACCAGTTGTATACTTGCCTACATCAGATTGGTTGCTCAGCTCAGTGGGATGCGAGGTCGCCAACTCCCGAAGTGTCGAACCCTCCCCTGCATGCTACGCCACGGTCATGTCCTACCTGGCACTCAGGACGCTCCTGGCTGTGGTCCTCAAAAGAGGGTCCCCACATTTCGGTGTCCCATAACGACGACGGTCTGTTATTCCGTGTACTCCCTTTACGGAGACACCTTCGGCCATGTTACCGGGTTCACCCGACATTCGACCCCGGGAGTCCAGTAAGTTTGTGCAGCGCGCTCCCCGGCCGGCCCTAAAAAGGGCCTTCAAAGATTTTGCGGTCTCGGTCCCCTGACTTGGGGACATCGGACGCTCAAACACACAGCTAGGCAAGGACACATACGCACTGTGCGCAATCGATGCCACTTATCTCGGACACCAAGGAGTTGATAGTCAGCGATAATCAATATGGACAGACCTTGTGTCCATAGCCTGACCTCCAGCAAGTTAAGTAGTATATGCTTCCATATAGGCCCCCCTGAGGATCCGCAGCCGAAGTCACTTGTCTGGGGATACTCGGGAGACGACCAACTCTCCCTTGAGGGAGGAGGACCACCCGGAAGGGAAAGTGGTTCATCATCCTCCGTCTTACCTGAGGGCGCAGAAAAATCCACTTGTCTAGGGCACCTCAAGAGACGACTTATTCTTCCTTAAATGAGAGGGGCCACCTGCAGGGATAGGTGGTTCATCATCCTCTCTCTTTCCTAAGGACGAAGCTGAAGCAACTCCCTCGATGCCGCGCCCCCCGAATCGGGGACGGCGCAAGGGCGGCGGGACTCAAAACCACTAAGCGCAGTCGAAGCCACTTAGCTCAGGCACCTCGGGGCTGACACTGTGCCCGCAACCTACCCTCCAGCGCAATGAGCCGCCTGCGTCTTCGAACAGGCCCCCTGAGGTTGGCAGCCGAAGCCACTTAGCTGAGGGCTGTCCCGGGAACGACCACCTTTCCGAAGGGGTGGGTACGCCGCTCAAGCCCGCCGGAGACCAGGCGAACAGCGACCACTGCCATGTCGTCTACCCTGGGGGGTCTGATTCCTGCAGAAGAAATATTAACATACACAATTTATTATCTTTTTCGTTGCTAAATAATCAAAAGATGCCTATGTATCATTCGATCGACAGATCGACATTGACCCCCTTCCCCTTCCAAATCTACTTACTTTGCTATTTCATGTATTAACGGGCAGTAGACAGTTTCTGAGAAATTTCGATTGACCAACTTACCGTTGTATTTAACTAGCCTCGTCCTACCCTATTCTAAATAAATCGTGTACAAAAAGTGACTTTTTTGTGATTTTTGTCCCAACTGTACTGTTTTTGTGAAAAAATGTTTGAAATTTCTATAATACAATGATACGGCACAAATCATGAAAAGTTAGACTTTATTCCTCGTAAACAGTATGAATTAGAAGAAAATCACAGCAGACATTATTTTGCCTGAGGTATGATAATATTTTTTCGGTACTATAGCCGTGAAATCCGATTTTACGTATCACGTACAACATTAATCAATGCTGTCAAAAACATAACCCTTACGGACTAAATGCAGTTCGCGAAATCGAATTTTTACTGCTTTCAGTACCGAAAAATAATGTTACGACACACGGCCGTAAGACTTTAGGACCTCATGCAATCGCATTCAAGCCGTAAAATCTTGTTTTTAGGCCTTGTATCGAAAAATATTACTTTAAATTTGAAAACAAAGAGACATTGCCCCCTTCCTTTTTTGAGCTTTTTAGAGCCGCCCTTTTGAATTTAAAAAACCTGACCACAAATTCGTAATCATAGTGGCAGAAAGAATACAGGGATATTGAAAATCATGAACATCACTGAATAATGTGAGCTCGCGATGTTGGATTCGCCATCTAGAATTTCATAACCTTGAGTTAAAATTGATAGTCAGCGATAAAAGGTGGGTCTCTGGACGTCACACTGTGATACAAAGGATTAAAAGTTATTGAAATTTATGAGAAAAACATAGAATAGAATAGAAAAAATAGCGCAATTTTGATATTAATAAATTGGAATTTTATAAAATATGCATCGAAATAAAAACGGAATGGGGGCCAGTGAGCACGAAGGCGTTCGTTCCATGCGCGGATATAGACCCAACGAAATAAAAATATGCACAAAAATAATGAAGCCTTAAACGTGTTCGATTTTTAAATCAACTCCGTTCAAGGCTTAATATAAATTCGAAATCTATTTAAATTAAATGGAAGCTTGAGCTAAGAGATATAACACTGTTAAGAAGTATTTGGTTCACTTGGAATGTTTGAAGTAATGGAGATTAATTTTATCGGACGTAAATTTATGTCCGTTTTCATTTCTGTGAGCCTTTTAACAAAAACCTATCAATGTCCCCCTACGACTTTTAAAATTGTTTGTAATCACTGTGTATAATATAATTTGATTTTAAAATATAGGATATTCGAATATTCATTTCAAAACTCTAATTTACTTAGTACTGGGTTCATATAGTATCAAATACTTTTAAACCAGTATACTACAAGTATAACTATGTGGGAACGATTATAATCATTAGATAATTATCTATAACAGTAAACACATTTCATTAAATTTCGTCATTTGAAAAAGGTAAGTCCTTATTGATATATAAATGGTTACGCGGACTGTGCAGTAATATACTTTCTTCTCCACTTCAGGTTATATGAAGGACGCAATGCCGCCGGGAAAACAATGGCAGTTGTTACAGGCAATATTTCAGTTCGAAACATATAATGCGTATTAAATTCAATAATCATACATGTTTTCCAAACATTAATAAACGCAAGTAAATAATAAGTAATTATTATACCTTATGCCGAACGAAAGATATTAATTGCATTTTGTTCCAGAATTTGCACCATTGAAGTCAGTAACTCGTCTGTATAGTAACTAGTCTCTAATTTTTGTTGGAAACATTTTTTGTAAAAAATTTTTAATAAAAACGTAGCATAGTTGGTAGAGCATTTAAACGGCAATCAAAAGGTCTAGGGTTCGACTCCCGATGCATCTAATCTCTAGATAGGTCGGCCTTAAATTTTTTCATAAATCAGGAATGGTCCAAAAAATTAAGTAAAAATCCCATCTTTGAGAAAAAATTGTTCCAACAAAAATTGGCCCAAATCTCTAAACTATATGGACGAGTTTTTGTGTTTCATCATTCGTTTAGCATAAGGCATTATAATTAATTGTTATTTACTTGTTTAGTATGATGAACGTAAATACACAATAAATTTCGATCTGTACAGAATTGATTATTATTATTGCTATTTGTCCAATTTGTTTTTTGGTATTCGTTATGATTCTTATCCTGGAAAGTAAATCTCTACTTCAATGTGAGTTTTTATTAAAGCAAAATTAACGCTAAAACCAGTAAATATATAATCAATTATGCTAGTTTCCTGCGACGATTGCGAATGCCGTATTTCAATTTAACATGTAATCGCGACAGAATATACATTTAAACACATGTATACATATTTCTTTATTTCGTTAACATGCATGGTTGTTTTATCTCAACACTCCCTTTATACGTTGCGTGCGCTGATTTTGTTTTCAAATTTACAGAGTTCACACCCAACTGGGCGATCACATTTCTCCTCCAGTTACAGCAAGCCCAGTTAGCGCTTATATAGTCGATGCATGCAAATTGAATATGGACATTACCAAGACTTTGACCCAGCACCGCAAGTAAGGCCAAAGTGTTGAATTTAGTGAGGATAATTACTTCGATTGAAGCAAGACTGGCGACGTATCAAACTTGTCGGTATCGATTTTACCAACTCCTCCTCCCGTTTTACTCATTAAATGAATATTCTTTTTCTAATAACACTATACCTGGAGTGGATATTTTATAAAACTAAGATGAAAGGGTTGTGTTCGACATTTGTGAAGGGGTCAGATGATTTCGTCATTTTTGTAATCTCTTTTTAAGCATAATATCGTTAGTCTTATAGTTGCGTCAGTCCTTAGTTAACCTTCAGATATGTACGACTGCCTTTTGTGACAGTATAATATGGTGTTTCAAAAAAAAAGATTAGCAGTCAACTCCCAACCACATGTTCATTTTTTAGGAAAAACCTGTTGAAAAATCACATTTTTTCTATGCGTGCGACTCGTGAAACTAAGGCATTTCTTTTTCATTTTAGTATTTCTTAGTAAGTTATTTCTTATGCCCGGTTCCTATATTTCGGAAAACTTATTGATTAACTGGTTTTTCCTATATGAAAAGCATTTAAAACTACATATTTTTATACAGTATAGTTACTTTTTACTTGAGGTTTTCTAAATATTTGGCAAATGTTCGAAGGCACAAATTTAAGCATAGTATATTGTACATCTAGGGTATCTATCTTCTTATCTTCGATCCCTTCATTCTCGCCCGTGATATATGCACCATTTTTTATGTCATGCCTTTACATAAGAAATTGCTCGTTTATAATGTCGCTGAAGTACACGGCGGGTGTGAAATCGTGAAAAGCCAGAAGCGGGCGCGAAAGGACAAACAGCGCCCGGAGAAACGGGCGCGAAAACGCGAAAGTGCCCGCGCCCGCCGGTCACCAAAAGGCACACGAGCTTAATGCATTTCATGTCGCTCGCTTTACCGGCACGCAACGGCTTTTTTTGTGCAGGTGGGACAAAATAGTTTACTGTATATCTAGGGCGCAAAGGAAGGGAATTGAGACAGGCTCGCCATGCAGGACGAGGGGGAGGGAGCCCTGACCCCAATGGCTGCAACGAGGGGCTTGTCTCCGATTCCTTCATTCCCGCCCGTGATATACACGATATCTTTTGTCGCACTTGTACATAAAAGAGCACGAAAACGCGAAAAGCGACCTCCGGATCCGAGAAGGCGCTGAATAAGTTTCATGACGCCCGCTTTACCGGTACGCAAAGGCGGGTTTTTATACAGGTGTGACAAAAAATCATTTCATAACTTTAGTTCAGGTTATGCACAGGATTCCACTGTCTGTCTATTTTTTTCCATACATTATTTTTTCATATGATACGGATAAAATATAATTTTTTACTAATTTTTAATTTTAATTTTAATTTTAATTTTTTTAACGCCTAAAGATGAATGTTACGTTACTGATTAGTCCTACGCATATTTTGGGTCGAAACGTTTAGTACATTTTTCTCTAAAGTTGTTTTTAAGACAGCATTAGTTAATGATGTTCTCCTTTTTAACATCCAATTTTATGTACAGTGGATGATTCTACCAAGAAACCTTTATCCTGTGTGATTTACGGTTAACTTTTTTCACATTAGAAATAACTTTTTTTTCTTATTCACTTTTACGTATTTATTTTTAGTTTTTCGACTATTGCTATGAAACAATTGCTTTTCCTTAAACTGTGCATGTATTGGTAAATGTTCTGCTATTGGGACATTTCTCTTAAAAGATCTTGGTAGAAGAATCACACCCGTTTGCACCTCAGATTTATTAATAAGCAAAATTAGCTCCTGGCAAATTTAATTTTTCAGCGTATTACCATCGCTAACATCTTCATTAGCAACTTTAGAAACGTTTTGAACGTTGCCTCTTTTCACGAATAAATCAGTATAATTTGCCCCGAAAGACACTTTGCAAACGTCGCATTATATCAAGAGCATATTTTTGTCACAATTACGAGAATTGAAAGTTTCGGTGACACGTGTATATTGAGTAACGATTATTAGTACATATCAATTTTCAATGAACACGGGCGTTAATTATAAATATATTGAATTAAAGAGAATGTAAGATATAGATATTAATTTAAACAAAGAAATTATAAGAAATCAAGGATCTAAAAACACGAGGGACGCCGGAGGCGCTACAATTGAAGAGGATAGGATAGCCCTGAAGACGCCGTAATTACCTCGAGAGCGACTCGCATCAGCGACAATCGAGCTGTAACTCGAGGAATAATTAATTTATAATTAAGAAGCGCTCGGCGCTGAAAGCTCAAGCGAGCCGTGTGACCCTTCGTGCCTACGAAAGTGGCTCATCACGACGGTGGTTCTTTCAACGAGATATGAATATATTCTCGTTTTTCCTTGATTGCACGAATCACTCCTTCTTCTTTCATATTTGTTTCAATTCCACCATTCGTTAAAAACTTAAGTAATATATTTTGATGTCTGTCTCTTCATATTTCTGTAGCTTGATGTAAAAGACGAGTCATTTGCACATATTATATCCTTAATTTGAATAGATATTTTCAAACTCCTCTACTTTATCGATTTTCAGTAAGATCTTCAAATGCACTAATTAGGAATTAACGTTTACGACAAGGAATGTAATGATCCAGACTGCAGTAATCGAATCTTTTCCAACCTCTGACATATCAAAAGTTATAATCTACACTATCAATTGAATATACTGAATTCTACACTGAGAAAAGTGTTTTTTACCCAGTATTAGAATTCTTATGCCCCGTAAAATATAGTATTTTACGCATAGGGATTGCCATCTTTCTACTACCTGTTAAAAGACGAAGATTTTATATTATTCTAACCGATATGTCAGTTTATTTTAGCCTTTTCTCTTTAACTAAAAGCAATTTTTGTTTATGGAAATTTATCTAGCAAATTAAAATATTAAAAATGCCTTCTTTTAGTCATAATAAAACATTCTTTTAAAATAGGAGAGTTTATTACAGTTTCGTATAACCTGTCAAAAACAAATGCTGAACGACGGAGGATTTGGCTAGTTATAATATTTCTTTTAATGGCTATAATACACTTTTTAAAAGCCAACGGATAGTAACTGATAAAATACACTTTTCTCAGTGTATCATATAGCTAAAGTAAGTTCTAATATATGTCTTTTTCTTACACGAAATGTTTCTCGCTGTGTTAGTGACACCATTTGGTATAAAAATTAAACCAACACTGTTATCGATAATTGCAATTATAGCTAAATTAATAAATTTAGGTGCAGCGGAAATATTGTCATGCATATATAATGTATATATATACTTATAGGTTTTTCGGCATGCATCTTTATATTTGATTGTGATGTACCGACGGTAAACAGCGTTTAGATTTAAGAACATTAAACATATTGAATACTTTCCATGAGAGTACGCACCAAGTAGTCTGTTAAAGGCATGCATTTCCTATGCTCATTGCAACCTCAATATTTGTTACGTTTTGACATTGTAAATGAATATGTAAAAAACATAGTTTTCAGATCCGCTGAAAATGATCAATTTAGACGACTTTCCGAAGTGCACTTTGTGACTGAAGGTACGTCGGAGTGTTTTTTTTTTAGTTTCCCCACGACATTATGACTGTGTAATGGCCCTTGACAAAAATATAAAATTTTGTAAATTATAAAAATATGGTGAAGAATTTCAGAATTGCATTGTAAATATTCTATATAGTTGTGTTGTTAATTGGCCAGGATGCACTGTTGATATGGTTTGACGATTGCAACAGTGAGAGTCCGATATGAGGATGTTTCCATGAAGTCCGGGTTAAGACCTAGTATATGCTTCAATCACAAGCCGGGTGTATAAACACTGTCATCCAGCAGATGTGTGAAGAAGAAGTTTGAGGTTCTGATTAAAAAACCGACAAATTAAAAAGCCGACAGTAAAAACCGTCACATAGAAAAATAGACACATTGACAAGCGGACAGTCATTTTTTGAAGTGTCGGTTTTTTGACTGTCGACTTTTTGATTTGTCGTTTTTTCGACGCGCACCCAGTTTGAAGTCGGAGTCACAAGTCAATTCGGCCCATTGAAGTTTGTTTGATATGCTTTAGAGCAGAAGGACAGACGCGGTCTTATTACAAAGAGTACAAGCTGGCATTGATATAAGTGCACAAGTCTGCGGAATGTTGATTAGGTCTCAGTAGTATCGCTAGGCGATATCTGAGCAGGATATTAGAGTCGGAGTTTGAAGAACCTCGTACGGTTCAGTTTAATGGTTCAGATTTCGAAATTTCGTTTTGGCGCCAAGAAATGGGCAGTAGAGAAGTTCGATGATCGTTTCCTTGACAATTCTTTGCCTTTTGTTTATTCGATTGGGTCGTTCTAGTTTTGGTGAGAATCGAAAAAACCGTCAGCGGGAACGGTCGTTCCAAAAATATTCCATTTTGCGACTTGCCGATTAAATTAAGACACATATTAAAATTTGATATAAGCAGAATAAAAAATATGTTTGAGTAATTCCAAAAGTAACGAGCGTTGGCTTGATGCGACGCTCCCTTCTCCCGCTCAGATTCTTCGGTCCTGTGGCGAATTGGCTATTCTTTAATACTCGTTTGTTTACTAACAGCTTTCAGTTATACTATAAATCTATACCGATATTAATGGACTGAAACAAAAAAGAAGATGGAGGGGTCCGAACATAGGTAGAGGCAAGGGACTTCGATAGATAGATAGATTGATAAAAATGGGAAATGAGTTACATTTATCAGCTATGGCCTGGAACAAAGTAAAACTGAAAATAAGCATTTTGAAAACTTCGACCCCGACGACAGGCAATTTGTCTATTTTCGATGCTGTTGAAAACCTGGTATAACAATTGTGTTTTTAAAAAATGTAAATATTCGTTTTTTATTTGACAATTATTTCTTTTCAAATTAACTTTTCAGTAGTATATTTGTATTAACGGTACTTTAATTTTACATCATGTTATGAGCAAAAAAGCTTCATCAGCATTTCATTTATTTTCGGTCAACTTAAGCGATTTATCTTGTCTTTAGATCGTTTGTATAGCGATATTTCTATAATTTGTGGCTTGTCTGTATTTAGTTTTCTTGCATCTTTGTCTGATCTACAGCTACTATACTTTTCATGAAAATTGATGCATTCTGTCAAAAATAATTTATTTTCAATGCTTTTAGTTTCCAAAATATGTCAAAATACTGTGAACTGATATTATAGAATTTTCAACATTTTAAGGTAACTCTCAAATACTCACGGGAAAGTACTAATTTTTCTTATGTAGTTCATGCTTTTCACAATCGTGGAGGTTACCTCGAAGTGCGAGAATTCTTCGAGAAATTTTCAATATAAATCATTACTATTATCTAAAAGCCAACTGTTGAAAGTGTGAATATGGATCAAATAAAAAACATTATGATAATCTTGGTATAAATTAATACTTGACAGTTGCGAATTATTGTAAATTCGGAAAGTTAAGAGTAATTTGTAAAAGTAAAGAATGTTTGAAATTGAATACAACGAAAAGTTGCGAATAAAGGAATAAATTTCTTCCATTAGACTTAACGAACGAATTATATATTTTCTTGTAACAGCGTGAGCACTGAACAAATAGTGCGCTAAATTCTTACAGTACCAGGGCACTGGTTAAAAAAATATCTTGGGGATTCCCCACTCTCGTCTATATCGTAATATACTATTTTTACTGAATTATAATGAACAATGCTAGATTGTATTACATGCTTTAATCCGAAGGTAATGGAGTGATTTTATCTCTTATGAGATAATGATACGTTAGGTGTTTCTAAGGTAAGATTACTTTTCACTCACTTCCTTGTATATATTTTTAAGATTTACTGATTAGTTCAAAAGACCATTAAAATGCATGTCTGTTTGTGATAGTTAACATCAGGTTGTAAATTAAGGTAAAGTCTTGTCTAGATAAGTGTTTACGGTACTGAGTTACATTTACAAACAACGTTTTCATGAATAAATGAATTTCACACTTGTAATAAAATCCTACTGTGTTGAATATAGTACTATGTTATATAATAAAGAAAAGCATACATTTGATAATAAACTTATTTTTTTGCATTTCAGTGAATAAATGTATCGCACTTGATGTACTTCTTTCTGTTTCACCCGCTTCTCTCAAACACTTCTGCATCTTTTTCTCTTTTTTTTTTGGACCGACAATATTTATATTATCATAATAATTTTATTTCATCATTCTCAAGCTGTCGTTAAGACTTAAATTTGTTTCAGTTTGTCAATTTTTTATACCTCTATTCAATTGTGCCCCGCTTAGATATTTTTGAAAGCTTCTGATAGTATGTGAATATCTATATAGTAGCCGTTACATTTATAATGATGAAATTCACCATTCATTTGTAATTTAAAAACTAAATACCAAACGATTTTAAGATCACCAAATAGTTTTACATTCAATTTTCAAATTTACATAATTTAAGTGTCAGTGTAGAAAATGTAAGTAGATATAGAATATAATATATTGTAAACTCTAAAAAGAAGTTTAATTTTTATCGACCGTATATCTTTTCGATGTTCTAATATTAATTGCCCATTTTCTCAATTTGCATCAGACAAAGATGATTCTAATTTTAGAAGTAAGTTATGTAAGATGACGTTATGATAATAGTGAACGTAATACTTTATAAAAGTTCCCTAAATTTACCATTCTGATTATATGTTGCAAATAAGGAATTTTGTTATAATGTCTTCTAAATTATAGGCCATTCACAATTACCGAATCTCATGATAGATGGTAAATACAAACAAAGTTATCTAACAATTTTTATTTGAATTTCCATAAAAATCGTTAAGTCCTGAACAGGGTTACTTACTTTAAACAAGGGAATTGGCCATTTATCAGTGAAATTTTTCGAATATTGTTTGCGATCCGAGTTATGTTCGAGAAATTCTTTGTCGGAAGCGTTTCCTATTTGAATATCGTTAAGTTTTTACAAGGTTTCCGGTGTCTAGTATAAGTTATGCACTACGGGTTAGTTGAGGAATTTGCATTTTACGAAAATGTAGGTAATTGCATTTCAGCTGCATACATGGATGTTGGGTTGTGCATTCAAGTGTGTAAGTATATTTATTTA
This sequence comes from Trichopria drosophilae, assembly GCA_030407085.1. NCBI lineage: Eukaryota > Metazoa > Arthropoda > Insecta > Hymenoptera > Diapriidae > Trichopria > Trichopria drosophilae. Next base: position 156,774,637 of record CM059582.1, on the reverse strand, counting down.
TATTATCTTCTTTCCGATATTATCATCAAATCAGGAAACCACACGTAAAGCCTCATCCTCTACATAGCGTTTACATTGCACCTCTGAATTTTCCTTACTTTGAAACTACCCCGGGCCAATATTTCGCTCCCGTCTAAAGGTACCGGGTGTCTATTAATAAGCATATACATCGAGTCAGTGGCCCCACGCGATAAAAGTGATATATGCCGCCTTGCCTCCGAAAGAGGTAGGTATAAACGACTCCCGAACGTCGCTCGTAAAGCTTTCGAAACAACTCGTGCCTCATTGTCGTAAAATGTTACAGGATATCGGTTTACATCCCAATCTCGCGGCAGGTTTTCCTTTTATTAAAACAGCGATTAATATTAAAGTTTAATAGGTATTACAAATCATCGTAAAAACTAACTTCGAACGATTGATTTCGTGTGCTCCAACGCTGACAATGAATTGCTGGTGCCCATTAACACGCTTTGATTATATTCATGACAAAAAGCGGATAATTTACACAATATACAAAATTTTAGTAATTTATTTTGAAGTAGAGTTGATAATAATAAGTTTGAAAACTTTTTAGCGAACCTTCAATAAGTATTTGTACCTTACTACAAGTATATACTGCTGGACTCAATAATGCCCATAAAACGAAATATTTTTGTATTGAATTAATATGGTTCATTCTTAGTTCATACCTTACGTTACATGTTACTAAGATTGCGGGTCGAAAAACTGACAAAACAAAAAGCCGATAGGTCAAAAAATGACACATCAACAAGCGAACTGTCGTTTTTTTGACTGTCGGCTTTTCGATTGTTGGTTTTTTGACCTGTCGGCTTTTTGACATGTCGGTTTTCGACCCGCACCCAGATACTAACGGTTAGTGATTTCGTTTCCAAAGTATTTTACGTTTCTAAAAACGATGGTGTTGCATTTTTCTATAGCATGACATTTTTAAGAAAAAGTGGGTTTAAATGTGACAAAATTAGGGGATGGGTCCATATGTAATTTATATAGAATAATGGAGAAATTAAACATTATCAAATTTAAAATGATCCGTCTGGTTCTGGTCTCTTGGAAACCAGACTAGGAAAATAACGTAATTCGCATCTGAAAAATTTAAATAATCGTGAATAACTTCATATTATGTACCCTGAATGTCGCGTAATACGGAACATTTTGTACACTAATTTAGCACGGGCACTATGGTGTGAATTTGCAGCACCTAAAAGTTTCCTCCCTCGGAAAAACGAGAAAGTTCGTTACAATCGGCTTATCTCGTCTCCGACAAATATGCACAGGCCATTCTTTGTCGCGTCGTGTGCTCTTGATCCGGACTTGACTCGTTGATACGGAGTTAGATACTTTAAAATTTCACATTATTGCGTGTTTTCATCTGTGGGAAATCTGTGCTGACGATCAAAAAAAAGGATTTTGTACTACAAGAGCGCAATTGTGTAAATTAGTGAAACTGGTATAATAAGAAAAAAGTAAAATAAAACAAACAAAAAAGAAACAATAACTTAACAGTAAAGTATTTTACAGAGGCGAATAACTTCTCACATGAAATTTAAATTTATATCGGAGTATTTACATCTTGTTTTATGCAATAAGATTTCTCAAATGCAGTAGTGTTAAATATTATTCAAAAGAAATCATAGAACGTAAAAAGACTTTTTTGTTTAAAATATTGTCAATCTTGATGTTTTTGAAAAACTACCTGAATTCAAAATATTAAAAATAAGATCATTTAAATCATTATTTCCTAATTCTTTATTTCCAGAAAATTAATTTTGTACTAATAGTGAGTTAAATTAATTTTAAGAAGTTAAACTTTTTCAATTTAAGACAATTCGGGTTTACTATATTTAACTTTTAAAATATATAAACGATTTATCTTCAAAATTGTTATCGTTGTATATTTTGAAAAATATTAACAAGCTTTTATCAACTTGCTTTTTTGTTTGTCCGTCTGTCTGGTCGGGTGGAATCTTGCTATTGATTTTTCATAAACTTCCGCGCGGAATTAAGGGGGTTTTAAAGTGCTCGTCCGATAAGGTAGTCATTTTCACTAAAAACCGTAAATAAAAAATTACTTAACCAATTTTTCGAAATTTTAATTACTACAGACGGTATCATAGAAAATTCCATGGAAATTAATTGAGAATTGACTGAGCATTTTCGAAATAAATAAAAATCACTTATTTCCAAAAATTTTTGGTCAGTTCTCAATTAATATCTTTGGTATTTTCTAGGAAACTGTCTATAGTGCTTACAATCGCCCTTACAAATCCCGAACATTAAATATGTTACTCAACCATATTTTATGTACGTTTTTTAGTGAAATTTTCTTCCTTATCGACAGACCACTTTAGAACCCCCTTAAGATTTGAAATTTGACCAGTAGCTTGGAATTGGATGACGATGCAATGTTATGCATAAATATAACATGTAATGTAGATATTAACATATATAAAACATAAAAATTAATTACAGAAAGAAACCTTTTTAAAAACCACGTTTAAAATAAACCAAGTATAAAATAACTTTCATTACAGCCCCGTACAGATCTACAACCCCATACCAATTATTATTTTCGTATAGATTATACTAGAAATTTCACCCAATGAAAATTATGGGGTGCATAATAATATGGAGAATAGAGACAAGAAAATAGAAGTTTGTGAGAAAACTCATGAAGCAGTTTGAATCGTTTTTGAATCAAATTGTTATTGGCGACACAAATTTACTATTCTTGTAGTAATAGTTGATTAAGTGTACCCCACTTTTTTCATTGGGTGGAATTTATAATATAATATTTACGAGGTTAATAAATGGGGTGGTTAATCTGTACGGGGCTGTGGAGAAAGTTATTTTATACTTTTTAGTCTGCTTTAAAACGTGGTATTTAAAAATGTTTTTTTATTGTGAAATGTTATCGAATTTGGAAATGAAGAAGTTCGTATCGTCTATTGTTTTAAATTTTTACAATCACATGAAAAGAAAGTTAGATTATTTAGTTTGTAATCAAGTTGTTTCTGTTAATCCAAAAGATTACTTAAAAAATTGGGATTAATAAATGTCTAATAAACTTATTTCTAACCATGTAGCGAACATTTTCATTGAGAAATATTCTAAATTTTTATAAAACATACAGCTTCATTTTCTACACTTTTAATAACACTTTTTTTTTAACTTACTTTAAATAACACAATTAAATTTATCAGGAATTTGAAATCAGTTTTCCAAATTTAAAATAGAAAATGTTTTTGAAAAGTGATCAAGTTTTAGATAATTCGCTTGTCAAAAATAAAATTAGTTTTTGAAGGTGTATTGTAATATAATGTTTAAGACATTCTGCAATGAACTGCAAAAATATATATTACATTAAAGGTAAATAGTTTTAAAAGCGCAAAAAAAAAACATAAAAAATTACATTATTCTACAACGAGTCCATGTTACAAAACTAATTAATGATATTACCACAAATTCTGTAAGAAATGTAGTACATTCAAAATGTAACTTACTGATGTGTATAAACAAAAATTAACATTCAAAACTTTAAATCCTAGTTTTCACGTTCTTATTAAGGTACTGATTATAATAAAAGCATTCAGGATATATTATTATTATAAAAAAAAACAGTTATTATCTTTCCAAAGAATTAAAATTTCAGCGTACAATAAACACATAATACAAAAACTACAATATATTATAAAATTATTCTAATAAAATGATTCGAAAATGATGATTGATATGGTAAAATAAGGAGAACGAGATTTAAACTTGATGGAAAGGGAATTTTCAAGTATGTAAAATGTAAATTTCCTGCTTTTTCCGAATGGCGTTGATGAATAAGGAATAAAAGGAGTGGGCATGCTGGAAGTCGAGTTTCATCAAGTTCTGAGACTCGTAATCTCGGTTCTTTATATTCTTAGGCTTTTATCGAGACAGATATGAAGGGGTAGTGGATCAACGAGCCAGGAATCTAGCGTGAGCCATGGTGACAAACTGCGCACCTTCATTCCAAATATTATTCATGCAAGCTCGAATGTGTTATCCTCATAGCGAATCTTCTTCATCACGCATTGAAACAAATTTCCGCGATTTACGTGAAAATATTTGGAAGAACGTAGATGAAACGGAAAACAGTCGAAAAGCGATTGCACGATTCGAGCGGAAAAAGGGACGAGCGCGGAGTTATTGCGGGACAGTCAGAAAATGAAAATGTAAACAATTAATCGACAAACATTTTTCTGGAGTTCAAAATTGTTTAGTGTAAAAAGAATTGCACATAGAAGTGAATTTGTTATTACCGTTTTTTTGACGCTTTAGGTTACTTTTAGTGTCGACGCGAAAATTTTCGTAATAGAATTCACAAGATGAAACGAGGAGCACAGTGTGTCGCGCAAACCATTAACCTATCAAATCCAAAAACGTGCGTTCGTCCTCGGCAAGTTCAGAAATTAGTTAACGCAGACATAAAACAACCATGTACCGCGCCACCAGCTGCAGGGTCATACATAGCAGGAAAGCCAGTACCTGTGAAAATATGTGGGCGCGAGGAAATGGGAGCGACTTGCCCACCCGAGGTAATTCGCAAACTCAAACGCATTTTCCAATTAAATTTTTTATCATATTCCTGCTTTATATACGAGTTCATAGTGACAAGGCAAAGTGTAAAAAAGATTTGTCATTTATATTTCGTACAACGTAAATGTTTATGTGTTGTAGTATGCAGGAAGTCAAGACCGTTCATTCAAAGAGGTTATGTATTTCTCTAGATATTCGAATATTACATTGTAAAAGTTAAGGTACCAGTACGTCGGTGGTGATAAATTCTTGATTTTCGGAAGTGCAACATCTGACGGATGCACTCTGCGAAATAATACTGGTTCATGCTGACGTGAAGTTTTACTTCACCACGCGGTCTACCTCGGGATTTAATTAGGTCGGACGGTTCCAGACCCTAAAGTATCTGTTACGACGGCAACAACAACAACTGAGCCGGCAGCATCGAATGTTAGTTTGTCGTACTATCGCCTTCATTTGCACGTGGGCGAGTCCCTCCGCGATAACTTTGTCCATTCGCTGGCGAATGACAGCCACCGTTGGGAATTCTAGTCGATATGTCCTCACGTTTACCTGAAATTAGCTTGATAGTTGCCACCGAGGTGGCTTATATGAGTGAGGGAGAGCAACGTTGAGGGATGGGTAGAATGCGGAGTCTGTAATGCAGAAGGACACTCTAGGACCCTCATACTTGTTAGGGACCTGGATGAACGCGCGAAGGTACGTGACCCAGGCTGCTCCACTAGTGTCTATCTCACTCTTGCATATGGACTCTATAGGGTCTCTTTCGAAGCAGCTGTCGCTACATTCGCACTGTCTATCACTGCGGATGGACGTCCCGTTCCAAGCTTTGTCGATGACTGATGCGGTATGGCATTAATTAACATCCTAAAGATACTTCAGGGAATGTTCAGTCTCTTGTCTTTTATTCCTATTATCTTGCACAATTACTTGAATAGACACTATTATAAGTTTGCTTTATTATCATATTATAGTTTACACTGAAAAAGTGTCAAGTAAAATTACATTGCATTAATGTAATCATTTCCAACGATTTTTGTAGTGAAATTAGAGATTTGATGTAATTAGTTTACATAGTAATATTACAATAAAAGTGTAATTTTCCCACGAAAATAATTGGACACAAAAATACCACTGATAATCGTGGTAAATTTAGATTAACCCTTTGAAGCACGGTGGTCCTCTCAGGGACCACCTTTTCTGCCAGATAGTTTCATTTATAAAAATTAACTTTTGACGTACTTAAAAATATTAGTTGGTTTTTCTAGAAGCTAAGGTATTTGTCTCCAATATCATACCACTGATATTCAAATTTTATTTGTTGTACAATAGTTATAAATAAACAAACACCAAAAAAATGCACTTTTTGAAGAAAAAAAGCGTTTTCCAGCTTATTTCAGTTTCGATTTTCATGGAAATTTTTACTAAGGGGTTTTTATGGTCGCTGATGACGAATCCAGGGTCAGAGTTCCAAAATTCAAAATGGCGAATTCCAAATGACAGTACAAGAATTTTAAAAATAACATGTATTTATGCCTGGAAACTTTTATTCTGAGATTTTGGGGCCCCGAAATATGTATATGTAATACGTTTTGAATTTTGAAAACTGAGATGACAGATTTGAATCAAGCATCATTTCCCTAATTTTGTCTGCCATCTTGGATCCACCATTTTGAATATTGAACATTTGAGAACATATTCGTAATCAGCTATCCCGACAACTCCCATGTACGCAGTTTCATCTCGATCAAGCAACTTTTTCCTAATATGGTCCGCTATCTTGTATCCGCAATTTTGAATGCTGCAAAACTAAGGTCATATTTGGAATGAGCGACCCCGAAAACCCCAGAGAGAAAAATTCCAACCGTTTTCCGTGTAAAGAAAAATGTGTGCTTCAAAGGGTTAAAATGGAAAAATTAAAAATTGTATTATTACAGCAATTATGTAAACTCCCAATAGTTTAGGGCGATATCACAGTGCAGTCAGTGTAAAAGTAACCTGACTGGTATGAAATTCCCCTAGTCTTGTATTAAAATTACATTGCTCCAAGGTAATTTTACACCGATAGGTTATATTTTACCAGCTCTTGGTAAATTCCCTGCGATTATCAGTGGTATTTTGTGTCCTGCGGTTTTCGTAGTAAATTTACATCAACATTTTTTACAGTGTAGAAAACGCGCATTCGAACAAACAAATTTGTACATCATTTTGATATATTTTTTCTTCCGAATTATTATTTCGAATATGATATTACAAATGTACTTCCAAGCATATTAGACCCGACCTGTGTTGAAAGAACTGCTGGAAAACATGATTGTTTCCGTTTCTGCATATATAATTCGAAAACTACTAATCAGTCGAACAATTATTTATACACATAAATTTAGAGCATGCAATGCAATAGTCTATAAGAATAGTTGTGCACACGCATTTTCATTCTTCTAGCAACGGTATTAGAAGGTTGAATATGAGAATAAGTAATGTTCATGTTCAACTTTCAATACAGTGCATTCATTTACGATACAGCGATTGTAGAGATAGAAATTTAAGGTGCGTTTATTATAAAAAAAGCGATAAGTTCGCCTCTATGCAGATACTCCTATTTTCATGTATTTTAGAATTGAAAGATCTTAAGCTCGCTTGAGTCCTGAGGGTGTCCGCCCAGATCCATCCCTTGCCCTCTTGTTAACCTAAATTCATGCACAGAGAAAAGTGACTTTTACCCGATATTCGAATTCTTATACCATGGTAAAGATAGTCTTTTTTTACATATGGGGACCGAAATATTTTCTTTACAAGTTATAGAATTTCTTTTACCAGTTATAATATCCCTTTTACTGCCTCGTAACTGGTAAAATACACTTGTCTCAGTGTACAAAAAATTATGGATAGTAAATAATCTAAGCAAAATTCCGCAAAGTATATCATTGAAATTGCGAAAAAATGGACGAAACCTTCTTTGTAGAGAATTTCAAGCTTCACATTTTTTAATTATAACCTCTTTCTGTTAGACTTCTATGGTTCAAAATAAATGCCACAAACTAAAGAAAAAACACATTTTTCATATATATTTTTCAAACTGGCGTCTTCATTAATATAACCCTTTGCGGCATAGTGGTAACCTACGTTACCACCTCGATATCTTTGATTTTGCTCCTTTAAATTTCAGTTAACGCATTTCAATCGGTTTTTGTATGGTATTTTCTGTTACTATGGTGATAGAAGAATGTATCAGCGCAGTTATTAAGATGTAATTGTTTATTGTGTATCATCTATAAATAAAAAAACATGAAAAAAGCACGGTTTTTTCGAAAGAATTCATTATTGACCTTGTTTTTTAAGATAATGATTTGTAATTTGGTATAATAGGGTTTTTTAGGTCGCTGATGACGAATCCGATGTTGGTTTTATAAAATTCAAAATGGCGGCTTCAATATGGCGGCCTTCACGATTTAAATATGCAACAAATATGGCATATTGAATTGTAATCTGCGATCCCAAACCCCCTTGTGACAAATTTCAAGTCAATTCAACATAAAGAAAAATGTATGCCTCAAAGGGTTAAGTCCGACTACACTTCTGATCCTCACAACTATATTGTTTTATTAGTGCATTCTTGATCTGCTTTATGAAGGTGCTTCGTAGTTGGAGTTTGTTAATGTCTATTTCATTAGGGTTCTTTACTATGTTGCAAACATTTTTATAATTGAAATAATATATTTAGTTTTATTTTTCTTCTACTTTTTCCGACAAGTACTTTCTTTATGCATTGAAGGCGTGGAGGAGTTGAACTAAACTAGTTACCGGTATCTAATAACATAAAGTTATGGATCATTCCATACATTGTAGAGTGATATCGTAAACTAGTATTATTTTTGGTATAAAACAATCGTCATGAAAGTTTCATTCTACATATATTCTTTATGATGAAAAAAGTTTTTCTAACTATATTATATAATATTTCTTTTAGAATACATATTGTTTTTGAAAACAGCCTGCCTTGCGTCTAATACGTGTAAATATACTTTGAATTACCATTTCATCGTTGTATTTTTAGTCAAAACACCATTATATATCAAGATTGATACATGGCGAAAAAAAAACCTATAGGACAGTAACACAAGTTTCGCTTATTGTCCTTATATTAAATACAGTTTCGAGTGAAATCAGCTAACGACAATTAACTATTTTAGAAGAGAGTCGTGGATAATGGAGTCAATGCAGGAACCGTAATTTAAATTTGGTCTATATTCTATATATATATATATATAAAAATAAGTAAATCGCCGATGATTTATTTACTATATCATCATGAATCGATAGTTAGCAGCAAATGTGTTACGTTGACATATTCTTATATGGTTAGGGTTTGTCCGGAAGAACAGAAAAGACAATTTGTTCTGATAACTTTTTATTTAATAGACTTTAATAAAAAATGACAGCTCCGACAGTGCAATTAGCAGTGAAAATATATGTTAATACTGGTACTGTACATTTGATTAATTTAAACTGATCTGATACTCAGGATATTAAACGTAATTTGCACTTTCTGCCTGAACTTAAAAGTCGAGTACATAATATTGATGTTGTATTTTAAATGGACCAAGTTTCCACGTTATAGAACGATTAATTATTACAATTTAATAATTGCCAATGCAAATCACGTCGTGTTACAAAGTTAATATTTGAAAGAACCCCTATAATAACTTTGGAATTTAATGTTTGCACAGACATATTTTTATAATAAGCGCATCAAAATATTTAACTGTAGTAATATAATTATAATATTTATATTGTCATTATTTATGTTCCTATATTATTTCAATTATACATTAAAATTAGGTTTCCTTTCTTTCATCTAATTTATTTTCACACTATTTAATTATTTTCTTAATAATCATTCGATCAGAAGTGAAAACCAGCTGTATATTTTGTTGTCAAGTGTAACGCTTACATTTGCTTAGGATAGCATTCAGTTCTCGTAGCCCCAAATTAGCGATAAAATATCAGTAGCCCTCCTTTAATTATCGTCTGTTTATGGAAATAAACGTTTATGTTTCACCGTGTATACATATTTTTTTAATAGTTTCATTTATTAGTAAGAAACAAATTTGAATATGCAAAGCTTATATTTTATTTTGAATAGACAAAGAGCTCCTTTTAACATAATTATCTAAAATTCTATTGAATGTATAAGTTGACGTTTTTTAAAGATTTTGGGCCACATTGATTTTCGATGGTAATTTGAAACTAAAGTACTGTCGTTCATATTTTCAGTTATGCGACTGTCCACAACAATTATCAGAAGAAGAAATTGCGAAGAATAAGACAAAGAATACAATCAAATTTTTGATGAAAAGTCTCCTAATGGGAGGCATAATTTATTGGACTGCTTCCGAAGGTGTGTGGGGTAACAGTTCGGATACAGAAGAATTATATGGTCGAATACTTTCGACAATAGCGCCACCTGCTGACGACGGTTTCACTGACTTAACTGATGTATGTAAAAATACTATATTTCATAAATAATATTTGAATTGTACGTATGTTTCAAAAGAGAAATCTATGTTCTTTTTCATATTTTTATATTTTATGTTTTTGATTAATTCTTCGTTAAAATTGAAATGTTTCTTCATTTTGTAGGTGAAAGTTCCTCGAGTAGATACTCTTCAGTATCGTTTATGTGAAACTTATAACAGAGTTGTTGTGAAAGTTATGGAATTATTGGTAGGTGTACCATTGAAAATACAAAAGACAGTGAATAAATACATGTATCCAAATGAAGAAAAGAAGAATATTCGTAAAGAACCAAGTTGAATTAAGACTATTATGTTCTCAAATGTAAATTAGAACGTAAATTTTCATTGTATTTATTTTGTTAGTTGTGCTTTGTGAAATATGTGGGAGTTGTCAAGTTTATATAGAAAATGTCTCTCGTTAACCATGTTTTGTAAAATCTTATGGTGATGTTTATAAACACTTTTTTTATAACCTTTACACGTTGAAATTTTTTATCATCTGATATATTTTTTATGTTTAAGAATTTCTTTTGATTAAATATTTCTTAATTTTATTAGTTTCCTCGGAATATGTATGTTTTTCGTTGAACAATTCAATTTTCCGCACATATAAATTATGAGCTATGAAGTTTCCTCGTTACATATTCAATTTCTATGAATAAATTGTAATACATTTGGATGACATTTATAGGATTAATCAGCTTTTTAATTGATAGCATACATTAAACATATTTATGCTATTTAAGTATCTATTTAGACGTTTCAATTACTTATAATTGCATTAATTTAAATGATATTTCTTTAATTTCATTTATTATTTTCATTAATATAAATTGCTAATTATATTCGATAACGGTACTTTTCACTTGCAATAACATTATAATTGGTAAAATATTTATTATAAATGTATTTGCTGTAGCAGTATTTGAAAGAGAATATGACCTTTGCCCTTTTATACTATGCGAGAGTTATTGTGTTAAAACAGTGTGAAAAATATGCTATAAAATGGTGCGTTTTATTCCGAATTAGCGGTTTTTTACGAATCAAAATTTGTACTGCCGAAATTCCATGAATTCCTATTAACGTAACAAGCATATTTTTTGTTTTATTAGTAATGAATCTATTATTACCGGCATACCTTAAAATTACGATCGCATATGAAAGGGTGATTCTTTTTTGTAAAACCGATTGTAAAATCTCGGTATTTCGGTGATGTTGACAATAGAAATTTGTTTCGGTATTTCATAATAAAAATGTATTTTCAAATTACTGCTGCCAATGTAAACCACATTTCATAAACGTTAATAATCATACATTTTTCTTCGACTACATTTTCAGGAAGGCGTTGAAACTAGTTTTAACTAAATATTAATCGAACATGAAATATAATAAAAATCTATACAATAAAAATTTATAATATATATATATATATATGTTATATTTATGTTATATTTATAATATATATTATATTTCATGTTCGATTTGTAACGGCAAATAAGTAAATTTATAAAATAAAAAATTTTGAGATATCTTGGATAAAATACACAACAGTTCGGTTGGTGGTAATTAACCAAGCCTATTTGCATTTATTAAGATGAAAATATTTTTTAATATTTTGAACTGTGTAAGTAAAGCATCGTTGAAAAAGCAATACGTGTAACATGTTATAAATTCAGCAAAAAAATAATAAAATAATAATATATACATAAATATATATTTATACTTGTATATTTCCTTTAACAATAGCTAATATCAGAGAGTATAGTGCAAAAAATTATTTAAAAGAGAACCGGGCTTATTCTGTTTTCAGATTTGTGGAAATGTATTATATGAATGATTCACTTATTTCTTATATATAATATTTATAGAATTTTGATAGGTTCATGTCAATGCACAGTTTCAGTTAACCTGGCAAACGAGAGCATTAAAAAGCTACCGTTATAACTTTTATTCACTTATTATTTTTTATTTGTTTATTTTGAATACGTTATAGGTTTTTTGCTTAAGGGGAGGCACCACCTTCAAAGTCAGCACTATGAAATACACCTCGAAAAAATTATTTCTTTGGTAATTTTTTATGTGGAATTCAGCGGTGCTAGAATAAAAAATTAATAGCATTTTTCGATACAAGGCCGTAATACTAGATTTTACGGTTCGAATGCGATACCACCGTACGAATTATCAGTTGTAATATCCCGAGACCTTCAAAATTATCGGAATATTTCCTGATAGCTTTGTTGCAAACAAGTGAATATGTCAAGTTTTGCAGGTTAAAGATCCCGAGTGCGTAGAACGAGGATTATTTTTTTTTGACCGGTATTTGAGGTTACAGCTGAGCAGAGAGGAGAGACGAATCTATGAATTTAGAAGTTTTAATAAATGAGTAGTGAGTATGCAATTTTTGAATGCAATTTCCAGGAGCTGCCGTGGAATTTCCAGTATAATTTTAAACAAATGACCATAGAACTCTTTGAATATCGCGCTCTGATTGGCTGAAATCCAGTCGCGAAAAATAATCCATAAAAGGTTTTTTTTCTTTAAAAAAATGGAATTTTTAAAATTGCATCTGTAACTATTTAGAAAATATGTTTCACCCTATTTTGTAAAAACTGTTTTATTAGTCGTAGATTTGTCCCAGAATATTGAAAATGAATCCGGTAATTTTATGTACGCGTATATCCCTAACTAATATTGTAAATCTTAATTATCTTACTGTTTTTCTTTGTGTACTCAACCCAAATTAAACTTTAAGTACATTTCGGTCAATAAAATACTATACTATAATACACTACTAGTAGCATTATTTAAGAAAAGGAAACTTTTTTAATTTAGGCTGGGGAACAAAGTTCTGAAAATCAAACCACCCCGAAAGGCTAAAATTTCGATATTTCGCGCGAGTCCAAAAGGTATTGTAATTTGCTTTCTAATTTCCAAATTTTCAAAGACAAAGTGAAAAAAATTACGCAGTGGCCATGCTATATCGAAATTTTGGCTCTTCGGTGTGTCGATTTTCGGAACTTTGTTCCCCGGCCACAATTTATAGGTCAAAACAATTTTGCACAATTTTTATTCTATCACCACTGAGTTCCTCCTGAAAAATGATTACAGAAATAATGTTTTCAAATTTTTTAAAGATGTGTTTCATACAGTTGATTTTGAAGGTGGTGCCTCCCTTTAAATCTCTTAATTCCAAAAATCTATAGTTGGCGACACAGCTTTTCTTCGAGGTTAGATTGGGTTAGATCACTGCAGTGCTCGTAGTTTGCTTTTGCACACATACTTTGCGTGCTAACCACAGGTGTTATTTCTTTACTATTAGGAAATATATATTTAATATTAGTACATTTGCATGATTAATGTTAATATGCGATTGGTGTTTGTTAACAGAAAGTTTTAAGAAGGATTTAATAAAAGAAATATTAACGAATAACAAAACGCTTTTACTATTTCAATTCCTTCTTTATTGTAAATAAATTATCTCTTGGAATGACATTCTTTATAATAAATTAACCTTTTTTTATGTGTAAAACTTTATTTTCTTTGATACAATTTTTGTATCTGAATTTCGTCATTGTTTGTACATATCTGTATATATAGTTGGCGTGATGAATTATTATTTCAAGCCTTAGTTTATAAATAAATAATTTATCAATTAATATTATGCTTTTTATGTAATATCTATTTCTTAATACGATATTATTAATTCCACATTCGGTTCCCGTCTTTCGTTTTTCCATAGATTAAATGTAAGCATTCAAATTTTAACTCGTTTTCACGCAATAAATTATTCCCAATATTTTGAAGAAATTTTATAAGCTTATACTATTGGAAATAGGCTACTGGAAATCTCAGGAAAGGTATTTTTTCAAGGGTTTTGTTTATTGGTTCACTTAGAACCTCTCAACGAGCTGTGTTGCTTATTGGAAATATGTGTATTCCCGTTTCGAATAATTTACGTCGACATTCGTTATAAAAGTAATGTTGCTAGATATTCGTTTTTCAAAATTTAAAATCGTAAAGTATATTTCATTAGAAACGTTTTACTAAAAAGTGTATAGCATGTTTGTTTCAAACATTAGATCAGTGTACTATAGTGAAATTAATTCGTTCTTCATTTACATGCTTGTCCTAATGTTCTTCGCATTTTATTATATTCCATAAAATTGACCCATGCTGAGTCGCGAAAATATGCACGAACTGGCGTAGAGCTTCGTCGATTTCAAGTGGATATGAATCTTGCTCCGTTTATATTTATGTTCAATTATTCTCGAATTCGAAACTTACGGCACTGTGTACATGACTGGTGTAATGATCGCTAAACATTTAAACACAATACAGGCAAGGCATATGAGAAAATGATATAAGAGATTTTACGTTACTGCGCGAGCAAAAAGAGTAGAGTGTTTACCGATTTGCCAAGAATGGGTTACGAGCCCATTCGAAATAGGCAGCTTCATTTGTGGATGCGACAAGTAAATATCGAAAAGGTAACATACAGTGCCCATACTATTCGTAGTATATATATGCTCTTGTAGTTCCGAAGTGTGTATAGACAAAAGTGGTAATAATGGTTGGTATCAAACAAATATTTTCTTTCTGGGAGGAGTTTCTGAAGAGAGCTTACCACACTCCCGACGAAGATGCTAGTCTGAAGTATTTCCGCGATTTTATCACAGAATGCCGAGGAAATATTAAAACAATCAATATAATTATTAAAGCAAATAGATATATTCCACCAGGAGTTGTAGCAATAAAAAAATTAGCGCAGAAGGATGACAAAAAATAGCGAATCTAAATGTAATCCAATGCGCACGGATTCTTGGCTCAGTTTTCCAAAGTGGGTGAAAAATAAGAATGCCGTAATAAATGTTAAAACGGAATATAACGATTGTTTTGCGTGAGCCATAATGTCTGCAGTATTTACTGTTAATGTTAATTCAGATCAACAGTTGTCATACCCGCATTAATGGTAATCTAAAGTTTGGCAATAACCCTTTTTCCGATTATGCTTAATGACCTTCTGCAATTCGAAAAGTTAAATGACATCTCAGTAAACGTTTTCACTCTTGCGGAGAAAACGGAACAAATTCTATATATACACTTCACTGTTGGCGGTAGAGAATGTCACACGAACCTGGTATACTCATGACGCAAAATGAAGCATCGCGATTCTGCTAGTTTTTTGTGTTGGACAAAGTCGATGAAGAAAACGACAATAGTATTCCCCATCACTGTTGGATCAAAAACTTGACTGTATTGGTTAGTAAACAGTAGAGTTAAAACAAACTAAAACAGAATATCTGCCATTGCTTTATTTCACTGTAATAAAGAAAAATTGCCGATACATAAAGTCGAGTGCGGGAAATGAATGAATGTGCCATTCAACTTTCTAAACAAAACGTTTTATCATTTTAAAATTTCGGTCGCGAAATACAGATACCCTTTATCATCTACGCTGAGACTTAGTGTCTCCTTGGAAGAGATGAGTCGTCGACCGCACCCAAATCGGCCTGCCAGGAGTATAAGATTTTCTACTTGCGCTGAAATTACGACCCATTATTGTCCTGATATCGCTTTTACCAGGATCTGACTGCGCTGCTTAGTTCGCCGATGAGCTGCCTAGGAAGTCAACAATGTAACATTTCTCATATAAAAAATACTATTTAACATTTCATAATGTGTATATACAGGGTGTCCGCGAACTCCCACATAATATTGCAGAGGATGAATCTTGACATCATTCTGAGCAAAAAAGTTTAATACCAAAATTGGATCTGAAGCTCAGAATTTGAGTGGCGAGCCATTGAAGTTTAAAAAAAATAATAGTTTTTTTGCAATAACTCGGCTCGTTTTACAGTTACTTTAACGAATGATGACTGATTTTGAAGGTTTTTTATAGGGCTACAACTTATCTTGTATAGCCTATGACCTGTAACAAATATTTCGTCATTTATGGACCTAAAAAAGGGTAAAAATGGCCTTTTTTGCCATTTTTCGCGTCTAACTCATTTCCTTAAAATGCTAGCAAAATATCATATTAACTGCGTTGTAGAGCTTGAAAAGACGAAGAATTTGTCTCCTTATACGTTTCGTTTTGACAAAAATTGAGCCCGTGGGAAGACGTTAAAAATCAGAAAATAGGCGTAAAAGACGCTTCAGCAATGCCAAACCCATTTTTCGCCTGTTTTCTGATTTTTAACGTCTTCCCACGGACTCAATTTTCATAAAAACGAAACGTATGAGGGGGCGAATTCTTCACCTTTTCAAACTCTCCAACGTTGTTTATATGACATTTCGCTAGCATTTTACGGAAATGAGTTAGACGCAAAAAACTGCATAAAAAGCCATTTTTACCCTTTTTTAGGTCGATAACTGACGAAATATTCGTTGCAGGTCATAGGCTATACAAGATAAGTTGTAGCGCTATAAAAAAACCTTCAAAATCAGTCATCATTCGTTAAAGTAACTTTAAAACAAGCCGAGTTATTGCAAAAAAACTATTATTTTTTTTTTAACTTCAATGGCTCGCCACTCAAATTCTGAGCTTCAGATCCAATTTTGGTATTAAACTTTTTTGCTCAGAATGATGTCAAGATTCATCCTCCGCAATATTATGTGGGAGTTCTCGGACACCCTGTATAATCATATTTAAAGTTTGTATTTCACGTTTTGCAATTTCATTTATTTGAAATTCTAAATTACTTTTGATGTTTATTTCTAACCTAATTAGTATAATTGCACCAACTATTTTTCTTTTATTAGTTATTTGAAATTGAATAATTATATTTGTTATATTGAAGAAAATCACATAAATGTATATGATGTTATATTCTCCAAGGTGTGAAGCCGATATACTTAACACCCGTCGATTGAAGGATGTTTCATGTGGCGACAAAGTGTCACATTTGCCAACATGCATAATACCAAAATAAATAATTTCAGATCAAAAATAATACTTCCTGCTATGCTTAGCAATATTGTATTACAAATATTTGTAATTACAATATTTGTATTTACAAACTTTGGGCTTGCAGAGCTTTCACGACTTGCCACCAGGTATCGCATGTTTCATGTCAAATTCCAAGGAAGCCGAATACTTTCGGCCAATTGGCGTTAATAGAAATGTTTATATTTAACTCAATCCCAAATGTCGATGTTTATAGTAATAAATTACATGTTGGTGATTCCGAAGTTGTATTGATGATTGGTAGCTATGATACTCTGGATGTTGTACAACATATTCGAAATAAGCTAACATATTGTTGTGAAATTAAATCTAATCGTGACATTGATTTTACAAACCCCGATTCAATTAGTCGAATGTTGAGTTTCAATAGAAAGAGATGGAGGTACCCAGTAATGCATTCTATGCTGAAAAAAATGTTTGCGTAAGGTGTACGATCATTTTCAAGTATGTGTCATTGATTATTTATTACTGATGACTCATGATTGGTAATTAGCTTATATTTATATTAATAACCACCATCTCCATACTTCATAATTAATTTGAAACTTGCAGTTAATAAAATGACTCTGCACTTTGACATACTTTTAAAAAATCGTTATACACATCAAGTTCATACATAACAATGATCATAGTCTAATATTTCCCTATGACGTATAAAAAATAGATTAGGTTATAAGGATAAAGTATGTATTGAAAATAATGATGTTATTGCTAAGTTCGGGGTTTCATAGAACGCTTATATACGTTTGAAAAACATCAACTTACAAAATTAAAGAAAAAATATGTGGATCTGAAATCAAATGCAGGAGTGTAGTTTCACAAGTACTATTTAGTAAAATGTATTTAAAAGTGGAAAAAATACTGTTTATTTTCTTATATTATGTCGTTACTCTATTAGCAACTTGTTTTTTCGCAAGTTTATTAACATTATGTATTACAGGAATATGCTTGTTTATGTAATTCTCGCAGTAATTAGATTATTAAATTTATTAAAGCTTATCAATATTTATTTAAATAATTTAAGTATATTTACTAAACATCTGAAAAAGATATACCAGAGCAATCAGAGTATTAACAAAAAATTCCGCTGTTTAAAAAAGATTCATAATTATTAACACCATGTATTTCGTTATCTATATAATCAAACGAGTAATTAATCGTAATTTTAGAATCTTTATAAGAGCGATATATCTTAGTATTTCCTTATTTCTTACAAAAGTGGCCTCAGAATGGCATTCTTCTTTAAGAATTTTGTGTAGGGTAAACTTATACTTCAAGTAGTATGATTGGAATTTGCAGGATAATTTCGTGCTGACATATCATGTTGCATGAAGATCGATATCTTATACTGTATTTAAATGTGTTTCAGGAGTTATACCGTGTTTTGCTACCATTTCATCATGTACTTAAAAACTTGACGTCAACTCTAACTAAAAAGAATGACAATACGTTGCTGGTAATAACAACTTTACGTAATATCAGATTTTTTGTAAATTCCTATTTTTATTTTGTTTTCGATCTCTGATATTTGTAAACGTTTATAATTTATATTTGGCTTCGCAATATTTTCTTTAATTATTTATTAGTCCCTGCATAATTTAAAATTGTGAAATAATTGGAATGTATCTGTTATCAGATTTCTTAATCTTCATTTTGTCATTTTTGTATGCCCTTGAACTTTTATAAATGTCGAATACATTTCAGACTACTTTTCAAAAAGTAATGAAAACATTTGATTTTCAATTACCGACAACGTTTTGTTTTTAAAAGTTCGTTATCTCCGTAGCCTTCGTGCGACCGTTTGATGTAATACCGCTATTAGTTATTCAAATATTAATCAACCCAGAGTAGAACACCATTTTTTAGTAAATCCGTAAGTCTACAAAAAAAATGTATGCGGCGTTGGTGGTTGTATGTGAAAAATTCAAAGAAAATCGATCGCTTTCTTATAGCGCGAATGTGATTTCTCTTAGGTTCGTTAAATATTTGTACCTTTTCTTCATTAATTAGTTCATTAAACTAGACATTTTTAAACAATTACTGGAATTTATAAATTGCATAAATAAACAGTTTATTAAAAAACTAATTAATTCAGGTTAAATAGTCCAACTATTGAATGTTGTTCTTTCAATTAAAAGCAGGCTGATTCAATTTTGGAATATTTGTATAAAGTATATTAAACTTTCTACTACTTTGCTCATATGCATTTCTAACAAAGTTAACTTAAGTTCCAAACATTTTCATAAAAATTCGAAGTTGCAATGCTGACAACGGAATTAAAATTCCGGGCGAGTTTTATTCATTCTTCGGGAAAATATCCGAAGGAATTCTTTGCATCTTAAGTGGTCTTTATACGGCCAGCTGAAAGAAAGATGCCGCAGTTTCGGGGTTATCATGAAGATCTAACGTGCAAATACAGAAGAAAACATAACCTTGTCATCGCTATTTGTAAAGTTATAAACCACTTTTCCGAATTCTTACTTGATTTTAAAATGTAATTCATCATGTTTGATCTTTTGTAATCGCTGATAAATCTAAAAACAATTATAGCATCTTTTTCCAAGTATTTTCTATATTATAGAATTCAAACACAGCGTAAAATATAAATATTTTTTATGTGGTTTATACCGTTTCACAACTATTTTACAATTTTAGCGCTTCCGTAATTTATAAATATAAGCTAAAACATTGTAAAATATGTATAAATCCCATTGCAATAGGTAATAATAAAAATAGTACGTATATTGTAGTATGCCATGAAATTTAAAACGTATGCTTTTAAACAAAATTGAAAATGATAGGTAATCTCTTTGAAATATATTTATTGATAACACTGTAAAACAATCGCTGTTGAAAATTTTCAAAAAATACAGAAATTTGTAATTTTGTAAATTTTAATAATTTTACAATAGTTGTTAGAATTATAAAAGAGATATAACTTAAGATATATTTTGTATACGTGACAATATGTTACAAAATTGGTAAGTCATGCGTTTAAAGAATTTCAATTGTTATTAAAAGTTGTCTTTGCAATGTGAAGGAATAATATGAAAATAATGAAAAGTTAATTTTAATTTATACAACGAACGTTTCTTTTTTAAATAATATATTTAAAATCGTGCTATCTCTGTCTTATAATATAATTTCCACGTTTGATTTACTCATGTTCTTTTGAATTTAAAAAAAAGGTTCACAGAACACGTATTATATTAACACATTTCTTTATTTATTAATTGGGGGGGGGGGGGGGGAAGGGACTCATTTCTTTTACAACACTGTCAATTAAAATATTTTATGAATTTTAATGCTAGGGTCACATCAACAAAAGCAGGCAATTCCTTTAAATATTTCACATCGATTTATACGAAAATTCTCCTCTATTGGTAAGCATGAGATTCGTTAAAGTTTTTGACGTGAATAAAATTCTGTTTCATATTTTGCTACAATAATTGATAATAAAATGTTGTGCAATTAAATTGTATAACTAGGTAGTGTAATAAAAAATGTAAAAGAGATAAAGATTTGTGTATTAATTGAAGAATAACATTGTAATAGTAAATGTATATAAAGAAAAGACTGAGGGTTTCGCAATCAAACATCAAATTACACTTTTCATTTTAAAATGTAATTATCCGTGAATAGCAGGATCGATATAAAAAGTAGCAAAATGGGAGAAAAATAAAGTTTTGTTTTTAATTAAAAAAGTTTGCAGATTAATTTATAATAAATGTTTCATTTGCACTCTAATTAAATTTAATAACTATAAAGAATACGAATTCTCTTGTGCTAATAATTAATTCTTCTCGTTTGACAATTTACCTGCAATAATTAAAACTTATCAAACAATCGATGTGCAATGAAAGAGATTTAATGACCTAAGAATTTCAAGTTATATAATGGCCTGCAATATTTTTTAAGAAGGCAGCATATATACATATATAACTATATATATATATATATATATATATACTAAATTTACGAATTTTGAAACGTTGTAGATTGAAATCCATAGTACTGCCATTTTTTCTACTACAAATTTACTATTTCTTAATGTTTGCTTTTTTGGATCACCGGATAAAGAGTTCTCGCAATTAGAGAAGAACCAATGGACGAAGTTTAAGTTGGCTATGTTTATTTGCTTGGCGTCAGGCGCGGTTGTACCGGTTCAGGAAGCATTAATTGAAAAGCTATTCTATTGCACGTTCAAAAATCATCTAAAAAAAAAAAACAAATTGTTCAATATCTTATTTATAAGGATACTGGACTTATTTTTGCAGTTAATCATTTCCCTATCCATCATAACAAAATAAACAATGTTACAATTTCATTTGGCTCCATACTATTAAATGTTTTTCTTTCACAAAACATTTCAAAAACTAAATATTTTTTAATATGCATATCATTGAATGAGGGCGTACTATCGTAGTTCAGAAGTTACTAACATCTTTGATAAAGGGATGGTTTTCTTAAGAATTCGAGTTCAAAAATATTTTATTTTTATTTTGTTGTTAGGAAGTATTATATTTCATTTTAAATACTTGGATTTCGACGTCTATTTGACAATCAACTGCCAAATATTTTTCTAACCATTTTATAAGTGCTATGACGTTTAGGTTTCTTAGATTTGTAACTATATGTATGAATCTGTGCCCATGAGTTTTTTTGCATATCATAATTAGTATCAAACTTTTAGTTTTCCCTTTAAACTTTTTATGTGGTAACGTGCTGTCTCGGTATATTCGTATTTACAGGCAATAAATGAAGAAAAATGTAAATGAAAAAATGAATGAATATTATTGAAATAAATTATTACGTTTCTCCAATAGCAAGTAAATATTACATTAATTCTTTTTAAACTGTATTTTTACTTATTCAAAACACAATATTTACTTTCTCATTATTACAGACAAAAGACCATTAAACATTTGATAGAAAACTGTTCTTCATCACAGCTGACGAGTTCAAAACAGAAAGTGGTTGATAATTTAGAACCTTTGAAGTAGCTTTGCCCATTCCCGTGTTTATGTATGCAACCCTCAAAGGTCTTTACGTTCAACTTTATCTATGCTGTAGATAGCTGTAATATACCGAAACGTAATATTTTGAATTAGTTACATAAATGTGTTGCATGAATGAAATTACTTACACATGCTTCTTTTCGTTTATGTATATACCATCCTGCATTTTCTTTCATACGAGATTTCCCGTCATCACGAAACGGATAGAGTGCTTTCTTTGTAACATATTTTACAAAATATAGTTTTATTATTTTATTTAAAGTTTTTTTCGTTTATTTCAATGCAGTGACTATTCAATGTCTCGATAAAAAACTCTTTCAAAAAATTACAAAATTTTTCGAAGAATAGGTTCGAAAGAGATATTACATGCTTGATTTACAGAACCGTTTCAATAATTTTTCTTAAAAATACGAAATTGTTTTTTATATATCCGATTTCAAATAAGTTTGTCATCTTTTAGAAGAATTTAGTTTTTCATATTTGGGAACGGTATGGTTTTTATGAATATCATACAGGGATTCTCTTATATAAACGTTATTATTTTGGAACAAATATTTTTCATATACCCCGATTTCAACGTTATGTTTTAAACGAGTATGTTTTCTGGTATTACTTATATAATTCCATCCAATAAAGAATTTTATTATTCCATAAAAAGGAAAAAATTCCATTTTACATTTTGTATTCATCGTCGGAATTTTGAACTTGAATAGAAACGTTCTAGAAATCGATGTCTCTTTTCCTTTTATATGAGTATTTGAAGGAGAAAACGAGATTAGTTAATATTTCCATAGCAAAGAATTAAAAATTGCAGACTGATAGCAAAACGGAAAGGGATTGGATTTTCGTAACATTTCAATTTCGTTCGAACAGGTTTCATGCTCGTGAAAAAGTGGAAAAGAATAGTGTACTCGCATCACTAGCAACCGTTATGGAATGGGGTTTGATTTTGTAAAATAGTCTTATGTTCTAATATTGATGGATTTTTTAAAACTTAACGATGTTGTTAGTGTTGTTCATACCAAAATGTACAATTGAAAATAAAATTATATTTATATGAAATATAATAAGCATACAATCTAAACTTTTTTAATATTGTATTAAAAATAGAATGTTATGAATGTACTAATATTATTTAATTTTAATTATTACAAATATTGAATTTACTTCTGTAGTATAATTAAAATAATTAGAACATAGCCCATTTATTGGAGTACAGTATGTAACTGAGGTATTTTAAGGTCTTCAGGACAATGAGATTCAATACACTGAAGAAACCATTAAAAATGTTTCATAGTAATGTAATTAATCGTCTTGTAAAACTTAGATACTCGACTTGTTTATAAGAACTTTTTTATGCAGATGTAAATAATTAATGTGGACTAATAATCAGTGCTAATAAACATCTTCCAGTTATTATTTATAACAGAAGATATTTATTAATTTATGTCATTTAAACATACGTATACATATTTAAAATTATGTGTTTCATCTAAGACAAATTTAAATAATTAAAAAAAAATGTCTGTCATTTAAAACTATTTAAAGCGGTAACTCACGTTTTGATGATACATTGAGATTTTTACGAAATAATATTTCATTAATTTATAAGCAATTATAGGCATAATAAAAAATTGTTGAGCAATTTTATTTGATTTCTTAATTAATAATACCAATTTCTAAATTCCACATGATTACACGTAGCAATCGTAAAAGTAAAAGTTATTTATGAATCGTATATTTCCGTATACTGAAGTACCAATTGCATAAACGTTTATAAATGTTAATTGTGAGTTTTCGTTATTTCTGGGTCGATTGTGATATTACCTTTTAGTTAAAGTTGTGTTAGGTTCGCCATTATTAACATCAATGCTAGCGTTTCAGATATATAATCAAGGATAATAACAAAGAGAGAGGTCACTTGGAATGATGTTGAATAATAAGATAATTTTAACGAAAGTCTATGATGCTTGCAAGTGTCATAGCCAAATATTCCAGGAAATACAAACAATATTAATAAATAATAAGAAATAAATTCAAATACATTGTCAGAAAACATTCTAAATTCGAAATCCGCTTAAAGTTTTTATAAAGATCTTTTATTGGCATTTCCGAAAATTCTGTAGATTGTGTAGTTTTTAACCAATTCTTTTTATTTTTGTCCGAATTTAATATTTTTGAATATTTTATCAAACTAAAAATTGTCTTCAGTTTGGTAATAATTAAAACAATATTTCGTTATTGTAATATTTAATAAAAAATATATAATTTCAGTGAAATTGTGTACTTTAAAACGCAGATATAATTTCTCTCCGTGTACATTATTACAAATAAAAAAATAACAAATATATTTGTTGAAATAGGGCAGTATTAGGTTCTTAGCCTTCTTTTATTTGAACCTTTTAATAATGATCTTTTCATAGATTTTTTCAGTGCTCAGTTCACATTGTTTATACCGAATATATATAAATGTTCCTTATGTCGACGTTTCAGAAATGATATACAAAATTTTGGGTTGTCCACAAATGTGATTCATAGTGCTTATTGATATAATAGAGTGAAAAATGTGAGTTGAAAATCTAGGAATTTTTCTTGACATATCACGGATCAAACTAAGTACATAATATTTCAGGATGGATGTTATAACATATATTAATATTAGTTACAAAATCTACCTAAATCCCTATAAATTGTTAAATCAATAAAGCTTTATCGGCGAATTGCAAAACATTTATAATTTCTGGTAATACAGTCACTATACGACAAGTAAACAAGGCTGGTAAACAAAAATATGCGACATTGGATACAGTATGCGCGGTGGAATCAAATATTAACGGAGCATATAGGGCTATCAAAATCCGTTTTACTATTGAGAAGAATATATATATTTAATTTAATTTTGCTTTATTTATTTTATTTATAATTATTACATTATTTTATGTATATATTTGCGTTCAGGACAGGACTACCAGATACCTCCTGATGAGCATGAATGTCAGTCCGAAACGTAATTTTCTCAAACTCTGACCGCAAAATACTATTTTGCTCCCTATATCACGGGAATAAATAGCACGCTCTTGTATGAGAAATTAATATGTGCAACAAGCGAGAGCAGCCATTAAACTAGCCCTAGTCGGCAAAAACCAATTTTGCTCCCTAGTTACATAATGTACTATTAAACAGTACGCTTACGAGGTTAGGGTATATTTTTATAATTTCTTTCCAATATTGAAATTGGCCTTATATTTTCTGTTGCCATTGTATACAGTGTCACATATTTTAATTTATTTATCTATCGTATTACTAGAAATGATAAATGTTTTGCGAGCGGTCGATAAAACTTCATAGATTTAATTATTTCATACGATATTTAGACAGACTGCTTACCTTTATTTTGAATTCCAACGTCGATAATATTTATAGTTAATTAATCTCCGGTAGTTGCTGTATTTCTTGTAATGATAGGTTGATCAATGATTTATTAGAAATCATTTGTTATATTACTATAGTATTGATTACCAGATAGCGATAGGAGAGTTCCTTTAGTTTCGGACATTGAATATAGATTACTTAAAGTTATATTTTCAATATATCGGCGTGATGGGCAGAAATGCTCTTACAACAGTAGTATAATATTGAAATACAGACAGATGTCACTTTTTGACATTTTAAGCTCATTCTTCAATATTTGTTAATATTTATTCTGTAATGGATCGAGTACGTATGCAAGTAAATTATAAAATATACGCTACTGGTTTATAATTAGTTGCAGTAAATGATTCTTTACGTGAATTTCATTGAAACTGAATGTATATTATTAAATATTATTAAACACTATATAGATGTCTTACCGTTGTTTTGCCTAAAATGAGAGAAGCAGGTATGTCAACATCAGCTCAGTTTCTGCCGTAGAAAGAATTTTTTTTTAATTGTTGGAAAATACATTTCCGACTATTTTGAAGTGTGCTCTATGGATTTCCGCCGAGAAAATGGCCAAAAAACGACTGTTTCTGAAATAATTTTGCAAAATAAAAAGAAAGTGTCATGTTTTTAGGTCATTTTTTTTATTTTTCACGATTTTCTTCATCGAAACGGATTGTAATCATTGAAATGTATATATAAAAAGTGATCCCGATTGTTGAACATAAATAATATACTAATAAAATATTTTTTAGAAGCAACGGCCGATTCAAAATGGCCACGGAACGATGCAAATATTTTACAAAATTATTAATTAACGAAGGTAAAGTGTGTATGAAATTTACTGTCGTGTACCGGAGGCCATATTGAATCCGCCATTTTGATTTTGTCAGGTCAGAATATGTATGATGTTCGTAATTATCTAACATACATATATGTTCAACTTTGAAACACATTTATGGAACAACGATTCATATAAGAAGTACAATTTACATAAGGTGGTCATTATGGATCTGCTATTTTGGATTTATTAACTCCAAATTATTATAGTTTTCGTTCATAACTAGTCAATATTTATATCATCATTATATTCCTTTCTATGCTCTCTATTTCAAGGAAATAATAATTTTGAAAAAAACGTGCTTCGTTTAGCGGCCATGTTTAATCGGTCATTGCTTCTAAAAAATATTTTATTAGTATATTATTTATGTTCAGCAATTGGGATCACTTTTTATATATGCATTTCATTAATTAAAATCCGTTTCGGTGGAGAAACACGTGAAAAATTAAAAAAAAACGACCTAAAAAACATGACATTTTTTTTATTTTGAAACATTTTTGCAGAAATAGTCGTTTTTTGGTTATTTGCTCGACGGGAATCGTTTAGAGCACACCTAAAAATAGTCGGAAACGTATTTTCCAAAAATTTAAAAAATTCTTTCTATTGTAGAAACTGAGCTGATATTGACGTACCTGCTTCTCTCATTTTGGGCAAATAAGGGTGAAGATGCTACTGCATTTATTCATAACAAGTTATAATTCTAATTCTAATTCTACTATCTATGAAATAAAAATGTTTCATTTTTATAAGGCTAAATAAATAGACAAAAGATACGTGACATAGTAATTTGAATGAATAATTTGAATTTAAAGTTAGAAAATGATCTTCTTGCAAATAAATTATAAATTTACCTTTGTTGTTGCACTTGAATTAATGTTTGGTGTCATTTTCTAATATTTTATGACATGAAAAGATAGTATGATAAGATGGTTTTTACCCTACTTATAGGACTTTATCGACGAGAATGTCTTAATTAACAGAATTTGTAATTTGTACTCTTAAACTCAATCCAGGTATATTTGAAAATTACTTCATTAAATAGCATATCTATATTGTCAAAATGAAATTTTCGATAAAAACTTAAAATGCGGCCAAAAACGTATGTTAATCTCACTGTTTTCGAAAATACAACATGCTTTTAGCTTAAAAAAGTATTACGAAAGTAGTACTGCGATGGACAAAAGAAAATTCACCTTTGATTAGTCGTAAACTCAAATTATTATCAATTTTGTACTGACTCAGACCACCGTTTGAAAATCGAAAAAATATATAAAAAATAGTATTTAGTAAATCAAAAGCAAAGGAAAGTCGAAGTTAGTCTTACCTAATTGATGTCGACTTTGAAAATGGCATCTGAAACAGGAATTTTACATAAGGATTATCGAGGATGGATCATGGAGCAAAGGGTAGAACGATTTGGGTAATTGAAAAAGCGAGGTATATTAAATAGACTTCGTTTATAATAAACAACGAAAAGTTTATTCAATGTATACTCAGAAATAATCGACAGGTAAACATTTTATTCAGACCGAAACTTTATATATTATATACATACGAATGATTAAACGATATGGATGTTCGATATGGAGCCGTTGTTACAAGAACAACGATACTTATCATTCTTCTCGCAAATGTAATTTACATGGACTTTTGAAGACTTCGATATGCTCTATATGTACAGTTGTCGACTCAATTTATTATTGTTTCCAACGTTTCCCGCATCAGACTCTATTCGAACTGTTCGCGAATAACACCTCGGACGAAATAATGATTTCGATCTATTTTCGAAATTCGGTCCATTCGCGCAATAGAAGACCTGTACGCTGATACGTGCTTCGATTTGTGAGAAAAGATTCTGTCGGCGTGTCATCATTACCATGAGTGAAATTGGCCAACCAACTATCGATACATATATACTCTCGAACGCGTTCAAGTCCAGACATATATATTTTTATGTCGACGAATGACACCGATCTGTCTTTCGCTCTTGCACCTCTATTGCACTTGACGTTTCGAATTATTCACTCTTCCGCTATCATTCTCACTTTCGTTCTTGCTCAGTCTCCCCAACAATTCGATAAAATCGCATTTACACAGAGGAGCGGCGCGTGTTTCCTGTAGACACTGATAAACTTCATAGCCTTAATAGACAATTGTTATGCAACGAACGAAAAGCAATTTGGAACGAAACAATAAGAAGGATTCCATCAACTCTTCATAATTTAAATAATTATAAAGAGAAATAGGAGCAACAAAATTAATCTATATTCAACAATTTTAGTATCATCTATAACCGCCATTTTAGGAGAACTTTATGGCTCAAATCGCGTTATTATATCGTCCGTTAATCTACAAGATGAGGTATCACGGGAACAGGATTGACATTATTTCTATAAACCGATAAATGTCCTGCCTAATGGCGTTCGTCAAAAACTAATCCGTACGAGGTATTAGTGTCGACTTGGATCGTTAATACATCGTATCTTATACCTGATCTTCTTTGAACTAAAGTAAAGTATTTTTACTCTTCTTGTTCAAAGAAGTTTTTACTTTCATTTATTTAATTATACACTAGTCGGATATCACGATAATTCAACTTTTATATTTCAACCACCATACGGATTAATTTCAGGTTATGATAGGACACCTCCGAAATAGTAGTTTTTTCTTTACATAAATTTTAATCATTCAATAAATTGGGATTTTAAAATACACAGAGAGAAAAAAGTGACTGGATCCGTCAGAAAACGTTAAAAATTGTTGTAATATGATAATAGTAGAAGTACTAATGTGAAAAGAATTTCTTGACTGTATGTTAATTTTGTAACTCAAAATATTGTAAATACACTAAAGTAATTTTTCTGTTTAATCAACATTATTAAATTAATGTTAAGGTTATGTATCCTACTGTAGATTTAACGATTGAGAAATAGTAATCAGAGCAATATTATTGTCTTATTTATTACGGAAATATTCCATTTAACTATATTTTTCTCTCTGTGTAGCTACTACCTTTGACATAGATTCTAGGGTGCATCTCAAAATCCCGACAAATAAAAAATAGACATTGAAAAACCAGACATTTAAAAAACAAGACATTTAAAAAAACAGACAGGTCGAAAATTGACTTGACCTTCAAGTGACCTAGAAAATGAATCTCTTGATCAAACATTTTTGACCTTCAAAGACCTTCCATTGAGACCTCAAAGACGGCGTACCCGCAATAATTTTTTTACGTCTTGAACGTACCAATCGGAGGTGTCAAAAGGTCGGGTTCTTGAATGTCTGTTTATTGAAATGTATTAATTTTGAATGTCTGCATTTTGGCAAGTCCGTCTTTTGAGTGTCTGTTTTTTGAAACGTCCGGTTTTTAACGTCTGTTTTTTTATTTTTCGGGATTTTGAGGTGTACCCAAATTGTATATAACGCAAAACATTTACTTTTTTTAATTTGAATTTCATTCAACTAAATTTTATCAAACCATTTAAAAATGAAATCCGAATTAATACTGTAAATATTAACATTGGAATTACAACTGGTGAATCGATTGTAAATTCGTTTCCGGTACTGCTAGAGTTTTGAAATACAATCTTAACTAATCCATCGTATTTCCCGATTGCTACTCCGTGCCTACTTAGCGCATCCTTTCCATTCATCTTCATTCGGGATTTCGGAAGGACATTCGAACACGAGCCCTTTATCTTTTTCCTCGTTTTACGCTCTCTCGCTTTCTAGAATTTCAAGGAGGTTATGTACTTGATCGCCACCAAATCAGGTCTCTCGGGAACAATTCGCAAAAAGTATCGGCCTCGTAAAAAGGTAAATAACAAATGGCACAAAAATAAAGTAAATCGCCAGCTATAATTGTTTTCCTTGCGCCCAGTCTCCTCTATACTATTTTTTTGAGTTTAGCAGCGCAATAATAGTTGCCCAGTGAAAAATGGAAGAATTTATATTATACATTTTTAAATAATTATTTTACAAAATTTAATTTCATAAATTTTATCGTGTTTAACACATGTTTTATCCTAAATTATGGCGTTTGGTCACTTGCGGGATTTCTTAAAATTTTGTCGTTTGCGATGCCCGAAATAAGAAAATGTAGTGATAATGCAGTAATATTTCAGTAACATACTAATGTAACTCCTGTGTTGGTTTTTTCGGTCATTTTAATAACGTTTTTTTAATGTTAATTATAATCATATGTATAATCATAACTTTTTTCTTAAGGTTAGAGGTACGTTATAAATTTATTTTTGGTCTTTTCCAAAATTGCTTTATTAAAATGACCGACAAAGCAAAGAAAGGAGTTACATTAGTTTATTATTGCAATCAAAATAATTATATATTAATGATATGTATATTAACTTATATTTCAGTGATATATTTGAGAGGCGATGGTGTTTAGTGTTGTGATATGTAAACAAGTATATTTTTATCCATGTACAGTTTTTTTTTTATTATACTATATGTATATTCTTGTATTGTCAGACCAATTTTTTTCATGAATATGTCAGTACGTTTCAAATTATGTCTGAATTTCGAAAATCCATTTAGTGGTAGAAAAAAATGTAGTTAATGACATCAGATTGTTTAGATGCAAGTAGCAAAATCCTTAAAATTGCAAATATGCAATTGGTGGTATAAATTAAGGAATTGCGAATATGTTGACGATGTGGATCGTGTTTTGCGTAAATATTAGTATTATAAGAACATGATAGAAGTATAGCAAATCAAATGTAACATAAATCAATGAAAATTGAGATTAGACAACGTTGAGATTGTGACTTATTCTGTTAATTAGATTGTGTAATTAAGATCATTACTAGGATTAAATCGTGTACGTAGTAAATGGCAGTGCCAGTCGTATTTTTTCAAATGTAGATTGATGTATTGTCAATATAATAGGACTGATAGATCACAATATCACGAAATATAATTACAAATTAAAATCTTACGCATTTTGTCAATAGTATTGTTATTGGGCAATTCATAAATCAATTCGATTAAAAGCTGACTTGTAGGAATGTAGAATAAAGAACCTGTTTGGTCCAATTATAATTTATAAGCACAGTAGAAAAATTCCAGCTATGTCAGACTTAACCGTGTTTATAAAATTAAATGGCAATTACTATTTTATGCTCTTATTTAAATGTATAATTTTAAATTTCAAACAGTTGCTTTAAAATTGATATGTCACATCACGGAAATATCTAAAATTGTTGAATATATCTGTTAATGATAGAATAATTACTGCATTATTATCACAATTTGTATATTAATTCCAAATTCTACTTTATTATCATGATATTTTTTCAACTTTGAATTATAGACTGGATAGGGCAGATTCATTTAACGGAATGCCTTAGGCAGTTTTCATGAATGATGCAACAGTAGAGAGTATTTTTTATTATAATGAAAAGAATGCCGTAGCTCATCAATAGAGTTCTAATTATTCAGTATTGAGAACCAATAAAACTAATGAACATGATAATATTTTGTGCGAAGCGAAAGTTCGATTTATGATTAAACGCCTGATATCGATGTTAGATTAAAGTACCTCGTACCAGTTCCAACTTTGTAGACAATTATTTATGAAAAAAAAACACGTCGATCATTGCATACTGTACTGTAGCAAGTTTTTTGGGCGCTGATGAGGCAGGGAATAAAAAATGCAATTAAAAAGTTTCAACAGCCGCTCAAACGTGTTGATTTAAACAAAACGGTTTACACGTTACCGGCAAAAATATGAAAGTTATGAAATTGAATAAAATAAAGAGAATGAAAGAGGGAGGGGGGTTTGAGGCAGATTATTGCCAGGTGCACGGAGTTTTATTCCTGGTAATTCAAATACGGAAACGAGATTATTTACCGCTCGCAGTAAATTAAACGTTCGCGATACGAATGAAAGCGAGGCAAATGAACCAACGGACGTTATGCGACGGAGGAACTTGGAATCCCGAGCGAGAGACACGATGCACTCAAAATTCACCTTAATTAATCTGTATTGAACCCAGGACACACGGAGTCCAGCGCAAACGAGAGACGTTTTGAATGAGTTTCTTTAGTGTCCGCCAGAGAGAATGGGATCTAAGTTCGGGATGCACTTCGGCTTTGGTGTAGAAAGCGGGACGAGGGGACCCTCCAAAGAAAGAAAAGTTTTTCAGGAAAGGATGGGGCAAAAGGAAGGAATGTTTTTACCCGCCGCGTCGCAACTCCGTAAAAACTAAGGACAAAACACCGGATGTTTCTTTCCTGTTTTTGTAAAATTCGTCTAATGCTGATGTATTGACGATAATAATGGGTCTTTTTCCCGATAGGGTCATGCAGGCATTCGTCTCTGGAAACGGTAGCCCGGAAACCCTCCGTTAGCCGCATCGGTTAATCGTATTTTTCCATTCGCAACATTCGCCCAATAGAGACTCACACACTCATACTGCTTTATCACAATGGAACACACGAGGACGAATTCGCTACCTCGTTTATAACCTCGCGACAGAATCGAAGACGTTTTACACGCACGCTGAATTGTTCGCGTTTCTGCGTCGGGCACAGAATCATCGAGTCTGTCGTTTCTACAATAACTTATTTTACGCCTTGGGTCGCGCTCCTTATCGCCAGTACGTCAGGGCGACAATGGCGCGATTCAGTCAACCGATTTCCCGTTCGGCTTGTTCACTCGTTCGTTCGGTCGGAGTGCATTGTTCGTTCCTGTGGCTTGCAACGCCAGAGTTTTTTTCACTTAAACATTTCACAGATTATCCGGATCTAAACGCAACTTTCAGGAAGTCTGTTCGCCATAAGGCGACGCTTGATGGCTTCACCATCGAGACACTCACCGGCTACCACAACGCAAGGTCCAGCTCCCACGATGACTCCTGTATTCGTCATCCCGCTGTTACCTAACGATGGAATGGAACTTCGCGTCGATAACCTCAATTCCGTCGGTCTACCGGTGAATTTGTGGCAGAGTTCGTCTATGCTCGGCGTTGGTCCTGGTGTTACCCACTGTCCGGGCGGATAACCGCCGGGATAACTTGGCGGGCTGATCTCAATTAAGTTTCCCTCTGCGAAGAAAGGAACTTGGTTGTCAACATATTAAGACAGATTTCTTTTAAATTATGCAATAGCATTAATGCAGGAGAAAGAAATATATGTTATAAGCATATCTATATCATTACCTTAAAATAACATCAGATGTGCATAGTATTAGGATGTCAAATATAGAGGGATACCTGGAGCAACGGATAGTGTTTGTATGATCATTGGCTGCAACTAGAAGGATTATGACTACTATTATAAGTGATTTTATCCCTTAGTAAATTACAACCTCCGTAACTGATAAATTTGGTTAGAGTCATGGATTTAATGTTGTCTATACTACGCTACATTAAATGTTTGAAGCAAGTTCCCATACAGCCCAATCTATCCTGGGATGTGCCGTGGAGCTTCTGAGGACGTCCAAATGCCTCTTTTCGTCCGGGACTTCTCAGAACATACCGGGACGAACTTGATTTGCATGACTTTCTAAACTATGAATAAAGCCGCACGATGTCGCCCCAATCTCCTTGTCCCAGTCTCCTCCCCCCCCTCCCCTCAATGCCCATTGCTTATGTCAGAGATAGGGGGAAGGCAGTTTAGTTGGTCGGCATTAATAATGGGACCACGAAAAATCGGCCAGTACCAGCCAGTTAGTTCGGATATACAGTGGAGTCCCGGTATAATTGCATTTCGCTATATTTGCATCTCAGCATATTTGTCCGCTTCCGCCCCGTTATATTTGTCTGTCACCACTCTCTTTTTCCCCCACTTTGCGGGCTGCAGCCTTAGGAAAGACCTACTGTGACGTCACGGACGTAACGCGACTGAGGTGAGTGGGAGAAACGATGCTCCCCTTCTTTTGACAAATAAAAGGAGACGGGAGAGGAAGGCGAGGAACCTAGCGGACAAATATACCGGGACTCTACTGTACTGTGAAATAATAAAGATAAACAAATTTTCTTCAAAATCGGGTTCCGACAAAATAAGATATAGTCTATTGCTACTTAACTCACTCCATTTTGTATGTAAAATCCGCTACTTAAGAAATTATTTTTTAAATATTCCTACATGACAAAACAATTTTATTTTCTAAGCTCTCGTCATTCTTCAATCAAATTGATTAGTTTCGCAGGTTATATTTCGAGAAGAGATTTCATCTATTCTTGTGGACATCCCTTTTAAACTAGAGGGATTCTCATTACATTACTGTTATTTAAATCTTGGTATCATCGGAGCATGGAAGGATAACATTGTTGTCAATTCAATTTTAGACAACGATTCCTACTATCGCAAAGCTAAGAGATTGAATCTCATTTTAATTCCGATTATGTGTAGGTTTAAAATTCTCATTGGTATTTATATTTACTTATATATTGCCAAAACCACTGTCTAAAATTAAAAACAATTCCATTTTTATTTTTTTATAGCAATAAAAGCAATGCCATACCGGGTAATATGGACACATCTGCAACTATATTGATACGTTTGTGTTAAAAAAATAGTTCAAACATATTTTCAAATTAAGTTGAGCCCTTTGTCCTGTGGAACATTCACGAAATGCTATGGGTGCCATTGAAAAGCTATTTGTAATGTTACTAATTTGAATTGATAAATATTCATATTGCTTTATAAATTATAGTTTATTGTAATTTATGTACAATGCGTCTATTTATTAAATGCTTCTGTAAAATGTATTGTATGAGATTGTTCTTATACTTTGAAATTTCTGGTTGGATTATTAAGACTTCAGGATAAGACATCAGGATTGTAAATAATGCCTTCAATGATCATGGCTCAAGGGCTATTTAGTATTATTCTGAGAACTTTGAATTGAGAAAGTTGCATTTTTTATAAAGGACTTTTTTATACTAATCCCCAAAGCTGGATTCCCTCTTCCGCTGTTGGTTTCTGCATTGTTTTAATCAAAGGAATTTCGATTTCACAATCAAAATATATTTTCTATTTTAAGAAAGCTGTTTTTTTTTTGTGAAAATATCTTATTTATATAATTTAACGAACTTTAATCGACACTTATACATTTTTGGATATAACATGGTAAGATCTAACCCTAACATGCACACTTTTTTGTAATAATGAGATTGTTCAGACATTTAAAAAATATAAAATGTATACTGTCAAATACATAGTGCCATATCGTGCTACGTTTTATAATTTCGTATTCTTAAAAATTATTTCTTCCTAAAAAAGTTACTAACTAATTCCACACTTTATTAGTTATTATTATTGTTTTACAAATTATTAGTTGCCGTTTTGATTACGAATTCCGCTTGTTTTTAAGCTAAAGAGAACATAAACGTAGAAACAGTTATCCCGAGAACTACGCAACTTGTGTAAGAAAAGAAATTTTGTATAAGAAAAATATAATAATCAATAATTTCTATTTCTCAGGAATAAGGAATTTTTAAATCAAGATATACTGATTATATAATGTTATTAGACAGTAGTGATGCATTCAATAATCTATGTAATACTCTGTAGTTTCATTCATTCCATATTTTACAAAAATGTTTTACAAATATAAAAAAAAAATGTTATTCAATTTTTTATCGAGTAGAATTTTAAACTGAACGGGTTCTGTTTTCATTACTTTTAAGATGTAAACTTGAGTAGACACTATCTATTTCGTTTTTATCATTTTAAACTTTTGATTGCAAAAAATGCATTGGAGAGAAAGTTGAAAATTTAATTTAAAAATTCCATATAAAAAAATTTAATGAGATATATCATTTTGTACTCTTCATCAATTAACTGTAATTGCTGCTGTCGTAATTTTCAAAAATAATTCAAATATTATATTATTAATTTATTAGCAGATATGAAATTAACATTGTCAGAAATATTTTATGCTACATATTTTTAAAGGTATGTATTTATGTAAGCTATACAAAGTAGGATAATATGTTGTTCTATTAAGGCATTATGCAATTATGTAATGGAGCAATAATTACTATTTTAATTCAATTTATCAAAGATAAATAAATCGTCTCTATCTCTGATTTTCAATATTCAGCGATAGAACTATAAGAAGAAAGAAGAAATTAAGAAACTAAAAGAAGAAAATAAGAAAAGATCATTAATATCAAAAAAATTCCACGCTACGGGTTTACTTTGAATATGATGATGGTATCTTTGATACTATTCAATATGTTACATTATCTTGGAAAGTATCATAAATATCTCAATATAAAGATTTCAATGTTTGCAGAATATGAAATGAAATATTTATTTATCGTATTCAAATTGTAATTTTAACTTTATATTTTGACATAATCACGGTGCGTCTTAACCAGTTTCCACCCAAAAGTACTGGCACTTCAAAATTTCTTTCTGTCATTTCAAAACGGCGGATGAATTTTTCAAAATTCTCTGCTCGAAACACAAAAAAATATGCTTATTATAATATTATGCATATTACTTCTCTCCTATACAATATGTCTAATTCAAAGCAAATGCAATCCGTCATTAGAGCACACTGTCGAATGTCGACATTGACGATTGTCTGATATTGTTCTTTGATACTATTCCTTATTTTCATAAAGAGAATCAACCGTATGAACAAAAAATCCTGGAATATTTACATTCTTCTGTGTCGATGTATGTAAAAAATAATAATTATGTGATACTAAAGGAATTATTTTTTGTCAAAATAAGTACAAATAAATATAATATTGTAATACTTTTGAATAAATGATTTAAAGAGATGTTTGTTTTTTGAGTCTTTCATTAAAACTGTTAAAATATAGCAACAGATATCAGTAACCTAGAAACAAAATGACTATCAAAATAAAAACTAGAGAGAGGTTTGATTTAAAACGC
The DNA here is from genome assembly GCA_030407085.1 of Trichopria drosophilae. Taxonomy (NCBI): domain Eukaryota; kingdom Metazoa; phylum Arthropoda; class Insecta; order Hymenoptera; family Diapriidae; genus Trichopria; species Trichopria drosophilae. The sequence goes on along the minus strand of CM059582.1, from coordinate 156,737,407 downwards.
GGGATTCGAAATAACGAATGCATAACGATATTATGAATGTGATATCGTTATTTGATGTTATCAGACCACTAACCTTTTTTGCGTCATTGTATATTTATAATTGCAGCGATTGTTTTTAGTGAAGTTATATTTCAAATTACTCTATCAATCATTTACTTCGATGTATGTACTTAGTTCTCACGTTCTACTATTACTAGTTTATGGGTTATATAATTTGCAAAATTATATCTGTAAGAGATTATTTTCATTGACCGATAAACGATGTTGTTATGTATGTAATTCTTCTCATAATTCAACACATTAAGAAAATTAAATCCAATAAATATTTTGCCGATCGACACCATTAAAAATCGGGGGCGCCATTTTAATCTTAAGAAAACACTTGAATTGTTAATATGCCATGATAGAAACAATCGCCTTTTTTCCAATGACAATTGTTCACACAAACATAATGACAGCTATACAGCAATCATTCGTACTTCGTAAAAAATACTTCGTGTTTCGTAAAAAAAAAATAAGTGTAGAGAATACGTTATTATATAAATGTCTGTGTTTATTACTCAATACTTGTCTGACTATACCTGGTCCGTATCTACTGCGTACCGTTTCGTGGGATTTCAGAATGATGTCTCAATTTTACTGAAATTGAACGCAGTAGGGTATTAGAGCTCAAGTTAATTTTTTGAAATTGTCAATATCAACATTGTAAATAACCTATACTTTTATAAAACCCATTTTTGAAATATTAAAATAAAGTTCAGAGAAGGACTCAGCAAAAGGTTTTCACTCCAAAATGTCAACTTTTGCCCAAAATGCATTAATTCCCAGTATTCCACATTGGTGCTTTTTAATTAAATTTAAAAAATGTAACATATTAAAGTTCAAGCACCAACGAGTTTTTTAATTTACTTCCAAAGCATTTTCGCTGGTAGCTACAATGACTGAATTTTTTATTTTTTACTATTTAAATTTCAACAGTGTCATTTTTCAATTAAGAATGCTGAACATTTTTGAACATTCGGATTTAAAAAAATCCCCAAAAATGTATGCTCTTTCAGAATCTTTCAATAAAATTTCGATAAAAAGAACCGCAAAAAAGTTATGCACCTTTATCTGTTAAAATACATTGTTTTTTACATTTTATTTTTCAGTACAACATCACTTACATCTCAAAATTGCATTGGAAAATATATCTAAGTTGAAAATATCGCTTTCATGGACCCCTAGTATTAAAATGTACCATATCTGAATTCATAATTCAAGATGGCAGTTTTTAAAATGGCGCCTAGAAGCTCAAAATTCGTTTTAAAACTTAACCATTTTTTTCCTTAAAAACCATAGACTTTAGAAAAAATGTTCTAAAAACAACAATGTTTTGAATAAGTCAAACAATTCTCTCAAGTTTTATCAGCATGCAATAATACACTGCTTGATTTTTCAAAAATTCGAAAAATCGAAATTTTGAAAAAAATTATTTAAAAAATCTGAAAAAACTTGAGTAGCTTCTTTAAATGATTCTAAGATATTTTTGTTCTAAGGAAATTTTCTGTAAAGTCTATAGTTTTCATGAAAATAATTTATTACACTTTTCTATATTTCAAGATCAATAATTTATTTTCTTGGAAACGCTATTTCGAGGTGAAAGTGATGTTTTTGTGAAGAACAAAATGTAAAAAATCATGTTTTTTAACAGAAAAGCGTATTTAACTTTTTTGGGGTTAATTTTATCGAAAGTTTAATGAAAGATTCTGAAAGAGCATACAATTTTACGTTAGAAACCGTAGAGCTCATATTTTTCTAAAGGTATTTATATACAGATTATCGATGTTTAAACTAATGCTGAAAATTCGTCCGTCTGAGCGTTAATGGATTAATATTATATTAGTATTAAAGAGCTTGTTGTAGCACTGTCTTCATTAAAGTGAAATTCCTTTTACAAATTGAATTTCCGCCATACAATGAGAATACTATATTACGAATGTTGAATATGAGAATAAGAAGAGGAGGGAGGGAAGTAGTCGAAATAATCTGACATTATTTATAAACTGCTTCGTGTTTGGTTGCGAAGTAAAAACGAGCATATAACTACTTTTTATGCTTCAAGACGCGAGTGAAGAATGGAAATTCAGATAATGTGGGGAACGAGGCGTGCTGAGGAGCAACATTGTGAAAAAGTAGGATATTAAATTTTGAAGGGACTTTGCGGCGAAAAGTCGGCCTGTACGGAACTGAAAGAAGACTGAGATAAAGGGACGAAGGGGAGAATGAAGGACACAGGGGAACACTTACCAAACTTGTTCGGAATCACGTCCGGATCGGTCTCCACGGTCTGCTGTGGATTTTGAAGCGGATATTGCTGAGGAGGTAGTTCGCTGAGTTCCGCCGGTTTCTCGTGACGAGATTTCGAGCCACGTTCTCTTCGGGCCCTCACGACCACGACCATTACGATGAGAGCGAGAGTGACCAGGGCGCCAACGACCACACCTATTACTGGCGATAATACCATACCGGCGTCTTGTCCTGTAACAAAAAAATTTATACATCTACATACAATATCCATAGAATAAGGCTCAAATATGAGTAATGTGGCACGCGGGATTCACTTCAACCTGGGTTTGGAAAAAAATACTCCATGATTTTATTTACTCCTTAGTATATCAAATGTGAAATTGGTTAAATCAGTTATGCGCATAATTAGTACACTTTATTTATATGGTATCGACGTATTATGCATTACTTTCTTACTGTAAGACTGTAAAGAATATCATTTTTTAAGGTTTTCGACGTCTCACCTACTTAACCCGTTTCGTCCTGAAATGGCCTAAATTTTCGCCGTTTTTTAGCTAGATAATTTTCTTAGAAAGGGTAAATGAATTTTTATACAAGTCCATATCTTATAGGTTTCAAGACTGCTCTTTCTGAATCTGAAATCCATTTTCCAATATCTTTAGTCGTTTTTCCGATATGGGGCCCAGAATGGCCAAAAAACCCGAAAAAAATAGTAGTTTCGTAAAATGAACTCCTTTTTTTTAATTTGAAACTGTAGTCCAATCGATTCATACTTTTAGATCTGGTGGAGTAATTGGTTGTACCAAAAGATAGTGTATTGCGCATCCTAGAATTAAAAATAGTGGCTTCAACATGACTGCATTTTCAATCAATTTTTGTTATTCAGTTGTAATACTTTTGTAAATGACATACATTCAATACCAACTGATAAAAGATGACTTTCCACATCCTCGATCACTTTTCAAATTTTTACAATTCAAAATGGGGGATCCCACATGGCGGTCAACAATTTGCAATTTTTAAAGATTTTTATACAAATGTGTGAGGGGTTTTTGAGATTTCTGATACCAAATCCATTGTCAGATTTTTGAAATTCAAAATGACAGATCCAATATGGTGGACAAAAATCCAAAACTTTTCAATTTTTGTAAAAATGAGTATAGGTGGTTTTTTGAGATTACTGATTCAGAATTCGTTTTCTGCGATTACTTCTTCAATACTGTCGAGAAAGTACTTCTTCGCCTCAATGTTGCCTTTCGAACCACTCACAACACAAAATGGATACAAAAGATCCACTAACGAATTCGTTATCCGGAGAACTCAGAAGCCCTCATATATAATTTTTCGAATCAATCGATATAAATTTCAAATTTTAAATTGTAAAAATCTAACGACGGATTCGTATTCCAGGACCTTGAAAAAGCCCCTACATGCATTTTTTACCAACATTTCAATTTCAACCGCCATATTAGATCCGTCATTTTCAATTTCGAAAATCGGTCAACGAATTCTGAATCAGGAACTTCAAAAACTATGTGCACATATGTATAAAAATTTATAAAAATTTCATATTTTTGACAGCCATATTGTATCCGCCATTTTGAATTGTGAAAATTTGAAAAGTGATCGAGGATGTGGAAAGTCATCTTTTATCAATTGGTATTGAATGTATGTTCATTTACAAAAGTATTACAACTGAATAACAAAAATTGATTGAAAATGCCGCCATATTGAAGCACCCATTTTGAATTCTAGGATGCGCAATACACTATCTTTTGGTATAACCAATTACTCGACCAGATCTCGATTGGACTACAGTTTCATATAAAAAATAGAATTTCATTTTACGAAACTACTAATTTTTCGGGTCTTTTGCTATTCTGGGCCCCATATCGGAAAAACGACTAAAGATATTGGAAAATGGACTTCAGATTCAGAAAGAGCAGACTTGAAACCTATAAGATATGGACTTGTATGAAAATTTATTCACCCTTTGCGGTTAATAGCTCAAAATTATTTCTCGGTTATGTCCTACAGCTTATACAGCTTATAGTTATCGTTTTCACTAAAAAAGAATTAAATTATTTCCGGATCAAAAATGTCTAAATGTTTTTATAGGATACACCTCACAATTTGTTAATACCCTCCCTAATTGCACTGCATGTTCAATGGGTTTTTAATGAAGGGAGATTTTCGACTTTTTAGATTTTTTTTTGCATTTTTGATGGTTATGAATTGGTCCCAAATTGAACGTCCATTGAACACATAGATGCGGATATGTATAATTTTAAAGCGGGTTTTCATGTTCAGTATACGATATTGCTGTTCATTAAAATACAGTATCGTTTAATAGACATGTTGTAGGTGAACATAATTTATCCATAATTTTTCGTTTCGTACATGGCGATGGAGGGGATATCGAAATCGACGGCAGCGCTCAGTGGGGAGATTTCTGACAACTCGCGACTGCAACGTCAGTGCTTTCCCATTAAAGTCAATGAAAAAACGCTCTTATTTATTCGTTAATTTGAGATATTTTAAAGTTTATTTCGATCTGTGTTAAGTGTTGCAAGTAAGTTTTATGGTTTAAAGAACCGTCTAAAAGGGTTCATTTTATTATAGTGTGAAAAAAAATGATTACTCCGAATTCGAAATTGTTCGAAATTATCGTATTCATTTCAGCCCCTTAACCTCGTTTTGTCCAACTCAAAATGATTCGCATTTAAAAAGTATAATATTTTGTTACAAACAAAAATATACAAAATTTGGGACGGATTTCAAAAAATAAAAAAAAAACTATATATATGTCTCTTTCTCATATCATTCTCCATATAAATTACAGGCGCGAGTTGTCAAAATTCACCACCAGGCGGCTTGGCCGGTGTCTTGCACTAAGCGAATTATAACACGAGTGTTTTACGCCCATGAACCATCCTGCATTCGCAATTCAACCACTGTAGTGCAAATATAATAGTGCAAATTTTGGCGAATGATAACGATGCAGGAGGTAACTGGACAACCTACAGTCAGAGGGAGTCAGTGCAGAGTAGGGGAGATAGAGCCTTCATGGGAGAAGGGACAATTTTGGAACACTTGTCCTGGGATCTCTGTAACAAGTGGTAAAGTGTAAAATTTTGTCACGACTCTCGCGAACGGCCATTTACAAGATCTGCAAATCCCAACGCCGACCATCCAGAAACAACTCGGAAACGATGGGCTGCTTTAATCTCGCTTCGAAGTTAAGGTCGAGGCTTTGGTGAGCTTCTATTTTATTTCACAATTAAGCATGGCCATCTTATCAATAAGAAGAACGCAAATGTGCTCTTATTGTTTTTGATATGCGCAGTTGACCGGAGGAAGCCAATAAAGTCGGATATGCTTTGCTTTCCCAGACTCTTGGTTGAAGACCAATTTTTTAGCAACTTTGTCCTATAAATGGTCAATTTGTGGACATTTGGTGATACTGTGTTCTTTTAAAAGTTATCTGTTCGCGTCTTCAATCTGAATGTGACACGTTTTTGAAAAAGAACAATTTAATCGCACTTTGAATGATATCAATTTTTATGGGAAATCTTTCGAAGCAATTTTATTATTTTTCAATTATTAGTTTGGCTCTTAATACTTTTGTCTATTCTAATTTTATTTCTATGAAATATTACGTTTAATGTATTCATTCTGTAGTTACGATATATGACTATTATATAGTAAATATTTGACTATTACAACAGAAATTTGTTACAAAGATTAGTCGAATCCAATTCCTATTTGTTGAAGGTGCTGCAAAGTCTAATGACAATTGTTAATAACAACTGTACAGTCTTATAATTGGTAACCGCTTTTATTGAAATGACTGTTATTTATTCGCAACAAATTTCATCATGCTTTTTGATGTCCGGAAAGCCGTTTCTGAAAAACAAAGAATAAATTAACGGTCCGAAGTAGTTTTAGGAAAAAGGAAGGCCAAGAATTAGTTAGTTCCAGGTCACTTCAGTACAGATCAGAGTAGTTTGTCAGTTCGATAGACCAATAAAAATGTTAGCACATACGACATTAGTTCAGTTCTTTGGTTCATCAGTACAGCAGAAAATATTCAAACCATATTCGTTTTCATAGTCCTCATTGAAAGATACAGCCCTATACGGAACCTGGAGTTCTCGGCTGCAAGGACCAATTAAACTGCTCTACGTTTAAAATGATCGGAGATGAAATGTGCTAATCATTATTAATTTGGGGTCGCTGAATACGAATCCTATAATAAACATATTTTTAGCTCCGTCTTCTAAGAAATTTTGAGTCAAATTTCGAAGAAATGCCGGTTTATACAATGTTTCATGTGGTTTTTCATCAGAAATGACATAAATGTTTCAGTATTAGCTTAAAATAATACTCACAACTTGTATTTTACGAAAAAATGAAATAAAACGTAGTAAAAAAATTATGTCTTAAATGGTCATTTATTTTTATTTGTCGAATTGTAGTCTGACCAATGTCTGCATTGAATGTCCGTATGTACTGCGCACTATGGCGTCGTGGATAAAGTTAATTTTCGAGCGTGAATATCTGTCTTAACTTCAAGAACAAAGCTTCGTTTTTGTTTAATGTAAAACTGCTATAACATTATTTTTGAAGATGTAAATATCTATTTATCAGTTGACGATCATCTTAATCACCGACTTGGAAAAATGTGTCATATTTTTCGTACTTTTGATTAAGTTTTAGTTTGTAATTTAATGGTTACGTAGAGCTTTTTAGGTTGATACAGCCTAAATATTTTAGCCGATATTTTGGATCTACTATTTTTAATTCTGAAAATTTACAACCAGATTCGTATTCTGCCTCTTGAAACCATATGAACTGTAGAGTTTTGACGAAGAGACGGTCTTCATTATGGGATGGAATCGGTGAATGCTGCATCAGCCTCCAAAGCTTTAGGTAACTACTAAATTCAATATATCCATCACATAATAATATACAGTTTACACCCCCCACCTCACGCCATTCGTATTTTTCTATTCCGAATTAAACATTTTTTGATACTGGATTTAAATTCAGTATTAATTTCCAGAAATTATGATTTAGTCAATATCAAGAAAAATAAGTTCTGGCGCATAGCATCATTTTAAGACAACGGCGGAGATGGCTGGCGATTTCCAAATACAAATTTTGAAAGAGAAATCACAATTTGCAACAAACAAAACATATTACACGAAACAAAAGTACACGTTTGTACTTGCAACGTTCCATTTAAGACTGTTATCCGCGCTAGACCATTAAATTCATCCGCAGTACGGTAGTGCGCTGTAGATGCAGATAGTCAATGCAGACAATAGTCATACTAATAGTCGACGCATAAAAACAAATATCCATATAAGGCACCATTTTTTTACTTGTTTCTTTGACATTTTTTTTAAATTGGAGTTATAAAGCATTATTTCAATCACTTTGTCGTAAAACAAAACGCCAGAAATGACGTCGTGCCGGAGAAATGGTTAAAATATTCTTGAAACCTTTATCACATTTCTATCCCATTTCTAAACCTTTATCGTATTTCTTGGATGCTAGAACGAATAGAAACTTTTCATTATCTGTTTCGGATTCAGTGACCCCGAATTAACAAAGATTAGCTCATTACATCTTCGAAGCAAAAAATTGCTTCTACTTTGTAACCATATATTTTCCGAAGTATACTTCAATAAACATAAATCGCATCAATACTCTCTTCTACAATTGTATTTACACACATAAATTTACTTTTCAATACTTCTTTATTAATAAAATTATAAAATTTTAAATATGGTGTGTTCAGTTCACTTCAACCCATCTGTCTTCCTCCTCCGAAACTTATAACTTTTCTAAATGTTCAACTTAAGCAAAAGTCTTAGTCTTCTATTTAGTCTGTGGTGACATTCTCGCAACTTCTATACATAGCAAGCAACAATAATATGAGTAGGTTTCGTTACAAATGTGTAATCAGTTGTCATGAATTTACATTCCATAGAAATGCAGCTTAGTTAGATTGGGTTCGATGTCATTTTCAGTATTCCGCAATGTGACGTAGAGGCTAACCACTTTCTAGTTGTAATTTCGGCTTTTGTCAAACTTTATTGTGCAGTAAGTGCGCATATAATATATTAGAATCGTTTATTCTCAACAATAAATATTTGTATTTTTTTCAAAAAGAATGAAATCTTAAAGTCAGTTAGAAAGCTTTTGAAGCTCATTGCCATATAAACATTATGTAACAAAACCTATGTTTCAGTGACGTTTTTAAAAACGGAGGGTCATATTATTTTCACGAAATACATGGATTATTTCGTGTGAACATTTAAAGTTTACTTCATTAATTGAAATATCTACTTCGGTATAGGATAAAAAGTAATTCTAAAGAATGGTAAAGGGATTCATTTGGCTCAGGACTGAGAATAAGCTAACGGTGCGAAAGTTGCATGAAGGGAATAAAATTTAATACTTAATCTCTTTCTACTTCTCAATTATGATACTTTTTGTCACGTGTACAGTGTGCGAAGGTTCGTAGTATTTTAATAAATAATTCTACATTTCAAATATATTTTGCACCTACAGATTTATTTTTATCTACTCAATTTCCTTGCAATAATCTTTTTTAAATAAATTTTGTTATTTTCAGTTAGAATAAGTATTTTTATTTTACTTTAGACTGGATTGTGCTGAGTCCTTACGTCAGCTATTATAGAATGCTTCATCTCTTATTTTCGACTTTCAACTCGTTACTCTTATAACGAAATTACAATCATACCATCACGAAATGGATGGCGATGACGAGGACGAGAAAGAGGACGAGAGAATGCAACTGTCGATAATTTGTATACGATTCTTTCAGAATGCGTAGTACAAAATACAGCAACCAATATCGACGATTCCGTTGTGGAGGTTCTACATTTTCCAGTTTTTGCACTGACTCTTTCGAACAAACGAAAATGTATTTAAAATTGGATTGAAAGACATAAACCTATTAAAATGGTGAATTGGACGTACAAAACAATTGAAGTGTTTCTTCGTCTCTTTGAGCCCAAAAGTCATCGTTTGCAGTAAAAGGTTTATGAATTTTAATTCAAAACATTGAAATAATTCTTTAGTTCAAATTTCTTATTTTTATATAGAATATACATAGAATAATTTATTCTTTAATTTCATCTTTACTTTAGGAGAAGCATTTTAAAAGTATGATAAAAAATACATGAATTCTTAATTCATTTATGGTGATTTATGTATCACCATGCATTTTAAAACAATTAAACTTTAAAATCAACTTGAATATATTTTTCTTTATTAGGTTAAGAAATATTATTTTTCATGTAATTAATGATTTCATATTTCTCGTCGAATTTTTCAGGCAGTCGATACTCTGTTTGAGTAGGTCAAACACCGAATAATCTACAGTGAGGAGCTCTTGAACGAAACACTTATAAATCGAAATCTTATACCGAAAATATGTCAATATCAGAAAGAAGACGAAGAAATCAAGTCGACTCTTAATTACGGAATGGAATATTAATGTTTTACGATTAAATTCCAGCAGTATATTTTGAAAAGTTCCAAATAAAATGTGTAAAAGCTTAATTGTTCATCGTATATAATTACAGAATACAAAAATGCAATTTTAAGAAAGAATATTTTTTAATATCGTATATAGTTTTTAACATATTCTCCATTCACGTATTATAAAAGCATCAAATATGTTTTAATCAATTATAGCATTTGTGTGTTATGTATTGTGTTATTTTTCAATACCAAAGATTCGCCATATAACCTCTGCAATGCTTGAGTTAAGTTTCTGCACTTTCCTATCGCTCACGACAAATGTAAGTTTCGGCAAGGAAAAAAACTCACCTCTACAGTCCTTGCTTCCATCCGAACAAGTTCTGAACTTTGGACTTTACCCAAGTGTGACAGATACAATAAAAAAGTTAGCATTTAAAGAATTTATGACCTTCTTCACGGGTTTTTGTAGTTTTGTTTTTGATGTTATCAATAAGTGTATTTCTACAAAATTATTTCCCTAAATTCTGTAGTTATTTAAGTATATATACAAACATCGAATTTTTGTATAGCATCATGTCATTCTTTTTTATAAATACGAATTCTGAGTAACATTAATCGTAATTAACAACTGTAAACCTATTTAAGTAGAGCATATTTATGGTATTTATTACCAAAGGCGTTTGAATTTTCGACAATTCTTTAAAATAAAATACGACTTTTACATATGAAAACTTACAAATGAGGTAATTTCTAATTAGTTTAGATGTCCCTTAATCAAGAATCATATTTACAATGAAAATCAATTAATGTATAATTATTACACGTAAATATGGATTAGAACTTGTGTACGTGTATGATGTAAACATTTTGTGGTAAAATCGTGTGTTTTACACAGTTGTATAATATACGTTTATAATATGTATATGTCGCATGGCACGAATTTTGAACATTGAAAGTCCGTTTATTAAATGCCACAAACTGACTTGCAAGTCTTAAATAACAACACAAAACAAAATTGGCTAACATGTACTTTGCATTATGTATTTACAAATCAATTTAATATGCGATAAAAAAACGTTTGACATTTACCTTATGCCAAGTGGGTTAAACACTTATTTCGATTTTTATTTAACGGAATCATATTATTTCAAATGATGTTTATTATCATTATGAAAACCTTAAAAATGGATTTACAAATCGATGCAATACACGTTTAACAAATTCAATAATAAAATGATGAACACATTTAATCCACGTATCTTTTCGCGTGTTTTGATTTTGGTTTAATAAAATAATATTACAAATTATGTGCATTATCGGCACAATTTTAAATAACCAAAAATCCATTATGTTTTAGTAACCGCACGGATAAAGATATTTAGAATTGTCAAAAAAATTTCCTATGGGGGACAGTAATATATACTTATCATTCGACAAATAATCTATATTTGCATTAGAAAAAGTGCTAAATACCCTTGTGTCCTATTTTTACTCAGTTGTTTAGTAAAAAGTCCCGAATTATAAGCAAATATTCAATTTTTCTTCTCTTCGTGTACTTGTTTATTTTATTACAATTAGTTTTCCACACTCATTATATGCATTCGAAAATAGTTTTTTAAATGATATTTATAATTATTTTGTTATTTGCTGACACATTTCCTTATACCACGAAAAAACATCCTTCTTTTTAAGTACAACGAAAAAGGACAAAAATTATTTTGAAAAAAAAATAGTAGAAGTAAAATGTTCTCCTTCGTAGCGAAATTACCCGGCATTTAGCCATATTTTTTTTTGGACTGGGGAATACGAGTGGGGTGCGGGACATTTATGCTTGCATTGGAGCCAACGGACTGAAGTAGCGCAATAGCACGGAACCGTGGGATCAGCCTGCTGTTTTTGTCGGATAATTAACGAAACTGCTTTCTTGCACCCGTAGCGCTACTCTATACGCTATAGTAGTGCACATCTAAGTGTAAACGAGACTCGAATATTGCTCATAAAACGATTAAATCATAAACAGAAATTTCCAATTTCACTAATTAACACATAATATTATAGGAGGTGAAAACGCGAATTTAGAAAAAAAATATGTTCAGGAATAATGATTGTAAAGGTAACCTAAACCATTTTTATGGTCTTGAATAACAAAAAGCTTTGACACCGTTGAAAAAAAAATACTAGAGTTTCTTTTTCTATTTGAGGCGCAGCATTGTACAGTAGAAGCACCGTATTTTTTAGAGGATATATTTTGAACGCCGTATTTATAGAGGTGGAAATAAAAAAACATTTTCATCGCGAAAAAAAGTGCAAAAAAGTGTGTATGCTCTGATACTTTTTCACATTATTAGGTATACTATCTATTATAATACAAGAGACTTCTATGAATAGATGCCCTATATTGTTGGAGTTTTACGCCTAAATGAATTTTAAATTTTCTATTAGTTTTCTACTAAAACATAATATTTACTTCATATAACAAATTTAAATGGACTGCAGTATTAGGCACATTGTTAATATGTACGAATGCATATTTCAGAATTCTTGCAATCTGATTTTGATTTATTTACTTTCATCTTAGAAATGAAACAAACTTTTTTCATTTAATGTTAAAAAATGTTTATTTCTTTTTTTCACATTTTTTATGCAAATTACCTATAACATTTTATTCGTCTTTATTTCTTCATAAATAATTAATCGTGGTCGTTAAATGTTATACAAATTAATAATATTGTTTAATAATAACACATTAAGTTTAAGATAGTTCATACTGCTTTATATACAAAATAAAATACAATTCAAGAAATATAAATCTATATTGAATTTCCATTTTATATTTCATTCCGTCTTCACTGGAGTTAATAATATTTATAGGTATAATGTTGCATGTAAATGATGAATATTTTCAATAATTTGTGTCACTTTGGGTTTTAATACTTTCATCGGAAATGAAAATAATTTAATTAGTAATGCTTGATGATTTTAAGCAGGTGGAATTAAAAAGTCAAAAATAGACTTTAAAATATTGAATTTGATTTCTCCAAGTATAGTAAAACGTTTAATCAGACAAATTCAGAAGAAAACTAAATTAGATTGAAGTGTCGTCAACAAATCTTAATTATTCTTTAAAGTATTTCATCGTATTTCTTCATCTTATTTCTAACCATATTTAAATAGATTTTGAACTAATAAGCTGAATGTTGATGAAATCATATTTCTGAGCAGATATCATTAGATCTATTTCTTTGGAGATACACAATTTTTAATTAATGTGTTCTTTTAGATTTATCCGCAACTTTTTTATTCATTACAGTATTGAAATAGTGTATGACAAGTTACCTATCAAAATTCCACATTCGTCAACATGATATTAAGATCCAGATGTAAATATGTAAAATTAAATAAATTAATAAAATAGGCTCTTGTTTAACCGGTATATACAATTTAGATTGATAATTAAAAGTAGTTATTTTCCGATAGAATATCTGTTTCAACTGTTGTATGATATTGAAACGAGTACCTATTTGTTAGGTGGCTTATGTGCGAAAGGCTGGGTATTCATAGTTGTTAAAGGACTTAAGACCTAACCTCCATTGATTATTTGGTATATTTTGACATCCATTTACTTGAATAATTACCTGTCATATTTTATAAAATTCACGTTGATTATTTGCAGATTATTTTTTATATTCAATATCTCCTCAACATTTTCAGTAATGCCATAATTTCAATACTTGTAATGTAATAATCCCAAATCCTGTTATTTTTCATTTATCCTTTAACAGCAATTTAATTTAAGATTATTAGTAAGTGAAATTTCTTAAACAAAAAGAAAAGATTCAATAAAGTTTTCAAAAGATTTGTCTCAGAAAAGATTGTAGAAAAATACATCATATCCAAATCGTTTTTTCAATATTTCAATTTAATAATCACTGAAATATTGCATCTTTGAACGGTATAGAGTGCCGCAATATACAATAATTTTTTTAATACGTAATAATTTTACCATAGGAATTTTTACTAAAAATCTAATATAAAAATTGATCGAATTGATTTTTCCGAATTAATACTGTCTACAATTTCCTGAAATATATTACAGAGATTAAATTAGAGTTGATTAAGCGTTTTCGGAAATAAGTAACAATCCCTTATTTTGAATTTTTATCGTAAATTATACTTTATACGGACAGGAGACTTTAGAACTCCCTTAAATTATCATATCTATCATTTTACGTTTCAATCCTATGGATAAAGTCGTGTTAATTTATTGATAATGCGGTCAACGTGTTTATTTTTAGAAACGAGTGTAAAAAATACAAAATACAAATTAATAAACTTGTAATAAAGACCTTAATAGGTTTTTACAACATTATGTTGAATAATTTAAAGGATAAAAAGGATAAAGGATAGGAATTATCCCCCGCTTTAATGACATTTTTGGCTGTTCGCGGGTCGGCTCTCGGGTGGATAGGTCGGACATACAATCGAAAACATTTACAAGACAATACATAACAGCACATAGCAACACCCACCCAGAGCCAGTCCCCCCATTACTGCGCCCCGTAGAACGTCTTGAGACCCCTCTGTATCGCATTTGCACGGGGTCTGGGAAAACTACGGAAAACCCAGACAGATACAGTCGACAAACTACTTTATCATCAGGGGTTACCCTCTGATGGTAAAGCAGCCGTGTCTCCCACTCAGCAATCGGCCTGCTATCTTTGCCGTAGCGGGCGCAACGCTCGTTTTTATTTATTTTTCATAGTCACCTTCCAAGTATGGATCCCTATCAGGAACCTTTCACCTGAAAGAGTGACTGTGCGTCGCACCGACCACAGGGCAATTGCTGTTGGTAATTATGTTGAATAATTTAGTAAAGCTCTCAAAAACATCTTCAAACTTATGATTTCTAAAACATCTTGTTAACATCTTGAATAGTGTCTTTTATGAGATAAATCTATTCAATATCATTTTGATCTTTTTACGTGACAAGCAACCTTTCCACAAGCTATATGGTAAAATGTCCAAGTTAACGTACCATAAGTTTCAATATATTTTGTTTTTATTTAAGTATATATGGATTTCCATTCCCAGATAATACACGTTCATGTAAATATTTTTTAAAGTAATGTGTTCTATAGTACTTTCTGGACGAGTTATTTATAATCTGGATTTAAGTATAACGTAAGAATATAATTTTTAACTTTTTAAATAATAAGATAAACTAAGACACTGAAACGTAGTATAATATGTGGAATTTTACTTAAATATTAAGAGAATATGATGTCAGTAACATATTTAGCTTATGCCCAAAATGCAGGCAATAAAAACAAAATTCAAACATTATAGAATTTAAAAATATCTTGCATAGATAATAGAATAAGTCTTTCATAGAAATATGTATACTGAAAGTGCAAGCATTACATTTCAGGAAAACCCTACCACGAAGGGCTAACCATCGATAAGTACCCGCAGGTAGAAATGTGATATCCGATATCGCTCTTTTCCAATAAAGGACGTTGGTATAGAAATCTTGTTGGGAAATAGACCTAGATTCAATCCATTTTCTGCGTACATTTTTCTACATTTTATCAAAAAACCTATACACAGAAACGGGAAATACAAATTTAGATCTTAGATCGATTTATCATCTTATTTCCTTAATATAGAAAATGTAAACTGAAAAGGGTATATTTTTATAGAACACTCATCAGTTTGTTGTTGAAATAATACATTTAAAAAAAATATAATATGCAAAGAAAGGATAATATTTACGTTGTCGAGGGAATAAAAAATAAAATTAATACTTTAAATTAAAGTGAAACGTAACTATTCCAGATTTCTCATGGTATTCGATTTAGTGAGGTTTTTCAGTGTTAGCGTAAAAGTGAGGTTAGAAGTCGTTCAAATCTGACTGTATGTCGCAATGAGAGTGGTCATTTTTAATTGAACTATTGGTAGATAGGCGTGGTCACGATGTGACGGTGGGACTTGACAAGCTGATGTATAGAATGCTGGCCGTTTGGTGGCACATATCGCATTGAACACGTGCATCGTATGCAGTATAATGCATAATTCTCGCAAGTAGTGAAATACGATTAATTCCGTATATAAGTAATGCGTGTTCCACATGGATATACGTACGAAAATCTGTTGTATATTTAATGCCAGCGTTAATGCATGTTGATTATAAAAGTAAAAGATGCGCTTATGTAGTAATTTACATGTGATCAGTGAATACACAAGTAAAATTATACATCTATTTAAGATTCACTTTTTCTTGTTAATATAGTTAACGGCTTATACCTACAGCTTACATTTGATGGTAAAATGCTATAGTTTGAAAATTTCTGAACATTTCAAACACCTAGCGTTGTAATCACTCAGAGTCTAACGCTAGGCCTTGTCTAAACATTTATAATCTCAACTAGTAACGAAAAAAGCTAAAAGAAAAAAAGGAAAAAAGAAAAATTATATTAATAATCATAAAGTTAATACAATTTCGATTTCACAGTTACTTGGAACGGACTGGAATATGAATATGATTAGTTAGCATGCAATTATAATAAATCTAAACAAGTAAGAAAAAGGCAAATAATATACAAAAATTATAACCATGAAAACAAAAAACAATATATAGACATGCAAAAACTTTTTCTTATAGTGCTAATTTCATTTGGACTTGTAACGAAGAATTGTCATTTTGTACTAACGTCAAATTTGATCAAGATTCATTCATGGTTCATGGTTCGTGACCAGTTTATTCCACTTGGGTTTTTAATATATTTTTGCAGACTTCAAAAATATTTCATAAAAAATTTGCATATATGACTTTCTTGGAGCTATAAGGTCTTTATCAATAATTTAACTTATGGGATCATAAGCACACGTGAAACATAATCATATTTTATTTGTATTAACTAACTATAGTATAAATAATATAAGTATATTTTATTTATATTTTTCAGAATTATAAGGAACTGCAGTAGCAACTATTATACTCAACAGCGTATAATAAAAATTATTTACATTCAGAATTCGGTAAAGGAAGCGTTAATATCTCTTAATTAATGGTTTTAAACATTTATACGAACCGAATAATTATTTTACGATCTTGGAATGGTATACGAACCGGTAATAGGTATAAGCAAATACACTAGTATTGGTAGCTGGTTTAAATGACGATCAAACGATTCACAAATGTACAAGAATTCATAACGGATCACAATTTAAGCTAGAATTGATTTGTTAGATAGGTGCAAATATAATTATTGATCGTATCTTACAGTTAGTTTTCTTTTATTGGGATTATATCCTTGTATTAAAAATTAGATATGTTATGTGACTGGTTACTTTTTTCGGCACTTTAGTATGCAATTGTATAGGATAGCAGATAATACTTAATAGGTAAAATATTTAGACGTCGAAGAAAATGTGAAAAGTTTATGAGGTACAGTCGTTTCTGTAATAAATTTTATTGTTCGAATAGTGAATATTTGATTAAAATATCTGCCTTTTATACAACAAATTATTCAGAATAAAATTGTGAGAAAATAACAAGAAAAAATATATCTCATTAAATACCAGCGTATAAGCTAATTTTATGAGACAAAGGGGTTAAATACACTGTTCAACAGGGAACGGCTGACGTTTTGATTACAACTAAATTTTACGACGGTCATTCTAACGGTTGAAAGCTTAAATGAGAATAAAAACATTGCATTAACATTAATGAGGATAATTGATTAAAAAATGGCAATTTCGGATCACACTTGACAGGATTCTATAGGAATGTTTGGAGGGATCAGCCGAGAAGGCGTAAATTGTAATTAATGAAGGAGTTTCTTTTATATTCGGTTGGTGGAGAAACATTAACCATAAAGCCCCTCGAGTTGCACCATTAAAACCCGGAACTCAACTTGTATATAGATGTATACGGGCAAATGTCTGGGTAGACGGTTTATATGCAGGGAAGGCTTTCAACTATACATATGCATAAGTCGAGAAATCTACGCTTGTGTGGGAATTCTGTATTTACAGGTGCATCTAAGTATATGCGAGTATGATATAGAACGGAAGGTGGGCGATGTGCAGAGGAAAGTACAGGGTGTATTTCGTAGGAAAGCGTAATGCCCGTAAAGCCCGGGTTTAATCAGCCGCCATCCCGACCAGTGGCGTTGCCATCACGCCTGCATTCGAGCCCATAATGTAACGTAAGGGTTGTCCCGGAGTGCATGGAGTATTGTACTATGAGGCACTGGATCCAACAATGCTCGACTTCGCCTTTGGGCTTCGGTCATACCGCAACTAGCCGCGACTACCCAACAGACGAGACTGAACCTCTAAAGGAACTATCTCGGGGCAGTATTTCACGACTCGCAGATGCGATTATCCAAGTGGTCGTATCGCTCAGTGCCAATTTTATCAAGAATCGAATTATTCTATTTTCGGCGATCGAATCTCAATCTCACTTCTGGATATTCTCTTGACCCTTCTCTCGGATATCCAAGACAATTTATTTCAGGTGCGAGAAAAATGAAATTTTTGCAATTTCGCTTCAATTCGCCATTGTAGGATCTCCGTGTTCGTGATCTTTCTACTATTTTACAAAAATGCGAAAAATATGAGGTATATCTTTCAAAAAGTAGAACACAATTAACGATAGTGCATAGTAGGGTAATTTTAAAGATTTGAAAATGAAATGAAATTATTGACGAAATAAGTTTGGGCTCTTGCACATAGCATGTGTAACTGATTTTGTTCTATCACCAATAATGTAGCATGTAAGTATTCTTTTTAAGAACTAGATTTTTAATAAAAAATCTCCAATAGTCCCTAACAGTAATTAGACACTGATAATTAATAACCTTAAAACTATATTTTTGCTTATGGCATGCAAATGGCATGGAAAAAGCTTTTTGATGAAAAATTTAAATCAAATTAATCAAAATTATTACTATTTTCCCCGTCATTTCACTTTTTTGTAACCAAAGTATGTAGTTAAACTTTTTTTTTTGTTTTTATCTTAATATTTTTAAGGTTGTAAGGATAGCAACATGTAAACGATTACCTTTTTGTATGATTCGAATATTATATACAATTTAGTTCTATTTTTGCGTAATGCTGAGAAGGCATTGCTCGCTATCTAATGATGGGTATAGGTTATGGTCGACTTGGGACTTCGCAATTCCATAACTTTCATGATGAATGACGAGGATGCGGATGGAATTAAAAAACCGAAACGTCAAGCAATCACAAACCAAAAAACTGCACGTCAGAAATCCGGTAGTCAAAATGCCTTCGTAAGGGCAAACTCGTATCGTCGTATTGTCTTTATTTTAATGTAAATATACAACCAAGGAAACTTAAGGCGGATGTTAGATTGTCTATTTTGCGATTTGTCGGCTTTTCGGCGCGCACTATAAACATGATAGTTATACTCGGAAAATTGTAAGACATATGGCAGGAATGCGTTGCATTTTCAAATAAAAGTTATAATCAATCTCGCTTGTTCGAGTTCAGGCCCATTTTTATTATAACTTGTAGGGTTCATTCAAAATAAGAAATATGTTTAACTTGTCAAATGTAAAGTTCAGTTCTACATATCGGGTATATATACATTCCCTATAAATTAAAAATACCAAGTTCAATAGTTGTAAATGAAATATTAATACGATCGCACATCTGTTTAAAAAACCTCACAAAAAACAAAAGCCCAATATTAATATAGAGTTGACTAACATCTTAAATGGTAAAATACTACATGTTAACTAGTAGCATAGGGACGGTATACTATCAAATCTAAATTGATTTCCTTATTTCGCCCCACGTTTCGAATCGTTTTTCAGTTTTGTGATTTAAGAATATTTTGATAAATTTATTTCATGCATGGAGCCGATTTTTGTTCCTTTTATATCCTACATTATTTTAAACTTACACAGAGAGAAAAAAGTGTTAATGGAACCACGAAATATGGTAGAATCTGTAAGTAGTAAAATTAACTATATGTAAGGTTAGAGTTGATATTTGAGGTTATGTACGAACGATTTAACAATCGAAAAATAGTAAATGGAACAATTTTATTGTACCGTTTACCATGGAAGTAGTTAATGCAACAACTTTTTGGATTTACGCGTTTTACTATTACAAGAAGATTCCGTTAACTGGTTCCTTTCTCTGTGTGTATCTAATAATATTTTGTATTTTAATAAACATCTAAACACAGAATCATGAATACTATTTTTGTTCATAATTTAATTTCAATATTAACGTTTTGGATTTTCTGCGTAAACATTGCAGTATAGCTGTATAAGTGTATAATACTTATAATATATTAGAATAGTATATGTATTTCTGTTTATACGTTAAAATGTATTTACTCCAGTTGACTAATGAAGTCAGCTGTATTAGAATGTTTTTATATTTTTAATTTACTGTAAAACCAGTCATATACCTACTTTGATTTGCAAATAATGTGTTTGAAAACAGCTTAAAAACTTCTTGTTGGAATAATAATTGTTTTTAAATATAAATATATTAATTTTCAAATTAATTGTGTCCAATAATAATGAAAAGCAATAGCTTTTCATTGCAATTGAAATATATGTATCATAAAAAGTTTTAAAAAATCGTATCATATAATCATGATACAACAATGCTACGGAAACATTTTGAAACATTGAGCTTTTCAAGGGTATATGTTTTTTATTTTCTCGTATAAAAGTTCTCTGAAATGTTATCGAGAATAAAATTTACGGTACTGTAAGATGTTATGAAATTTATTCATTTCATGAATAACCTGAGAAATAACATAAGTACCCTCTTTACAATTTTACGTTTTCTTTAGATGTTCAGCGAACTTTTACAATTTCAAATAACAGTTTTATTTTTTCAACTCTTTCAAACTTATATTCAATAGAAATTTATTACTTTCCTTCAAGGTATTTCAATCCAAATTGAATTTTACACAATAATAAACAATTTTACTGCTTACTTTAGTTCCTGTTAATCAAATCTTTATTTAATATCTGTTATAATATAAGCTGATAATATAACAAATAGAAAACAATCAATATTTGTTGAGGTGTCTTGGATTTTTTGATCGAATTGATATGATATAGTTCAAACGTTGATACTCAGATAGGCGGTCCTATTTTCAACAATTAGTATTTTGTATGATATGTACAATAATTTGATAACATAGCTATTTTTCCAAACATTGAAAAAAAAGTATGCTAATATTCTCTGCGAAGAATTATAATAAAAAATATACAATGTATATTTCACTACTTTGACATGATTCAGCTAAGTTATTGAGATAAATAAACTGTAACCGATATTATTATAATTATTTTTTTTTCAAATTTTATCTACAATGTCCATAAAGTCATGGTACAGGTTAAGTGACCGCCGTCCGATTTTCTGAATGATGTTCAGAAGACACGTTTTAAAATACTTTCGCTTATCTGGATTCGTAGTGTAACTTTAATCAAGTTGAGTAGAACTGAGTAAACATCCCGAAGTTCGTAAAAGTAAATAATTCCGAGCATTGATCTGAAACTGGCTCTCCTAATTACTTCGTATTGCTTCATCTTATTCCTTCTTTCAGAGATAGTCTGGAATTTTCTTGAAAGAATCACAGTACAGTTAATGATGGAAATAATTAAATAATATTATACAATTAAACAGAGAGCTTACTTTTTAGGCCGGTATTGAGGGATTACAATTGAATTTATTCTATAAAACGCCTATTGTTACTTCGTTTTCAACTACGTACGATTTAACTATACAATACAATACAGACTTATCATTGCATTTACAACCTAACGTAGATTGAAATTTTGCACTTAGGGAGTGTTTATTCTTTTATTCCTTTTGAAGAGGTGTATTGGAATAACAAAAAATGTTTAAACGGTTTGGGCAAAAGTGATTTACTGATATATATGGTCTTCAGATTTTTTCTGTTTTTTTTTGTTGGAATTGAATAAACTAAAGATAGCATAAATATCGCTAGCGAAATGTCTTTCAGCATATTATTTCAAACCATGGTACGGACTTTGCCAAGATGAAATAGCTGCACATCGTCGGCATATTTTCAGTGGGCATCTTTTTAGTATCTTTCTTATCAATTCGCGAGTTAGGGACAGTCTATATTATATCAATTTCAACTATTAATCTCTGATGTGCAAAAAAAATGATGGATTCAGTGGGTTACAAAGTGACATTAGCGGTTCTATTCCCGTAAATGCGTCAGAATTCCATTTTATACAAACAATTTGATATAAATTTACTATATTTTTTAGTAAGAGTTGAATTGTTCCCACCGATTTGTAGTAATCTGTGCTAAAATTACAAAATCAGTTTTATTCGGATTTCATTACTGGTTATAATAAACGCTTATTGGAAATTCATGAACTATATAATGTTCTATTAAATACGATTATACACTAAAATGATATTGTTCTTTCATATTACGTTACAATATAAAGTGAAAAAATCTTAAAAGGTTTCTTGGTATTCAGAGTAACATTATAAATTATAAATAAATAACTTCAGTTATTAAACGTTTGGTCATAATATTTTGCCCCTCTTCATTTTTTATTCTATAACAAATCCACACAAGAAAAAATTACAAAAAATAATACAGTTATTTTAATGAATTACGTTTATACAAAATTCCGAGAATGAATAAATTAATTTTAAGAAATGAAAAAAAGAAAAAATGAGCAAAAAAGAAAAAATATGTACATAATACAATATTGATTTATAAAAATAAAAATGAATACAAAACAAGACCTTCCCTAGAACATGTAGATTGCATAAATGTAAATGTAAATTCAGTAACTCTTGAATTTTGTAACCATGACCGAAAAAATTATAGTAAATAAAAATACTCTTTTTAATTTCTTTATAGTGGATAAAACCGTGGGAATTGCAAGGTGTGCTTTTATTCATTTACGTTACATGATAGTTTTACAAAAGTGTTAGAAAGGGAAGCAGTATATTTCTCCGACCGAGCACTCTATGTCTTTGATCGCTGAGAATCTCGATTTCAAGATTGCTACGTGCAGGGGTTAGATTTCGCACTGTCGATCTAGGTAAGCGAAATTTTTATTGTTCTTCGGTAAGTGCGTTCGCAGCTCAACGGTAGTGTGCACGTCTGGTCATTGGAAATACAGTAGTGCTGAATAGGTTCTACGAATATCCAATCAAAAAATTGTTCTTCTCGCTATTTTATTATAAAATATGTGTAAGTTTCATATTGAACAGATTTGACAAAAAAAATGGCTCATCATTTTTATTCAGTCGCAAAAAGAAAAGTTTAAATGCTTCAATTGTTAGATATAGCATTTTTTAAATCTGATATCTTAATAATAAAAGCATACGTTGTAATAAATGAATTCAATTATTTATTGTAATTAGTGAAACACTTTCATTAGCTTGCAGAGGTGTATATTTCCAAATTTCTTATATAAAAGTAAAATGTCGAACTTTTGATAATCTTGGGAAGATGTTATGTCTTGGGTTTGATCAAACATTAAGAGTCACTTTATCCACTTTCAATATTAAACGTTCCGGTTAACAGAAATGGTGATCGTGTTTAAGATCGTAAAGTTTGAGCAACAGTCAACATTGCCGTTGAGTGCGCTGCAGTGTCAAATAAGACGAGCATCGACGATAAGATACCACTGCAGATGAAACGCGGAAGGCAGCAGCAGCGAGAAGAGCTCTGATTTAGATTCAGGCGTCGTGTTTCGGGTCCTTCGTGATTGTAAGCCAAGATAAATATCTTAGTTAATTCGACGGAGTTTCCGGAACTAACGCTTCCTACAATGTGGCCACTAAACTCGAAACTATGGATTTCACAAAACTTAAAGATAGCGGTTTCCGACTTGGGCAATCTCCAAAACATGCATGGAAAGTGCCGAATGTTCTTTCCTCTTCTAGTCGGCAAACTCGAGTTTGGCGTTATCGTATAAGCCTGCACTGATAACGATTCGAACGCCGAATGTACATACAACTAAAGGGAGCACTTAGTTGTGATAGGCTTAATGAAGATTCACATATAATCCAATAACAACGATTTAGGACGAACCTTTCGCATTGGAAAGGAGAGTTCTGTAGCAATTAATTGCACCTTACGGAGCTCGTAACTGGGGATCGGGTTTGGGAATCTGGATGATTTTCAGAGCTGCACGAGTTGTCGAAATCCCGGTTTAGTGCGGTCAAAATCTGCGCGAATCTCTCTTGAATTAATTTCGGCCTGACTAGAATAGTTGAATTACTATCATACATCCTCATTTATGCTCTCTCTGCCATATTCGTCTCAAGTATTAGAACACACTTACTTACCGTATCTAATAAATTGAACAATGTAGTATATTACGTAAGAATTTCAGACATTCACAATATTAATGAAAATAAAATTCTTACGGAATTATAACATATTAGACTAACATTTTAAGAATATAGATCAATAGATGAAAAGGATAAAGAAAAGGAATTACCCCCCGCTTTAATTACTTTTTCAAATAATTTGCAGGTCGGATCTCGAGTACACAACAGTCGGATACGCTTAAAAAGACAAGACAAGACAAGACTACACTAGACACCACCCACCCAGAGCCAGTCCCTCCAATAATGTGCTCAGCAGAACGACTGTACTCCTTCTGTATCGCATTTGATCGAGGATCAGGAAAAACTACAGAAAATCCATACCGATGCAATAGACGAACTACTTTATCATGAGTTATCTTATGATGGTAAAGTAGCAGTCTCCCGCTCAACAATCGACCTGGTATCCATGCACTAGCGGGCGCAACGCTTGTATTTTTTTTAACAATCACATTTCAGGTATGGATCCCCAACCTGGAAGCTTTACTTATAGAATATTTGTTATTTAATGGAATTTTAAAACTATCTGCATTTCTCAAGAAAGTTAGGACCTACAAACAGGATTGTTTTTAATAAGTAATCTCTCAATTTGAAACAGTGAAAAGTTCGCTATTTCAATCAGTGAATGAATATTCACTTCTGAATCAGTGGTTTACAACGTGTGTTCACTGCATAAACAATGAAATGAACAAATTACTATTTTTTTATCACTGAGGAAACAGTGAAACTTGTTACATTTCCGTTCACTGATTTACCAGTGACTTACAGTCAATTATATTGCAGGGACAAACAATCAAGGATATTTATTAATTTTTCATTTCTATTTAGATGCATCATAGAAAGTGTGTACAATAAATATCGTAAGGATTTGCGCAAAAAAAGTTATTGGTTTACTGAAAACACTGCTCAGATTTCAGTAAACTAATTTATAACTTCCGGTAGTCGTTTAAATAGAGATCAGCAGAATTGCATCATTATCTAACTCCGGGTGTTAGACAAAGATGCAATGCTGCTGAGAACTCTACTGAAACGACTATCGGAACATATCCTCGTTTGGAAAGGAAAACAACGCGTGTAAGCTAACCTAAAACTTGGATAGCAGACGACAAATATGCTATAGAATCTCTCAATTAAAGAATATTCCTTTGCGAACAATATCACTGATTCAAGCAGTGAATGTATTTTAATGATTAAAGCAATGAACCAGTTTCACTGTTTCAAATTGCGAACGTAGTCAGTTTCAATTATTTGAATTAGAGATAGAAAAATAATAAAAAGTCGACATTTTTTAAATATTTGTGGTATCGGAAACATGTCGACATAATATGAATTCAGCGTTTCAAATATATTTTTAATGAAAAGCTATTTTGATAATTACGTCAGAATTATTACACAGGCCCACAAAAAAAGTGGTATGTTTTTTTTAACAGACCAACACAACTGTATGCATTTTTCGATGCTTAATCCGAATTTGAAGTCAAAATATTGGGTTCCGGGCTGTCTCAAAAACATCGACACACAAAACAACAATTTTTTGTGTTCTTTAATGGCTTTTCGAAATTCAAAGTAATGGATTCTTCGGTTCAAAATACATCGAAAATCATATTTCATTTTTTTTAAAGTTTAACTTTTGATATGGCTGTGAATAGTATAATGAGATTGTGATTTTATTTACATAACCTTTACGCAAATTATGAGGGACAAAAAATATACTCCGGGCGTTTTTCGGGGCCTGTAGTATTTATACATCATACATATACCAAGAGATAAACATATATATGATTAGATACTATTATAATATGTTGTCTCGTGTTATATTTGAAAAAACTAAATTATGACCACTATTAGCCATTTTCTAAATTACTAATTTGTATTGATAATTGAGCAGTATATTAAATGGGTGCGGGTCGAAAAACCGACAAACCATAAAGCCGACTGGTCAAAAAACCGACAGTCAAAAAACCGACACTTCAAAAAATGACTGTCCACTTGTCGATGTGTCGACTTTTTGATTGTCGACTTTTTGACTGTTGACTTTTCGACTGTCGACTTTTCGAATGTCGGTTGTTTGACCTATCGGCTTTTTGATTTGTTGGTTTTTCGACTCGCACCCAAAACGTTTCTTTGTGATAATGTTGGCGCATATAATCAAAAGTTATCAAATGCTAATATAAGTTACTAAATTGTTTTGTAGTCATTGATGGAAATAATAATTTTTAAAAAGGCTCGATATCAAATGTTGATATGAAATTATAAAAGTTTATATTATTTTAACACGCTAAAGAAATTCAAATAAGATCAGATTTTTAGAAATGATACGTTATTCAACTTTTATTGTATTATAGAAAAAAATGCTGTATTTTGAAACGAGATCATACAAGTACCAAGAACATTTTTTTTTCTCTCTTTTGGCGTATAATACAATTAAACGTCAACGGATTCCAGACGTGCAATTCTATGGTTTAGTTGGACTATACAGATTCGAATGAATGTAACCGATGATGTTTCAAAATAAAAATCATAACGAACGATGTATATAGTGCCAATTCACGTTTTGACGTTTTTTGTATCGAACATTAATATCTGTTATTCACATTTATAACAGAAAAGGTAAAAGTACTCGTTCCAATGGTATTATAACATTGTTTATAATTTTATTTTGTTATTATTGCATATGTATGTTTTTATTTTTGGAATTTATTATCTTAAACTTGGTTTCACTCTGATATTTTGTTTATTTTTAATAATAGTCAACGTTTAGATAAGCTAAGTAAAATTAATAACAATCATTTTTCATATTTATTTAATTAAATAAGTTTATTAAAGGTTTCCCACGTATAACACATTATATATTCATTTGAATTTTAAAGTATACATGTCTTACCCTGGAATTTTAATAGATTACACAATTCGATGAATTCATTTAAAAAAATAACGTTTTATTCTGGAATAATATTTGTCGTTTAAATGAACAAATAACAGGATAGTATGGCAATCAATTTCTTTTGGCCCAAAGTGAAGATACAGCCTGCGCTATATTGCTCCAATAATTTTGTTTTTGTTCAGTTGATTATTTCGAGACTTATTAATTTATAATTTTTCATTGTATCGATTTGCACAATATAATAGCGAGGCCTCATAGTTTATAGTAAAAATTTGATTTCTTTTTATGAAGATAAATCCTTTGTTTATTATTTTCCATAACCTCGAAATTCATATATGCATGTCGTAAATCTTAGTACCAATTCCAGGAATTCAGAAAATTCAATTTTTCCACAAACCACAAATCCATACGTTTACACCAACCATACTATAGCTGAAGCAACCACTGTGTGGTTGCATTAGTATAGTTTTGCAAATTACACCTCTTATATGTAAAAATTTGATTTTATTTCACTATGAGCAAAGAATGAAACTGCTAATCTTATATCTTCACTGTTTAATGCTTAAATATTTGGTTATTGGTTATTAGTTAATTTATTTTTAGGCATTAGGTAAAAAACCCTTGTTTATGAAATTAAAGGCTTTATCTGGGGCCTGAAATCGGCTTTGTCTTCTAAATTTTTATAAATAAGAAGTTATCATCTTAAAAAATTCAATTGTACTCTATAAGAACTGATGTTAAACACAAGAAAAACTTAAAATATGAAAGTATCGATTTTTGGTCAGTAGTAAAAACATTATTACGATTTCGTTACAAAATGATAACTCGACGACTTTAAGCTATGTGTTAGTTTTTGTTACACCATACGTTTTGAGTTAATTAAACGACTCCGATTAACCGTAGGTTGAATTGGCAGCTTTGAAAAAGGGGCGACAGGCGGAAGCCGAAAGAGTGAGCAGCTTCATACTTTGTCGTGCTTTCGAGGAGATCGCGTACAGGAATTCAATTAACGAAATAGCCTCGCCTGTCTAAACGGCCTTTGTTCTTCGTTGGTCGGAGCTCATTTCGACGACTTTTTTCTGAAGAGCGGAAGCGGCGACATTTCGCTCTTTCGTTCGCAGGGCATTCCTCTAACTCTAACTAATCGCGCAATAGGACAGGTTGGCCCATCCGACCAAATAAACATCCGTCTCAATGGTATCCGAACAAGAGTGGTTCGAATAGAGGGTGGTTTGGTAGCCTCTTAATTGCAACGAACTGCAACATTTTCGGAGAGTTCGTCATTGATTGGTCGTACTGGTCACCGCTTTTGCGCGAGGACACTGGACGAGCTTCCACTTTACTCGCGATCTGTCGGAAGGACTCCTACAGAAGAGCAATTACCGCCGCAATCTCACAAGTTGCGCAAACTGGCAAGATAGACGGAAGAACTGCGCGAAGAAATAATTTCGAAAAACATTGATGTAAGCCGTATATTGACTAGACCAGTACACACAATATTTTACCCAAAATAATTCATAAAATTTTAAACATATTTAAGAATAACATAATCATAAAGTACTTTTCTCACACTATGTGCGCAAAATGCTATTTTTCTCCCTATATTGCGCGAGCAAAATAGCACATTCTCTCCCTAGGGAAAAATAAGTTTCTCACATTCTGAGCGCAAAATACTATTTTGCTCCCTTTATCGCGGGAGCATAATAGAACTTCCCCTCGTATGAGAAAATAGTATTTGCAACAAGTGAGAATAAGTATTTGTAGACTCGTGCGAAATGCTGTCCTCGCTTCTCTCGGGCGTCAAACTCGCACTCATCGGCAAATACCTATTTTACCTCCTAGTTGCACAATCTACTATTTGCATTTAATCACATTTACTATTACACATAAAGCTTTGTTTTGTTATAGTAACATATCACCTGTTTTGAGGCAGGTTTCGAAGAGGTGAACTAATCTGCACGATGTCGCTGCATGCATTTTCTACCCTTCACACCCCACTAATATATTCTTCGCACTCCCCTGAAGTTCTATTCACCTTATCCCTATTGCGCGATTTAAGAGGAGGGAAAAACGCGCGCAAATCGGTATTATGGTGGGAGGTACAAATACCTTGCCTTTCTTAACAGTTAAGGCATAAACTGCCATGTTTCTCATATACTGGTATGAAGTGAGGCATTCGTCTACTCACAGACACCCAAAATATTACGGCTCTAAGAAATGGTGGGCTCCAACTCAACTTTTACAAGAGGGATTCTGGGCATAAGGTCCTTCCTGTGCCTCTTTGCAATTTAATTTATCGACCTTGTGAAAGCCATCACGAAAAATTGAAAAGTGGCAACCCCGTGGTTCTGTGATAATAATTGAATGACGTTTCCTTTTTTATAAAGTATTTAGATTACTGGAAATATTTTGCAAGCTCAGAATAATTTTCATTACTGAATAGGCGAGACTTGTTAAAAAATTTGTATTTATGTATGTTATTTAAAGGTAAATGTTGTATTCAAACAACAAAAAGGCATCTTAAAGAGCTCTTTAAGAAGTCTTAAATTTGTAAGATGCCTTAAATACTTAGCAGAAAGAGCTCTTAAAATAACCTTTTAAGAAGATTTAGTATTAGATTTTAAGAGCTCTATAAGACCTCCCAAATGTAAGGTCTCAGAAAATAGATCTTATTGGAGAGCTTTGTAATATAATAAATAATAAAATATGAAAAGCAAATTTCTGAAAATTACGGCAACTTATAATCTATCGGTCTGCCTATGAAGTAAATATCGTGCGATCTCATTTTTTGGATTCAATCGCAACCTAGTATCACTGGATGAAACACAGAACTCAACAACGGGAATCCCTTTACTAAAAGAGAGATAGATGGTCCAAAATGAGATAGACTTAAGACCTCAAACATAAAACCTCTTCGAGATTACGATTTTAAGAAGTCCTAAGTAAGACATGTTTAAGAGCTCGTTTTATAGATTTTCATAATTGAGTCCTCTTCAGGAGGTCTTTTTGGAGATATCTTTGGGCTGAGCTCTAGACAACTTCTTTAAGAGGTATGTGCTGGGTGGGAATATTACTAAAATACTTTGGACTTGCATTATCTGAGAAACATTCTGAGTACTCAATTTATATTTTTAATGCAGTTTTAGACGTAAGCCGCACTATCACCATACTCAACCCTTGTCGTAGTTTAAATCCTACGTGGTTCCCAAAAAAATATGGGAACTGTGTTTCAACAGTCGGGGTATAAAACGCGATTTTGCGCCCTGCAGTGAAATCTTCGGGCGCAAATTATCGAACTCCATGCCTGTCGTATTTAAAAAATCCATGTACTCAACAAGGGCGAAATATCGATTTGCTTGTGTGATAAGTTTCGCACTTTTAAGAGATGAAGAATGATCGTAAATATTTAATAATTAACCGCGTTATGCTCAACAATTGAAAGAAAGAATTTATTGTAGAGTGGCAGCGTGTAATGAAGTGAAAAACGTGCTAAATGCAACCATCAGTTTCCATCCACATGATATTAAATCATTACAAGCATATTAAATCTTAATACCGAACAATGTCTTATACAATACTGCTGATGCCTTGGAATTGTGTATGGATAACATCCATTAGCTGTAATGTTGCTTTACGAATGATAGACGGCAAACATCATTGATTCAATCATTAACTGCACTCAATTTTTAAATGAATAATACTGAATGTTTTCACACAGGAATGAACTACGCTTAGCAAATAAATTCTGTTAGTTTGCCATTTTAACAAGTGTGTATGTTAAAAATCACAGCCGACTCTGTCAGGGTGATTATTCCTCCCGAGACAAAACAAATACTATACTCGCGTATCTTATTAGATCCCAAAAGTACGAGTTTTATTCGACATGAGCAGAACACGGCTTAATTGGAACCGACATGAACGGAGATAAATTAGATATAAATGTAAAAAACCAACCTAGTATTTCGTGAGGCGGGTCAGCTTTCAAGCCCTGGATTTCGCTTACGTAGCACGGCTAACGAACTCGTACAATAAAATTTTAATAAAACATTAAAATATTTGATTTTGTCAGACTTTTGAGTGTGATTGAACGAAAGAGTACTTTTTAAATTTTCCGTTACTTTATTCTGCTGAATGAATTACTACCTAACTATCTAAAGAACTTGTAGGTAATGAATTCGAGAATTTTTGTCGTAAGAAGATCTAATTTTGCGATAAAGACAGAGTAAAAGCTAACGTTCGAGTTAACAGAAAATCCTTATTGTGATTCAGTTTTCGTACCGTATATAGTAATTAGTGGTTTAAACCGAATTTTATTTTGTATAATTAAATTTGATGTACGTGTTTCATCCTCCGAAGTAAATTATACGTTACCTAAAATTATTCACTGGTATTTCGTTAGATTTATAATGTTAGTTATTAGTAGATTGTATATCAAAGGAGCAAAGGCTAACATTGTAGACAAGGTCTCACTGAAGCAATCTGAGTCGGTGTCAAGTATACTAGGCGAGCAGAAGTATAGACCGACGAGACGAGCTGTAGCGTTGGAGTTGTTCTTGATGTATACTTTTCTGCATAACGAGATATATGTTTGAATAATAATTTTATATAATACGTGTCTTAAAATATGTATATAAAATGTATTTTAAAAATGTTGTATTTTTACTTCGTACAAACGAGACAGTGTTTGTTTATATCTGAGTATATTGACTTTCTTTAGGCTTATTACCGTTAATTTTTCATGAATTATATTTGATATTGTGTACGACACAAACCATTTTATAATACTACTACAACGATCCTGGTTATAGGACTCAAATTAAATGACTATATTTTGATTATTTCTTGAATATATCATAAAAACATTTCATTGAAATTAAGAAATGATTTTATCAGATACTATTTATTGATATTGGTTACTATTACATTGCAGTAGGAACCAGTAAGTATTGTTCAATGTCTTTGTATCTTCTCCGTGAGACGCAAAAGTCAATTCTTACCTTTCACATGTCTAACATCAGAAAATGACAATAGGCCTGAAATGATCTGACTAACAGCGACTTTCCCTGTTGTGATTTCAAAATATGTTATCAAATGACAGGTGGTTTGACTGATCAATTTCCAACTAAACTTTTCAAAATCACGTATTTGTAACAATAAAGTAGAGTTTATTATAAAAATCGCTTTAAAACATTTGTATACGATATTATAAACGGGTTCTTATCTTTCGTATTGGTATTAAAACCAATAATTACCTAGATGCCAATTATTATTAGAAACTTTTTGCGGTGTATAGATGTGAATCTAATATGTAGTTTTCATAAAAGGACCAGTACAAAACATTCATTTTTAAAATATCCTGACAATACAACGGCCAGAAATAAAGACAATAAAGTACAATAAATTTCGGAAATGCAAAAAAATATTGGATCTAGTTGTTTCTTTATATTTCTATCTCAAGCGTTACCATTTTGATTTTTGTTAAAAATGATGGTTAACTCTTTCAGACAAAAGGTATTTATTTATATTTTTGTCCGTTATAAATTCATATGATTATGTGATAACCGATAAATGAAACTGAACATTTGAAAATCTACTATTCACTACACAAAGGAGTTGTTAACTAAATTTTATAACAAAATACGATTAAGCGTTTAGAAAGTTATTTCATTGTATAAAATAGTATTGAATTGTTTAATTCGTTTTTACATATTGATGGCATATTGCGATCTTATAAGCGTATGCAACATCAAAGTACGATGCGAACTTCCTGTCCACGAGAAGAAGCTTTGAGATTGATAAATTCGCTTTCAGCATGACGAGATATAAACATCATCAAGAATATTCAAAAAGTCAACGTTGCAGTTTAGTATCTTTTACATGTTTCCTTTTACTACTTATGATTACACCAATACTTATAAAAAATAGTTGTACATCGTTAAAAAAGTTTTGAAGAGTGATTATAAAATGCTAAGCAAGAATATTTTTGTCTTACATACCTCTTAAACATGTCTTTCAGAGCTCATTACGCACATGTCGTCAAAAATCCTCCTGAAGAGGTCTTGAATAGGATAATTTAAAAAATTACCTCTTTAAGAAGTCTTACTTATCACTTCTTCAATTATTATGTTGGAGGTCTTAAATCTATATCGGTTTGGTCCATCTCCCTTTTATAGTAAAGGGATTCCTAGAGTGAGATCTGCGTTTTTCCAAAGACACTAAGTGGTTATTGAATCCAAAAATGAATTCGAGCATTATTTACTTCAGATGCAGACCGATGGATAATAAAATAAAATGTGCTTTTATGATGTTTAGCAAGTGATATCACAATTGAATATCATCGCCGTCTAATATATAACTATACAAAGGGTGAAAAGAAAGCAGTTAAAAATTATATCAATAATTAATAATAATTATGGTACAAAAGCAGAATCTATAATTCTAAGAAATTTGCTTTCCATTTATGTTATTTATTATATATTGAATCTTAAAGCTCTCATGTAATAGCTCGTTGCTGAGACCTCATATTTAAGTGGTCTTGTAGAGTTCTTAAAATCTAAGCACAAGTCTACTTAAAGATCACTTTAAGAGCTCCTTTTGATAACTATTTAAGAGGTCTTACAGTTTTTAAGATTTCTCAAAGAGCTCTTACAAACATCTTTTCACAGTTTGGGCTCGAACTAAAATAACAAGTGCATGTCTTCTTGACCAAGTCGAAACTAAAATACCCTACTTCTAAGGAAATAACATTTACCAGTTTTAAAAGTGAAATAGATTTTTGCTCTTAATTAAAAAATGCCCTTAAAATATTAACGTTCAGATCGACTGAGAGCTCGACCTCAGTGTTGAAGGAAATGATATAATAATAACTTTTACAAATGCGGATAATTCTATATTCACCCACATAATTTATGATGCTCGCTGTTTACTAATACATTTTAATTCGATATTTTTCTGAGTAAAGAATTTGTCAAATGTAAGAATGGTATTTTCGTATCTCAAAAACTCGGGTCAATATGTTTCTGCGTTAGATCTCATGATCTATGTCTGTCACACTAAAACAGTAAATTTCCAACAATATCTGCAACAATAACATATTTTTTTTTCAAATCGTTTTCGGTGCGTATTAAGATAGGGATTTTGCTGAATCATCATGGGTAAAAATCATTGAAAAATGACCATTTTTCACACCTGCGGAATCAAAAAATTATGCTCATATCACGGGCATAAATTATTATACCTTGAAGACGATCAGCCGACGTCCTGGATACGAAAATAACTATCTTTATCGTGCCTATTGAATAAAAGGTGAACTGTGATGAGTACACACCAAAAATATTTGATCGTTACTAGCGGAAGTAGAAAAATTTGCATTTATTATATAAAATACCTTCTTTAACCCTTTGCGGCATGGTGTACCATATTTGCTACACCTTTTTGTAATTCATTATTATATATTTAAGGTAATTATTAATTAATTTTGCTGCAATTTTTTGCTTTCTTGCCTCAAGAACATGTTAGACAACGTAAATAAATCAATATTTTTAATTAATTATCATGTTATATTGTTTAAAAAAATGTTTAAAAATGTAAAACTGGTGTATTTTTTACTGAAAATATATGTGGAGAAGAATACTTCACTTAAATATGTCGAGACTGAGCTTTCGGGGTCGCTGATTACGAATCTGACCTCAGATTTTCAAAATTCAAAATGGCGGATCCAATATGGCCGACTGTAATCTACGATGAATCTGACTTGTTTATACATTTCGATCGGCCTTTTTGGATACACCATTTTTAATTTTGAAAATCTGAGGTCAGATTCGTAATCAGTGATCCCGAAAACCCCCAAGTACCCAA
Organism: Trichopria drosophilae; assembly: GCA_030407085.1. Classification (NCBI taxonomy): domain Eukaryota; kingdom Metazoa; phylum Arthropoda; class Insecta; order Hymenoptera; family Diapriidae; genus Trichopria; species Trichopria drosophilae. The sequence continues at coordinate 156,702,465 of CM059582.1, read as the reverse complement.
TTTCACCTCGATCAAGTAAATTTTTGCAATTCCGTCGGCCATATTGGATCCACCATTTTGAATTTTGAAAATCTGAGATTAGATCCGTAACGAGCAGCCCCGACAAATCCCGTGTAACAAATTTCAGTTATTTTCAGCGTAAAGAAAAATGTATGCATCAAAGATACCATGAAAAAGGGTGTGACCTTGGTTTATACGATTTTCACGCCCATTCTAATAAAAAAGTAACGTAGAATCCCTTTTTTCTCAAAATTATATTTTAATTGTTATGTTTCAATATTTATAACGACGTTATAGCCTTATTTCATAAGTTCTAATTTTGAGGGATTCGCAGAACAGTTTTATTGAGAAGTTCAATAACCGCCACAAAGAAGATCGATGTAATTGGATGGAGTCAAAATCAAGATTCGGGGAGTAGAGAGCTTTGCAGCCATGGCTATTGAGAATCTTACCCTTAATAGTTAGGTTATCTTGTCCTCTTATTCTCATCGCGAGTATATGATTATGATTGAAGGAACGAGAACGAGGCCTCGACAACGCCCCTTTCCTATCTCAATTATTATACCCGCACGCCGGACTGGGTAACTAGTAGTTGCGTCGATTGTACGTTATCTACTTCCCGTAATCTCCCATTCGTGCTAAATAGGGAACGAAAGGAAGGGAAGGAGCAAGCGAGCATGGGAGGGAGTGAGGGTTGCTGCATGCAGAATTCGGCGACTTCAAGAGGTCGTCGTTTCACCTTAATTCGAATTTCCGCAGGGCACGATTATCCAAATTATTTGGCCTCCTGTGAGCGAACTGCAGGATAAACCATAAACCAAAATGAGACTTGACTTTTCACCACCGCGGGGCAATTCCACCCCTTTCATTTTTCATCCTGTGCACGCTCCCCTTTTCCTGCTCTTCGCGACTATTATTAAAATATCTCTCGGAAACTAGAGCGTTAATGAACTAACCGTTTGTTCTTCAACGTCTACACGGAACAAGTGAGGAACTGATCATTGATACAAAATCGTAGTGAATTGAAGGCAAAATGAATAAAGGAAAGAACAACCTTGGAGACGTCGGTAGTATTGGCAAAAGACAAGTAAGACTGCGAATTCGATTCTTATCCGAATATCATTTTACGGAAGTAAATAACGAGACGCCGAGAAGAGCCAATAATAAGATACAGACGGAAACTTCATTTTCGTGCTCATCGTACGATTCCTGATTCAATTCCTCAATTCTCGGTTGTTCTTGTTTCACTGAATTATTCTTCTAATTTGTCTCGTTGATAAATTAGAATGGCGATGCAACTATTTCAGATATCCGTGAGAATAACAGTATAATAGAAAGAATTACTTTTAATGGAAGGAAAATCAGAATTTTTGTAAATTTAAGAAAGATCTATTTTCAAAAATATTGGATTCTAATACAGGTGAGCAGAGGTACGTATCTTTTTATTTATGTTGCATTTAGGGTTCGTGGGTTTTCTTTTATAAATATAAATCCTTATTTTCTGGAGGTAATAATCATACGATTTTTCTGATAACAATCCAAGTTATGGGTTTCTGTTCTAGAAACTGTCACAGTTCCTATTCTTCGAAATAGTTAAAATATCGCGTGTACTGTGCCACATAGAGAGAACAAGTTGTTTGGAAAAATCAACTAATTAGTTGCCCCAACAAACTAGCTTAATGCTCTGAGATCTAGCAAATACATTAGTTGGGAGTCCCAAGTTAACCAATTTTTTGGTTCTCCCTATCAGCAAATTCCAAGCCATTCACATTTGGGTTTCCTAACATACTCGTTCTTTTTGTGGGATATGTGATGTGTAGTAACGTGCGCAAGCCCGAAAACCAACTGCCGAAACAGTTCCGAACAAGCGCATTTCTATATCAATATATAGATATAGTAATATATATGTTTTTGGACAATATTGTGTTTGCACGCGTACATGTTACCCGTGATGTGAGGAGCTAAAGAAGAAACAATTGTTAGATGCAATTGTGGAACAATGTTCTGGATGCACTGACTAATAGTTGGGGTAACAACAAAATTGTGTGCTCTCGCAATTCACTTGGTATTCTGAGCTCGACGTAATACGTTGATTCGCATGACTAACGAATAGTAGGTTGAGCTAAGATAATATTTACACTAACTGATCAGCTGTTTTAAATAATTTGCTATAATCAGAATTCTGATGGGAAATATATATTTTCATGTACACGGGCAGTTGCTCCTACCGAGTGGATTAGTGCGCTGAGATTTAGGAAATAAATTGGCTGGTAGGACCAGTTTAACCAATTTATTGATTCTTCCAATCAACGTATTTCAGCCAACTCATAGTTGATCTTCCTAACCAATTTGTGTTTTCCTGCATGGAAAGAAATGATGGATTGGCATTTATATGGGTACATCAGTTATAATTATGGGTATATCAGCTATAATGTAGGCAACATACATACATATGATGAATATTTAATTAGTTAAAAATATGCATATTTTGCTGAGTTCACAATCGTTTGCGAAGAATAAATACCAATGGTGTACAATCCTTCACGTCTACTGTGAGAAGCTCCCATCTTTGGAATTATGATGTAGTAGGAAAATTATAATGAAATGGTTAACAAATATTTTCAACAATGTTATTTTGAATGAAAAAGTAAAAAAATGTATCTAATTTGTTGCAAAATATGTCGAATCAATTCTGATAGTTTCGGGTAGTTAAGTATCTTTTTTTTATGCCGTATATAGTAAATACGCATGAATATGTTCCAATTACTGCACTTATACGTAATCATTGCAATATAAAAACCGTACGTTGATGTTGAAAAATATGATTGGCAATTCATTAAACGTCTATAGTCATGATCATTATAGTAGCTTTAAAAAAAAATTTACTTGAATTTTCTGATTATAATTAATGATTCGATATGGATTATTAAAAATCTTGGTGGCAAAAAATAATGGCTACTTTAAAATATGTTGGATTGAATTGGACTGAACTGATGGATGATATAGCTTAATATACTGAAAATATTTGCAATTGCTTTATTCTAACCCAAAAGCTATTTGAACTTTAGAAAAAAAATTAATTACGGATTAATTAACGAATACTTTAACCATCGTCTTGATTCCTACAACTATCTGTTATTGACCACTATCAATTCATTGCGTGAAATTCGGAGCACTTATTCCATTGAATATTTTCTTTTCTATAGTATTTACTCGCGTAAAATCAAATATTCACATTTCTAATCTCAGTTTTATTTATTTCATACACATTCTACACGAATGCTAATTTTAGAATCTGAAAAACACTAAAAAGTATTTGCAGAAAAGCAACAATCATTTTGAACTATAAAGTATTTTTGAGATTGAAGCTATATTAATTGAGTTATATTAGTGGTGCAAAAAGATATATTATACAGTTGATGTTTAAACAAATGTACTTGACTGACTATACTGAATCGTTACTTGCAGTTGCTATAAATCTACTCCAGTCGTTATTGCGGTACTTTGCGGAACTAAGCTCGCGGAGTAGAATGTCTCTTCTGTACGTGTAGAAGAGAAGGAACGCGAATAGTTCTGATTGATTTGGTTTTAATTGGTGGAAAATGAAGACGAAACAGGTCTTTTCTCTCTGATTTATGAGTAGAAAGTATACAAGATACGAAATTTTGCTAAAGTATCTTATTATCAAGTACACATGTACAATATTTATGTATAAATAATAAATTTTAGACAGGAGAGATTATTGCATCTTACATATCTTAAATCACAGTGATTAAATGAATTAATTTGGCATGTTTAAAAGTCTATTCGTTATTTTTCTACTTATTTACATGATAAATCTTTATTTTCAATATGCAAGTATATAAAATTATTTTCAACGTAAATATATAAATATTTGTAAATAATTATATTCGTTTGAAAACTGAGCTTCTTACCGTAAACAGCCTAAATTGAAGCTTAGTGCGATCATTCGAAATTAATTATTGTATTAAAAAATAAGGATCTATAATGAACTTGAACCTATCTTATTTTTTAATATAAAATGTTGAGTCCGCATATTGAGTAGGCTATCAAATTTAGGGTGCGTAGTACAAGAACCTCAGTTTTAAGTAAACGAAATTTGCAAAAAATTTGGACAGGTCGACATACGTGTAATTTTTTAATAAAAACAGTATTTTCGACTAGAAGGAACTTATTTGTATGATTTTTTTTTCAGAAAGTTGACAGTTTTTTAGAAAAAAATGCTTGTCACTTTTTTTGTACTAGTAATACTTCTAGAAGAAAAAAATCAACCGATTGGGCTGTGCGTTATTGTGCGGAATAGCCCATTTATATTTGAAGAATTGAAAGTATATAAAAATATTGAATATTAGACACAGATTAAAAATATTTAACAATTGTGTAAATCGTAATTTTTTGTTTAACGAACATCTAAATTAAAATAATGAAACATAATATATTGCAGATGAATGTAAAAATGGCTTTTGAAACTTAGTGACAAAGTACCATATCCAATCTCAATCAAAAGTTATGGAAGCTAACATGCGCTGTCGAAAGATCGTGATCGTCTGATGTCTTGTGACGTGAAATGATCTATGTATTTGCACAGATATATAGGTTTAACGACTTTTGTCCAGCGTTTCTAGAATATTTTCTTTAAGTTTCTAATCGTTCTGTTTAAATAACTTTTGGAAAAGGTAACAAAAAATCCCCAGGATAACTTCAGAAAACTTTTCGGACGACTTTTTTTCTAAGATCTTTACAGTGAGCGATGTTTCTCCTGGATTGAAATATTCGCCAGGAAGGTCAACCGAGTGGGAGATACGAGAATTATTATATATACTATTTATTCGCGTTGTAATGAGAAGGAAACATCTTTTTATTGTTATGCGAACCTTTCCAAGTACTATAGCACGGTTTTAACCCTACAAGTGATAGAAGTTCTAACGTTGCTGAATCATATATATATACGCTCAAAACCCTTGTATACCAAATTTCATTAAAAACGTTTCATCACAAAAATATGAACCTCAAAAGTCTCACTGGCCTAAAATTTTAATATAAAGCACAATAGTTGCAGTAGTTACATCCGTACAAAGTCGGACCGGTATTTCATGCATACAGAAAAATGACCATTCAAGGCAAAGTTTTTTTTTTTATTGTGTTACATTTTTCGTCCATAAAGTCGAAGTTAAAAACATTATTTTAAGGCATTACTGAAGTCCTTACCTCGTCTCCGTCAAAAGGTATGCCTTTGACCCCATATATCTTGGAAATAAGAGCTAATCAACATTTTTTATTATCGGATTCGGATTCACCGACCCAAAATTAAGAAAATTTAGCTATTTTCATCTCCGAAAGAATTTCACCGTTGACCAATGTTATATAACATGTAATTATATTGAGCTGATAAGCTTATTTGTCAAATATATCTGAAGACGACAACCATAATCGATAAACTAAAATATATTTGATGAAAACATTGACACACATTTCAGATGTGTATTTTATTAAAAAATAAGACATTCGGATTTGTACATATCCATTTAATATTCGTATAATTACCAGTCTGTAGCGCTGCAGTGACAATAATTTATCGTCGTACACTCGCTATATCGGTTTCGTATTCCTTCGAGTTTTCGGTATGGCTCGTTTCCATCTATCGCAATGTATACGCGATAAAAGTACAGATGTTCCCATTTTCACATGGTTTCGAATGTAGCGACGAAGGCGACGCAGTTGTGCCCGTGAGTCTTACGTATAGGTAAAACATGCATTCCAAACCCTCTCACATTTTCTGCACAAGGGCGTCGTGTTGGATGGAATATTGAGAGACGGTAACGCGAGCAGGTATATACGTATACATGTCTGCATATTTCACAGAAACCCGGAAGTGCACTAATTTTTTTAATGAATAGTATCTCCTTGCAAAAATGTCACGATTACGGTTTAAAATTAACAAAATATATAGGTGTATGAAAATGTCAAGCGCAATATTTATAAGCAATATCATAATTTATATAAATATTATATTAAATACATATTTATTTTCATTATAGTTAATAAAGAGTAAATAATTATTTTAAACGAAGATGTTTCTGAACATTCATTTTATGAGTATTTTACAGATATCAACACAATGCTTAATAAACTAAATATCTCATCTGTTGACTTCTTAAAGGAAATTTTGAACTAAGTTATTTCTTTTTGTCAATTATTCATTCTATCAATCTTAAGATGTATATCCTCTTAAATTCTACCCGTAATATCAAGAACACCATTCAGGTAAGCTTTTGTTTTAGTAGCCAATTGGCATACTTCTTTCGACATAAATTTAATTAATAACTTCAAGTCTAGGTCTTATTTTAAGCTTGAGTAAAATTAATTTAATTACCCGGAAAAAATCGTTATTTCTACTAACTACGTAAAAGTGGTAAGCACAAAAGTCGTGAATGCAACAAACAGATTCATAAACCAATAGACCAAAGTTCGTTACGGCTAATACTTTCAAATAGTTATAAACATTAAATATCAACATTTTAAAAATAATTTAATTTTAAAAATATTTTAATTTTATATTTTATTGTTCAACATTTTGGCATTCTGAACTGACCGTCAAAACGAAGTAAGAAGTATTCAATTTATTTAATCTACGCGGTCGAAGAAACCACATATCCTTTAATATAGACTTACTATTGAAGTCTAAGAAGGCAGTTCACGGAGTTATTCAATGCCGTTATTAAATGAAGACACGGTTTTGCTCTTACTTTTACCCATATCCCTAATAGGAACGTTTTATAGACTTTTTAAGATTTACGTGGACGATTTTTACGAGTTCCGCGTATATATATTCTTTCTGGACGACATGGCCTGAAACTTGATACTCGATGTATCGATCACTTGTTAATTGAGGAAATGGGAAAATGATAGGATATCAGTTATAAGTGTTGTTTTTCTTATTGGTTTTTCATACTTGGTTCTGAACCACGTTGATATCCATCTTTCAGGCAGAGGCTGTATTACATTCGCTGGTTACTATATTTAGAACGTGACATTTCCAAGCATTACATGATTCTTTAACGAATTAAATAATACAGCACTATTGCTATATTAAGAATTCTTTATTACGAATTTTTTCTACTAAAAAAAATGTTAAAGAAACCACTTGAATTTAACAGGGGAAAATCTTTGTTTTCTTCAGGAAAATTCATGAGAATAGAATTTACTTTCGCTCAATTATTATGAATGAAAAATGACTTTGGATTGCAAATTTAAAGAATTTCCTATCAGATCTATCGGGAATATTCAATTTTTTAACTTTAAAATAATACGATTATTTGATTCTGCATTTGATTCTGTATTATAACCAAAACAATGAAAACAAATTTGTCTCGTCTGTATTAATCCCGTAACTGCGGTTATAATTTCAAAGAAAGTGTCTAAAATGCCAAAACAAAAATTGTGCTAGATTTTAATAATACTTAGTATAGGTAGTTGGTTTGGGACGCAGATTTCGAATATGGAGTCAGATTTTGGAAATTCAAATAGCCGATCCAATATAGCGGACGAATTCTTAAATATCGAAAAGAATCACTTGAATCTTGTTACTAGGGGATTTTTGGGGCCGCTGATTATAAATTTGCGGTCAGATGATGAAAATTCCAAAATTGATATAGTTGAAACAAAAATTGAAAAAAAAAACGAGTAACAAGTTTCAAGCAGAATGGTTCGAATTTTCAAAAATGTGTCCGTCATATTGGATCAGCCATTTTGAATTTCCAAAATCTGACTTCAGTTTCGTAATCTACGATCCCAAAAACCCTTGAGTAATAAGTTTCAAGCGGTTTTATCAACTTTCTCTTCATAAATGGGGTGAGCATTAGATTTTATTGTTAAATACAAAGGATTTAACATGGCTAACGCACAATGGTAGCGGCAGCATAAATATAATTATAATAATGTTGTGGAAGATATATTATATATTAGGTACATAATATATAAATTTTGTATACTAAATCAAAACAATAGTCATCTTTATCGGCTACTTTTCATATTCCGATTTATAATAAATAAAATAAATATTTTTTAACAGTCAAAAAATTGGGCATATTTAAATGTTATTTTTGTCAAATAGTTGATAATAAAATATATAGCATTGTTATATTATCCTTATATTTATTGATAAAAGAAATGCAAAATTAAACTTGGTGGTCGTAAGGGCAGAACAAAATAGCGTCTTTTAATCGGCACATATAAATAGTATTTTGAGGGAAGAAAACTAGATGTATAATTTATTAATAATGGATTGTAACTGCCCAGTAGCAGCTCACAGTTATTTTGACGTTTGAGGTTAGGTATATTAGTACACAGGCCAACATTTATAATCAGAAACAGGACTATACTTTCCCGAAGGTTTTCGTTCCACTGAATCCAAATTTGGCAACAGAATTGTTCTATCATTTTCAAATTTTAAGCCATCCTAACCTAGTAGTGCAAAAAACACAGTTTTTGCCCATTTTCAGCAAGATTTTGTGACAGAACAAATTTTATTCGTAATTTGGCAAAACCCAAATTGAAGTGCATTCATCGGAAACCTGAGTATACTTTTTCCGAATGGTTTCGATGTTAGGAATCCACATAGTCAAAGAAATTGCTCTATCACATCAAGATTTTGAGATGTCCTAACCTAAATGATTGGAGAGCCACAAAAACTTATTAACATTGGACACAAACGGTATGTTTTGGATTTTTAGGCTAGGATATCTCAACATCTTGACATGATAGGAGAAATCCAGCTTAGGATTCAGTGCATCAAAAATCCTTAGAAAAGTATGATCCTGTTTCTGGGTATGAAGATCGGTCTTATGTTATTGGTCTGTATTACCCATCTGAATTACATAACCGAGGTCATTTTTTTCAGGCTGACGAACTAAACTTTCAGAAACCTTCTTACTACTTCTTACTCTTAATTTTAAGAAATCTTCTTTACAGTAAAGAACTCTTTGCCTCAATGCATTATTATTTTTTTTTTAATTATTTAATGGGCGGAATCGCCCTTTTACTGAATTGTTGCCACATAATTATTCATAAGATTTTGCGAGAGCTGCAGATCGACTTTCCGCCAGATAAACAATATTTTCGAAACGTAAACATGCAACGTGGCTCGTCTTACCAACAGCGAGGTGCTGCTTGAAAACGAAATCGAAAAATCGTTCATCAGACGGGGACCGAACTCACGACCTACGACTTCGTAGTCTAGTGCGTTACCGCCTGAGCTACGAAGCCGATATTATTATTAATTTTGTTGCAGAATTTAGTTTAATTAAAAAATAATGTAACAGAAAATGTCTGTATCAGTGGATTTTGTGAGTCAGTTTATTTATGGAGTTTTATTTGACCGTATAGAAACAGGCAACTGGAACATTCATGTGCGTACTGAAATATATGGTATTTTCACATTTTAATATACTTTAAGTCTTTCTTGCTTTTAAACAGTTATCTTAACGATTAATGTAATAAAAAGCATCAATTCGTTTGAACACTCTAATGAGGTTTCTCCCCTTAAGCGTCCGCATTTCATTTTTTCTTCACCCGGTATGTCAGGAAAAGCTTGACGGAACGAGGCATGTGTTCATACGATGACCGACGAGCAGCAAAGGAATTTCAATCTGCGAAAGTAGCTTTCAAGTGCTTTGCCTCGCGTATCTAACCCATCGAAGTCTTTCAAAAGCTTCGAACGAGAGAAAATGTTGAATTTAATTTTGAACTCTGGAAGGACGCTACTGCCGTATGTCGAATACGGGGTAGGGCAAACAAGGAGCGTCGGGGAGTCGAGGACCCACAGAGTAGAAAAGGGATAGGAGGCCGCTTCCCTTATTGAAATGTAATAAAGAAAAGTCACGGGCGCTCTCTCTGTGGGTTTCCTTACCTATAACCGCGGGACTTGAAAAGTTTGTCATTGACTTTCGACTCTTTTAGCGAATGAGGCGAGTGGCGCGTTCCGAGTCGAGATTGGGGAGTCGAGCTATAAAAATATTTGACGTGGTGCGCCCAGATAATCGCGAAATGAGATGAGGTATCGGACTTGGTGCCAATATAAATGATGGTTGAAGACACAATGGAACAGGTGGCTAGTTATCTATGAGTGTAATGTATATCCAGCCGTCTCGGCATCTCCGACCTCCACTTCCATTTTCATACCTCTCTCGCATGGCGAACTAATCCCGTTCATTCCATGGCACTGAAAATACCCGGTAAAACGGTGCATTATTCCGAACTCGGTCGACTCCGAAGTGGGATAATATTTTTTTTCACTCGTGCCTTCCATTCGGTCCATGGTACATATCACGCGGGTTTTCTCTTTCTCCCTATCGCGATGCCGCGCCGTTTACCTACCGCATGAGGGTTAAGCGGTTACAGAGCGATATCGATGGGAAAATCGATTTCTCTTGTCACAAATCGGCGTGAACAAAAAAAGGACAATGTCATGTCCGGAATGACTTTCGTTTGACGTGAAAAGTATTAATGAATGAAATTGACCGATTGAAATCGAAACGCTTTTTAAAAGAGCCGCAGTTACTGCGGTAAGTTATCTCTAATTAAATGCGTCGTTATTCCTGGGCCAGTAAACCAATTCAGAAAAAAGTAGGTGAAAATTAATTTCTAAAATTTATGTTAAATATAGTGACGTGTTGTAAATATTATATAACACTAATTTCTCTTATTCCAAATTCTATCTTTGAAACTAAGTATTTAGAAACTTAGATTATGTCGTTAACTTTCTAAGTGTGATGAAACTTTAGCCTCCGTTGTTTTCTAGGAAATCGAGGAAAGTCATTTCATGCTCTTGTTTTTTAAATACGGCTAAATATTTAATTAACAATAAATAAAAGCAGTTTTGTTAGCAATGAAATGAAACTGTAATTTATGTAAAATAAAACGAGAAAAACCGCAATGAAACTACGGATGTAAGTCATTTACGATATTTATTTTAATAGTTTTAAGTAAACTTGGAACGTTGCCGGATTTGCTCCTTTGTAATTATTTTAAGCTTAAGTGAGGGTTTGGGGTTTAGGCTGTGTTCAGACTAGCGTTAAATCAACGGCTGTTGCACTGCTTTATTTAGCAGGATTAATTGAAATACGATAGCATTCCGTGAAGACGATAACGTCTTTAACAAAATATCGGTTAGATACTTAGTTTGGCATCTTTTAGCATTCTCTACCCTCCTTGCTTGTTTTCTCCATGGAATGTTCAAGAATACTGGAAATCATGAACATAAAATAATTTATTATTAATGATATAAAGCGTTGAAATGTTTAATTAACTCAAGTAAGCAATTGATCATGGAAATATGTTTTTGAAATTCCTTACATTCGAAACATATTTAAATAACTTCAGAATGGATAAATAATGGGAAATTCAATGAAGGAAGAAGTACAATTATAATTTGTTAATTTTTTAGATTCTTCAATTAATTTGACGTCTTATATATAGTTAATCGAAATAAATATGACAGTTACGTTGATGTATTGAAGTTTTGCCGATAATTGATTGATTTCTTATTGGGGCGCCAAATAATTGAACAAATTGATTGGTAATATTTACCCGTGAGAAATTTAACCATGTCAGGAATATATATGCATCGATGACAACATAAAATTGAAGTAAATAGGGAAAATACATTCATACTACTAATAGATTTTTAATATGACCTCTGATGTGTATGATTCCATCACTCCATGATTTATTACCGGAAATTACGTGAGCTACGAATATTTATAGCTGTTTGTGCCCATTATTAACAAAAATGAAAATAAAAATAAAATGATATGTTCAAAAATATGCAAAATATTTTTTTATTTATATAAACTATAAAGATGGGAAAAGGAAACTTTTATTATTCGTAACCAATATATTCTTTTAAGGCGAAAAGGACTTCATTACAGCGAATTTTATCTCAAATGCGTAAGAATTAAGCCACCTTTTTGACTTGATATTACAGTAAAAGTTTAATGAAAAACCTTAATATACATATATGGCAAAAATCCGTAAATATTTTGAAAACCATCGATATTAAAAAAAAGCTGAAACGCGTGAAGAGATTTTCAAAAAATGTAACTTTGGGGGGAGGAGCGACCCCCTACCTACTTCCCCCTACCTCTAAGGGGCACGTGGGGTATGAGGGGGGGTCGAAAATCTTAAATGGCAACATAACCAGGTCTAATTTGAACAAACAGACATTTAAAACAAAATTAGATCGATACGCCTAATCGTTATTAAGATATCACGGATATAAAAATGACACATACAGACGGGCAGGCGGATGGACAAGTGCACAAGACAATGTCGATATTTCATGAAAAGTGTAAGATAATTCGTTTTGCCGGAGGCTCCAAGTTTTTAAATTGGTACTAAGAAAGAAATTGGAAATAAGAACCTAAGCCCTTCGGACGAAATAAAATAAAGAATTGAAAAAAAGCATTTTTCATTTTTTCATCTAGCCTATCAGTTCCAATATTTTCAATTTTTAAATTCTGAGTTCTGATTTGTAAACAATAACATCTTAAGTAATTTTCACTCCAATTAATTTGTTGGTTTATATGTGCCGCATAGGATACGCCATTCTTAATTCCTTATTTTTGAGCGTCATTCGGAAACAACTCTCCAACCGAAAATAAGCCAAAATAAATATTAATAAGCATTTCCTAAAAAATAAAACACACACCGTTGTCTTGTACTTTATACTAAATAACATCCATGATTCAAAAGGACGTACTAGCCAATGAATACTTTTTAACTATTATGAAGTAAAATTTAAAGGGTTTTATAAATTACCCATGTTATATATTATATTATAACAATATAATAAAAGAAATTGTAAAAAATGAAAAAGTTAACGAACCATCGAATAATGTTCATAAATATTGTAAATTTATAATTGAAAAATAGTTTGTTTAATCAATTTATCGGGATATAAAAAGTGTTTGATATTTGTCTATTATTTCATCAAATGTTTTGTCAGGGTATTGACATCATAATCGAAACCGTTAATTTTCTCATTACAGTATACGACATCTATTTGAGTTTTAAGTTTTCATACCTGCTCATTGTCAAACGGGGCGTACTTAATTTACGGCAATAAATGTACACATGAATGGATTTTCATTATTCACACCTCTAACCGTCACAGAAAATTCATTACAACCCTATTAAACTAAATTGCTCCTACAAAATTAATATCGCTTCATTGAATCTATCTTACTAGAGACGGAAGCCGGTACTAAACGCATCTTGTCATACCGTACTTACGAATTTCGAACGTGCGTAAAAATGGAGTGAGATGAACCGATGTCACGATGGTAAAAAATCCAATTTTTATATAAGTAAGGGGTAGGTGCTATTCGAACGTAGCCCAGTTTACTGGCATGGTTAGTCTCGCGCTCCGTGGTTTAACGACCTAATTATTTCAGGTTTCCGCGATATTACCAATTTCCGCGAGCGACGCGCTTGCTTCCGTCTGGCAGGAATCGCTCGTCCTGATAAAGTTTATACGCTAACCGCAGGGTTCTCTCTTACACTTAGATGCTATAGTAGTGTTCTTGTTTTATGACTAAGCCAATGGCTTAGGCGATACTTTGAAGATGAAGTCACATTTAAAGTTTGGAATAGCACAATTTTATGACGGACCGTAAGATTCATTAATTTACAAAAACATTAAGTATGTGTAATTATGTATGTCCTAGAATACGTCAGTTACAATATTCGCTTTATTAGTTAGGAAATGAATTTCATATTCGAATTACAAAATTTATATAAAAATTTTAAAATTGATGTCTCCCATACTAGACAATTAAATGCGTAAACAAGGCATTCAACTCTTTAAATTTAAATAAGCGTAAGTTACTGCAAATTAGTGTATCACTGATTTAAATTTAGAGAATATATTGGACATTTTTTCATGAACGTTATTAACGGTTTTAACCATTAATTCTGATCTGATTTTGTCCAAATTTTGGCAGTGACGAGGAGGCATTTTTGCAATTCAAGGATTGTAAGACCGTCAACATAGATCCTCTTAAGTTTATTGTTGTTACACGTTCCGTTTCTATTGAATTGATGTATACATAAATACTCAAATCAAATAATAACATTTTATGTTAACTGTTGGTTCTAATAATATGGGGATCCAAAAAGTAATTATCTTTAGCGCTTGACGATTTGTTCGAAATAAATATAATACAACATATTAAAAAGCAATGTCTTAAATGATCATTGTTGGAGATCTCCGCATATCGGTCTGACCGAAATGTATATTACTACTGAGACAATGTGCCTACTCATTTCGAATGTCAAACAGATAATTTGGAACTTTATTCTAAATTATAGTGCATTTCAAACACTCATGATCAGATGGTAGTCTAATATACGCTCACCCATTGCGTTGATAGGCAGTGCATCAGTAGTAAAAGACAATTTTGTCAAACCGATAGTCTACGCAGTCAAACAAGTGACCGTTCAAGAGAATATATTTCAATTCTGACAAGACATATTTCGTATTCTTTGTGTCAAGCGTTTTTTGTTGTTCTAAGTTAGCATGAAATAATAATTTTTCAGTAAATTTACTTTGCACTAGCCCAGACCCGAGAGCTAAGAAAAAATATTCACTATCGGGTTACGAATCAGTAACAAGAAACGATTTAGCACAAATATTACCTTATTTCATAACATTACATTACTGTATTGACTATTGTTATCATATGTCAGTACACAATCTTTTTTTTAAATGTCCATCCACCAGAAAAAAAAGAAAAATTTTATTGTTCTATTTAATATTTTGAATTTCCAAAAAATTAAGTAGTCATTTGAAAAAAAGGCTGTGGTTTATGTATGTTGCGTTACAAAATATCAAAAATATTAGTGAATATTTGGTACGGTCACAAATTCTTACAACTTTAACTAATAATAGTTTTAAATGTGATTACTTTCTTCTATAAGAAGAATGCCTGTTTGATATCTGTTAATGTCGCATAGAATTTTTACGAAATAAATTATTTTTATATGCCTTTTTGATTATAATCTTATAATATTAAACAGTTTTCACGTTTGGTGGAAGAGATCGTAATTATCTTATACACCGGTGGCTGCCACGGACGGCCTTGTCAGTTTCTAAGAAAATGATGACTTTCAAGTTGTGCAGCGCAAAGCAAATTCAAGACAATTTCTGCCAGGTTGCAATATCTTTCCTTGACAGCGTAAACCAAGCTTTGGTTTGTTGAAATATGGTAATGTTCTAATCTTATATTATAACCATACGTTAGAGGTAATTTGTACATATTGAAACTGTAATTCTGTAATAATTATTTGACATTTTTTATTAAATGAACTGACAAAAATAGGATATTGGATCGGATTGGTAATCTATATTAGCAATTGCTTGTGCATATCTTCGTTTCTTTATTTCTACTGATTACATCATAATTTTTTTTAGAATTACAGATTTAAGAAAAATTAAATAAGTTATCTAAAAAAAATGTTCGCGTTAAATCTGGTAAAATATTTGGTTAATTTCTATGATTATATACATTTTTTGGAATAAAATAATAAATATATGAAGACATTTTAAAATTTCTTTTTAGAATAAATGTCTTGAAATATCTGTCATAGATACCAAACGCCTCAAAATTTGAGATATTATTTCCTTTATCGGTCTTTAATAAAATATCTTTGCATCTTACATTCTAAGACATGTGATGGAAACCGTAAAAGAGTTTATATTTAGAAGTTTTAGTTAACTTGAAACGTTTCGGTGTTCAGATACTGGTAAATCAAATGCATCTATTATTAATTCGAATATCATCGGGATTATTCGGCAACTTTCGACTCGATAACTACCTTTAACTATTCAGTTCCTGCTCTCAACTGTTTCTACTTTCGAAACTTCCAATTTCCAAAAGTGTATAATACCGATTAATTTCTTATTTGTACTATCGATATACATATATGGGAAAAACCGCAAACTGTCGTCCAATCGGGCTTAAACTGCTTACTCAACGAATTAAAGACAGCTATTGATCAATAGCAATATTTAAATTCAAATTAAGTATGGAAATACTCTTTTTGTTAAATAACAAATAGAAAAATTCCCTTAAAAAATTAACTTTCTCCGAGTCTCGTCTGCAAAAGTAAGGCAAGAACTATTTTCGAGACCGTACAACTTTCAATTTTCGAAGTAAATCAAAACAATGATAATATATGCGGTAATTTTTGAAATTCTCTGTTTGCTGTGCACCAGATTCTATGGAATCGATAGAATGGTGATATAGGTTATTTAATATGTTAGTTAAGTCAATTATTTATTTAAAATTTATATACAATGCTATGATTAAGGAAAATAAAAATAATTATAGGAACAAAATATACGACTTGTATTAATTACTTCATAAATAAAAGTAACTGCATTATATGTAAAGGTAGAGGAATTCCATCCTACTTACCAATTCGAAATACAGTGGTATCTGACGAATGACATTCAAACTCCACCGTAAGGGAGTACGAATTTTCATACATAATAAAAATGGTTGTTTTCTCTCGTCACAAAAGAATATCGATTTACTCTTTTATCCTACGGTGCTTTACAAGTCATATTTAAAGTTGATTTTAGTTTCTCTAGATCTATTTTCCATGTTTTTTCTTTATGTCTGCATAAACAATTGCTACAATTTTTGAAAATACTTTTAAAATATGATTTTGCTGATACATTTATGGGAAGTGTACATTTAGTTGATGGTGTGAAAGATAAACATTTAATGATTTTGTCTAAACAGAAAGAAAATTTGACTCTTTTCATGGTTTATTTTTATGTTATAATAATGTAGTTTATCATTTATAGCGATGTAACTTATTAATATTTTTGGATATTTGAAATGGACAGTTATTTATGTATATGACATTCATGATAGTTTTATAGTAATCCGAGCGCGATGCTCATGATTCAATCATGAAAGATTTTGTTAAAATTTAAATTCTATGATGAATGTACATATATTTAATGCATATGAGGTCCCGCATAAACTGACCAATCCAAAATGGAATGTTCAATAAAGACCTGCCATTTTCAAAAGCCAATTAATTTGGCCTATAATAATTAAATTGAATATATGGGGATTGTTATTAATTACGATTTTAATATATCCACGAATCTCGAGGAATTTTTTTCTTAACAATACTCGAAAAATAAAACTGCATTTTTTTAGGAAAACTAAAACCTCGGGGCGTACCTTTGGAAGTGTTCGGCAGATAATGAACACGTGCTAGAAAAAAAACGAAGAAATCTGTTCATAATCTATACCTTGTTATTTATCATTGAGTGTAATTACGGTGATGCTCAATTATTGTTTGAATATATATCTGTTGCTTCTAATAATTGACGTCTTTTATACAAAATGATTGTAGCACTACTTGGATCACAAAAGGCTTCGGTGCAAGAGAGATAGACTACGAAAAATATGGAGCGCATCACCTACATAGCAAAAACTAAGGAGTGGTACACCCAGACAATAAAAAACTACGGGACGTCACATGTAGACATAAAAAACTATGGAGCGCAACACCTGAATCACATAAAGGTTCGGTGCAAGAGAGTTAAACTACGAAAACTATGGAACGTACCACCTGCACAGCAAAGACTACGGAGTAATACACCTGGACCACAAAAAGCTACGAGGCGAGACATGTAAACATCGAAAACTATGGGGCGCACCACCAAGACAACAAAAAGCTACGGTGTGATAAACATAGACATCAAAAGCTTTGGGGCGTGCCATCTCAATAACGTCATCGACGATTACGAATCCCCGGAGTCTTTATAACGTACGAAGTAATTATCTATACTAGAACGAGTGTACAACCCGGATATCGTCATCGTATTGTACCAGAAATAGTCATTGTGATGGACCTTAATTGTCCGAATATTGAGAAAATATCGTAAAATCCTTTACTTCTGAAAATATATCTGTTGAATAGCTGAACCGTGACCTTTGGACATGAGCAGCTCTTTAGAAATGCAATAGCCATGCTTCACCTATTTCGACGCCTCGGTGGACCCGTTGCTGAGCACATCTCGTGTTACTCCGCAGCCCACGCTAATATTTTCACGCGGGCGTCGTTCCGTTTTTATTTAGCTTTTTTGAAAATTTTTGGCAAATGGATAGAAACTAAGTGACAGACTAGAGGGGGTTTATTGCTTTGCTATTTTCTCTGCCGAAGTTGAATCGCTGTTTCGCGGCGATAGTTTTATCTTACGCAAGTGTCAGTGCATTATGTCAGAGCGCATAATTATGAATTATCTCGGAATACCACACATTCAACGGAGGACAGCCTCAAAATTCTAGGAGTGTACTGGAATCGGGCTAATGACACCTTTCAGTTTTGAGTATCTGCCACGATACAATTTTCCTGCACAAAACGGTCTCTTCTATCCCAAATTGCTGGTCTGACACCTAGGGATGGGCTTCAGTGGTTACCATTATGGCTACGAGACTCATCCAAAAACTTTAGTTATTAAAGTTGGATAGGACGTTTTTGAGAGTTGTAATCAATCAGCTATCGTCCATTCTCATGACCGCCTTAACGATTCCAAGATGGATAGGAGTCTCCATAGAGTGCATTTCGCTGCTGCTACACGGTTTTGCCGACGCTTCAAGTCTAGCCTACAGAGTTGTGATATAAGCTAAAGTTTCTCAGAAGAATGGTAGCACAAGTTTCTCAATGCTCTATAACAAGTTCCATCAGTACCAAGTAAGCAGCTGAGTATTCTGCGGTTGGAATTAAATGCTTTGGTTCTACTTACCCGAGCTACGAACGTCTTTCATTCCATGCCACAGTTTTTCAATTTCGAGCTACATTGCTGGATAAATGCTATCATCATACCAGCGTGGTTAACAAAACTTACTTCAAAATGGAAGACGTATCTAGCTAAGAGGGTTTCTGAAATTCCGTCCACGCCTATAGACACTAAACAGCTGCACGTTCCGAGTAAGAACAATCGTGCTGATATGTGAACTCGCTGTATGCTTGCTAACCAACTCATCATTTCGAGTCTCTGGTTGCTTGATCCGGAATGACTGGTTAAGTTTCGTGAATTCTGACCATGGAAGCAGCCACCACTGTCGGTAGATGCTTCTTTTGAAGGAAGTGTTCAAATTCGTGAACGAAAATGCCACTTTCAAGGATCTATCCATCAAGGTGTTAAATTGGAATCGAGTAATTCGTATTGCGAATTATATTTTCGCATGGATCCGTCCTTGAGAATCAAATAATTTTCCAGATGCCTGGAATACTAAGCGTTCTTAAACCATCAGGATAATGTGCTTGCAAAATTATGCATCTTCTCACAGGACCTTGATAAGCTAAAGAATGGTTTTCCAGTCATGAAACAAAGTTCATTCAACCCAAGGTGTTTAAATGATTTTTTTTTGGATATCAATTGTACCATACGCGTAGGAGGACGTTTTCAAAATGGATCGCAGAATAACGATGCCACACATCCAATCATTCTAGGCATACGTCTATTTGTCTTATCGTCCATGGTGCACATGAAAGATGTTTAAATGAGTATGTTGGTTTAAACTCAGTAGGTTAAGAGATTCCATGTGGATAATTTAAGCTCGTAAGCCTATACACTCTGTCATTTTCCACTGCATCACATCATTTCATAAAAGGTTGCAGTAGCTACACAACAAATGGATTCTCTTCCATCTCCGCGGGATTTAACAACTGTACGACCTTTCCGATACAGCGAAGTCGATTATCCAGGCCCTCTTAAGCTGCGTTTAGATCACGGACTTAGGTATAAATCATATGCAGCTTATATGGTTGGGTTTTTCTACTTAGCAGTAAATGCAGTTAATCTGAAAGTTATTACCAGCTGTTCATTTTCGGATTTCATGACCACTTTTAAACTTTCAGGTTTCAAATTTATACAGCGACTGTCGGACAACTTTCCGAGGCGCTAATACGGAATTGAACATTTTATAATGATACTCATGACTCAAAGTTCCACTCATTATTGGCAAATGATTGTGACACTTGGCACTTCATCCTACCGACATGCAGTCCTTGATTTCGGAAGCTTATGAGAAACCGGAGTGAATAGGGTCAAGCACCATCTCAAACGGATATTGGTGAGTCCTACGCCAACGTACGAGGAGTTGGTCAACCTCCTATGTGAAAATGAGGGGTTTCTCAATTTCTGACGTTTGGCACCGGGCTCCAATATATTTTTCGATAACGAGACTGTGGCTCCAAGACATTTTTTAACTGGTACCGCTTTAGCAATTCTGGAGCTAAAGCTTTAAAGTGCTGTTTCTTTTTATTTTATGCATAATGTGACCTTTTCGATCCTGCGAATTTTTTGTGGCACACCGTACCGGTCCCCACTTGGCATAGGCAATCTCTAACCATAGATAATGAAAAGTTCCGACTTAACTTATCGTTATTAAATATGTATAGAACTTTTTATAATTAGTATAGAATCCATCAATCTGTGTACTTAACGCAGAGTCCGATGATACTTCGCACGATCTATTTCCTAGTACGTCTCGATTCGTATACTATTCTGTTTTAAACGATAATACCTTTGTAAGACTGTTTAATGAATAAGATTATCGAACTACCAAGTTTGATGAACTAATATTACAGTCGTGTAATTCCAGGCTAAAATCGCATTTCCGCAACGTCTTTTCATTTCCCGCCGTTATAAACTATTACAATAATTAATAAAAAAAGAGAGAAGATTATAAATGCAGGACAATGTGAAAAGTTGTACAGGAAGGACAGAAATGAGAAAGGAAAGAAGAAAGGTGGAGATGAGCTGGGACACAGGCAAAATCATACCTATTTCCTTTTTTCCACAAGAATTTTTAACGAGCCCCAAATTAAGGAAAGCAATTATAGATAATGGTCCGACCAACGCCCTGCGAACTGGAATGGTAGAAAAAGATAGAAGAAGAGATGTACAGCGAAAGAAGTACACTGAGAAGGAAGATCAAAAGAGTGGGAAAGAGATGGATCGAGAAAAAGTGAACGGGGACGTGTGTGTGTGCAAGAGAGAGAGAGAGAGAGAGAGAGAGAGAGAGAGAGAGAGAGAGAGAGAGAGAGAGAGAGAGAGAGGATGGCAGCTAGAGAGAAAGGAAAACCGAACAGAAGAGATACGAATATACAGAATGAATGGTAGTAGGGAGGTCATTAAGCGGCCCCGCCACCTCTTTCTCGTTCCTCGTCTTCTTCTCCTCGGGGTGGCGGGCTACGACGACGGTCCTCTTTTTGGACATTAAGCCGTTCCGGGCGCGTAATTTTCTCCCAGCACTGGGCGGATTTTTAGCTGTCCTTCCCGTTGAGCATTCCCTTCTTCTTGTTCTGTCGTTAACTTCACTTAGCTCTGTTTACCCACGTCGTGTACGAGCGAGGGTCGACGTCATTTTTCGCGGTTCGCTCGTCGAGCGTCGAAAATTCGTTCCGGCGTTTCCTTATTTAAGTAGCTTCGCTCGACTCGGAAACTTTTCCCGTTTCTTACCAGTCCGCCCGTGCTGCGTTTCTTGCTACCAACTTTTTCGTGGCAGCAAAGTGACAAAGGTCCCGGAAATTAGCATTGAACGTATGCGTGTCATGCGGTTAGGTTAATCGCTGAAAAGTTAGCGAGACGTGTAAAAAGAATGATGTAAGAAAGTGCAACGTGCCAGTCGGATCGATCGGACCGACATCCGATCCTATTAGGATTACCCGGCGCTGATTACGAGGCTGCCGTTCGTGACCTGCTCTCAATTCGCCATTAAGTAAATGCAAAAATTGGGGCCAAGCCAAAATACAGATCAGCTCGGGGCTGCGAGAGCAAAGTCCGATATGCCTTTTTAACTTTGCAAGAAGCGCGAAATTCACCCTTCGCACCGTAAATAAGAATCTATTAAAAACTGGGTTTCTCGGCTTTTCAACTCCAAATTATTCCAATTTCTGTTTTAGTGAAAAAAATTCGTCTTTCCCGAAACTAGACATAAGTGGTTTATGGCAGCTTTTTTATAGTTTTTCAAGACTTGGAATAAAATAATGAATATACCCAATAAGCACACTTTCGAAATAAAGAATTCCTTAAGTAATCTCGAATGTCCGCAATAAATCATCGTTCTTAAAGTATTCCAAAAGTAGCCAAGAAGTAATCCTTATGAAAAAATGTATGAATTAAAATACCATCGGTCAAAGGTAAAGTTTTTTACAGTTATGATAAAAGTAGTCCTAAAGTATTCTTTGTTAACAAATTCATGATTCACAGTATGTGTGGCAATCTTGAACAGTACATCGGCATCAGTGGATAATTCCAGCTCCCATCGCATGGTGGTGCATAAAGAGCCCTCCCAATAAGGCAGATTTTGAAAAAAAGAATACTTTATGACTTCTCGAAAATCCTCATGAAATTATACTTACAGTGTAGAAGAAGTAATAAACAAGAATTCTTTTATAACAAATTTGAGTTGCCGACTGAGTTTCTCGCAAGCGCATGAGTGTTGGGCAAGTTTGTATATAGGGAACCTCCGAAAGTAGTAACAGTACAACACACGCGGCATGCTGTATGTTACATGTAAGTGTTGTGTGCCTTGTTACATGCGGATAATACGTATCTCGCTCTCTCTCAACATTTTTACAAAATGCGTTTAAAAAAAGCATTCGTATCTAACTCTTAATTTAATAACTATAGTGGACATTCCTTATTTTTTAAAGCATTCACAAAGAATTCTTCTAGAATTCTCCTTTCATAACAGCATTCAAGAACGATTCTTTTTGAATATGTCAACATTTCTTTTTGCTTATTGGGTAATCAATTATTACACTCTAATTTGACACTCGATTTCACGCCAGGAGGAGCAATTACATGGGAGTTGTTCTACTGAAATGAATGCTTAATCTTGTTTTCTTATTGAATATTTTCTATTAAATAATAGAACTGTATCGCAATAGAACTGTGTTATTGCGAGTAAATCTTTAAGGACGATTATCCTTAAAATATTAAACACTGAGGATCACGGGCTAAAATGCAATTGTCGGTAATTGTATTTAGAGATATTCACACTCAATGAATAGTTATTCAATATGTGCTTCATTTAACACCTTTATATTTCTGTAAAGCCAAATATCGACAATCTAACACTTTTACGCGTCAAGCTTTGTGGGAATCTCAAGCCTGAGTAGGTCCATAAATTGATTGTTCACCCCAGAATAGTTGAATATCGACAAGAATAAAATAGGCTACTTCCTTCAGAGCTTTCTGGATTCGACGATAAACATCAGGTTCGTGATGTCCTGAGAATTGCAACATATTTTGAATATCATTTCAGATGATTTATTGGAGGAAATCGTTGGCGTTGCACCGACAGATTCGCCCAATACAATGCTTTCTGTAAGAGCTTCATGTAAAAAGATGGAACTTTATGACAATATTCCTTTCCGGTCAAAAAAGAATATACCTTTCATCTCAATGAATTAGTAGCACTTAGCAATATTACACTTCTTGAACTTGAACGTAATGGAGCTACATAATTAAACATTAAAGATATGTGGTATAAAAACGATGGTATTTCCGAAAAAAGGAGTGGTCCTTTACATCAGTAAATCGTATTTCAGATTGATGGTCTATCGAATATCACTGGGTGCTGAACCTTGAACAAAAAAAGTTGAACTTCAGTCTCGACTGCCTTATCGTGCCAAGGAACTGAAACTATTTGATCGTCATCGATCTGCGATGCCTAATACTAATAGTTTAGTTTTAGAGATAGTTTCGTCAATTTGAATCTCGAATATTTCCTTGCTTAGAATCGTACGGTGAATTTAAAGTATTTTTTTGCGTCTTTAATTTTAATTTTAATTCAATTGCGTCTAAATGTGAAGCTCAGAAGTTAATTCCACTGATGTCAAACTTTATTTCGAAATTATAACCTGTGAGTAAGGTGAGAAATGTAATCGCATTCTATAAGAAAATCTTCAAATTATAGTATCGTTTCACATTATAAATTCCGGCTCCAGAGCATTTTACAAGAAGCCTAATAAGTACAGAATCATTACGGTAGTTATAACTAGTAATTATTATTCTGTAACTATAATAACAATAATAATAAGTTCTCTAATTAGTACTGGTTGCAAAGAAACTTTTTTTATTTATATTGATATAGCTATTGTATAACTACTCAGCATTCTTCAAGATGTTTTATAATGAGAAATTCTAATACAACAAAATTGATAGATAATCAGAAATATAAAATAAATTGGAAACAAATTTTTAACATGAAACGTTTACGTTTTTCAACAAATGGGAATTCTAAAATGATATTTACATAAATTGTAAATTACATGATCAATTCTACGTTGATTTTCTCTATTTCTATTGTTATATTTGTCCCAATCTTAGAAATTATTTCGAAGTAGTAAAATCAGTCAGTATTTTAATTAAACGACGTATTACACGAATCAACACATATATGTTGAGACCAGTACATGAGTTTTTCAGATTATTAATAAAGAGCAATGAGAAAAGTAATTTTTTATGAACATCTTTATGTTCGAAGGAATATACCTCAGTCATTTTGATAATTGAACTTGGAAACGAATGTACGAAATGAGTTGAATAGCGTCATTAGACCTCTGAAAGGAATGCTATAATATAAATTAATGAAAATGACAATTCTTCTTCTTTTTTATTATATTAGATCGAGACTTACAGTCTACTTAGTGGTTTAATTTTTAAAGCAAAGAATTATTCGACATTTGTTTAAAATCAATCTCTAGATAGTTAAAATTCACTTGAAATCGTTTACGGAGTAATTTATAAAATCATATTGACATATGTCAAAACGCTTTATCTAAATTAAAATTCAATAAGAAATCTGTTATTTGTTGCTTTCTAAGTAACAATTTAATAATAATCAATTCAAATTTCTCATTTTCGAAAGTTAATACAAAGTATTCTTTTCCATAAGAGGAAATATCAATCACATATAAGAAATTTGCTCCTGAAAGCAGTATTGAAATCACCCTGTTATATTTAAAACTGCTGATTCATTGTATGAGACAAGAAAAAAGCTTATTTTTTCAATTCGTTTTTGTTATAGTTGCATTAGTAATGATTGTATGTGAGAATTTTACAATATATATGCCATGTTTTTATGCTTGACCGTCAAGTCATTACGTATAAACTATATAAGTTTTCGCTGTAAAATATTACATTTTTAAAAACGCCTTTAAAATATTAAAATGGATTTATTTATGAAATGAAAATCAATTAATATCTTTGCGTTCTAACGTATTTCTGTTGTTTTATGATTTACTCTTTTTTATCATTAATAGTTTTAAAAAAAAGTACATATTCAACCATTTTTTAAATAGATATTAACTATTAGTAAACTCGACAATACGTATACGTTTAATAACTACTTGGACCGCGGAATTCCATTAAATGTTGAAGAATGTAAATCACGTACACGACTTCGTAGAACATGATGATTGCGATAATGCTGAGACCTAGGGATAAATTACTAGCAGACAGAAACCAGTAGGAAGGACATATTTCACAGTGAGGAGTTACTTCGTGGTAATAATGGTATCATCGTTGGTTAGCTATTTCTTAACTTGGCATTTGTTTCTCTAGAATTTCTGACTAGTATTTGAGAAAATTCTTGTTCTATTTAGAAATTTCCTTTCGGCGAGGTGTGATCAATAATAATTAAGGACTACGCTGTAATTAAAGAAAGGAATTATTTTATTCTTAGGGTAGAGTTCAACGAGCAATTTTTCGAGGAAACCACATTTGAGAATATTCCGTAAGAAGCTTCAGACTTCCGGCGGCTTATCTTCCGGATAAGTAGCGAGGCATATACAGACGTGTAATGGGTGTGGTACGTTCGTCTTGGGGTGTTGTCTCGAGGGTGGTGATCAGTCTTGCTTACTACCCCGTCGTTGACACCACCCCCAGAGCGAGACACGAGACTACCGCTTTCCCGTCCACAACTTAGAACGCGGTGCTCGTTGCCGATCTATAAAATACAGAGTACCTCCGCTAATCTCGAACCAATCGCACTCTCCATTATCTACCCATCTGTCGCTGTTTTTCCACACTAGTCTCTTCGTTATTCAATAGAAATTTTAACCTTAATCCACCAGAGGAGACAATGAGCGATGAAGATTAACGAAATTACGGCTGAAGTCAGTTCATAAATCATCATAAAAGTTCCTACTTCCTCACAATTTTTAGGTGAAGAAATTTATGGAAACATTTCGAAAAATCTTTAAAATTCTTTTTAAATTTTTGAATTTTAAAACAACGTTGATGTTTGTAATAAAATCTATTAATATCGAATTTTAGTAGTATTTTTATTATTAACGTACTTCTTATGAATACACGTATAATGCAAGTGTGAAAAAGAGTTATATCTGCTCAAGAGTTAATTTAACTAATTTTACAAATGTCATATTAGTTATTATTTAAATCCTATAACTATTTTTATTCTCGATTCTTCTCTACAGAGAATGCTATAAATATATTTCGTAATTTATCACGAATTAAATTTTACGAATAATTAACTTTATTTATTTTTCTCAAGCTTGACTTCTTTAATTAAGAACTACCTTAACAGCACATATATAAAAATTATAGTTCAGACATCGGAAATTATTAAAAAATGTCAATCAATACGCACGTTACATCAGACAAAACTCAGGATTACTTTCATGCTTGTGATCCTAACTTTTATTATACTACAAGTTTCTAAATTGTCCTGCATTAAGTGTTTGATAAGGGTTCATTATCACCAATATTTACTGAATAAATGAGACATAATATTAGGTTTATAATTTATATAAGAACATGAAAATATTTTCAATACACAAATCAAGGACTTTTTACTTTTTGACTGTCGGTTTTCTAACGCATCGGATTTTTTACTGTTACCTACTTGGCATGTTGGTTTCTTATACTTTGGCTTTTTGCCCTATTACAATATGCATTTCAGAATACACTTACCGACAATACATAAATAAATTATACTCTTTGAAATTCCTTTCCCCGAAAACTATGAACTTTTGGCGTAAATTGCAAACATAAAAAAATGCCTAGAATTCATCGATGAATGTACCAACATTTTTTCATAATTTTTCGTAAATTAAAATATTAAAATAAAAAATGTCTCAAAATATCGATTAAAAAACTGGAAAAATTCCAGTATATTCCTACACGAATTCAAAGAACTTTTCGTTCGTAGCTTTTTTGTTTGAACTCCGTTTTTTGTTTGGCGCGACCAGAAATTTTTCAAAAACAATTTAATTAAGGAAGACATTTTGAGGCCATTAAAATAAAATGGGGCATAAAGTAAATATTTTCTTACAGTTCAAATAGTTTATAGTTTGAATATAATTCCTCTATTCTGATAGCACAGGTTTACAAAAAAGAGGGTCTTGGATGATGATGGGAAGCTGTGAGTCATATGCGACGTAATTGTATGCTTAGAATTCAAACTCGAAGTCATAATTGGTACATCACGTCGGGTTTTTGAGATATTTGAGGTCATAAAAAACGCGTTATTTTGCTATGTTTGAGGTTACGTACAGGACGCAACATTTTTTGTTGCCTTATGTACTATTTGCGTGTTTTAGTACTACCTTTAAAAAACCCTTCAAAATGAGGTTTTATTCCATCACCTAATATTTTTTCTTACAAAGTTACGGCCATTTTGAAATTACGAGATATATTCCATTAACCTTATCAAAAAAACAGTCATAATACTGAAACGTGATTATTTATTAGTGTCCATATTTTATATAGTTGTTTATATTTATATAGGTTTCATGACATTGAATTTGACCTTGAGCTTGTTCTCCAAGAGCATTTCAAGGTAAATTTGTTTATATGTATATATATCGTAATTTCATAATGGCATATCTTAGTGAAGAAAGGTCTTAATAGAATTCTGCACATCCCATATTAAAGAAAAAGAGTAGTCCCACATGATCCAATGAAAGGACAAACTCCTAAAAATATTGTGTCTTCTGTATATGACCTCAAAAATAGCAAAAAAACGCGTTTTCAAGTAAATAACCTCAAAATCCTGACGCGATAGGCCACTTCTGACTTCGGATTCTGATTCTACGCACAAAATTACGTCGAAAATGACCCGCATTGTCCCAACAACAAAACCATATTGACCTGTGTAGGTGGAAAACAATTTATTACAGTTGATATTTCTTATAATTTTGACAGTTTTTTTGCTAAATACTTGATTGAAATTAAAGTGACAAAAATATTATTCCCAGCGTTAATGGGGTGATTGATTGAATATGTCTTCTATATATCTCAGTTATTTCAGCTCTTTTTGCTTTAATGAATATTTCGCCAGTAAATGAACAATTTTTATACTGAAAGTATGTGAGCCTTCGTTGTGAAATTATTTTTAGTTTATTTTATGACTGGACTATGAAATATCAGGATTCTAGTGAACCGTCTATGTTGCAGAAAGGCTGATCATCCGCCGTCTTAAAGACACATTTATCAAACTTTTGTTATCCCCAAAAATGGAAAAGTTTTCTTACCTGTTCGTTTTTCGGCATCTCGAAAAGTAACTTCACTCAAAATGACAGGCGGACTTCGTCCCTTGGCGTTTACGGCATAAACGGCCACGTGAACGCCAGCATCGACGGATGCCTCGAGACCGGAAAGCGCGAAGACCGGCTCGACTGCAGTAACGTTGTATAGCGGTCGGATGCTCGGCAGGAAGTCGAGATCACCATGATACACCTCCAGTACGAACCTCTGAGGTAATCCGCCATCGTAACCAGGCACGCATTTGACCTCAACGCTTGTGTACGTCTGGTTCGCCAGGGTGCAATTTCGCACGGCAAATGGCTTTCCTACAAATAAAATGGATAAAAATGGTCATTGTTGCGAAATATCGCTATCTTTTGGAAAAGTGTCTCGCATAAAAGAACGATAAAAGATAACATTAAACGCTTCAGATTTTTCACGGGGTAACAACCAACAGGAATAACGCTTATACGATGATTTAAATGTTAATTTCCGAATTTATTTGGCTAATTTGGCTGCACAGGTGTCATACAAATTAGTATGCACAACAGATATTGTTCAAGCATATAATAGGGTGTTATCATCTGAGAATCTAAGTGATTGTAAGATGCGACATATTAGAAATTAATGACATCGAAGACTTTGTGCTTTCAGTTGCCCAGTTTTTAACGTAACCCTTTAAGTCCCAAACGCAAGAAAAATTGTCGTTGACTTTTACGTTACTTTTTTGCATGAAATAGGGACTAGAAAAAATCGGCACGTGACATTGCTAGCGTAAAATTTATCATTCTTTCAGAATCTGCGGTAAAAATTTGTTAATAACAAATATTGAAAATTGTATAAACAATTAAAAAAAAAACATGATTTTTCGAAGAAGAAACTTCTTTCAAGCCATGACTTCCCATGGAAAACGTAATGGAACTGCCTCAAACGCATAAAATCGCGCATCCATGGATCCTCAACGAGTTCATAAAGCTACTTTTTCCGAAATTCTAAATGGCGGAACACAACATGGCGTCGAAGCCTCGAACAATGAGGTCACAAGGTGCCCGAATTTTAAAAAAATGACAGAAATCGTTTGAAACTTGTACTCTGGTTTTTTTTGTGGTCGCTGATTGCATATGATACATGTAAAGTAAAGAAAAATCTAGTGAACCTTGGGGAACTTCGTCTTTCTTAAAATGATGTCGAGTTTGCGATTATGATTTTTACGTATACACGAAACCATAAGACATTGCAGTATAGGCTCTACGCTGAAGATAAAGATAGTAAGTGGATCAATAGTTGATTTATCACTTCTAATTCCAAACTAGTATAAAGGGACCAATTTCATTTCCGTTTTCCTGGAATCTATCTTTAAGGATTTTTTCAAATAATTTATTTATTGCAGCTAATACAGTAATGTGCTAATAGCTGGAAACGAGACTACTGTTATGATACGGTTGAGATAATTATAAAAATGTTAGAACAGATTAAATTTTTTTTAACAGAAATTAAAACAATTGTGACTTTCTATATAATGGGACTAATTGAGTATACACAAAACATTAGATTTTTAAGTACTTATGATTAATGTAGTTATATAGTAGCATTTGGTAAATATATCATTTCAAACCATTTGTCATGAGAAATCTTGGTATAAAATCTTGCATAAACTAAATAGCTGGTATTGCTGAACACGTCAACGACATTTTTGTATTGGCTAAAGGTAAGTAAAACTTAAAATTAAAAGGGAAATGCGTAAGGATAAAATTTGCTACATTCATCGAAATCTTGCGAATAGTCTCAAAGTGACTACTGAACTTTTTGTAGTTTATTTAATGAAATAATAATTTTTCACTTGTTATACAAGTCATCTGTTTTTTAGAGTTTCATAATTCGGAGAAATATGTTTTATTTAAAATTGAACTTCTATGATCTTGCATATCATATTTGTTGCATTTAATTTGAAAATCATTTTCAATATGGGTTCCCTCTTACAAAAAAATGCTACTGTACAGGCTTTAAGTACAAGTATCGGAGACCTTATTGGAATGGTTTTTCAAGTGTCATATAATACTGATACAGGTAACATTTATAGTTTATTAAAAAAATTATATAGACATGTAAAAATGTTCGAAAAAGCTGCAATATTCATATTAGGAGTTCATTACAATTGGGTACAGAATTCCATTATCCTATAATAATAAGAATTAATGCAAAGTTGAGTGATGAGCGTTAATGATTTAAGGGAATTTAAAGTGCATTATTTTTACTAAAATTCAAGTATACCTTTTACTCTTCACGTCTCGAATTCGTATGGTTATGTTTTAATAAACTCGAGAGCAAACAACTTTAGTGTTTATCGTTACTTGGAAATTCCTTCAAAAATCGTCTTTAAGAAATATCTTATGTAAATTAATCTCACAGACTTTGAAAAATAATGACACGTAAAAAGCAGTTCGAATAAACTATGTCTTAAACTTTTCATTTTACATTTCCCCACTTTGCGAGTTTCATTTAAAATTTATAGAACTTTACTCTTTTTACGAGTGCATTTCAACTACTGCTTTAAATTCTTTAATATTAATTTTATGTTATTTTAATATTAATTTCTGAATAAATAGTTGAGAAAGTGAGATTTAATTTTGAATAGTTTCAAATATTTACAAATGTTTTATTGATAGTCATAATTACTTTTGCAGTTATAGTTTTGCATTACTTCTGTAGATTTTAAACTTGATTAGAAACATCATATAATATTCTAGCTTTGAACATCGTTTATGAAACATACTTTATACCGAAAGTTGATATTAATTATAAAAATGTGCATATTAAGATTACGATATTCATTTTGTAAAATTGATGGTTTATTAAACGAGAAGGGAGAGTTTATTAATGATAACGTCAGAAAAATAAATTAAAAAGAAAAATCTGTTATATTTATACAGTGTATCAATAAATTGGCGCATGTAAAAAGAACACTAAGTCGAGTAAATTGCGATCATGATAAATTCTTATTTTTAAAGCCCACGTCTTTCATTTGATACATATTAAACTTGTTACTCTTCATTTGTTGTTGTTCGATTTGTGCAATAAATTGGAAGTTTCATTTTGTTATACAACATAATTCACAATATAATGTATAAACATTGATATTTAATTTTGAAGAATTTGTTATATAATTTTGTAGGCTAATAATATTTCGCCTTCTGTCAATGTTTATTTAATATTCATTATTAAAACACGTAAACTTAATTTATATATTTGTGTTTAAAGGAACAACTAAAAATCGAAGAAAATTGCAACAAGACAGAAGAGGATAACTTAGATTAAAACTTCGTAGAATTGAATTTATAATTTATGTTAGAGTAAAATAGTTAGCTATGTCATAAAATATTTCTATTATTTCGATTTACTCGTAACTTATGGAAAAGGGGCATTACTAATTTTTAGAATTATTTAAATTATCTTTTAAAATTAAGGATAAAACCAAATCTGTAAAAGTAAAATTTTTGATTAATAATAATTCTGCATTCGTTCGGCAGAAAAGTAAATCAGTCTTTAGCATTTGTTCCAAAAAATTATCTCTACTGAGTTCGTACTCTTTTTGCATATGGATCAATTCATGTGTGTAATGTACAAAATTATTTTAATGTTGAATTGTTTTACGGTTTTCCTAGGTTCTTAAAATTATTTTCGCTTTACTATTATATTTACTTTATATTAACCAAATACTTTATATCCGCTTTTGTACAATTAAAACAGTATGGTTCAAAAAGCTCATCAGTCGTAGCATTTAATATAGAAAATAATACTTAAAATCTGTACCTAATTCCGAAGTAAGAAATCATTGTATATTAAAAACGAAATTACTAGTTAGTAATATGTCAGTACTTTGCCGTAAATGTTAGCTCCGATTCTACGTCAGTAAGGACTAATTTCTGAAAAAGATCAATTTAAATTAGAACATTTAATGATATAATAATACCTATTTATTTACATGGAGAACGGAACTTAAGGTCACAGAAAGAATAGTAATTTCTCCTATACACTTTCTCTTAGTGTATGTTATTAGTTCATCGGGGTTTTATTCTGTCTACTTCTACCTAGGATTCGGTAATCTGGAACGGAGAATATATACAGCGAATGTGGGATTTGAGAATCGTGCACACTTCGGAGTTTTTACTCTTGGAATCATACGAACTCCATTTTTATTATTTTGCCGTATTTTTCTACTCCAAAGCAGTAAAAATGTGGTGTTCATTAATCTCTCTGTTTCAAGATTCTGCCATTTTTTGTGAGAAGTGGTAAAATTCTTTTTATGTATAAGAAAAGGCGATAGCATCAAACAAAATTACATGCATAGAAAGATTAATTAAGTAGAAGATTTTTTATCACCTGCATTATCTCTAAACTTAATAAATATTAAATATTAAATATTATTTATGCCAGTAAAGAAATAGTTTAGTACACTGAATTTGTAAAATGAGAAATCATAAAAAAGTAAGCTGTGCGTGTCGAAGCATTATATTTTTCGTGTTTCACATTTGTTTGTTAGAAGTATAGTAATCTCTCACTTTTTTTAAACCCGCACTTTCAGGTTAGTTTTTTATTTTCACTTACTTCATGCAGCAAAATAATTAGACCAAGAATGTAGACTCGAAAAACTTGGGACTGAAAATAATTACAGAGGTGTTATTTTTACGCAGAATACTCCTTTTAAAATATTATAGTAACCTTAAATTTTATTATTGTTTTCATTCTAATAATACAGTTTATTAAAAACTGTGTTTCGTGCGATCCGTATAATATTATATTAATAACGTGTAAATAAAATTTTGAAAAACATAAAGGATATAAACATACGGATAAAAAATAAAGCGTTGCAAACTTTACGATAGGTGAAATTGAACACAGAAATTCGTAAAAATACGTTGTAAAAGTCAAATAAAAAATATGAGTGCACAAGGAGGTTACGAGAGTTCGTGGAAATAGAAAATAAACAGAAAGTTGAGTAAAGTGAATAGTATATTGCATAGTCGGCAGCACTTTAGCGGATGAATAAAATAGAAAAAAGGATTGTGGTTGATGAAGTATAGGAAAAGGAGACAATGATGTAAGATACAAAAAGAAACAGAAATAGGTGTGTGAAAGGATACAAATCAATTTAACGAACAAAAGGTGATTAAGTAAAGGGATTAAGTAATGAAGTATGCATTGGTATGACATCAGAGACGTAGCTGATGTAGCTGATGCGTGAAAAGCGCATAGATTTAGAATAATAGTTAAAAAGCACAGCAAAGTCCGGGTAAAATAATGCTCAAAAAATAGTAGAACGGTGATTTTGATATTCTGTATTTAGTAGAGGAAAGTCTATTCTAATTTAATTGTGTTAGAGAATTCTCTGTAACGATGAAATTGCATGTGACTTGAATCGTTTAAGATGAATAATAAATATATATTTAATTTACAGCAACGAATGCAACTATGTAAAAAAAACATTGCTACTTAATTGTTATTTCCAATAATAATATTCCAAGTATTTTTTTAATTATAAAAAATCCGTTTGTCCTTTAGTACTATTATACTATTTCAATTACTTTTGATTCAAACATTGTCAATGTTGAAGTTGTATTATATTGTTCTGCGTTATATTTTAAAAAATATTTTATTAGTATTTCCGAATTTTTGAGAAAATGAAATGTTATTAATATTTTAGTATTTTTGACATTATTTAATGTATTCTATTAAAGAATGTATCCGACCCCCTAGATATCCAGTGTGGAGGTTATTCACATGTTTTTGTATCTCTTGTTTTTAACAATTTCATTAATATTTTTCATAAACATTATTTACATGTTATTGTTTATACTTCTCATTCCAATTTAATGTTATATAAAAAGATTTGATGCTCCGTGAATTAGTGATTTATTTAAA
This sequence comes from Trichopria drosophilae, assembly GCA_030407085.1. Classification (NCBI taxonomy): domain Eukaryota; kingdom Metazoa; phylum Arthropoda; class Insecta; order Hymenoptera; family Diapriidae; genus Trichopria; species Trichopria drosophilae. Next base: position 156,667,934 of record CM059582.1, on the reverse strand, counting down.
TTACTTGACCTTAAAGACGAAAAACTTGCATTTGAGTTCAATAAATTTTACAACAAAATTTCGATTAGTACCAATTCTTGACGACTTGCTCGAGTGGATTTCTCGGTATGAGTGAAAATATTTGGGGTTTGTCTCTTGGACATGTTTGGGTAATTGTTCAATTGTTAATAGGGCTAGTTTTACTAATTCACCGTCATGTATGAGAAGATTATGGATTGTGACATGAATATGATCCCGATTAAAAAAGGAAGTATATGTATTTAGTAATAAAAATAACGAAATTAAAATGCAACAAATAAGTGTAATACTGATATTAATTGAAATATATAAAAATTTGAGTGGTAGTGATTTAGAGAATATAAAGCAAATTTGTAATTATCATAATCTGAAATATAATGTTTTGAATAATTAATTGAATTTATATCAATTTTTCTACAAATTTTCATATTTTAATTCGAATTTTGCATATCTGATTCCGTAGTCGATTTTAGTAAAAATTTCTTGTGAATAGGGCCATTTTAGGCAAATCCTTCGCTTCAGGTAATCCGCCATTTTAAATCTAGGACCACATTTTTTAATTTTGTTTTTGTCAATTTATCTAAATAAAGGTATTTACATTCATCGTACTTATCAAGTAGTAACAATTAATTACGGCTTATACTAAATGAAAAATGGAAATTGCATTATTTTTCAAAGATGTACTATTACTTTTTGAATAATATCTGATTTATGAAAAAAAACTAAAGCCAAACTTTTTAGAGATTTTGTGCGCCGGGACTTGATCCCGGGACCTTTCGATTACCGGTCAAATGTTCGATAGTCAACTACAACAAAAAATTGCATATGATTCTGAGCAGTACACATGAGTCGCTGCCTTCAGGGGTACAAATGTAGGGAAAAAAATAAAAAATGCAATTTTCTTTCGTTTAGCATAATTAATTAATTATTCTAACCAATTTATTTCTTAGTGAAACTATTAGTTATTGGCTATGTCATACTATTCCTGATACTAATTTTAGAGCATTACATGATTTTAGAGTATTTTGTTTAGCTATTTTAAGCTATTTTTGAAAGTTTAAATATTTGAAACAATTAATATACAATATACGAATTATACTCAATATTATCGGGAATGTATTGTCGATAGTTTTAACACTTTTAATCACAATATTTTATGTTTCATTTTTTTGTTAACAGACATTTGTACATAATCGTTCCAATGCATACCGATTGATCAAAATAATATATGGAATACAAATAATAAGTAAAACAGGGGTCAAATTTTGATTTGATCTATACGAATTCATGAAAAAATATTATTTTTTAAGAATTGTAGCAAAAAGCGCATCAGAATAGCAATATACTCATATTTTCACGTAGAGTTTTCTGAGGTTAAACCTACTACATCACTAAGTACTGGGCGATAGTATATCTATGTACTTATATACGAATCCACAAATATGTACGCTTTCTTCGGATAAATACTTGTATCCACACTCGAATCCTTGTATACACATACGCGTATGAATGCATACACAGTATCTTACGTTGTTGCATTCGGTGTGCCGCAATATCTGTGTGTTATATGCTTCATGGCCATGCTCCTGTCATATCGTGTGAATGTTCTTTCATTTTGTATCCCTTGTTCCATCTCTGGCCCTGTTGAGAATTACGGCACGTTCTCGTCACGAACTTGACTGTGTTTTTTGCACCTTTCTCGTGAATTTGTTCTCTTGAAAATTTCGATATTCCATGGAACGGCAAATGATAGCAATAACGACAGGTTGGAAAATAATTTCATTCCAGTGAGCTTACGGAACCGGAATCGGAGAGAAAGAGTGAGGAAACAGAGTGAGGTTGTTCAAAAAGCTGGTTAAATTGGTATTGGCGGAAAAAATAGAAAGGCCCAGAGAGGGAAATATCAAGTGTGTGTACAGGTTTGTATGTGTGAAGGGAAGTGATGAAGGGCTGGTAGTGGGAAGAAGTGAGAGAGGAAATGAGTAGTAGTGAGAGTCGGAGGGAGAGGAATGTCGACGTCGAGGACGAGGTAGATGGAGGCGTGCGGGCATGCGAGCAAAAAGCATTTTCGTTTTGATTCGCATCGTCGATGCTCGTCGGCATCGATATAGGGACTCTCGTCGCTTGTCATGTCAACGTCGACGTCGATCCGTCGTGGAAACGAGCTGCCCGCACCCTGTCACCGTAGGAATTAACGGCGAATCAGCCACGCAGCTTGGCTCCGTCGTTTATCTATTTTTCCGAAGGGAGGGTTCGTGTTCGCGTCAGCTTTTCCGGAAACGCGCAGGTACGAGTTTATACAATCTGCCAGGCATTCACTAGACGAAATAATATTTCGGAAAATATTCCCGGCATCTGCCAAGCCTACGATCGGAATTTCGGAATGAGAAATGGCCGTGGAATAATTTGCTGGGTGGTCGCGTATATATTCGTTACGGTATATCAGCTTATCTGCACTTTGCCCTTTGCTGCTGCTGCTGCGCACCCACCCAAGGAAAGGAAGAATGGAAGGATATGGAAAGAGAGAGGAAATCCCTTTTGAATTATGATAATCCGACGGCAGCAAAAAGATGGTGATGAGGCAACCATTGCGTTAAGTCCAGATGGAACTGACGGATGGAGAATTTCCTACAGCTCAGCGTTGCTTTGATATCATGGATTTCCTTTAATGAAATACTGGCGAGATTATGGCCTTGTTTTTCCATCTTCACGGAAATAGCTATGGGTGATTAAACGCCTGTTTTATTTATTTATAATATCTACAAAAATGTATTTGTTCTTCGAATAAGACCATGTCCTTTTACAGCGTTCGTAACAATAGTAATCTCGATTATAGCCTGTAATAACTACATTTTTTAAATCAAGTACCCTGCAGTGACACGTAAAGTTTACTTCAGTTAGTAAATTACGTTTCTTTTGATAATAGTTTTTTTTACAATCGTTACAAACTTAAGAGGTTCGCTCAAGGAAGTATTTTGCAAAATACGTCATAACAACCTAGGTAAAACGTAATATCTAATGAGTAATGGCCTAATAAAACAAATATGTTGAGTTACTGGGGCTAGTCAGATTATTGTCTTAGTAAAGTAAAACTTTCATTAAAAATATGGAATAATTGTAGACATATTAGCTAGCAGTTAATATTTGACTTATAGCAAACGCGGCGAACAACTAAGTTCTAGTTGCACCTGACCACGATTAGAAATGTTGCAATCTTACCAGCTGCTACGAGTTGAAACAGACAGGGCCTCGCCTGAGTTCCGACGACATTGTCCGCCCAGCATGACAGAGTTCCGTAGTCCAGCTCCGTTGCAGGTGTGTACTTGAGAACGCTAAGACCGTCCATAGGTTCCATGGAAAATCGTTTCGACGGTACTTCCAGAGTTTCCCCGCTGTTGTTGAATTTCCAACGAAAACTGTGCGCCGGTGGATCGGCCTCGACCCTGCAAGCGATCTCGAGGGATTCTCCCCTTGAGGCACCAACCACGACGATCCGATCCTCTTTACACACGGGAGCAACTGAAACGGGAAATTGCAACATGAATATAAACGAAATCCAACATTTACGTTGAATTTACAACTAAGAAAGCTATTTTTTTAATGTGGTTGGTTGAGAGTTACTTAGAGTCCGATCGATTACGTTATACTACTTCGATCATTCGCCATGATGGCCGTTGCTTTCTTTATGCTTTCAGACTACCAGTACTGCGGTAGTAAGAAACTACTTATGATTTAGACGTTGACGTTTTATCATGTATCATCCCATTAATTAAATATCTAACCATTGTTGAAATTTACATTAAAGGTGTGTTTTAATTTCGCAACCTAATAAAATACGCTATAAATCAAAGCAATCAATATTTATTTGATTGGAAGCATTACCCTCGGGGCTATGAGATTGATGTGGACCTATGCAGTATATGGAAGAATTAAACATTTCCAGGAAAATTTAGACTTTCTATGATGACACTCATACTGTTACTACTTGATAAAAATGGTGATATTTGTGATGGTTTTGTCATTTTAAGGGTATATTTTTGGTTATATTAAATATACACAATATCATTGTTTGCCCAATACTTTAAAAATTCAGCGAGTTGTTCCGAATCTCCCAAAGCTCAAATCCCCACGCGCCCCCAAAATACTGCAGTTCCTAATACTGTAATCATTTTGGGCATACTAAAATTAAATTTGTTATTCCTTCAAAAGATTGAAGGTTCACGGTAAAAAACATATGTAAAGGAAACTGGAATAATAATCAGACGATTTGTCTTCGGCTGATAACTGCACCAATTTTCAAAAACTATTTTCCAGAAAAATATTTTGCTAATGGAGATATTTTGCACCGTTTACAGATTACTCATTAGGAAGATGTAACTCAAAAACTATTTGGAAAATGTACTTGATATTTTAGTGCGTTATTTTCAAGGGTCCAGAGAATTGATGAATTCTTCATATGCAGGCTAGCAGCTTCGACAGCATCGCGCATACTTTGCAACGACTGTGTTGGTGACGAAAAACTTGTAAAATATAAGAAAAAATGTTGACTTATAAATATAATCGTTTTATAAAAAAATTGTTGGATTTTATATATATATATATATATATATATATATATATATAGTTTAATGTAAATTTTTTATAAATATATATATATATACTTATATATATAAAAAATATATATATATAAAATATATATATATATATATATATATATATATAAAAAATCCAACAATTTTTTTATAAAACGATTATATTTATAAGTCAACATTTTTATGAAAGATCTTTTAGACCTTGTAGATCACCTCAGTGAGTATACGATATAAATACCATTTTTTAAGGTACAATATACGACTATTTTTTTTATCATTTAAACATACATTGAGAGTATCAATCTAAACTTTTAGCCAAAATATTAAAAATTGGATAAGTTACGATTCTTTTTATAAAATTTGACTTTTTTCAAAAATACTTTTTTCAAGAATTTTTTAGCTATGTTAAGGACTTTAAAGACCGTTATAATACTTATAAATTATTTTTATATACCTAAAAGTCTATCTCAAAATTTTTGTAAATAAAAGTAAAGAGATTCAGTTGTGAAGATATAGACTATTGCGGACAGGGTCAGATTGATCCAGAATGTAGGAGATGTTCGATAAAATAGGTGTGTACTGGAAGGGTTAACAAAAGAAAAGAACTGAAAGGGATAATTTTCAAAACTGGAAACCCAGTACATGTCAGCTGGAGCATGATTATATAAAATATCCATAACTAAGCACGAATTTTCTTAGGTGATTTAATTTCTTGTAGTAAGGCACATTCGTGCCGTTAATGGTATTAAATAAATAGTAATAAACTGAATATTGAAAAGCTCTACTTCGCACATGCTATGCAATTCCCTGATCGTTGTATGCTTTAGGAACACTTTTTTTTATTAACAACAAAATCGAATACTGCTGACGTAACGCAAAAAGCATTAAAAATTTTTGAAATAAAGATCGAAAAAATTAAATGAAAATTCTTTTTCTGTCTTGGATTCTGAACCGAAAAGCACATAGATAATTTGGATGGTATTTCACATATCATTCAAAAATTCTAAATAACCAAGAAAAGTTGCAATCAAAATTAGAGCTTATCATGATTAATTATCACTTCAATATTATACAGTGAGATTCGTCATCGACGATTCAACAAGTATCTAACTGGAAAATGTTATGAAATTGTGACATATTATGTTCCCAATACAGTATTCGACATTTCGAATTTTCTAAATTTAACGTCAGATTCATGATCAGCAACCGAAAAATCCGTGTATACAAATTTTAATAAAAATTGAAATAGTTTGAAGACATTTGTCGGCCATACTGAATCCGCCATTTTCATTTTCTGAAATTTGATGGCAGATTTGTGATTGGCAATCCCGTAAAACCCCTGTATGCATGTTGTTGTAAGAACTAAGATCATTTAAAAATTTTTGTTCGCCATATTTGGTCCTCTATCTTGAATTAAGGAGAATTCGACAATATATTTGTGATAAAAAACCATTAATAAATAGATGTTCAAAAGAAGCTTGCCAATTTAATGCGTGAAAAAGTAAAAAATAAGATCCGCGGGCACAAAATTTTCACTTTATAACGATCTAAACATCCGATTTTTATGCGAAATTCTAAAATTTGTGTATATTTTTTAAATATAATCAAATGTATCTTTTTTTAATCGCATTTGTTTTTAATTTTAAGGCCTGATTTGGAAAGTACGACAAATTTTATGTCAGAAATAGTGTACCCAGATTTTGTTCCTTATTGTGTATAACCTATGAGAATTCATAGCCGAAAAGTACGAAAAAAAATCGTTAAAATGTAAATGTTCTACACGCTACCAATTTTTTAAATATTTTTTGTTGGCAAGGCGTATTTGAATTTTCAAAATTTCTTATAGTGTGGTATATCTAGATACATGCATTATTATCATATTTGATATCGTGAGGGGTTTAAAATTTTCGGGTAATTCCGGATAGGTTGGTTGTAAACAAATAGAAACCTTATCGACATTCATATGGAACTTACTAGATTTAGTTAGTTGGAAATACTAGTTTTGATGCTCGTTAGGTATTCGTTTTATCTTCGTATTCGAAGGTTTGTGTTTCTAATCCAAATTTGGCCAATACAGATGAATGCCCACGGTAGAAATAAACAAACGGTAAGTGCAATATTTATGACGTGAAAAAAAATTAGGGCCCCTTTTGTTAATAAATACATTATGAATTGAAAGTAGAAACAGATACATTCATCATACACTATAAATTTTAGGATGTCTTCTCAAAACTTCCTTTCTTTACAGGAAACTAATTTTTGTTTTAAATCTCAATATTATGATACTTCTGTTTACTACTATAAGTGTTACAAATGTTACACCTTGACGAATATTGCACTCCGGCATGTAATGGACACTCTCCTTTGAAACGCAGTTTAATGAAAATAAATTCATAGTTTGAAGAAGTGTCGATTTGACTGGATGTCATGATGTGTTATATTTATATAATAATATATAGGTACCATCAGAGCAAATTTTATTAAAAAAAATGATCACTTGAAACCTCTGCACGGTTGTACCACGTGACATGGAATGTTTCTATTGGTCGTAATATGGATTGGAAAAATAATCACAATTAAAAACGGATCGCCAAATTTATTTGAAAAAAATAATGGATGTATAAAAAATAACCTTTTTGTATACACGTCTACAGGAGAGCATTCTGTATTTTACAAACGAACGCATTAATATTTTTATTTATCAAGAGATAATTTTGGTTGTACAATTTTGGTCGCACCCGGGAGTGCAAATATTTCTCTGCCGTGCAACAGCCTCCTGCCGTCAAAAGCGATTTCTCGGTTATTTTAGAGGGAAGATATGGAAATCGTTGGCTTGCGATACGTATACTCGCGCGAGGTCGTGCAGAACCCACATTTTGTGCTTTCTCTCGTCTCGCATGTACATCTCGCCGCTGCAGCTTTATCGCGCAGGTGTTATTGCGGGTCATGTTCGTCACGCTGCAACAAATCGGAGAAATAAGCGAACGCAGGACCCGTGGAAGATTCCTGATTCAAGAATACGCCGGAAAATGTGGCCGACTACATGACCAGAATTATTTTTTATAAATGGTGGATCGTACTTTACGGGACAAAAACAACGCATTTTCTCATAAAATTCTAGAATATGTGATTATAAAAACTGTTTTAAACATTATGTATACATTATTTTACCCACCTCATGATCAGTAGAAATTGCATATCTTAACATGTGCCAATAAAGTAGCTGGACAAACTTAAAACATAATATTATAGAAATATTTTTCACTAACAGAAAAATGATTCATTGATATTAGATTTACATTAAATTTACATAATAATTTTAGTTTTTGTAGAGAACTAAAGGACCATTAATCTTCAATTTTCCGCACATTTCGTTTTCACAAATTTCTTAATTCTTGCAGCAAGCTGTTTATTGGATGTTGCTTCCCGACCATTTTTATACACTTCCTGACACAATAAACTCCAAAAATCTTCAATTGGTCTTATCTTCGAAATGTTTGGTGGATTTTCATACTTTAGTAAAAAATGGATGTTTTTGTCCTTAAGTCAATTTAATGTTTTTCTAGAATAATGGTTGCGTGCCAGATCAGGCCAAAATATTATGTTGTAACCAGTGTATATAGTTTTAATAAATCTATCAAGTTTAGTAAGACAATTACTTATATAAGTGTCACTTTTTATAGCTGGAGCTTTCGAATCTAGAATATAAAGCTGCGACACTCCTTTTATCTATATGGCTGCCCAAACTAGAATTTTTTGTTCAAATTCACATTTGGCAGTGAATCCTATAGCGTCAGGAGTATTTGCAATATCGTTTATATAAAATTTCGCATTCTGTTCACCATTATTTCAAGTATAGGAGAAATATTTTTCATCGGCATGAATGATCTCAATCTCACCAATGAAGTATTTTCGACGAAGAATTCTGTACTGCACAGATTACCACCTTTTTAATTCACATCTTTTCTGTCTAGTTTCAATGCTTTCGAAGCAATATTTAAAAAATCTTTTTACAGTGGTAGGCTTTTTAGTACGTAACGAAAAGGATAATAAATGCAATTACGCAAAATTATTAACAAGTATAAATAAATAAATTTAAAAAATCGTCGATTTTCGAGAAAGAAATCGTTTTTGAACAAAGTAAAAGGTAAATTAGAACCAAATTTGGTACTCGGGGGTTTTTGGGGTCGCTGATTAGGAATTTGAAGTCGGTTTTGAAAAATACAAAATAGCAGAAACAATATGGCGGATGAATTTTTAAAAATTTATCTGATTTACTTGAAACTTGTTACTCGGGGGTTTTTGGGGTCGCTGATTACGAATTTGAAGTGGGTTTTGAAAAATTCAAAATGGCGGAAACAATATGGCGGATGACTTTTTAAAAATTCATCTGATTTACTCGGAACTCGTTACTCGGGGGTTTATGGGGTCGCCGATTACGAATCTGGCCTCGGATTTTGAATATTCAAAATGGAGGATCCAAGATGTCCGATGGAAATATGAAAATGTACCCGATATTGATGAAGCTGTGTACTCGGGGGTTTTTGGGATCGCTTATTACGAATCTGATCTCTGACTTTATATTTAAAATTCCGAGTACATAGAGTATGAAGTTTTATCTCTATCATATAAATTTTTACATTTATGTAGGCCATCCTGGATCCACCATTTTGAATTTACAAAATCTGACTTCAAATTCGTAATCAGCGACCCCGAAAACCCCCGTGTAACAATTTTCAGCTGTTTTCCGTATAAAGAAAAATGTGTGCCACAAAGGGTTAAGATAAAAAAGGAAACAAAAAGTAAAACAAAAATCAATACTGCGCTAAGTTTGAGAATGTCACACTCTAGTCAGTTACAAAATGTATTATGCAACGCCATTATACACACAAATTTCAATGTCGTGTAACTAATCTATAGATACACGAGCATAAATACGACATGCATTATGTATTATCATATCATGACGCCCGACGGTCCTTCATATGTCCAAATAAAAATCCACTTCAATAACGGGAGCCACGAGCTCGAAGAAAAAAAGCAGCGAACGCCGCGTGGCCACCTGGCGGCATTAAAACACACGGAGTGCGGCAGTCTTTAGAATGGATTTAAGGTAAATACAATCTTTAACTGTGAATAATGGTAAATATAAAGATTTACTACGAAACATACTGCGAAGTATGAATTACACTAGATTATGGTTTTTTTAACTATATTTGTCATATTTATTTAAATCATTCTATATAGTTGATTTTTTGAACTATGCGGAGATAGTTGGTGTAACAAAATTATAGTAAACTCGACTATGAAAGTGGTAAATTTAACTATTTTTCATAGTAGTTTTAACTATATTTTTCCAACTATGTGATATAGTCAATTTAACTTTGGGTTTTTCTCAGTGTAGCACATAATTAAGCTGCAAGTGAAATATTCCAAAATGTATGCGTATTCAGTGAAAATAGTCTATTATAGTCAGAAGAGTGGAATGTAGGACATTCCAAACGAACGCAATGTAATAACTTTCAAACTAAAATAATTGCTTTTAATATTATTGGCATTCAAAAACAATAAAAGAAACATAAGAGAATATAATTTACTTATGTTGTGTGCATGTATTAACTTTATATCCTTGGAATTGATTGTTATATTCATTTCAACTAAAACATTTCAGGGATCTTTTGATTTTGTATTTGCCTTTTTCGTTACCATGCCCCTAGTCCAAGGTGCTCATGGCTTTTGTTCTTCCGGAAAAAACATCTGTAATAAAATAAAGCGTTTTGTATGAAATTTGGTGTATATCATTAAAACCCATCCTGTTTTAAAATATGTGTATTAAATTGTTTAATTTTATTTTAACAAATTCAGTACTTATTTACGTATACAATTATCAAAATTAAACTTTTTCAATCGGAAAAACCGTAGATAAATATGTACCTACTCTGTTTAATTCACTACTGGTGTTTCACTTGTCTGATTTTGTCAAATAGCGACATTTTTTTGAAGATGGAAAATATATTGCAAATAAAGAAATAGTATTAATCAATTCCATTGTTATAGACGATGTAAAAAATATGAAGGTCATTTTGAAACTTTAATTAAAAATAACACAATAAATTAGAAATTAATTAAATAATTAAAATTTTAATTGTGTGTTTTGTAAGTGTTCTCAATAATTTAAAATTGTTTTAGATTTTGTCATATCTCCATACAGTTGTATTTCGTTCTGGCTTTTCAACGGAAGATTTCGCTGGTTGACTTCCAATAACCTATTCCTTTTATAGCTAATATGATTAGAATTAATAATGGAGTTTTTTGACGTTTTTTATATTATTTGCGTACACCCTACATTGCAAATATATTTGACCATTGTTGCGGATCATCAGTTATCAAATAAGCTCATGCTAGCAATTTATCACTGTTAATTGTATTGATATACGCAGGAAAGAATATGTAAAGAAAGTGTATGTCATGATGAGGGCAGAAAAATATTCACTGCTTTCCCACAACTTCTTTTACATCCGAGTTATGGAACATCTTTACGTGATGGGCTGTGAAATTGCCCAGACACGAAACGTATCAAACTGATTTAATTTTGCTGAAAATATGACAGGGAAATTGACCCTGTACTAAACTACCCGTTTATCATATGCAATGTAGGGAAATGATCCGGTAACTCAATTTAAGAAAAAATGAATAGAGTTCGTTTTCATGTTAATGAAAACATTATGCATACGTAATGTTTCATACTTATTGTGGCAAGTAATTTTAAAGTCGATTTGCTTTAACCATTCTTCTCTAATATTACCATAGTTCGTAACTGTTACTTTTAGAAAGCGTTTTTATTAACAATGGTTTATTTTTTGTTTTTTAATAAACTGGTGAAGATTTACAATGATAGAGCTTTTAAATTAAAATATTAATACAATTGAATAATCCTTTACTTCGCTTGTTCTCTTTTACTTTCTAAAAGACGATCAAATTTATAAATAATAATAAAATATCAACACGCATAACAAGATTTTTAATTTCTCTGTTATTCATTAAAATAATCGAACATGACATACGAGAATAATAATTTACTTAAATAGGTAAAACTATCTGGTCAATTAATGTTTCATAATTGATGAAAATGATGAAGATGAGAATAATGACGAGAATTATGAAAATGTTTTTGAAAAATTCTTGCTATTTTTAAACGCTATAACAAAATTTGTTAAGGTCATGAACTGAACAATTGATTATTATCAGTACCACCGTTTTGTAAGATATTTACATATTTTTCACACGAAACTTGTTTATTTGATGTCTTTACAATGAATCAATTGTATTGAAACTACAAATTGAAATTAGAGGAACAACATTTTATGGGAAATATTTCTTTTCTACCCTCCTTCAACATAATCCATTGACTCGCATGCCGACTATTAACTAGATGCAGACACAAGATTGTTATGATGTCAATTGGTAAAGAAATGTAAATACGACATACTTCCCATTTCAAAATAATTTTTATACAATTTTGTTAAGTTACTGGAAACTTTTACGAAATTTGTAATTGATCAGCTTCAACAGCTAAAATATACAAAAAACAGGATTTGCGTCTATACTTTCCGAAGAGACCTTAAATCTGTAAATTCTGAGTAACAATTGAGTTCTTAACAAATTTACATAAAAATAAAGCAGTGCAACTTTCTAGTAATTGTGAGTAGAATAACATAAAGTGTCCTCCGTTCTATCATTCGAAATTCATCCAGTATGTAATAAACTGAGGTGGTTATGAACAAACATGGAGATCAAATGCAAAGCATATTTGTTATCATAATTATGCTGTCATCAAATACGCTTGTATGGTGGCAGGGTACTCTCTTGGTAGCATTTACTTATTATCCAGTCAATTTGTTTACTTGTAGTTCGCTATATTTTTTGTTCTACTTTGTTAAGAGTTTATATATTTTACTTGTAATGCATTTCAAGTACCATATTTGTAATTGTGCTTATTAAAATATATATTGTTTATATACAAAGAGAAAGAAACTTGTTGACTCAAACATTTTGTAAAAATAAAAAACTTAAGAATTAATAAAATAGTTCAATTAAATATGTTTTTTCGTAATCAAGACAAGTGTATTTTCCCATGTACACTTTCCCGCTATTTAAAAAGGCTACAAGCAAGCAATAATTCAATTTCTAAAATGAGTGCAAACATGCTATATATAACTACCTTTATCATTGTTCCTGCGAATATTCTGTTACAGAATATAAATTGAAATTAACAAGCGAACTTGTTGTCAGTGCGTCCTTGAATTACTGCGGAAAAACTTAACTCCTGTATGTGTTAATAGCATAAACATAAAAGTAACTTCTTTCTAAATAAGCAAACATTATTGCAATTCGGAATTTTAAAATCAACAGTCCAGTTAACTCTTCGTTTTCATTATGTTAATTCTTCTCGTGCAGAAAATTGTCTACAAAAACTAGTTATGGCACAGTAACTGCACTGTTTACCAACGGATTAACTAAATTCGGAAAAGTATACCGATACTATCCGGAACCTAAAATGTACAACCATGTTTTTCTGTTCTCAGTTCAATTACAATAAATTTATACAGAACTTTGATATTTTCAATTTTAATATTACTTTTTAATTTATTATAACCGGTGGTTTATTGAATAACTCTACATTTACGAGGTTACGATTAAAGTACTTCGTTTTTTAAAGTTAAACTACATAGTAACCATTTGGTCGCATCGTCACATTTTACCATAGTATCTTTATACCGCGACAGTAGAAATATCTAGTGTACCTAGACTTAATGTAGTGCCAATATTATTTTTTACATAGGTTCCATTATTACATGTTATAATCTAATCTACAATTTTTGATTAATGCAATACGTTTTTTTATTCATTATATACTTATTAATAACTATTTATAAAATTGTTATTCAAATGTTTTTCAATAGAAAAATAAATCAAATTTGAAACTATTTATTACAACGTTTTAATAAACAAATAAATACTTCAGATAATACAATTATACGAAGTAAATGTTGGTAAAACGGATGGAACTTTTCAAATTAAGCGTACGCTAATCATTGATAATTGGGGATTTGCGGAGATCTAATGAGCGAATCCGATTTCGAAGGTCAATTTGAAGCTAAAAATCAGCTCACGTCGGTGTGAACAGTAAGCCTCTTATGTTCGACAGTGAATGAAATGGAGGCCTAATCAATAGAATGAGATGGAAACGTAATAGTCATATTATTATTAATATTTATGTTATATTAGTAATATTTACTGAGTTCTATATAATTTATTTAATATTTACTTTAAGTATACACTTAATAATATATTAACAATATATTTACGAGTCCTGACCATAAGAATTTTAAAGAAGGTGAAATATAATTTAGGTTGGAGTGCAATGAAACCCTACATGAATAACGCTCGCTTCAATGGCATTAAAAGAAAGATTCAAACATTTGCTCCCTCGCCAAATATCCCAACATTGCCCGCACCTCTCTAGGTCTTCAATAACCTTTTGCCTTCATTGCTATTCTCTCCTGACACACAAATACCGTCAATCACTTAGGTTCCGGTTTTTATAAGACGGAGTAAAGTTCATATTTGTTATTCATTATTTGTTTATGTCATAAACTGAGATCCAACTATACGGGATTGTATTAAAAAAAACTTGGTCATTAGGAGAATGCATGTAGGGGAAAATCCACACAGTACTTTTAAATTTATTTAACTATTTAAATTAATGAAAAAAGTGTTTTTGCACACAATTAAAATCAACCTGAGGCCATTCCAATACATATAAAATGTAGAAAAAACGTAACATTACGACATTTAAAGAAGTGTTCTAGTACAGAGTTAAAACGTAACATAAAATTATATCTTTGAACCAAACATATTTGAACCAAACAGTTGTTACTGATCAGGAATCTGACACTGATATTCCAAATTGAAGATGGCGAATTCAATATGGCCGACCAAATTTGTAAAGAAGTTACTCGCACAAGCTCTAATTGGGCATTTGGGGTTTTGGTGGTCGCTGATCACGAATCCGTCAATAAATATTCTGAATTCAAGGTGGCGGGTATAATATGGAGGACTGAATAGCAACAAAAATATAGAAATAAGTTCAAATTGGTTACTCATGGGTTCTCACGATTGTTGATGGTAAATACGGTGCCAAATTTCGTACATTCAAGATGGAAAACTTCGTAGTAAAACATACGTAGAACATAAATAGAACGAATTACTACTTCGAGTTAAAATGATATAAACATTAGCGACTTGTCTTAATGCCAGTTAGTTAACGCACACTAGTAAACTAACAGTGTGAAAGGAGTTAGGGTCAAAAAAATAATTTCATATCGTGTTTTACACCTCGAAAATCCTACTGTATTTGTGGAACAAGTTCGGAATATTATGAATCCTAAAACAATAAATTACGACAATAATCGAGACATATAATTGTGTTTAGGTCGTGTGCCTGACAAAAGTGTAATTTTTCAACAACAATTACGCACGAAGGTTATAGGTTGTAATAAGCACAGAATTGAGATGAGACTAGTCGCATTTTGTTTCTTAGAATATGTCACTTATTATATAATCAATTAAAAGTTTCCAATGTACGGAGCCATAATATTGTTTTCATATTGTTTGATCCAAAATTTGTAGTTGGTGAATTAACGAAAATTGCATTTTTCATCAATTGATTACCAGCGACTTTGGACTCATCCCATTCTTATTAAGAGATAGGCACATCTATTATTCAAGTGTTTTTTCATTTATTAAAGTAAACGTAATGAGCTACATTTTCAAATGAAAAGAATACACGTTCCAAAAGGTATTTAAAAAATACGATTTGGACGCAGTAGTTTATTCAAATTTCGTAAGCTTTCGTGTTTCTGTGGGGTTTTAATCAAAGATCATACAACAAAAACGACTGTATCTTGAAAAACATGTCCTTTTTAAGTACATAGTAATATTTTATAAATATTTATGTGCGATTGTATTAAAGTAAATCTTAAAATTTAATAAAAGTCGAAAGTTATACTAATTTTGTCCAGTTTATATACATACAGCATTTAGTAAGCATCATTAAAATGCATTTTCTCATTTTATAATTAATTTTTGTTTTTTAATATTAAATGATACTCGAATGATATATGTACTGTGTATAAACATGATCGTTATAATTCTTTAAATTATTTCTTCTGAAAAATTTTGAGAACTCATGATGAACTTGTTGAGGAAGTCCCCATCTTTACGACGGCTATTTGTAAAAGTTACGAGCATGAAGTTAACTCTAGCGGGAAATGTCTAAGTCGGATGTGACAAGTGGAGTAAAACGGTTAATTTACTATTTCTTTCTTTTATTTGTGAAATGTTAACTTTACGTGTGATACGCGTTTAAAAACAATCAGACTGCATTTTACGGATGCTTTATTGGAATATTACATTTTATTAAACATACGCTGTTTGAATAATAATCTAACCATATATTTGAATTGTAAATAGTACAAATTATTTTGTTTAATGTTAGAATTCCATTTAAACTTGTTAGTCGTTTAAAATAATCTAATTAATACTAATATAAACGGCTAATTTGATAGAAGGATATATATCATCCCTAATGCAAATTGAATTCGTTAAAATATTCACTTAACCTACAAATGCAGATAATTTTTCAAAATTCCGAATAGTTATAGTTAGTTTTCATGTTTACGTTAAATTTTGAAACAATGCCACGTGTGGTGAAATAATAGAACAATTTGTCTGGTTTACATTTATTCAGTGAGCATATCTACAAAAATAACACACGTTTAATACGTCTAATACATTAATAATAATTTTTTTACGGAAGTTATTAACTGCGTTGCATATACAATGCACTGCCTCCCTTGTTACTTAATTATCATCTTTTAGATCAATATGTTTTACGTTATTCAACACACAACAGTACAAACATAAAAAATTAACAAAATAACGTTAAACTTATCAACAAAAGGTTGACTCGGTACTAGTAACGAGATCGAGGAAAGTTGCAAGAAATATCAAAGGTTATTTTAAACATAATATAATTTTGTGAAATCTTCGGGCGCAAATTATCAAGTTCCTCGCCAGTCGTATTAAAAGAAATCGTATGCAACATGGGCGAAATGTCGATCTCCGACGAGTGTAATTTCACCCTCGCTTTGTTCGTAAATATATTGCTACATAGATACTAATCATATAATTTAAAATATATATTTGCAATACATGTTTTTCCCATGGGGATAACCCGAAGTTGATTGAAGTAACAAATGAAATAATTCAATGAACCTCTGGCATAATGTCCTGACTTCTAGTTGGCCAAAGTCAGAAATAGATGTATGAGTTGAGAAAATCTTTACGCTGGGCAGTAAATCAGATTTATTAGTTTAGATTTATAGATAACCGACTAATATTTTCGGATAACCAATTTCTTAAACTAAATATTGTTGTTTTCCAATTTTCTGTTTCGTAAATGCATGGAATGTAATCTGCCTAATTACTTTCTTACAGTCGTAGAAATTAGTTAAGTTTCTCTAAGTTTTTGTTTGCAATTCATTTTATGGAAACTACTGTATATAACGAGAAGGGCGAAACTTAGCACTCCATTATAATATTCCCTCATCACTCGTCTTTGACTAACGTACGAATGTTAGACACGAAAATAAAAAGACTCATAGCTCTCTTTTTACGTACGTTGGTATGTAAAGTACTATATTATTTTTCTACGATTTACCTCTTGACATTATTTACTTTTATTATATATATCATTTGTTTTCGCCGTTAGGCATTTAAATATCTATATGAAATATATCTGAGGAGATATGTCGATAGCAATCTGATATTAAAATAATTTGTGTGAATAAAATTAATGATACTATTCTTGGCTTCAACAATACTTATTGTTTATCTAATATACGTATACGTTTCTTTCGCGCTCAATAAAGTTTTGATATATTTCATTGACATATAAAGAGAGCATATGTGACAAAACGACTCAAAATCGGATATAATATCTGCTTTCAGCGTTTTTGAATAAAAAATATATACTGCTATAAAAAATAATAAAATTCCTGATACAAAAGTAAATATTCCGTACAGTAGTTAATTTATGCAAATACTTTATGTTTAATTTGGTTATAATCGTGTCTTTCTCGAAAGTATGCTGACCCGGGAACGGAATCGAGCAATCCGATTAATGAAAAAAAGCAAGTAATTTTTAGTGAATACCAAGTAGCTTCCACCGTTTCAAAGGCTTTTCTCGCTGACTAACGGTGGTCACCGATACTGTGATAGTCTCGACATTCCTCGTGTGAATTCCAAACGTACCGGAAGACTCTGGAATCCTACTTACAACTCTGGTGCCAGGAACGTTCCAATAATGCGTAATGCGACGACCAGAAATGGCACTTTTAACCCGGAATTGGAAAATTAGTTTTATTTCAACTTAGCATAAGTTTAAGTCGATAAAAACATATTAATACTGCTTTTTAATCCACGTGTTTTAATATAACTGTTACGTTTCATGAAGCAGCCAAAAAGAGAGTATTTTCAATATATAATAAAATAAAAAATTATTTTTCCATCAAAAACTACTGTAAATTGTTCAAGGCGAGGCGAAATCATCAACATATAAAAAGTAGCAAGCAGCTATTTTTAAGGTTGAAAATAGAACAAAAAGAAGTGAGTGCACCTGAAATATCCGACAAATCACAAAACAGAGACTTCAAAGCCCCGATATTCAAAAACCAGACATTTAAAAAAAAAGACAGTAAAAACCCAGATATTTCAAAAAACAGACATTAAAAAACCAAACATTTCAAGAAACAGACATTCAAAAACAGGACATTCGAAAAAACAGATATTCAAAAACCAGACATTTTAATACACGGACATCCAAAACCAGGGATGCACCTCAAAAATAAGAAAACAGACAATTCAAAATCCTAACGTCAAAAACTTATTATATAAATTTTAAAAAATACAGATTCAAAATATCTCTGCATTTGGAAATGTTTGTTTTTTTAAATGTCCGTTTTTTTTAAATGTCTGGTTTTTAAATGTATGTTTTTGAAATGTCTGACTTTTTAGTACCTGTTCTTAAATGTTTGTTTTTTTAATGTCTGTTTTTTAAATGTCTGTTTTTTTAAATGTCTGTTTTTTTAAATGTTTGGTTTTTTAATGTCTGTTTTTTGAGGTGCACTCAAATAAATAATAAGAAAATATAGAATATAATAATGTAGTACAATATAATCACAACCCATTATATTTTTAACTGAAAAGTAATCCAATCTTATGAAACTCCATAAACTACAATTTTGATTCTGTTCTATTGTATTTTTTTACAATATAACAAATCTACAGCTCAATTCACGCCTTGTTCCAAAACGAGTGAAAGTAAAACAATTCAAATGATGAACGTCATCAGTTCAAAGTTAAAGACTACTATGATATCCTCTACTTCTCCCCAAAAACGATATAATTTTCTTCTGCATTTGTGGATTTTGACACTTGATGAGGTATCTA